>CP092880.1:64534921-64774790 GCA_030710605.1 Cordylochernes scorpioides
TGTTAAAATAAAACACAAAATAATGGTAGTAATAATGATATATTAATTGGGATCCTTATGACGACTTGTTGAGTTAAAATCCATGAATACAATACAAGTCTGATATTTTGTACATTTGATTTAGCTGGATTAAATGAGTGCACAAAATTTAATACTTCTATGTGCTCTGGGTATATGCAATTAAACCTGTCTATAGCGCCCCCTCTTGGGACTCACCAAAATAGGGTGCTATAGAGAGGGGGTGCTATAGACAGGTCACTTTTAATGTAAATCGCATCGTACTACGTATTTAAAATCAGGCGCTATAGAGAGGGAGGCTTTATAGACAGGTTTAATTGTATTTGAAATTGATAACAAAAATTAAGAGAAATATATAAATTAGTCTATTCCTGACCACATGTTTTGGAACGACTGCATCTATTTTATTTGTTTAAAAAGAAATATACAAATTCTCTTCTCTAGTCTATTCCTGACCACGATGGAAACCTAGAAAAGTCTGAAATTTTGTACATTTGCATTGTTAGTAGTAGGATTGATCTAGTTTATAGAATACCTGACTTCTACGTGGTCAGGGAGTATATTAAAAATGGATCACAAAATATAAAAGGAAATATAGAAAATATTCCAATTCCGACAATCCAGAAGTCTGAAATTTTGTCAACTTGTTACATTGTCATCAGGATCGAAAAAGTACCAAATTTCAGACTTCTAGGTCCTCTATAGGTTAATTTTTTTGTGGATAGACTGACTGAGAGAAGCAAGTTATAAAAAAATATATCAATAAAAAAGAAGAATATTGTTGCGATGTAGGGGTTAAGAGGGAAATGATGGAAAAGCATGAACGGCGGGCGGCAGATATAGTGAGAATTTACACAAAGTCAACATCAAACATTTGTACAATATTGAAGAATAAAAAATAATTAAGGGAGTTAGATTCATCAAAAGGAATTGCAAAAATATCAAAGAAACCTCCACTTCTTCTGGAAGAAGTAGAAAATCGTTTTGTGTGTGTGTGTGTGTGTGTGGATAAACGTGAAGCAACAGTGAGACAGTAACCCAGATTCAATCTGCCAGATGACAAATTAAAAAAGGGAAATTTTGATTTGCACAACGAGCGTTTTGGATTACAAGCAAGTCTCTGGAACGGATTCTGTTCACTAACCGCTGTAGTCTTCTACATAGCATAGTGGGAATTGTATATAAATACTTTGGCAATAAGTTTCTTTTATTGATTCTTATATCTCCAGCTGTCAGATATCATTGAATGGAAATATATAGAGATATCAAGTATTCACCTAAGAGGTGAAGAGGAGGAACTATAATTGGGGAAACACCTTTTGCCTGTTGAAGTGCGAGAGCTCGCGGTTAAAGTTAATAAAATAAAGGTATTGCGAAAGGGATTTGTATACAGTTTTATTACACTATTTATAAATATAGAACACACACAAAGTATATATTGATTTTATACCTGAGACCTACAGTAACTGTACTATTTACCTTCAATAACCACTCCTCCTTGTTTCAGACCCATGTCAATTACCTTAAATACAAATTTGTTGTGATCTATACAGATTTGACATTATTGTGGCCACATGTATGCTACATCGAGAAAGCTCGAGTATAGGTAACAGAAGTTTCCACCTTCGCTGGTGCCAACACCTTTAGTCCATCAGCTGGACTATCTAACATGGTCCCACCACAACTACACTTTAAACACCATGGACAGAGCTGGTAACTTTAGCACGTTAGCTTTTTGTCATCACAAAATATTTTAAAAATTATCTTCAAGTTGTGATAAATGCCTAAATTTATATATAAAGGAAGGATTATTGATTTATTTAACTCCGACATATAGTTGATACCGCGTAAAGACCAAGTTATAAAGAAGGGACTTGGTGACCTAAGGAAGGAGCTTAAAGAAAGACATTTACCTAAATGTTAACTAGACACGGTGAGGGCTCCACGTGATATCTAGATACATAACACAGAGGGGGTTAGAGGTAGACTATACACACCGTCATGTATTGCTACACACCCCTGAACCCAACTTCCCAATTCCGACAACTCGATGAACTCGTTGAGTTCACTATTGGACAACAAAGTGGAATGGAGCGGACTAGAGACAGAAGACAGAACTGCTGACACTGCCAACGCTGAAAGCCGGACTTAACGTCACACGCGAGGCCTCCCATTGGAGTTTTGCGCCAGAACCAGCAGACTAGTAATCAGTACCTAGTCCTGGGTCTGTGGAGCGGGCCAAGCTGCCGGAGGAGAAGTTGAGTACCAATCCACGTTATGTGACACAGGGTTAAAGTAGTGGGTCCTCCCGCCCAACGTGGAATGGTAAATGACCACAGCCCCTGCTGTGACCATCACAGAAGTGTAAGCGCTAAAACCCGCCCCGCTGTCAATAGCTACTGTCTAACACTAGCTAGATCCTGCAACAACGCCATTAGTAGAGCTGGAACACAGGGAAGTCACGGCTCTCCATATGGAACATCTGTTACACACAGCAACCTAGAATTCAGACTTTATGGTCAACAGATTGCTATTGTCACCGAGTCCTTTCTTTATCCTTGGCATTCACGCGGTTTGTAAGTTTTTATTTTACCGGGTTTTATGTGGTGATTTGAATTAGAAAAGTTCACAAGTTCGACAAAGACAATCGTTACAATTTGGCTTAAACCAACCAATTCATGGAGCAGCTCTAATCAGCGACCCAAGAAAGACACCAAATTCCTCCAAGAACCTCAGGAAAATCTACAAAACCTCTAGATTCAATTCTTATATCTTAAAGTTATATAATAAACTACGCCACAGATATATCTTTAAAAATGGTAAAATATTATTTGTGGCTGACACCACGATATTTCTTTAAAAGGTAACTGAATAGGCTGTGAAAATATGATATTCATTTAGTCCTTTCTTTGATCTTTTCAATACAATTTTACCCGAGTGTTTAATATTCACAAAACTATTATTTTTGGTCATAATTTTCTGAGGTTTTCAAAGTTACTCTAAAAACTTTTAGTTGTTTTTGTCGTTGTCATCAGAATGGGGTAGTCCATTTCCATTTAAATCACTTGACTGAGATTTTGAACTTTTCCTTTCTTGAATATAACAGAGCTGAGCTTGTGCTATCTTGATGATTGTCGCTATCTCAGTATATGGGATAATCAATGTTAGATAAATTTAGTGCAGAAATATGTGGAATAGATTTTTTAAAGGATATTAAGATTGGGCTAAAACAACTGGCGTCATGTTGATTCCAACCAATCAGGTGGGCCAGTTCACATCACGTGATATTTATCTAACATTAGCTGATATCAAGATTTGGTGATCAAGAAGCTTGGTCTGTCCAGCTGACATCAGTAGACATCTGAGATTGATACAAGATGGTTTAATGTCTTCGGTATTCAGGGTGATCATAGGAATTCTTACCTTCAAAATATTGGTATATAAATTAACAATGAAGTTTGTAATATTGTATTAATATATTGTTTTTCTTCTTTCTTCCAAAAAATATTTGCGCCAGTAATTTCCAATTAAATAGTGATTTATATAAAATTTTGTATCATAATTGCTCATTTCTTTTCTAATTTTCAAAGGAATATATTTTTATTAAGTGTATCGTTTAATTATAGATATATTTTCATTGTTTCCTTAATTATATTTTGTTCAATGAGAGCTTAATTCATTTCTCTCGTAGTTTATCTTGCACAACAGAGAGAAAGAGAATTATAATAATTAGCTTTTTTCTTCAAATCACTCTCCGATATAGATTTTTAAAATCATTTTTGTTTCATCTACTAAATAAAGATTTAAAATATTAGTTTTTATTTGTAATTTAGAGATCACAAGAATTTTTAATAAATATTTATATAATTTTATGGATGGGGTCAGATTTATAACGATAGAATAAGATTTTTTTATAACTGAAAATTAGTTTAAAACTCCATTGTTATACTCATAAGATCAACATTTATTTGAAATAAAATAATTCATAAATAAATATAAAGCAATAACGCGCCATCTATACATATAAAATAAAAGGATTTAAAAGCGCGAATGTTTCTTTTATACATAAAACGAACTTCTACTGTCCTTACTGCGATGAAAAAATATATTGGGAGGGCTTGGCTCATCAGTGGTGAACCCTCCCAGCGGTTTTGCCAATTTAATCCACCTATTAGAGCTCTGAGAAGCGGTCTGGTGGATTAAATTGGCGAAACCGCTGGGAGGTTTCACCACTGATGAGCCAAGCCCTCCCAATATATTTTTTCATCGCAGTAAGGACAGTAGAAGTTCGTTTTATGTATAAAAGAAACATTCGCGCTTTTAAATCCTTTTATTTTATAAATAAATATAGCATTTAAATTTTATTTTTGTTTTAAAATTATCATTTCAATATTAAGAAGCATGGAATTTTATTGATCAAAGGAATAACTCGACTTTAGATTCTCCTACCGTCTGGGAGAATATTTTCATCTCGTTTAGAACCGCTGTCATTGGATCATCGTACCGTGTCAAGTTATAAGTTTTGCTAGATGTATCATTGCTCTAGTTGTCTGTTCCATTAAATATATATGAATACTATATGAAAATCTCCCTTTTTCAAGTAAAGAGAACAAACATATAATACATACGTATCAAAATTCGAAACTATTTTAAACGCGTAAGATTCTTTTTGAAATTAAAGAATTTCTACTGCCCTTACTTCAATGGAAAAATTAATGGGAGGGTCTGGCTCATCAGTGATGAACCCTCCCAGCGGTTTCGTCAGTAGAAATTGTTTAATTTCAAAAAGAATCATACGCGTCTAATATAGTTTCGAATTTTCATAACAGATGGCGGGCTAATGCATGCTAATACATACGTATATAGAAAACCACTATTTGAAAACACAATCTATATATATAAAAATGAATGTATGTGTGTCTGTTTGTTTGTTTGTCCTTTATGCCTGACCAAACCACTCATTGGATCGCCATGAAACTTTGGGAAGTTATTTAGTATAGTACTGGGAAGGTTTCTAGCAAATAAAATTTTTGAAATAACTTTTCGCTTTAAAATAATCAAGATAAATATTCTAATTTATCTGTTATAATTCAACAATCTGCTCTAAATATTATCATGATGATACGATGATTTTGTAATGTAGAAAATTAGGAAAGACAAAATTCAGGATGACATGGCAATTTATTTGAGACAAGAATAATGATACAATTCCAAGGCAAGATACTATTCCTTTAACTTCCAATTACCGAGGGAACCAATTAATATTGATTTTATTCAACTTATCGAGTATTTTTCAAGGGACCGGGAAAAAATGTTCACTTTATTGAGAGATTCGTTAGACAAACCTTTACTCGGGTAAAACCCGGGCGAAGCCGGGTACGTCCGCTAGTAAAATATATATTACAGAAGTAGAACTGATAGAGTATCTCTACATATAAATATAGAATGTTATATAGTATGGAATCCACTTTCAATAAGATACAAATGTTATGTGGTGAGATAACCAATGTGAAACTTGTCAAATAACTCCAAGTTGGATTAAGTCAGGTCAAGTTAGGCTAGTACATCTATCTAGTGTCGTGGTCACTGAGTGTTGACATTGTCAAATGTTGTAAAACTGTGGCCGTGTGTGTGAGATGTTATTGTTACTCATGTTATGGAGGGAGGTCCGACAGTTAGACCGTGGTTGTCCAGTGGTGGGGAATACAGGTCCTCAGTATCAGGAGGTCCTAGGTGTACATTCTAGATAGGTCCTCAGAGTCCAGCGAGCTGTGTGTGGACTGAGTGTTTGGTTGTCAGGTCGTCGAGGGCAATAATGGCTCTATTGTTGCAGCTGTCAACAATCATATCTAAGAAGTGTTAGAACTAAATACTCCATTCAGGATGTGTCCCTCTAAGTGGATGAAATGCTGTTGATTTGACTATGTTGTTTGTTTCTTTGATATTTCAACGTGTTTCCCACTTGGTTTTATCTAAGTCTCCCCTGAATGTGATAGATTTGTTAAAAGACGGGAAATAAGAGTTATATTGGTTTAAGGAGATAGTGGTACTTATCCAATGAATCCGGTTTGGTCTTGTTTCTTTTGTAATTTTATTTTACAAAGTAAAAGATGATATATGTTAAACAGAACAGTAACACAAATAATACAAGCAGATCTAATATGATTTTATTGTTAATGCTCTTTGTTAAACACACAATCATTTTTCATTTTTATGAATTTCTTATTAGAGTTGTTATGTTTGAGTGAATAGAAGAGAGAGAAATACTCCTAGTTTGGCAATCCTGTGTAGGGAATAAACAATATAAATGTAAAAAGAGATAAAATGTGACGGCAATAGTTGTGACTTATTTACATACAAGGTCATGAATGATGCTAGTACAGCAGCGGGAGGAAACGGGTTATTTAGGAATACTTATATTTTATCTTTTTAAAAAGCAATTTTACTATTGATAACTAGCATGAGATTGTTATGGACATCTATTTCGAGAATAATGGAGTACATAAATTCATAATGCTTTTTATACTTAGAATTGTTAAAATCACATGAATTTGTCAATCGGTATTGCACGGTTCTTAAAAAAAACCTATTTATTTTAAGCCTGAGAAAACCTACAAAGAGAAAACCATTCCAAAATATATCAAATATTATAAATAGTTACAAATTTTGTCGAGAGATGGCGCCACATACACGATTGCTTTGTTATCTTCTGTTAAATGCTTCTCGGACTGATCTAAAGATTGATGTAGTCGCTATAATGTTTTAAATTGAGCGGAAGAATTCCGAGAGAGTCGATATGTCCTCAATACTGAAAAATGATTCAATTTGAAGTTGCAAGCCAAAGTGTAGGCTTGCAGTCCTCCTTCCTTGCCCCGAGAGGAAGATTACCGGTGTAATGGTGGTTTGTTCAGGAAGCTACCACCAACTTTATCCACAAACGGCTTACTCTTTCTTCATTCAACAGTATTCTCTGTGTCACTGACCCATAACCCTCAGAGTTACTGCCCCTTCGAGGCGACAACAGGTTCCTGCGGCTGCCAGACCTGCTAGCTACCGAGCGCTGGCTACAGGCGACTGAGACTTCTCCGATATTGCCCCTGGACGTACAGTACCTGGAAGCCTTCTTCCAGCGTGTCCTTTAGGAACACGCCAGCTATCATGCGGAGAACGAGGCGGAGACCATCGTCCTGGGAGGCTCAACAACGCCCATTACCCGCTTCACCAGCCAGAGCGTGCACCGGCCACTGGACTCGGCACGGCAACAGGAGCATTCAGAAGAGTTGGCGAAGTGGAGGACAAGTTTCTTGTTTCCCCCCAGTCACAGCGGCTACATCAACATTCTTTAAACGGGGAGTCGGGGCGATTTTTTCGCCCTGGTTTCGCTACAGGAGCATTCTGTTGTAGCTGCGCGGTGGAGAAATGATGTAAACCGCCACAACCTGCGATCAAATCCCGCATTGGACACTTTTTTTTCTGAATAATAAAAAAAAAGTGCCAATGGCCCCCAATTTTTGCAAAAGTTCAATCCCACCAGTGAGTGCAAGTAACTTAACAGAACTCTGGCACATTTCTAAGTGTCAAAAAATCGAACTGCTTTCTACATGTTTAGACATGTGGTGTACTTACAGTAAAATCAGCCGCTAACTTCTACCCACCATGATAATTATGGCTCCCTCTACAACGTGTACTGAGATTAATAATGTTTGACCATTGAGTAGGATGCGCAAATTCAGTCCAAAGAATTAATCATCAAACATTTTTGAGAGATATAGTCGATTTTTAGCCCCTTTCGTAGGATGTTATGAAATAGAAGCCGTCCCTGTACTGATGAGGATCAGAGCCCAAAACCACGTTATACAGGTTGTTGTCGGAATTTTCCAAAACTGGTGTTTTGGTTGTATCAAAGATTTGAATCGACGTGTCTTATACACAGAAGATCAAATTAAAACATTGTGTATTTATGGATTTATTAAATATATATATATTTTAGAGCATTTATTTGAAGGGAGAGGTGCACCTTTATTGTACATCAATACCATTCTCCCGCAATTTTACAAACCAAGACAATATAGAATGTGGGATATCTCACACGAACACACACTAAAACACCACATCTAGTTGACTATCTATCTGTTAGACATCAGAATGCCCGCAGTCAATATAAAATATTTTTGTTAGTATCCCTAGTACACGTGGTACAAACCATGATAATCATTATCCCATTGTATATAGTTATAGAAGGCCATAGAGACTGAATTCATGAATCATGGTAGGGTTGGAATAAAGGTCCTGTCTTGAGGCTTCCATAAATTCCAAGAGGTGGTCTGGTGAGGTCTCTTTGGTCCTGTAGATGGTGCATTGTGTCTTAACACCATCCTGGAAGAGGAGCAGTCTTGTATGGCTGCCAGTTTTGAGCCTAGAAATTCAGCTTGCTGCCCCCACTTTCCAGAATATCTCCAGATGTTTT
Organism: Cordylochernes scorpioides; assembly: GCA_030710605.1. NCBI lineage: Eukaryota > Metazoa > Arthropoda > Arachnida > Pseudoscorpiones > Chernetidae > Cordylochernes > Cordylochernes scorpioides. Next base: position 64,543,407 of record CP092880.1, read on the forward strand.
AGATCATAATCATTGTAGGTAAAAGTTAGCCACTGCTTTTACTGTAAGTGCACCTAATGTCTACAAATGTGAACATAAGTTCGACTTTTGCACTTAAAAGTGTGCCAGAGCCCCATTAAGTTACTTGCACTCACTGATGGGGTCGCAAGAATCAGGGGAGCCATTGAAACAATGGGGTGGATCCTGCCTTGCTGCCAGCCAGCTGCTCATTGTACGTAGACTTCAACCACCTTCCAGATTGGTGATTCTCTTCCCGGCATTCAGTGGCTGGGCACCATTGCTCAATGTACAGAGATTTTATTGATTTGTGGTACACACACTGTGTGGATGGCTGAGGAGGTTGTAAAGTTTTATTAAATAAATGGAAACCTTGCTCATTGAAACAATTTAATAATAGAAAAATGGCCAGTGTGGGGTTCGATCCCTGGTCGTAGCTGCCAAAACCCGACAGACAGACAGACAGACAGACCACCGACCTTCCTATATTCTGAACTCACACGTCACAATGTGCCGTCAATTATAGGAAACAAAGAGATATCGAAGAATTCTTGGTTATTTATTTAATTAAATCTTTATTTTAATGGAAATAATTTCTGTGTCGAGAGCGTTTCTTGTTTGTTGTTTACATGGCGGTAGCGGGGTTCAACAACACGTGACTAAGGTTGGCAGCGTTCCGTGCCAGCACCGCTGGTGTCAACACTGTTTGGTCACACTGTGTGGTCTCAAATATCACAATATCACCCAATAATCATTTTTAATAAAAGGCTCCAGAGGGGATGATCTCAAGCTTGTTACAAACCTTCCTCTCTACAAGAATATTTATAATAGAAATTCAGCGGGAATTATTCCACCTTCCTTAATTCTTAAAGATACTATTCGTACGAAATTTTCTAGGAAAATATTATTAGAAACGGGGAAAAAAACTTTTGAATACCAGAATAAAAAATTGCCACTATAATCTAAACAAATATCGATTAAATTTAGAAAAATTAACTCCAAAATTGAGAGCAATTTTAACTAATGAATTAATTGAAGGATTAAATCAATATTTAGACACCAAATGTCAAAACAAAGCTACAGCTATCCACCTAAAGAATATTTATGTATTTTATTTATTCATTTTGTTTAAAGACAATTAGAATATTTAAAAGATTGGTGTTTTACTAAAGTACTGTACAAATCTCTCTCTCTCTCATCTAGATGTATATATACACAATTTAAAGTCAAAGTTAACATTAAACATAAATATAATATATTGCTATTTACATTATATATATATATATATATGTGCAATTATTGACGCGTATGATTCTTTTTAAAAATTAAACTGGCGAAACCGCTGGGAGGGTTCACCACTGATGAGCGAAGCCCTCCCATTAATTTTTCCATTGCAGTAAGGTCAGAAGAAATTGTTTCATTTTTAAAAAAGAATCATACGCGTCTATAATAGTTTCGAAATTTCATAACAGATGGCGCGCTAATATATCATAATATATACAATTAATATAACATCATTCCTCTCATAGGGTGTTTTAAAGTTTATAACAAAAATCTCTGTATTGTTCAATTTTTAAAAGATGTTGTCTTCTGAAAAGGGCGATAGTAGGTTGTCGAAATGCCACAAGGACAAAACACTGAGTGTTACACAGGAAATCTTCAAATATGGAAATTTTGGGCTAAAAATCGATCAAATTTGCTCTTCTACGGCCAAATAATGATAAATATAGGACACGACAAATATGAAACTATGTACAAAACAAATCAACAAAAATAAATAAAATATTGGCGTGTGCACAACAGAGCAACGAAAACATAACATATATATACACTCATGGACAAAACTTAAGGAAGTGTCAGCATATATATCGGGACAATAACTCTCAAAGATATTACAGTGACCTTTATTGAAGACACACGAGATAACCAAGTGTATATACACTCATGGAGACAAAACTTGAGGAAGTTGTAGCATGTATATCGGGACAATAACTCTAACAGATATTACAGTGACCTTTATTGAAGACACACGAGATAACCAAGTGTATATACACTCATGGACAAAACTTAAGGAAGTTGTACCTTTTAGCATGTATATCGGGACAATAATTCTGAAAGATATTACAGTCACCTTTATTGAAGACACACGAGATAACCAAGTGTGTATACACTCATGGACAAAACTTAAGGAAGTTGTACCTTTTAGCATGTATATCGGGACAATAATTCTGAAAGATATTACAGTGACCTTTATTGAAGACACACGAGATAACCAAGTGTGTATACACTCATGGAGACAAAACTTAAGGACGTTTTAGCATGTATATCGGGACAATAACTCTGAAATATATTACAGTGACCTTTATTGAAGACACACGAGATAACCAAGTGTGTATACACTCATGGAGACAAATCTTAAGGAAGTTTCAGCATGTATATCGGGACAATAACTCTGAAATATATTACAGTGACCTTTATTGAAGACACACGAGATAATCAAGTGTATATACACTCATGGAGACAAATCTTAAGGAAGTTTCAGCATGTATATCGGGGCAATAACTCTGAAATATATTACAGTGACCTTTATTGAAGACACACGAGATAACCAAGTGTGTATACACTCATGGAGACAAATCTTAAGGAAGTTTCAGCATGTATATCGGGACAATAACTCTGAAATATATTACAGTGACCTTTATTGAAGACACACGAGATAACCAAGTGTGTATATACACATGGAGAAAAACTTAAGGAAGTTTCAGCATGTATATCGGGACAATAACTCTGAAATATATTACAGTGACCTTTATTGAAGACACACGAGATAATCAAGTGTATATACACTCATGGAGACAAATCTTAAGGAAGTTTCAGCATGTATATCGGGACAATAACTCTGAAATATATTACAGTGACCTTTATTGAAGACATACGAGATAACCAAGTGTGTATACACCCATAGACCAAACTTAAGGAAGTTTCAGCATGTATATCGGGACAATAACTCTAACAGATATTACAGTAACCTTTATTGAAGACACAAAAATGTCTACAATAGGTTGTACACGCCGTCCAAATAGGTCCACAATGGCTGAAATTTGAGACATTCCTAGCTGTAAGCCACGTGTCTCCAGCTGGTGCGACCACATGCTGGACGTATCTTCTACAAACTGTTCTGTCGAATTCGTTTATATACCGCGCTATCTATATACAGTTAAACCTGTCTATAGCGCCCCCTCTAAATAGCGCCTTCCTCTCTATAGCGCCCGATTTTACATACGTAGTACGATACGATTTACATTAAAAGTAACCTGTCTATAGCACCTCCTCTCTATAGCACCCTATATTGGTGAGTCCCAAGAGCTATAGACAGGTTTAGCAGTATAAGAAATATAACTATATAGCACGAATCCCCGGTAGTTGGCTTTCTGCGCTCCAGAAACCTTGGTTATAAATATCTCTAAATATCTATAAATATCTCCGTTTATCATTGCACAATTCACCCTTTCATACCTCATCAAAAAGGTTAGAAATAATCGTTATTTCTCTTTGAAATGGGTTTTGGTTTTTCGTTGAAAGGAAACACATGCGGGATAGTATTTCAAATGTCGCGTTTTATAAATATCTCTGTAGCACGAATGTATTTATTTTCCTAATAAAACAGACTTTCCTTACTGCGACTTGTTTCTTGTTTACAGGACAGTATTGTTGATTGAGGACAGTCCAAGGAGTGTCTGGAATCTCTGTAGTTAGAATGCTGAAATCCTTGACATTGATTATACTACATCAACTAGAAGGAATTAACACAACACGGCATTTATATATTACCATTGCAGTTGTTTTATAGAACGCATAGTGTTATAGAAATACAACTTTCTACTACTGTCCTTACTGCAACGATAAAAATATGGAGAGGGCTTGGCTAATCAGTGGTGAACCCTCTCAGCGGTTTCGCCAGTTTAATCTACAATATAGCTTTTTTAGAGCTCTAATACTGTATTTGACGATTCTGTTTATATACCCGATACTGAAGGATGGAATCTTAGTTTAGGAAAATATGTAAATAATCTTTAAACACAGTAGAATTACATATAAATATTTGGAATTGAGCAATGTTCTTCCCCAAACAATAAGGACAGTTCCATTAATTATATATCGACATTTATATATAAGTATATACACCCATACCTCGCTTTGCGTCGGGGTTACGTTCCAAAAAAACACGACGCAAATTGAAACGACGCAAAGTGAAAATATGTGAAGGCGCAATCAAAAACAAAGGTGTTGCCATATTTTAGGAAAAAAAAAAAAATTAAAGACTCGAATCCAAAACAACGCAACTTCGAAAATCTAACGACGCACAGTGAAAATCAGTAAAAATTAAGCAGCGACGCAACTTCGAAAAAAACGCAAAACGAAACGACGCAAAGCGAGGTATTGGTGTATATTATGAAATTGAAGGTACAGAGCCAAGCGTCTCTCTCTGACAATGACATAGTACCAAATGCACCTATGTAAATTGAAAGTGTCGTATATACATTAGTATAAAGTGTTACATATACTAGTGCAAATAGATACATGTTTTTAAAAACTAAATCTACTTGTCAAAATTAGTTCTAAAAGTAAGACGACGAATTGCAAAAGAGGTTTCTTTGTTATAATGTGACAAGCTTTCGTGTGTTAGCTCTTCCTCAGGCTTACTAGAGTAGGAATGTGTTTGTGTGAATTAATTAAAGTGAAAATAGTCAATAGTAATTTTCCACTATCGAAATCTGTAATTTTCCATCTGTAAAGCTTACATCATAAAATGACATAGCATATCATATTTACATACGGTTTACATACACCCTATTTACATATTGGTTATCTAAACTATATTCAGTTTGGAACACTATCTGTGATTAATTTAAGACAAATAATTAATTGTAAAATACGAAACAACAGCAATGATCCCATTTGGAGATTTTGTGTAAAAGTAATATCAAAATATAAAAGAGGAAAAAATGTAACAAGAGGAAATATGTAAAGAGAGAAAAATGTTCGTTTGGTCGGAAATATATATATTTTTTCACAGCAGGCGATCGCGTGCAGACAGACGACTGGCAGTGTTATCAGATAACGGAATTGCCAATCTTTGTTGACGTCCTTCCAAGGACGCTCTTTTTATATTTTATCTGTGAAAAATTTACTATTATGTCCTATATAATTTGGCAACGCTGCGAACTTCCTGATGATCGTCTGACACGATAAACCTGTTTGGCCTACACCAAACGGTCCGTCACTTCGGCGAAAATAAAAACATTGATGAATCGTGGAAAACTTGTACGAAAGTGAAACTGTACTGGGATCCGGTTGATGAATAATAAAAGAAAGCCATGTAAATGTGTAAGTATGTAAATGTGTAAGTATGTAAATGTGTAAGTATGTAAATGTGTAAGTATGTAAATGTGCAAGTATGTAAATGTGCAAGTATGTAAATGTGTAAGTATGTAAATGTGCAAGTATGTAAAAGTTGCTGATGTTTTGTTCAATCTGTTCCAATAAATATCAAGTAATCGTTCAAATTTGAGGGCCAAACAGTCTCCAAAAATCACTTTATTAGGTACCGCTCAACAAGAACAACCTAGTTTATGATATTTACAACAAAGACTAATATATGAAGGTTATTCACATATTAAACAAAATGTTAACGCGGGATCCCGGTTCATGGCTGTCGGGAATCGAGGGTGTTACCTACTTGTCCACCGACTTCTTTTCGATTCCAAACAGTCTGAAACGTGTACGTTGTTTAGTTTTTTTATTAATAAACAAAGAAAGAGTATTAGGCCAATTCCTGAATAATTAAAAATCAATAATTAGTGGATATTTATTCCGATAGACGGCACAAGCCATCAGTAATTTTTAGTTGCACGATTAGGAGAAATTGTTGTTGTTGTTGTCGTGTCCAATGAAGAGCCTCAGATGTCTCCATACATCTCTATCACAGCAATGTTCTCTATCTTGGGTGTGTAGAGCTGTTGTTGTCGTGTCCAATGAAGAGCCTCAGATGTCTCCATACATCTCTATCACAGCAATGTTCTCTATCTTGGATGTGTAAAGTTGTTGTTGTCGTGTCCAATGAAGAGCCTCAGATGTCTCCATACATCTCTATCACAGCAATGTTCTCTATCTTAGATGTGTAAAGCTGTTGTTGTCGTGTCCAATGAAGAGCCTCAGATGTCTCCATACATCTCTATCACAGCATTGTCCTCTATCTTAGGTGTGTAAAGCTGTTGTTGTCGTGTCCAATGAAGAGCCTCAGATGTCTCCATACATCTCTATCACAGCATTGTCCTCTATCTTAGGTGTGTAAAGCTGTTGTTGTCGTGTCCAATGAAGAGCCTCAGATGTCTCTATACATCTCTATCACAGCAATGTCCTCTATCTTGGGTGTGTAAGGCTGTTGTTGTCGTGTCCAATGAAGAGCCTCAGATGTCTCTATACATCTCTATCACAGCAATGTCCTCTATCTTGGGTGTGTAAAGCTGTTGTTGTCGTGTCCAATGAAGAGCCTCAGATGTCTCCATACATCTCTATCACAGCATTGTCCTCTATCTTGGGTGTGTAAAGCTGTTGTTGTCGTGTCCAATGAAGAGCCTCAGATGTCTCCATACATCTCTATCACAGCATTGTCCTCTATCTTGGGTGTGTAAAGCTGTTGTTGTCGTGTCCAATGAAGAGCCTCAGATGTCTCTATACATCTCTATCACAGCAATGTCCTCTATCTTGGGTGTGTAAAGCTGTTGTTGTCGTGTCCAATGAAGAGCCTCAGATGTCTCCATACATCTCTATCACAGCATTGTCCTCTATCTTGGGTGTGTAAAGCTGTTGTTGTCGTGTCCAACGAAGAGTCTCAGATGTCTCCATACATCTCTATCACAGCATTGTCCTCTATCTTAGGTGTGTAAAGCTGTTGTTGTCATGTCCAATGAAGAGCCTCAGATGTCTCTATACATCTCTATCACAGCAATGTCCTCTATCTTGGGTGTGTAGAGCTGTTGTTGTCATGTCCAATGAAGAGCCTCAGATGTCTCCATACATCTCTATCACAGCATTGTCCTCTATCTTGGGTGTGTAAAGCTGTTGTTGTCATGTCCAATGAAGAGCCTCAGATGTCTCCATACATCTCTATCACAGCAATGTCCTCTATCTTGGGTGTGTAAAGCTGTTGTTGTCATGTCCAATGAAGAGCCTCAGATGTCTCCATACATCTCTATCACAGCATTGTCCTCTATCTTAGGTGTGTAAAGCTGTTGTTGTCGTGTCCAATGAAGAACCTCAGATGTCTCTATACATCTCTATCACAGCAATGTCCTCTATCTTGGGTGTGTAAAGCTGTTGTTTTCGTGTCCAATGAAGAGCCTCAGATGTCTCCATACATCTCTATCACAGCAATGTTCTCTATCTTGGGTGTGTAAAGCTGTTGTTGTCGTGGCAATGAAGAGCCTCAGATGTCTCCATACATCTCTATCACGGCAATGTTCTCTATCTTGGGTGTGTAAAGCTGTTGTTGTCGTGTCCAACGAAGAGCCTCAGATGTCTCCATACATCTCTATCACAGCATTGTCCTCTATCTTGGGTGTGTAAAGCTGTTGTTGTCGTGTCCAATGAAGAGCCTCAGATGTCTCCATACATCTCTATCACAGCAATGTTCTCTATCTTAGGTGTGTAAAGCTGTTGTTGGCATGTCCAATGAAGAGCCTCAGATGTCTCCATACATCTCTATCACAGCATTGTCCTCTATCTTAGGTGTGTAAAGCTGTTGTTGTCGTGTCCAATGAAGAGCCTCAGATGTCTCCATACATCTCTATCACAGCATTGTCCTCTATCTTAGGTGTGTAAAGCTGTTGTTGTCGTGTCCAATGAAGAGCCTCAGATGTCTCTATACATCTCTATCACAGCAATGTCCTCTATCTTGGGTGTGTAAAGCTGTTGTTGTCGTGTCCAATGAAGAGCCTCAGATGTCTCTATACATCTCTATCACAGCAATGTCCTCTATCTTGGGTGTGTAAAGCTGTTGTTGTCGTGTCCAATGAAGAGCCTCAGATGTCTCCATACATCTCTATCACAGCATTGTCCTCTATCTTGGGTGTGTAAATCTGTTGTTGTCGTGTCCAACGAAGAGTCTCAGATGTCTCCATACATCTCTATCACAGCAATGTCCTCTATCTTGGGTGTGTAAAGCTGTTGTTGTCGTGTCCAATGAAGAGCCTCAGATGTCTCCATACATCTCTATCACAGCATTGTCCTCTATCTTGGGTGTGTAAAGCTGTTGTTGTCGTGTCCAATGAAGAGCCTCAGATGTCTCTATACATCTCTATCACAGCAATGTCCTCTATCTTAGGTGTGTAAAGCTGTTGTTGTCGTGTCCAATGAAGAGCCTCAGATGTCTCTATACATCTCTATCACAGCAATGTCCTCTATCTTGGGTGTGTAAAGCTGTTGTTGTCGTGTCCAATGAAGAGCCTCAGATGTCTCTATACATCTCTATCACAGCAATGTCCTCTATCTTGGGTGTGTAAAGCTGTTGTTGTCGTATCCAATGAAGAGCCTCAGATGTCTCCATACATCTCTATCACAGCATTGTCCTCTATCTTAGGTGTGTAAAGCTGTTGTTGTCGTGTCCAATGAAGAGCCTCAGATGTCTCTATACATCTCTATCACAGCAATGTCCTCTATCTTGGGTGTGTAAAGCTGTTGTTTTCGTGTCCAATGAAGAGCCTCAGATGTCTCCATACATCTCTATCACAGCAATGTTCTCTATCTTGGGTGTGTAAAGCTGTTGTTGTCGTGTCCAATGAAGAGCCTCAGATGTCTCCATACATCTCTATCACGGCAATGTTCTCTATCTTGGGTGTGTAAAGCTGTTGTTGTCGTGTCCAACGAAGAGCCTCAGATGTCTCCATACATCTCTATCACAGCATTGTCCTCTATCTTGGGTGTGTAAAGCTGTTGTTGTCGTGTCCAATGAAGAGCCTCAGATGTCTCCATACATCTCTATCACAGCATTGTCCTCTATCTTAGGTGTGTAAAGCTGTTGTTGTCGTGTCCAATGAAGAGCCTCAGATGTCTATATACATCTCTATCACAGCAATGTCCTCTATCTTGGGTGTGTAAAGCTGTTGTTGTCGTGTCCAACGAAGAGCCTCAGATGTCTCCATACATCTCTATCACAGCATTGTCCTCTATCTTGGGTGTGTAAAGCTGTTGTTGTCGTGTCCAACGAAGAGTCTCAGATGTCTCCATACATCTCTATCACAGCAATGTCCTCTATCTTGGGTGTGTAAAGCTGTTGTTGTCATGTCCAATGAAGAGCCTCAGATGTCTCCATACATCTCTATCACAGCATTGTCCTCTATCTTAGGTGTGTAAAGCTGTTGTTGTCGTGTCCAATGAAGAGCCTCAGATGTCTCTATACATCTCTATCACAGCAATGTCCTCTATCTTGGGTGTGTAAAGCTGTTGTTGTCGTGTCCAATGAAGAGCCTCAGATGTATCCATACATCTCTATCACAGCAATGTCCTCTATCTTGGGTGTGTAGAGCTGTTGTTGACATGTCCAAAGAAGAGCCTCAGATGTATCCATACATCTCTATCACAGCAATGTTCTCTATCTTGGGTGTGTAGAGCTGTTGTTGGCATGTCCAATGAAGAGCCTCAGACATCTCCATACATCTCTATCACAGCAATGTTCTCTATCTTAGGTGTGTAAAGCTGTTGTTGTCGTGTCCAATGAAGAGCCTCAGATGTCTCCATACATCTCTATCACAGCATTGTCCTCTATCTTAGGTGTGTAAAGCTGTTGTTGTCGTGTCCAATGAAGAGCCTCAGATGTCTCCATACATCTCTATCACAGCAATGTCCTCTATCTTGGGTGTGTAAAGCTGTTGTTGTCGTGTCCAATGAAGAGCCTCAGATGTCTCTATACATCTCTATCACAGCAATGTCCTCTATCTTGGGTGTGTAAAGCTGTTGTTGTCGTGTCCAATGAAGAGCCTCAGATGTCTCCATACATCTCTATCACAGCATTGTCCTCTATCTTGGGTGTGTAAAGCTGTTGTTGTCGTGTCCAACGAAGAGTCTCAGATGTCTCCATACATCTCTATCACAGCAATGTCCTCTATCTTGGGTGTGTAAAGCTGTTGTTGTCGTGTCCAATGAAGAGCCTCAGATGTCTCCATACATCTCTATCACAGCATTGTCCTCTATCTTAGGTGTGTAAAGCTGTTGTTGTCGTGTCCAATGAAGAGCCTCAGATGTCTCTATACATCTCTATCACAGCAATGTCCTCTATCTTGGGTGTGTAAAGCTGTTGTTGTCGTGTCCAATGAAGAGCCTCAGATGTCTCCATACATCTCTATCACAGCATTGTCCTCTATCTTAGGTGTGTAAAGCTGTTGTTGTCGTGTCCAATGAAGAGCCTCAGATGTCTCTATACATCTCTATCACAGCAATGTCCTCTATCTTGGGTGTGTAAAGCTGTTGTTTTCGTGTCCAATGAAGAACCTAAGATGTCTCCATACATCTCTATCACAGCAATGTTCTCTATCTTGGGTGTGTAAAGCTGTTGTTGTCGTGTCCAATGAAGAGCCTCAGATGTCTCCATACATCTCTATCACGGCAATGTTCTCTATCTTGGGTGTGTAAAGCTGTTGTTGTCGTGTCCAACGAAGAGCCTCAGATGTCTCCATACATCTCTATCACGGCATTGTCCTCTATATTGGGTGTGTAAAGCTGTTGTTGTCGTGTCCAATGAAGAGCCTCAGATGTCTTCATACATCTCTATCACAGCATTGTCCTCTATCTTAGGTGTGTAAAGCTATTGTTGTCGTGTCCAATGAAGAGCCTCAGATGTCTCTATACATCTCTATCACAGCAATGTCCTCTATCTTGGGTGTGTAAAGCTGTTGTTGTCGTGTCCAATGAAGAGCCTCAGATGTCTCCATACATCTCTATCACAGCATTGTCCTCTATCTTGGGTGTGTAAAGCTGTTGTTGTCGTGTCCAATGAAGAGCCTCAGATGTCTCCATACATCTCTATCACAGCATTGTCCTCTATCTTGGGTGTGTAAAGCTGTTGTTGTCGTGTCCAACGAAGAGTCTCAGATGTCTCCATACATCTCTATCACAGCAATGTCCTCTATCTTGGGTGTGTAAAGCTGTTGTTGTCATGTCCAATGAAGAGCCTCAGATGTCTCCATACATCTCTATCACAGCATTGTCCTCTATCTTAGGTGTGTAAAGCTGTTGTTGTCGTGTCCAATGAAGAGCCTCAGATGTCTCCATACATCTCTATCACAGCAATGTTCTCTATCTTGGGTGTGTAAAGCTGTTGTTGTCGTGTCCAATGAAGAGCCTCAGATGTCTCCATACATCTCTATCACAGCATTGTCCTCTATCTTAGGTGTGTAAAGCTGTTGTTGTCGTGTCCAATGAAGAGCCTCAGATGTCTCCATACATCTCTATCACAGCAATGTTCTCTATCTTGGGTGTGTAAAGCTGTTGTTGTCGTGTCCAATGAAGAGCCTCAGATGTCTCCATACATCTCTATCACAGCAATGTTCTCTATCTTGGGTGTGTAAAGCTGTTGTTGTCGTGTCCAACGAAGAGCCTCAGATGTCTCCATACATCTCTATCACAGCAATGTTCTCTATCTTGGGTGTGTAAAGCTGTTGTTGTAGTGTCCAACGAAGAGCCTCAGATGTCTCCATTCATCTCTATCACAGTAATGTTCTCTATCTTGGGTGTGTAAAGCTGTTGTTGTCGTGTCCAATGAAGAGCCACAGATGTCTCCATACATCTCTATCACAGCAATGTTCTCTATCTTGGGTGTGTAGAGCTGTTGTTGGCATGTCCAATGAAGAGCCTCAGATGTATCCATACATCTCTATCACAGCAATGTCCTCTATCTTGGGTGTGTAGAGCTGTTGTTGACATGTCCAATGAAGAGCCTCAGACATCTCCATACATCTCTATCACAGCAATGTTCTCTATCTTAGGTGTGTAAAGCTGTTGTTGTCGTGTCCAATGAAGAGCCTCAGATGTCTCCATACATCTCTATCACAGCATTGTCCTCTATCTTAGGTGTGTAAAGCTGTTGTTGTCGTGTCCAATGAAGAGCCTCAGATGTCTCTATACATCTCAATCACAGCAATGTCCTCTATCTTGGGTGTGTAAAGCTGTTGTTGTCGTGTCCAATGAAGAGCCTCAGATGTCTCTATACATCTCTATCACAGCAATGTCCTCTATCTTGGGTGTGTAAAGCTGTTGTTGTCGTGTCCAATGAAGAGCCTCAGATGTCTCCATACATCTCTATCACAGCATTGTCCTCTATCTTGGGTAGGTAAAGCTGTTGTTGTCGTGTCCAACGAAGAGTCTCAGATGTCTCCATACATCTCTATCACAGCAATGTCCTCTATCTTGGGTGTGTAAAGCTGTTGTTTTCATGTCCAATGAAGAGCCTCAGATGTCTCCATACATCTCTATCACAGCATTGTCCTCTATCTTAGGTGTGTAAAGCTGTTGTTGTCGTGTCCAATGAAGAGCCTCAGATGTCTCTATACATCTCTATCACAGCAATGTCCTCTATCTTGGGTGTGTAAAGCTGTTGTTGTCGTGTCCAATGAAGAGCCTCAGATGTCTCTATACATCTCTATCACAGCATTGTCCTCTATCTTGGGTGTGTAAAGCTGTTGTTGTCGTGTCCAACGAAGAGCCTCAGATGTCTCCATACATCTCTATCACAGTAATGTTCTCTATCTTGGGTGTGTAAAGCTGTTGTTGTCGTGTTCAATGAAGAGCCTCAGATGTCTCCATACATCTCTATCACAGCAATGTTCTCTATCTTGGGTGTGTAGAGCTGTTGTTGTCGTGTTCAATGAAGAGCCTCAGATGTCTCCATACATCTCTATCACAGCAATGTTCTCTATCTTGGGTGTGTAGAGCTGTTGTTGTCGTGTCCAATGAAGAGCCTCAGATGTCTCCATACATCTCTATCACAGAAATGTTCTCTATCTTGGGTGTGTAGAGCTGTTGTTGTCGAGTCCAATGAAGAGCCTCAGATGTCTCCATACATCTCTATCACAGCAATGTTCTCTATCTTGGGTGTGTAGAGCTGTTGTTGTCGTGTCCAATGAAGAGCCTCAGATGTCTCCATACATCTCTATCACAGCAATGTCCTCTATCTTGGGTGTGTAGAGCTGTTGTTGTCGTGTCCAATGAAGAGCCTCAGATGTCTCCATACATCTCTATCACAGCAATGTCCTCTATCTTGGGTGTGTAGAGCTGTTGTTGGCATGTCCAATGAAGAGTCTCAGATGTCTCCATACATCTCTATCACAGCAATGTCCTCTATCTTGGGTGTGTAAAGCTGTTGTTGTCGTGTCCAATGAAGAGCCTCAGATGTCTCCATACATCTCTATCACAGCATTGTCCTCTATCTTGGGTGTGTAAAGCTGTTGTTGTCATGTCCAATGAAGAGCCTCAGATGTCTCCATACATCTCTATCACAGCAATGTCCTCTATCTTGGGTGTGTAAAGCTGTTGTTGTCATGTCCAATGAAGAGCCTCAGATGTCTCCATACATCTCTATCACAGCAATCTCCTCTATCTTGGGTGTGTAAAGCTGTTGTTGTCGTGTCCAATGAAGAGCCTCAGATGTCTCCATACATCTCTATCACAGCAATGTTTTCTATCTTGGGTGTGTAAAGCTGTTGTTTTCGTGTCCAACGAAGAGCCTCAGATGTCTCCATACATCTCTATCACAGTAATGTTCTCTATCTTAGGTGTGTAAAGCTGTTGTTGTCGTGTCCAATGAAGAGCCTCAGATGTCTCCATACATCTCTATCACAGCAATGTTCTCTATCTTGGGTGTGTAGAGCTGTTGTTGTCGTGTCCAATGAAGAGCCTCAGATGTCTCCATACATCTCTATCACAGCAATGTCCTCTATCTTGGGTGTGTAGAGCTGTTGTTGGCATGTCCAATGAAGAGCCTCAGATGTCTCCATACATCTCTATCACAGCAATGTCCTCTATCTTGGGTGTGTAGAGCTGTTGTTGTCATGTCCAATGAAGAGCCTCAGATGTCTCCATACATCTCTATCGCAGCAATGTCCTCTATCTTGGGTGTGTAGAGCTGTTGTTGTCATGTCCAATGAAGAGCCTCAGATGTCTCCATACATCTCTATCGCAGCAATGTCCTCTATCTTGGGTGTGTAGAGCTGTTGTTGGCATGTCCAATGAAGAGCCTCAGATGTATCCATACATCTCTATCACAGCAATGTCCTCTATCTTGGGTGTGTAGAGCTGTTGTTGTCGTGTCCAATGAAGAGCCTCAGACATCTCCATACATCTCTATCACAGCAATGTCCTCTATCTTGGGTGTGTAGAGCTGTTGTTGTCATGTCCAATAAAGAGCCTCAGACATCTCCATACATCTCTATCACAGCAATGTCCTCTATCTTGGGTGTGTAGAGCTGTTGTTGGCATGTCCAATGAAGAGCCTCAGATGTATCCATACATCTCTATCGCAGCAATGTCCTCTATCTTGGGTGTGTAGAGCTGTTGTTGGCATGTCCAATGAAGAGCCTAAGATGTATCCATACATCTCTATCACAGCAATGTCCTCTATCTTGGGAGTGTAGAGCTGTTGTTGTCGTGTCCAATGAAGAGCCTCAGACATCTCCATACATCTCTATCACAGCAATGTCCTCTATCTTGGGTGTGTAGAGCTGTTGTTGTCATGTCCAATGAAGAGCCTCAGACATCTCCATACATCTCTATCACAGCAATGTCCTCTATCTTGGGTGTGTAGAGCTGTTGTTGTCGTGTCCAATGAAGAGCCTCAGATGTCTCCATACATCTCTATCACAGCAATGTTCTCTATCTTAGGTGTGTAAAGCTGTTGTTGTCGTGTCCAATGAAGAGCCTCAGATGTCTCCATACATCTCTATCACAGCAATGTTCTCTATCTTGGGTGTGTAAAGCTGTTGTTGTCGTGTCCAATGAAGAGCCTCAGATGTCTCCATACATCTCTATCACAGCATTGTCCTCTATCTTGGGTGTGTAAAGCTGTTGTTGTCATGTCCAATGAAGAGCCTCAGATGTCTCCATACAACTCTATCACAGCATTGTCCTCTATCTTAGGTGTGTAAAGCTGTTGTTGTCGTGTCCAATGAAGAGCCTCAGATGTCTCTATACATCTCTATCATAGCAATGTCCTCTATCTTGGGTGTGTAAAGCTGTTGTTTTCGTGTCCAATGAAGAGCCTCAGATGTCTCCATACATCTCTATCACAGCAATGTTCTCTATCTTGGGTGTGTAAAGCTGTTGTTGTCGTGTCCAATGAAGAGCTTCAGATGTCTCCATACATCTCTATCACAGCAATGTTCTCTATCTTGGGTGTGTAAAGCTGTTGTTGTCGTGTCCAACGAAGAGCCTCAGATGTCTCCATACATCTCTATCACAGTAATGTTCTCTATCTTGGGTGTGTAAAGCTGTTGTTGTCGTGTCCAATGAAGAGCCTCAGATGTCTCCATACATCTCTATCACAGCAATGTTCTCTATCTTGGGTGTGTAGAGCTGTTGTTGTCGTGTCCAATGAAGAGCCTCAGATGTCTCCATACATCTCTATCACAGCAATGTCCTCTATCTTGGGTGTGTAGAGCTGTTGTTGGCATGTCCAATGAAGAGCCTCAGATGTATCCATACATCTCTATCGCAGCAATGTCCTCTATCTTGGGTGTGTAGAGCTGTTGTTGGCATGTCCAATGAAGAGCCTCAGACATCTCCATACATCTCTATCACAGCAATGTCCTCTATCTTGGGTGTGTAGAGCTGTTGTTGGCATGTCCAATGAAGAGCCTCAGATGTCTCCATACATCTCTATCACAGCAATGTCCTCTATCTTGGGTGTGTAGAGCTGTTGTTGTCATGTCCAATGAAGAGCCTCAGACATCTCCATACATCTCTATCACAGCAATGTCCTCTATCTTGGGTGTGTAGAGCTGTTGTTGGCATGTCCAATGAAGAGCCTCAGATGTCTCCATACATCTCTATCACAGCAATGTTCTCTATCTTAGGTGTGTAAAGCTGTTGTTGTCGTGTCCAATGAAGAGCCTCAGATGTCTCCATACATCTCTATCACAGCAATGTTCTCTATCTTGGGTGTGTAAAGCTGTTGTTGTCGTGTCCAATGAAGAGCCTCAGATGTCTCCATACATCTCTATCACAGCAATGTTCTCTATCCTGGGTGTGTAAAGCTGTTGTTGTCGTGTCCAATGAAGAGCCTCAGATGTCTCCATACATCTCTATCACAGCAATGTTCTCTAACTTGGGTGTGTAAAGCTGTTGTTGTCGTGTCCAAAGAAGAGCCTCAGATGTCTCCATACATCTCTATCACAGCAATGTTCTCTATCTTGGGTGTGTAAAGCTGTTGTTGTCGTGTCCAACGAAGAGCCTCAGATGTCTCCATACATCTCTATCACAGCAATGTTCTCTATCTTGGGTGTGTAAAGCTGTTGTTGTCGTGTCCAATGAAGAGCCTCAGATGTCTCCATACATCTCTATCACAGCAATGTTCTCTATCTTGGGTGTGTAAAGCTGTTGTTGTCGTGTCCAATGAAGAGCCTCAGATGTCTCCATACATCTTTATCACAGCAATGTCCTCTATCTTGGGTTTGTAGAGCTGTTGTTGGCATATCCAATGAAGAACCTCAGATGTCTCCATACATCTCTATCACAGCAATGTCCTCTATCTTGGGTGTGTAGAGCTGTTGTTGTCATGTCCAATGAAGAGCCTCAGATGTCTCCATACATCTCTATCACAGCAATGTTCTCTATCTTGGGTGTGTAAAGCTGTTGTTGTCGTGTCCAATGAAGAGCCTCAGATGTCTCCATACATCTCTATCACAGCAATGTCCTCTATCTTGGGTGTGTAGAGCTGTTGTTGGCATGTCCAATGAAGAGCCTCAGATGTCTCCATACATCTCTATCACAGCAATGTCCTCTATCTTGGGTGTGTAGAGCTGTTGTTGTCATGTCCAATGAAGAGCCTCAGATGTCTCCATACATCTCTATCACAGCAATGTTCTCTATCTTGGGTGTGTAAAGCTGTTGTTGTCGTGTCCAATGAAGAGCCTCAGATGTCTCCATACATCTCTATCACGGCAATGTTCTCTATCTTGGGTGTGTAAAGCTGTTGTTGTCGTGTCCAATGAAGAGCCTCAGATGTCTCCATACATCTCTATCACAGCAATGTTCTCTATCTTGGGTGTGTAAAGCTGTTGTTGTCGTGTCCAATGAAGAGCCTCAGATGTCTCCATACATCTCTATCACGGCAATGTTCTCTATCTTGGGTGTGTAAAGCTGTTGTTGTCGTGTCCAACGAAGAGCCTCAGATGTCTCCATACATCTCTATCACAGCAATGTTCTCTATCTTGGGTGTGTAAAACTGTTGTTGTCGCGTCCAATGAAGAGCCTCAGATGTCTCCATACATCTCTATCACGGCAATGTTCTCTATCTTGGGTGTGTAAAGCTGTTGTTGTCGTGTCCAACGAAGAGCCTCAGATGTCTCCATACATCTCTATCACAGCATTGTCCTCTATCTTGGGTGTGTAAAGCTGTTGTTTTCGTGTCCAATGAAGAGCCTCAGATGTCTCTATACATCTCTATCACAGCAATGTCCTCTATCTTGGGTGTGTAAAGCTGTTGTTGTCGTGTCCAACGAAGAGCCTCAGATGTCTCCATACATCTCTATCACAGCAATGTCCTCTATCTTGGGTGTGTAAAGCTGTTGTTGTCATGTCCAATGAAGAGCCTCAGATGTCTCCATACATCTCTATCACAGCATTGTCCTCTATCTTAGGTGTGTAAAGCTGTTGTTGTCGTGTCCAATGAAGAGCCTCAGATGTCTCCATACATCTCTATCACAGCAATGTTCTCTATCTTGGGTGTGTAAAGCTGTTGTTGTCGTGTCCAATGAAGAGCCTCAGATGTCTCCATACATCTCTATCACAGCAATGTTCTCTATCTTGGGTGTGTAAAGCTGTTGTTGTCGTGTCCAATGAAGAGCCTCAGATGTCTCCATACATCTCTATCACAGCAATGTTCTCTATCTAGGGTGTGTAAAGCTGTTGTTGTCGTGTCCAACGAAGAGCCTCAGATGTCTCCATACATCTCTATCACAGCAATGTTCTCTATCTTGGGTGTGTAAAGCTGTTGTTGTCGTGTCCAACGAAGAGCCTCAGATGTCTCCATTCATCTCTATCACAGTAATGTTCTCTATCTTGGGTGTGTAAAGCTGTTGTTGTCGTGTCCAATGAAGAGCCTCAGATGTCTCCATACATCTCTATCACAGCAATGTTCTCTATCTTGGGTGTGTAGAGCTGTTGTTGGCATGTCCAATGAAGAGC
The DNA here is from genome assembly GCA_030710605.1 of Cordylochernes scorpioides. Taxonomy (NCBI): domain Eukaryota; kingdom Metazoa; phylum Arthropoda; class Arachnida; order Pseudoscorpiones; family Chernetidae; genus Cordylochernes; species Cordylochernes scorpioides. The sequence continues at coordinate 64,561,857 of CP092880.1, forward strand.
CTCAGATGTATCCATACATCTCTATCACAGCAATGTCCTCTATCTTGGGTGTGTAGAGCTGTTGTTGACATGTCCAATGAAGAGCCTCAGACATCTCCATACATCTCTATCACAGCAATGTTCTCTATCTTAGGTGTGTAAAGCTGTTGTTGTCGTGTCCAATGAAGAGCCTCAGATGTCTCCATACATCTCTATCACAGCATTGTCCTATATCTTAGGTGTGTAAAGCTGTTGTTGTCGTGTCCAATGAAGAGCCTCAGATGTCTCTATACATCTCTATCACAGCAATGCCCTCTATCTTGGGTGTGTAAAGCTGTTGTTGTCGTGTCCAATGAAGAGCCTCAGATGTCTCTATACATCTCTATCACAGCAATGTCCTCTATCTTGGGTGTGTAAAGCTGTTGTTGTCGTGTCCAATGAAGAGCCTCAGATGTCTCCATACATCTCTATCACAGCATTGTCCTCTATCTTGGGTGTGTAAAGCTGTTGTTGTCGTGTCCAACGAAGAGTCTCAGATGTCTCCATACATCTCTATCACAGCAATGTCCTCTATCTTGGGTGTGTAAAGCTGTTGTTTTCATGTCCAAAGAAGAGCCTCAGATGTCTCCATACATCTCTATCACAGCATTGTCCTCTATCTTAGGTGTGTAAAGCTGTTGTTGTCGTGTCCAATGAAGAGCCTCAGATGTCTCTATACATCTCTATCACAGCAATGTCCTCTATCTTGGGTGTGTAAAGCTGTTGTTGTCGTGTCCAATGAAGAGCCTCAGATGTCTCTATACATCTCTATCACAGCAATGTCCTCTATCTTGGGTGTGTAAAGCTGTTGTTGTCGTGTCCAATGAAGAGCCTCAGATGTCTCCATACATCTCTATCACAGCATTGTCCTCTATCTTGGGTGTGTAAAGCTGTTGTTGTCGTGTCCAACGAAGAGCCTCAGATGTCTCCATACATCTCTATCACAGTAATGTTCTCTATCTTGGGTGTGTAAAGCTGTTGTTGTCGTGTTCAATGAAGAGCCTCAGATGTCTCCATACATCTCTATCACAGCAATGTTCTCTATCTTGGGTGTGTAGAGCTGTTGTTGTCGTGTTCAATGAAGAGCCTCAGATGTCTCCATACATCTCTATCACAGCAATGTTCTCTATCTTGGGTGTGTAGAGCTGTTGTTGTCGTGTCCAATGAAGAGCCTCAGATGTCTCCATACATCTCTATCACAGCAATGTTCTCTATCTTGGGTGTGTAGAGCTGTTGTTGTCGTGTCCAATGAAGAGCCTCAGATGTCTCCATACATCTCTATCACAGCAATGTTCTCTATCTTGGGTGTGTAGAGCTGTTGTTGTCGTGTCCAATGAAGAGCCTCAGATGTCTCCATACATCTCTATCACAGCAATGTCCTCTATCTTGGGTGTGTAGAGCTGTTGTTGGCATGTCCAATGAAGAGTCTCAGATGTCTCCATACATCTCTATCACAGCAATGTCCTCTATCTTGGGTGTGTAAAGCTGTTGTTGTCGTGTCCAATGAAGAGCCTCAGATGTCTCCATACATCTCTATCACAGCATTGTCCTCTATCTTGGGTGTGTAAAGCTGTTGTTGTCATGTCCAATGAAGAGCCTCAGATGTCTCCATACATCTCTATCACAGCAATGTCCTCTATCTTGGGTGTTTAAAGCTGTTGTTGTCATGTCCAATGAAGAGCCTCAGATGTCTCCATACATCTCTATCACAGCAATGTCCTCTATCTTGGGTGTGTAAAGCTGTTGTTGTCGTGTCCAATGAAGAGCCTCAGATGTCTCCATACATCTCTATCACAGCAATGTCCTCTATCTTGGGTGTGTAAAGCTGTTGTTGTCGTGTCCAATGAAGAGCCTCAGATGTCTCCATACATCTCTATCACAGCAATGTTTTCTATCTTGGGTGTGTAAAGCTGTTGTTTTCGTGTCCAACGAAGAGCCTCAGATGTCTCCATACATCTCTATCACAGTAATGTTCTCTATCTTGGGTGTGTAGAGCTGTTGTTGTCGTGTCCAATGAAGAGCCTCAGATGTCTCCATACATCTCTATCACAGCAATGTTCTCTATCTTGGGTGTGTAGAGCTGTTGTTGTCGTGTCCAATGAAGAGCCTCAGATGTCTCCATACATCTCTATCACAGCAATGTCCTCTATCTTGGGTGTGTAGAGCTGTTGTTGGCATGTCCAATGAAGAGCCTCAGATGTCTCCATACATCTCTATCGCAGCAATGTCCTCTATCTTGGGTGTGTAGAGCTGTTGTTGGCATGTCCAATGAAGAGCCTCAGATGTCTCCATACATCTCTATCGCAGCAATGTCCTCTATCTTGGGTGTGTAGAGCTGTTGTTGGCATGTCCAATGAAGAGCCTCAGATGTATCCATACATCTCTATCGCAGCAATGTCCTCTATCTTGGGTGTGTAGAGCTGTTGTTGGCATGTCCAATGAAGAGCCTCAGATGTATCCATACATCTCTATCACAGCAATGTCCTCTATCTTGGGTGTGTAGAGCTGTTGTTGTCGTGTCCAATGAAGAGTCTCAGATGTCTCCATACATCTCTATCACAGCAATGTTCTCTATCTTGGGTGTGTAAAGCTGTTGTTGTCGTGTCCAACGAAGAGCCTCAGATGTCTCCATTCATCTCTATCACAGTAATGTTCTCTATCTTGGGTGTGTAAAGCTGTTGTTGTCGTGTCCAATGAAGAGCCTCAGATGTCTCCATACATCTCTATCACAGCAATGTTCTCTATCTTGGGTGTGTAGAGCTGTTGTTGGCATGTCCAATGAAGAGCCTCAGATGTATCCATACATCTCTATCACAGCAATGTCCTCTATCTTGGGTGTGTAGAGCTGTTGTTGACATGTCCAATGAAGAGCCTCAGACATCTCCATACATCTCTATCACAGCAATGTTCTCTATCTTAGGTGTGTAAAGCTGTTGTTGTCGTGTCCAATGAAGAGCCTCAGATGTCTCCATACATCTCTATCACAGCATTGTCCTATATCTTAGGTGTGTAAAGCTATTGTTGTCGTGTCCAATGAAGAGCCTCAGATGTCTCTATACATCTCTATCACAGCAATGTCCTCTATCTTGGGTGTGTAAAGCTGTTGTTGTCGTGTCCAATGAAGAGCCTCAGATGTCTCTATACATCTCTATCACAGCAATGTCCTCTATCTTGGGTGTGTAAAGCTGTTGTTGTCGTGTCCAATGAAGAGCCTCAGATGTCTCCATACATCTCTATCACAGCATTGTCCTCTATCTTGGGTGTGTAAAGCTGTTGTTGTCGTGTCCAACGAAGAGCCTCAGATGTCTCCATACATCTCTATCACAGTAATGTTCTCTATCTTGGGTGTGTAGAGCTGTTGTTGTCGTGTTCAATGAAGAGCCTCAGATGTTTCCATACATCTCTATCACAGCAATGTTCTCTATCTTGGGTGTGTAGAGCTGTTGTTGTCGTGTTCAATGAAGAGCCTCAGATGTCTCCATACATCTCTATCACAGCAATGTTCTCTATCTTGGGTGTGTAGAGCTGTTGTTGTCGTGTCCAATGAAGAGCCTCAGATGTCTCCATACATCTCTATCACAGCAATGTTCTCTATCTTGGGTGTGTAGAGCTGTTGTTGTCGTGTCCAATGAAGAGCCTCAGATGTCTCCATACATCTCTATCACAGCAATGTTCTCTATCTTGGGTGTGTAGAGCTGTTGTTGTCGTGTCCAATGAAGAGCCTCAGATGTCTCCATACATCTCTATCACAGCAATGTCCTCTATCTTGGGTGTGTAGAGCTGTTGTTGTCGTGTCCAATGAAGAGCCTCAGATGTCTCCATACATCTCTATTACAGCAATGTCCTCTATCTTGGGTGTGTAGAGCTGTTGTTGGCGTGTCCAATGAAGAGTCTCAGATGTCTCCATACATCTCTATCACAGCAATGTCCTCTATCTTGGGTGTGTAAAGCTGTTGTTGTCGTGTCCAATGAAGAGCCTCAGATGTCTCCATACATCTCTATCACAGCATTGTCCTCTATCTTGGGTGTGTAAAGCTGTTGTTGTCATGTCCAATGAAGAGCCTCAGATGTCTCCATACATCTCTATCACAGCAATGTCCTCTATCTTGGGTGTGTAAAGCTGTTGTTGTCGTGTCCAATGAAGAGCCTCAGATGTCTCCATACATCTCTATCACAGCAATGTCCTCTATCTTGGGTGTGTAAAGCTGTTGTTGTCGTGTCCAATGAAGAGCCTCAGATGTCTCCATACATCTCTATCACAGCAATGTTTTCTATCTTGGGTGTGTAAAGCTGTTGTTTTCGTGTCCAACGAAGAGCCTCAGATGTCTCCATACATCTCTATCACAGTAATGTTCTCTATCTTGGGTGTGTAAAGCTTTTGTTGTCGTGTCCAATGAAGAGCCTCAGATGTCTCCATACATCTCTATCACAGCAATGTTCTCTATCTTGGGTGTGTAGAGCTGTTGTTGTCGTGTCCAATGAAGAGCCTCAGATGTCTCCATACATCTCTATCACAGCAATGTCCTCTATCTTGGGTGTGTAGAGCTGTTGTTGGCATGTCCAATGAAGAGCCTCAGATGTCTCCATACATCTCTATCACAGCAATGTCCTCTGTCTTGGGTGTGTAGAGCTGTTGTTGTCATGTCCAATGAAGAGCCTCAGATGTCTCCATACATCTCTATCGCAGCAATGTCCTCTATCTTGGGTGTGTAGAGCTGTTGTTGGCATGTCCAATGAAGAGCCTCAGATGTATCCATACATCTCTATCGCAGCAATGTCCTCTATCTTGGGTGTGTAGAGCTGTTGTTGGCATGTCCAATGAAGAGCCTCAGATGTATCCATACATCTCTATCACAGCAATGTCCTCTATCTTGGGTGTGTAGAGCTGTTGTTGGCATGTCCAATGAAGAGCCTCAGACATCTCCATACATCTCTATCACAGCAATGTCCTCTATCTTGGGTGTGTAGAGCTGTTGTTGTCATGTCCAATGAAGAGCCTCAGACATCTCCATACATCTCTATCACAGCAATGTCCTCTATCTTGGGTGTGTAGAGCTGTTGTTGGCATGTCCAATGAAGAGCCTCAGATGTCTCCATACATCTCTATCACAGCAATGTTCTTTATCTTAGGTGTGTAAAGATGTTGTTGTCGTGTCCAATGAAGAGCCTCAGATGTCTCCATACATCTCTATCACAGCAATGTTCTCTATCTTGGGTGTGTAAAGCTGTTGTTGTCGTGTCCAATGAAGAGCCTCAGATGTCTCCATACATCTCTATCACAGCATTGTCCTCTATCTTGGGTGTGTAAAGCTGTTGTTGTCATGTCCAATGAAGAGTCTCAGATGTCTCCATACATCTCTATCACAGCATTGTCCTCTATCTTAGGTGTGTAAAGCTGTTGTTGTCGTGTCCAATGAAGAGCCTCAGATGTCTCTATACATCTCTATCATAGCAATGTCCTCTATCTTGGGTGTGTAAAGCTGTTGTTTTCGTGTCCAATGAAGAGCCTCAGATGTCTCCATACATCTCTATCACAGCAATGTTCTCTATCTTGGGTGTGTAAAGCTGTTGTTGTCGTGTCCAATGAAGAGCCTCAGATGTCTCCATACATCTCTATCACAGCAATGTTCTCTATCTTGGGTGTGTAAAGCTGTTGTTGTCGTGTCCAACGAAGAGCCTCAGATGTCTCCATACATCTCTATCACAGTAATGTTCTCTATCTTGGGTGTGTAAAGCTGTTGTTGTCGTGTCCAATGAAGAGCCTCAGATGTCTCCATACATCTCTATCACAGCAATGTTATCTATCTTGGGTGTGTAGAGCTGTTGTTGTCGTGTCCAATGAAGAGCCTCAGATGTCTCCATACATCTCTATCACAGCAATATCCTCTATCTTGGGTGTGTAGAGCTGTTGTTGGCATGTCCAATGAAGAGCCTCAGATGTCTCCATACATCTCTATCACAGCAATGTTCTTTATCTTAGGTGTGTAAAGATGTTGTTGTCGTGTCCAATGAAGAGCCTCAGATGTCTCCATACATCTCTATCACAGCAATGTTCTCTATCTTGGGTGTGTAAAGCTGTTGTTGTCGTGTCCAATGAAGAGCCTCAGATGTCTCCATACATCTCTATCACAGCATTGTCCTCTATCTTGGGTGTGTAAAGCTGTTGTTGTCATGTCCAATGAAGAGCCTCAGATGTCTCCATACATCTCTATCACAGCATTGTCCTCTATCTTAGGTGTGTAAAGCTGTTGTTGTCGTGTCCAATGAAGAGCCTCAGATGTCTCTATACATCTCTATCATAGCAATGTCCTCTATCTTGGGTGTGTAAAGCTGTTGTTTTCGTGTCCAATGAAGAGCCTCAGATGTCTCCATACATCTCTATCACAGCAATGTTCTCTATCTTGGGTGTGTAAAGCTGTTGTTGTCGTGTCCAATGAAGAGCCTCAGATGTTTCCATACATCTCTATCACAGTAATGTTCTCTATCTTGGGTGTGTAAAGCTGTTGTTGTCGTGTCCAATGAAGAGCCTCAGATGTCTCCATACATCTCTATCACAGCAATGTTATCTATCTTGGGTGTGTAGAGCTGTTGTTGTCGTGTCCAATGAAGAGCCTCAGATGTCTCCATACATCTCTATCACAGCAATGTCCTCTATCTTGGGTGTGTAGAGCTGTTGTTGGCATGTCCAATGAAGAGCCTCAGATGTCTCCATACATCTCTATCACAGCAATGTCCTCTATCTTGGGTGTGTAGAGCTGTTGTTGGCATGTCCAATGAAGAGCCTCAGATGTCTCCATACATCTCTATCGCAGCAATGTCCTCTATCTTGGGTGTGTAGAGCTGTTGTTGGCATGTCCAATGAAGAGCCTCAGATGTATCCATACATCTCTATCGCAGCAATGTCCTCTATCTTGGGTGTGTAGAGCTGTTGTTGGCATGTCCAATGAAGAGCCTCAGACATCTCCATACATCTCTATCACAGCAATGTCCTCTATCTTGGGTGTGTAGAGCTGTTGTTGGCATGTCCAATGAAGAGCCTCAGATGTCTCCATACATCTCTATCACAGCAATGTCCTCTATCTTGGGTGTGTAGAGCTGTTGTTGTCATGTCCAATGAAGAACCTCAGACATCTCCATACATCTCTATCACAGCAATGTCCTCTATCTTGGGTGTGTAGAGCTGTTGTTGGCATGTCCAATGAAGAGCCTCAGATGTCTCCATACATCTCTATCACAGCAATGTTCTCTATCTTAGGTGTGTAAAGCTGTTGTTGTCGTGTCCAACGAAGAGCCTCAGATGTCTCCATACATCTCTATCACAGCAATGTTCTCTATCTTGGGTGTGTAAAGCTGTTGTTGTCGTGTCCAATGAAGAGCCTCAGATGTCTCCATACATCTCTATTACAGCAATGTTCTCTATCCTGGGTGTGTAAAGCTGTTGTTGTCGTGTCCAATGAAGAGCCTCAGATGTCTCCATACATCTCTATCACAGCAATGTTCTCTATCTTGGGTGTGTAAAGCTGTTGTTGTCGTGTCCAAAGAAGAGCCTCAGATGTCTCCATACATCTCTATCACAGCAATGTTCTCTATCTTGGGTGTGTAAAGCTGTTGTTGTCGTGTCCAACGAAGAGCCTCAGATGTCTCCATACATCTCTATCACAGCAATGTTCTCTATCTTGGGTGTGTAAAGCTGTTGTTGTCGTGTCCAATGAAGAGCCTCAGATGTCTCCATACATCTCTATCACAGCAATGTTCTCTATCTTGGGTGTGTAAAGCTGTTGTTGTCGTGTCCAATGAAGAGCCTCAGATGTCTCCATACATCTCTATCACAGCAATGTCCTCTATCTTGGGTGTGTAGAGCTGTTGTTGTCATGTCCAATGAAGAGCCTCAGATGTCTCCATACATCTCTATCACAGCAATGTCCTCTATCTTGGGTGTGTAGAGCTGTTGTTGGCATGTCCAATGAAGAGCCTCAGATGTCTCCATACATCTCTATCACAGCAATGTCCTTTATCTTGGGTGTGTAGAGCTGTTGTTGGCATGTCCAATGAAGAGCCTCAGACATCTCCATACATCTCTATCACAGCAATGTCCTCTATCTTGGGTGTGTAGAGCTGTTGTTGTCATGTCCAATGAAGAGCCTCAGACATCTCCATACATCTCTATCACAGCAATGTCCTCTATCTTGGGTGTGTAGAGCTGTTGTTGGCATGTCCAATGAAGAGCCTCAGATGTCTCCATACATCTCTATCACAGCAATGTTCTCTATCTTAGGTGTGTAAAGCTGTTGTTGTCGTGTCCAATGAAGAGCCTCAGATGTCTCCATACATCTCTATTACAGCAGTGTTCTCTATCTTAGGTGTGTAAAGCTGTTGTTGTCGTGTCCAATGAAGAGTCTCAGATGTCTCCATACATCTCTATCACAGCAATGTCCTCTATCTTGGGTGTGTAAAGTTGTTGTTGTCGAGTCCAATGAAGAGCCTCAGATGTCTCCATGCATCTCTATCACAGCAGCAGCAATGTCCACTATATGGGTATTAGGAGATGTCTTTCACTTAATTGATAAATCGGTTAATGAAAATGTGAATTGAAAGCCCTCCTTACCTGTGGTGTATTTTTAAAGAGAAAAATCTCTGCGAACAGTAAACGAAATTTGAGCAATATATTTATTACCAGTTACAGCACAATTTATCTTTTAAAAATGAGAAAAATGAACGAAACTAGCATTAATGATGATGATAAATCCACTTTTTTCACAGATATTGGGATCATGAGTTGTTTACAAATCAGTTTATAATTCCCTCTAAAACAGGTTAGGAAAATGTCATTTTTATGTTATATTGAAATATGTATTTTTGACCAACATTCCGACGTTTATTTTAATGGACAGTTTTTATTATCGAATCACACTATTAAAAAAAATAAATTGATGAAAATTTTGCCTGGAGGAAATTGACCTATAAAAATAAAGATCACCTCTCTCGGCAAAATAGACATTAAAACTAAGCTCCATCTGTTTTGGCCATAGATTTGACCTAGCCACTCTGCCAGCTAAACACCTCTTTGGTAGATTGTGAAGATTCCATTTGATCCCTTGTGGATCTCTCATGGAATAAAGTCCGCCCTAGACTGACGAGGGCCATTAGCCCGAATCCATGGTCTCTAGGTGGACCTTCTCAGTTTACTAAAGCTGGTGTTGTGGCTTTGTCACCGACCTGAGACCGCTAATTTGCAGAGACGGTCAATAGATGGTGTCTAGCTATGACGTCTATTTTGACGGGAGAGGTGACCTTTTTCTTTATATATATATGTCGTAATATATGCTCTTCCAGGATTAATAAAACAAACCTAGAATCAGCCAGAGAGAGATGGGTAGCTAAAGGGCGTCACTTTAGAGATCACGACATTCCAAAGGGGCGGCAAAAGGGGCTCGCCCGTCAACACCTGGGGACTATTTTGGTAGTCGGGGGGTGACCACACAAGACAGTCGTTCAGCGGACAGCCCTCTCGCTACCTCTCTCTCTCGGATGGCTTCCAGATTCCTCTTCCAACTCGTCGTGTGATTATTTCTCTCCTCACCACATTATTACCACTATATTGTCACATTGAAAGTCGACAGTATCATATCACAGAAAAGTCGACAGGATAAGACCTGGCCGGGAAGCGAATCCCTCATATACCGGAGTATGAAGAAACAAGAAGCCAAGCCACGATGATCGACCAAACCCAACTCAACTGTAACCACTCCTCTTCGAGCCCTCAACCCCTTCCTCGCCAACTTTTGAACCGTTACCCTGAAGAAGTGATCGCCTACGACGGAGATGAAGCTGCCGCCCACTTCTTCCAGCACTAGACCTGCCCAAGAACGATCTCCGTGCCAGAGCAGGACACCTCCCACCATCATGGACAAGACTCCGCCATATCCCTGCCGCTACTGTTATGTACAACACTGGTACGCACAGTGTCACAGACAGAACTCTCCCAAAGCTCAATGAACTTACCTGCGCCCTAAACCAACATAACTCGTGAGTGTAACTGTTTTAACTCCTACCATTCATTCTTTAAATAAGTCATTCCTTGTAAATTGTCCCAATATTTTGACGGTAGAGGCGACCTGTATTTTTATAATAATATATAAATAGGTAATATAATTCTAAATTTTGGTTCAATTCGGTCAAATAGGGAACACAGATGGCTCAATCCCCATTTATTACTTTGGACAGACGGTACGAAGAATAAAGCAATGAAAGGAGATAACAACATATAAATATGCTGGAGGATGGTATTCATGTACTAAGGCACCTCTCCCTTTGAAATACACTAAAACAACACATTTTGGTTTACCAGCCTAGTACAGAATGTTAAATAATATTTAATTTAGATATACATTTATACAGTCCTAGAAACAAATGTTCATAGTACCTTCAAAACAGAAGTTTACTGTATTCAATAACAAGTTTAGAAGGTATATAAGAAACTCAATCCAATACAATAGTGAAGCGGTCTGGAGATTGAACTGGCGAAACAGCTGGGAGGGTTCTCCACTGATGAGCCATACCCTCCCAATTTCAATTTGTAATCATTGCAGTATATAAGGACTGTAGAAATAATTATATTTATTTAAAAAGAAAGGTAACGTAAAAATATAGTGTTGTCATTTTCACAGAATGTACTCTTGGTGATAAAAAATGTGCGATAACACCAGTTTTGGCAAACCCAGACAATTTAAAGGGAGAGGTGGTACCTGAATACCATCCTCCTGCAACTCGATGTGGTATTCTGGCTTGAAAATAGGCTCTGCTATTTCACCAGCTTAAATCTTTTTTCCCGCACATATACGGCCGATTCTCGTAGGATGTTATGTCCCTGTACTGATGAGGGCCGTATAACGAAACCATGGTATACAGGTTGTTGGTTATTGTCTGAATTTGTCTAAACTGGTGTTGTAGCTTCATTCTTCATAACCACCTTTAAGTTTTGTACTGGGGTAAGAACCAAAATTAATTTTTAAAATGCATTTTTAAAGGGAGAAGCGTCTCTTTCTGTACAAGGATAAAAATACGTTTCTTTATTTTAAAAAAGCTTTCGGACGTATATTGTTCTTCTACAAAGATATAGGATGTAAATTAAATTGTAATTTTTCATTTTATAGTGTAGCAAAATATTTATTATTTCATATACAGGTAATAACCATTTTAATCAATATATTTTGCTGCTCTCTATATAAATTTCTCCTTTTCTCTCTCTTGTGTTTTTAAAATTATAATTTTGTTTTGCATCAAATACACTCATGGACAAAAATTAAGGAAGTGGAAAGTCTTTGATCTCGCCTGTTGTCTATTTTTTTTTTTTTTTGAAGGAGACAGAGGTTGTTCACACTTGGTTATCTCGTGTGTCTTCAATAAAGGTCACTGTAATATCTTTCAGAGTTATTGTCCCGATATATATGCTGAAACTTCCTTAAGTTTTGTCTCCGTGAGTGTATACACACTTTGTTATCTCGTGTATCTTCAATAAAAGTCAATGTAATATCTTTCAGAGTTATTGTCCCGATATACATGCTGAAACTTCCTTAAGTTTTGTCCATGAGTGTATACACACTTGGTTATCTCGTGTATCTTCAATAAAAGTCAATGTAATATCTTTCAGAGTTATTGTCCCGAAATACATGGTACAACTTCCTTAAGTTTTGTCTCCATGAGTGTATACACACTTGGTTATCTCGTGTGTCTTCAATAAAGGTCATTGTAATATCTTTCAGAGTTTTTGTCCCAATATACATGCTACAACTTCCTTAGTTTTGTCTCCATGAGTGTATACACACTTGGTTATCTCGTGTGTCTTCAATAAAGGTCACTGTAATATCTTTCAGAGTTATTGTCCCAATATACATGCTACAACTTCCTTAGTTTTGTCTCCATGAGTGTATACACACTTGGTTATCTCGTGTGTCTTCAATAAAGGTCACTGTAATATCTTTCAGAGTTATTGTCCCGATATACATGCCAAAAGGTACAACTTTCTTAAGTTTTGTTTCCATGAGTGTAAATTTCCATGTCATTCTGAGGTTTGTATTTCCTTATTTTCTACGCTGTATAATATAAATATATCCTATGGAACCAAAAGATTTTTGGTCGTAGAGGTACAGCCTGCACCACGCTGACGTGGGCCAACAGTCCCGAAACGCGTTCGTGGTTGGCATTTCTTGATTTATCAAGAAAATGGGTTGGCAAAATATCAGGGAACAGGTTAAATAAACGTTTAGTTGATTTCTGTTCCACTAGATGGCGCTCTACAATCTAAAAAGCTCATGTGATGGCGGTGTCTATATGTCTATTTTGTTTTAATATATACCGTTAAACCTGTCTATAGTGTCCCTCTTGGGACTCATAAAAATAGGGTGCTATAGAGAGGGGGTGCTATAGACAGGTCACTTTGTAAATCGCATCGTACTACGTATTTAAAATCGGGCGCTATAGAGAGGGAGACGCTATTTAGAGGGGGCGCTATAGACAGGTTTAACTGTATAGCGAAAACAAAACCCATTAAAATATTCATGCGTAAAGGGGAGGTCAGTAACAGGTATTGTCAACAACAGAAACCTAGGTTAAACCACCAATGTAAATATTAGCAACAGCAGTAGGTACTGTCGAAATATCGGAGGTTAAGATGATGAAGCCATCGACAAAAAAACCACAAGTTTTCCGCCTCGAATATAAAAATACGCGGTGTTTATACAGAGAGCCTTGTGCAAGCAAGTACTTGATGGGAAGACAATTCTTATAGCAAATTATCGTCGACCTTTCGAGAGAGAAAAAAAGCAGAAGAAAACAACTCTGAGATACGTGATGATGATAATTAGGTAGGCCTAAAAATAAAAAAAGCAGCAGACGAATCAGGCAGCCGTGGATATCGAGATTGGGCAATATTCTCTTCTGCAAACTAATAGCTTTTCTCCAGAAAATTCCCGCGATAAATTTGCACGCACGCGGTCAAACCCTTTTTTGCATATAGCTCGTGAATTCTCTCTTTATATAAGACTTTTTCGTAAGTTGTTGTCTAAAAGTATAGCGCGACTTCTGCTTGTTTCTGCCATACAATATATTGATATAAAGATGTTTAAAATATCCCCGCTAATTTGCACGCACGCGTTCAAGCCATTTTTTGCATATAAGCTATTGTACATATTACATAATATATATATGTAAGTATGTCATATTTAGGACTCTCTAGCATGTCTATCTGTGTCGGAGCTACTGATTCTTCTATCTGCCAATATCTCTATATGAAGATAGCTTTAAGAATTGTCATGTTAATTTGCACGTAGGCGATCAAGTCCTTTTTGCACATAGCTATTGCATTTTCTTTATAGGCCTCTCTAAATGTTTTCTAAATTTCTGTATGGCGACTGTTGTTTCTTTCTGCAAAAATCTGTTTATGAAGATAGTGTAAAGAGAATTTCCAGGCAAATGTTTACACTTACGCGCTCAAACCCCCCCCTTTTTGCATATAGCTATTGCATTTTTTGTTACAGTAAATTTTTCAATAAACGCTCAAATTACTATATAAATATATGAGCTGAAAGATCTATACAGAGAGATTATAAAGGTATTTTGTAATTTTGTAAACTGACAAGGGCTGGAAAATTGACGACGACCTAAAACAAAATGGCGGATTCTACCGATAATCGTTTGGTCGAAAGCTTGTAAATTTATACAGTAAACATCGTCTTTATAATCCGTAGGGAATAATTTTCGATTATTTTTTTTTAAGGGTTAAACTAGCACAAAATTGAAATTGTACTGAGAGATATTTACAACCCACATGTTCTTGGGAGGTCAACAATCCGCTATTCTGGGATCAGGTTGATTAAGCCATCTTCCAGAGTCCTAATATACATGGTACAACTTCCTTAACTTTTCTTGAAGATAGAGGCTGCCTGGCCGGTGGCATTCATAGTTCTTTTTAAAAATAGACACTTCGGCCAGTTGAAGTTTTATTTTCTCAACATTTTAATAAAAATATTTTGTCTTCGTGAGGAGAAATAATTAAAGCATTTGGCAAGGCGTTAAAAATTGTTCTGAGGTTGCAAGGGCGTTCTTACGCGATTTTTCAAATCTAGTACAACATCTTAAGCATCATATAAGTCGGTGGACGAGTGAGTAACACCCTCGATTCCCGATTGTCATGAACCGGGATTGAATCCCACGTTAACATTTTGTTTTAATATGTGAATAACTTTCACATAATATTCACTGTTTCAATTATCATAAACTAGGTTGCTTTTGTTGAGCGGTACCTAATAAATTGATTTTGAACCGGCGATCTAAAACACGAGTCAAAAATTATCAACGCCTTGCCATTTATTTCTCCTGACGAAGACAAAATATTTTTGTTGAGACGTTGATAAAATAAAACTTTAACTGGCCGACGAAGTGTCTATTCCTTAAGTTTAGTTATCTATGAGTGTGTGTATACAACACCCTACTATGTCACACCAGTGTAAGTCACCAAACTGGTCAAGCCATACGGTGTTGTTTACCCCGACATGGGTGGTGGCCAAGGTTGACTCTATGTAACCTGTCTGCAGACCTTGGCGTCTGCGTCCCGCCAAGATGATCTGCTGATTCCATACGCACGCCGCGTCACACAATTCAGACAGCCTAGTTCAAAACCCGCAACTACAAATCTTTTAGAAAATATATATTCCGGGAATAAAAACACATCCTTTATTAATTAAAAGGTATTTTATAAAAAAAAAGGAAGAACAAAAGAGATTAAAGGAAAAAAAACTAAATGAAATTATATACACACCAGCAGCTCACGCCTATCAGCAGCCTGACTTATCTCCAAGACCTTAACAAAGCTGCAATATACAAATATTATGTCATATGTACAATAGCCTATATGCAAAAAAGGGCTTGAACGCGTACGTGCAAATTAGCGGGGATATTTTAAAAATATTTATATCTCTCTATATATACACACTTGTATATAGGCAGAGATGCAAATTAGTATAGATAACAATGATAAAATACAAATTATAACAGAGTATTACATCGTTGAAATATCGTAGAAAACTGCCACTTTGAACAAAATCTAACACGGACACTGTAGAAAGCGTGAATGTTTGAAACGTTGTTTGAAACACTGCAACTGAACGATAGACTTTATCCTTCTTCTAGTCGCCATCGTGATGATAGGGTGGTATATGTTGATATAATCATCATCATTTCCCGATTCCTAACTATGCAACTCTCTGTCTTAACTTTGTATCCAGCTTGGTACAACATTGTGGAAACGTAATGGAGAACGCACAGACCTTTCCATTTTAGTAATTGAGTGGTTTGTTTACATTGTGTTCCTTAAGTCAATTTTGACAATTTAAACAATTTTATTGATTCTTTTAATCAAATTTTACAAAGGTGGAAAGATAAAAGAGTAAAAGGGCATATAAAGTGTAGGGGAATATATATACAAATGTCTTCAGCAAGGAAGGCTTCCCCACCTTGAGAGAGTCCTCCTCCAGACAAGGAGGTCCTCCTTAAGTCAATTGAGAACTTTTTTTTTTCGGTTCTTATGCAAAGTGCTCTTGTCTATTCAAATACATTTCAGTGTGTACTGGCAAGTTATATCTTAATTTAGTGTATTTAGTAATTGTATTGTTCCCTTTTATTTATAAATCCATGGACTCAGTTGACAGGACTTCAATCTGGACAATTATGTGTTTTATTTAGTTCGAGGATCAGGGTTTGTAATTGATATCAGAGGTGAATGGAGTTTTATATATATTTTGTGGAGTGTTTGGTTATCTCTTGCTGAAATGTGGATTTCATGTTTTATTGAATTCTGGTGTCTATATGCTCCTTCCGTTGACATGAGACGACCTCTTCATTACTGGAGAACCCCCCATTATGACATTGTAATCTATTGTTAGCATTTTTTTTTCTATTTTTGTTCAGGTTGTTTTTGTTCCGACTATATTTTGAGTTTTTTTTTTGTGTGTATTATAGCAGTCTTTTATTACTCAGGTATCAGATTTTGATGTTTACAGCCACATTGTCCTTTCTAAGCCATGGTTCCGGGCTAATGGCCCTCTTCAGCCCAGGGCGGAATTTATTCCATAAGATTCACAAGGAATATAATGGAATCTTCACAATCTGCTAAAGAACTGTTTAACTGGCAAAGTGGCTAGACTATATCTATGGGTAAAATATAGCTGTAATTTTTTTTTAGCCCGAAACCATGGCCTCCAGGTGGGCGCTTCTCAGTTTACCAAATCTGGTGTTGTGGCTTTGTCACCGACCTGAGTTCAGCTAGTTTGCGGCGACGGTCAATAGATGGTGTCTCGTTTTGACGTCTATTTTGACGGGAGAGGCGACTTTTGTTTTTATAGATCAATTTCCTCTTTGAAAATTTTTCATCTAAATATATAAATGAATATGCAAATAGGAACCCTAACTGTTGACCGAGGACGTAATGAATGCTAGACACACGGAACAATTTATCAATTAAATAATCAACTAATTACCAAAATCATTTTTTGAGTCGTCCAATAGGAGAGAATCATTTATTACAACGACGACGCCATTTTTTTTATATAAATATACTGATGAACGGCGAGGAGGGAGATAAAAAAGGGAAGTTATTAAAATACCTTGTTCGGGCAAGTTGGCGTGCCAACATTCTTGGCTTTTTTTTATATCTTCTTCTTTATTCCGTCGTTCTCTCTCCTTGCCTGCCACTGACCTGGGTGGAACACACAATATAGTTGGTTTTTGTACATCTAGATGGCGCTGTGATGGTATACAATGGATGTCAATCTCCTGTATATGGATTAAATAAGATTTCTGGAGATGTGAATTTCAGTTTTATTGTAATCTCAATCTTTCGGTCATTTCCGTCCTTCTACGTACATCTCCTCAGCGGCGAAGTACGCGATTTACGTATTCTTCGTAGATCGCGAAATACGTGGTGTCGCTGGAGACCCACTGGTGATTCTCCACCAAACTCTGCAGCGCTGGCAGAGGCGCCATATTCATTGTACATAGTTAATATAATCCATATTATCTTTTTTTAAATAGTGCAGACTGTGTACTTTGCAAGTATGATGTCAATAAAATTATTTTAATTGTCTCCAGAGCACAGAGACGCCTTTCATTATTGTTCATTTTGGTACTCCTGTAGAAGGGGGTAATACCCGAAAGCTTGATATTACAATAAAACTGAAAAGAAACATCTCCAGAAATCTGTTGTCTTATTCAATTAACAGATGTGTGATATACATTAAAAATCTCTCTTATGTTAAATAATTAAAAAATGGTGTTTGGTGTTGTGTATTTGCATATTTGCTCTTTCCATATTTGTTCTTTATGTATCACAATTTACATAGTTTCAATTTAACGTATTTGTGCTATAAATAGGACGTATGAATGAAGTTGAGAAGTCCAGTCCAGCCTTAGTAATAGTCTTGTTTTAAATTCCTACTGTAGTTTGACAAATAAAGAGTATTTGTTCAAGTAAAAGAATGGTTCCGTGGCCCAGAGCGACAGTTTCAGAATCAAATAAAGCAATTTTAGGGGATATCCAAGATGTTAAACTTTTGAAACCAAAAGAAGATAAAAACTACCGAATATTAAGTAACAACAATGATAATAATCATTTCTATATCATCATCATTTATCTCCCTATAAAATGCAAATTATTCCAGTAACAAGGTTATTTGCATATTTCCGATTAATAAAATGATGATAATAATGATTATAATTAGTTATTCCATTTATATCATTACAGCGATACTAAATTATATTATTTTTATCTTCTTTTCGGTTCTAAGGTTTATCTTTTGAATCTCCCTCAATTTTGCTTTATTTGATTTCGAGACAAAATTATTTACAATTATTTATCCTAAGATAATGTGTTACATGTAGCAACTAGGAAAGAACAAGCCTCAGAAAGACATACAGACCAATTTATTTAATAATAAAAAAAATAAGTTATAATTTATAAAATATTAAAGAGGCTTTGAAGGAAGTTCACAGAGGGGTGCAAAAATGTGATAATTTATTCATAAAATAATAAATATTTTGCTACATAGCCACTTCCCTATAGGAGCTGTGACTCACAGCTTGTAAATCTTGTTGCTACTGACGTGGATCTGACGTGTTTCTGTCAAGGATTCCCTCAGAGTCTTGGAAGTTTGTTCCTAGTAGTGATTTTTCAGGATGCCTGAATGACCTGTTATTTGGTCGTTGAGGTACAGCTTGCACAACGCTGATGAGAGCCAACAGCCCGAAACGTGTCCGTGGTTAGCTTTTCTTGATTAATCAAGAATGGGTATTTGGCCAATTCTGGAATAATTAAAAATCAACGAGAATAGTTGATATTTATTCCGATAGATGGCGTAAGCCATCAGCAACTTTCAGTTGCACGATAAGGAGATGTCTTTTTCTTAATATTCAATATTGTTTCTACACAAATATAGGACATTAGTAATGTGTTTGAGTTGGCGTGACGCATAGAGTGAACGCGGGGGAAATAAATTGCTGTATCATTAGAACAACACATTAATACATAGCAATAACATCTATATAATACAAATGAAAACACCAAAACGCGAATGTTTCTTTTCACAAATAAATCAAACTTCTACTGTCCTTACTGCGATGAAAAAATATTGAGAGAGATTGGCTCATCAGTGGTGAACCCTCCAAGCGGTTTCGCCAATTTATATAAATGAATATATTAATGCTCGAATAGTATTTTTGTATACTTAGTTTTTATAGAGAATAAATACATAACAATAATAAATTATATCATTTTGAAGGATACAAAATTCACTAAGGATCTGTTCGTAGAGCTGGCATTCCTCTATCTACACCAGAGGTTAAGGAAAATAATATAAAATTATGAAGAGAGGTTTGTAGACTACATAAATATTATTACATAAAAGTTGCATAGTATTACATATTGGACTAGTATATGTAAATAAAAAAGAAAGTAAATAAACTTAAATTCAACTTATCGAATGTCTGCATATTTTATTTACAAATGTTTACGAGGGGTTGTATTATGCAAATTAATATATGAAGATTATAGCGAAAACCATTGGTAGGTTGGGTCAATTAAACCTTTACCGACTTTTTTGAAACGACGACAGTGGGTCGGCAAAACATCAAATGGACAGTAAATGTTTATAAAAAGGTTGATGAAGTCTCTTCAACTTGAAATTAATAAAGATTGGGGTATGATGCATATTTTAATATTAAAAATAAAAAATGCCATATCCTTTCCGCGCTCACATGAGAATTTTCTAGTGATTTCTTCACGTGAATGCGGTCAGGGTATGCATTTTTGTTTTTAATATCAATACCTGACCTTTTTTTTCTATTAAAGTGTTTTTTTTTACATATTTGAATATTTCTGAATATAGAGCAATCCATAGTATATGAATATTTTAAAAAATAAGGCTTATTTTGGATTGTAATAAGATTATTTATTAATCCAATATTTCGATGGACCAATCTTCCATCTTTAGGAATTCATTCATTCATACCTCGTAAAAGATGGAAGATTTGTCCATCGAAATATCGGATTAATAAATAATCTTATTACACGGCGTTTTATGGTTTCCACAAGTCCATATCTCAGAAGAAGGCCAAGTGACACTCACTCCTCACTTTCTTACTGCTACTCTTTTTGTGTTGTTTTTCTTGCTTCCCTCTTTCTCTTTCTTGTTTTTTTTTTCTTTTTCTTCTGTATATATCTTTATTTCCTTTGTCTCACTGCTTTGTTCTTATGCATACCTCTGGTGAATCCTGTATAGGGTCAGTGACCCTGAATAAAGGCTCTTTGTTGTTGTTGTTGTTGTAAATAATCTTATTACAATCCAAAATAAGCCTTATTTTTAAAAAATATTTGAATATTTTTTAATCTATATATAATCACTTTGAATTTTTTTTTTGACTTAATGAATTATTTTGTTCCTTATCCTCTATTCGTATAAATCTCTATTCATGATGAAATTGTGGAAAACGTTTTAAAATTACAAAATATTTTCTAACAATGAATTTCTTTTTATTTTGTTCCAGTATAAAGACAGTCTGCACCACGTTGACGAGGGCCAAAAGCCCGAAACGCGTTCATGGTTGACTTTTCTTGATTTATCACTTCGGTATAAATATGTAATTCAACGCTCGCTGTATCCGGGAGTAAAAAAAAAAGAACATTTGTCAGAAAGGTCACATTTTTAGCCAGTAAGCATGGGACTATAAAAGAATCAAAATGGTGTTACGTTGTCATGGTGGGCTGTTTCACAAGTTTATCTCTTTCCTTCCTTCGTAGAAATATATCTCGTGGGGTAAAAACTAGTCATTTAGCAGAACCTTAGCAGAATTATCAAGCTTAGAAGACATGGGAGAAACTTTCTTCTTTTTGGGAATCTTTAATTCAGCTAAACGTTTGCAATAGCAGTGAGTCGGATGGTTCAAAGGTTTTAAAAAAAGATATACATCTATCCCCCGATTTACACGGTAGATACGTTCCTGAGAAAAACGTGTAAATCGAAAATTAAACATTTTCGCGAAATTTTTATGCAAAGAAATACAGACGCAGTGTGCGTGTGCAGCAAGTCAGCACATAAGCTCGGGATTCCTCGTGAGATGTGTACACAGCGCATGTGTTCAATCACAGTAGCATTTAGTATAGTGCGATAAAAAAAAAACTTATTTGGAAAACCGTGTGAAAGCGAAAACGTGTAAAACAAGTACCGTGTAAATCGGGGGATAGGTGTATATTCTATATTTTAGTAATAAATATATGTGGGTAGAAAAAAGTCTCCTCTTCCGTCAAAATAGACGCTAAAACTAAGAGCCATCTATTGACCGTCTCTGAAAACTAGCGGAATCAGACTTCAGGTGGGCGCTTCTCAGTTTGCCAAAGCTGGTGTTATGTCACTGACCTGAGTCCGGGAGAGGCGACCTTTATATACAATAATGGACAAAACTTAAGGAAGTTGTACCTTTTAGCATGTGTATCGGGATTCATACAATAACTCTGAAAGATATTTGATACACAGTGACCTTTAATGAAGACACATGAGATAACCAAGTGTGAACAAATTTGCATCTGTCTCCTTAAAAAAAAAAAAAAAAAGACGACCGGCGATATCAAAGACTATTTACTTCTTTAAGTTTTGTCCATGAGTGTATATAAAATAAGCAGTTATCTTGATCAACAGACTCAGTCAGGAAGAGCAACAGTCCAATACTGGCGACAATCCGTCAACCACATTTCCCATCATCCATAGTTGTCTACAGGATTGTGAAGGACATGGAAAAACACCATTAGATTATTAAAATGTGGATATTTCCCTGTTACATCTAGTTGACATGGATCAAACATTCTGTATACAGTTACGAGCGTCATTCTTCATCAGTCATCTCTGTCACCTTTTGCTTTTTTTTTTGGAATGGCGCCCTCCTATTGGTTGGCTACGACCACGCCACCTTTGCCCCCCCCCCCCCCCCACTCGCTTTTTCGTTTTTGTAACCATTGTGTTGGAGCGGGTCGCTCCTTAAATAAATGCATATATTAGTTAATAACTAAATGGAAACCTCTCTTTCTTTTTCCCAGTATGAGACGCCTACGGAAGCCAACAGTACATAGACAGATAAAGCACATAGGCTATAGTTATTAACCAACATATGCATTTATTTAAGGCGCCAATTTATAATTGTAACAAATAGTATTTGAATAAAAACATTCAATCGGGTAAAACACGGGCGTTGCCCGGGTCATTCGGCTAGTAGAATTATATAAGTAGGGCTGAGGAAAGTTTCCTTTCCACCCCACTTCTTCTCTACTATAGCCTTAAGTTATTTGTTGCCGTTGTTGTTTGAAAAATAGCATCAATTTAAAACTTTAACAGGAAAAAAAAACCTTCATTTCAAACGCGAACGCTTCCAACATAGAAATTCTTTTTATTTTCTATTTGTAAAATAGCGAATAATTTTTAACGCTTTGCCAAATGTTTTGATTTTTGTTCACTCCTGGCGAAGACAAAAGATTTTTGTCGAAACGTCGAGACAATAAAAAAGATTTACTGGCCGATGTATCTTTAATTTGAAGAACTATGAATGCCACCGTCCAGGCAGCCTCTATCTTTACGATGTTATAGAGTAGCATTGGCTATTCGGGAATATTGGATTAAAATGTAGATAGGTATAATAACGAATAGATTCAAAAAGGATAAGTTTCTTTATTTGAAAAATCAATTCGAGCTTTCGGGCGCAAGCTGCCCTTCTACAGGAATAATAGATACAATTTCAAGTAGTCATGTATGTACAGATATATATATTTTCTTTAAATGGTTTCTCGCTTTGGTCTTGTATAGCGTGAGTGGATCACATACCCACGTGATTTAGTTTTTCAAATAAAGAAACTTATCCTTTTTGAATCTACTCGTTATTATAATTATTGAAAGGATTATTCGTCTTAAATCAAAATGTAGATAGGTATGTTTTTGTATAATGCTCCGATTGGATGTAAAAGAAACTGCGGCTTCACTCAAAATGATTGGTGCTCTTTCTTCGACAGTATTTATTGCTTATACAACTTCAGTATTTGCTTTCTTTGAGCAAGGTTGTGTCAAATATTGTCCAACGTTATCACCAGAGTTCGCTTAGAGAAAAGGACCATTTTCTGCATTGTTTCACAAAGGGATTCTTCTGGAGTCTTTCCGCCGTAGGTCTCAAGTTTGGTTCTTTTCTGAGGCATGCCCTGGTGAATGTGTGGAAGGTTTCTGTAAACAGCCGCTTCTGGTAGGACGTCACCTCGGGGAGGTCTTCGTCTTTCAGTTGGCCGTAAGACCGGCCGTCGATGGGCGTCGGCTCCCTCCCTTTGACCTTCTCGAGAAGCATGTGGGTTGGCAGGTAGTTGGTGAATGGCTCCACTCCGTTGGCCATCTCGCAGGCTGCGATGCCCAGGCTGTAGATATCTGATGACGGTCCGTATCCTAAGAGATCCTGCTTCAGAATCTCCGGACTCAGCCAGTTTAGGTTGAATTTCGACTCTGGGGGAAATTCGTGGAGTCTCGGGAACCTGCGTCCCTCCTCAAACATAGAACAGCCGTACCAAGCTCCCGATAACACCGCCTGGCCTGTCTTTGTAACCAGGATATGCTGAGACTTAATGCTGCGGTGGACGAAACGCTGACGATGGATATAGACGAGTGCTTTTAGGATGTCTTTCAGGATGAAGGCGATGGTAACTTCGGGTAAGCCGCTGGGATAGTATTCTTGTAGGATATCCTTTACCGATCCTTTGTTCATGTAAGGCATGATCACCCAGAGCTGAGTATCGATGACAAAGGATGCCCAGAAAGGAAGAAGGTTGGGATGCTTCAGTTGCCTCACTTTCCGAATCTCCTGGTGGACGGTCGCAATATCATCCACCATGTCAAGCTCTGTCCGTCGTAAGGCCACATGCTGGCCACTCGGGACATGGCGAGCTAAACAGATTGTAGTGATCCCACGTGATCCTTTGTTCTGAACGCACTGAATATCGTAATTCAATGGTTCACAGTCAAACTGACCTTCTTCCGACTTATTCTTGTCATCTGGGACGAAGCCCTCCCCGATCACTTCATTGTTCATTGGTAGTAGTTCAGGTTCTTGATATACGTATCTCTTTCTGCAGCATGATATGCTCCATGACATAGAAGAATATTTTGTTGAGAATAAAGCAGGTTTCTCGTGATGCACGAGCTTTAGATGTAAAACCTTTTGAATTTAATTCAATGGATCATCGCATACGATTTAATTGAAACATTGAAATCTTGTATTGAAGTGAAAACATTAGGCATCCCCCCAGGGAAAAGTTTAATTTTCTTAAATTACAAATCTTTAGCTTTTTCGGGCAAGACAGCCCTTCAACAAGAGAAAATATTTTACATTAAATGGCCAATGGAATAAGAGCTAACATAAACAAATGGATTTTCTCCTGTAGAAAGGCTTTCTTGCCCGCAAACTAGAGATTTGTTCCATTGACCATCGCTACTGGAGCTGCAGGCGTATCAGGGTTCTCATCATCGAAGCCTTCAGTGTCCTTGGGCGAACCCCTGACTTGCGGGCCTGGATTTTCGGGTCTGGCCTCGAAGATGACGACTTGGCCAAATCCATCATCTACCGGTACTTCGTACAGGTTGGGCTGACCGGAGGAGCAGAGGACCCGCTCATCGCCTGGGAAAGAAGGCTCACTCGCCGGGGCACATCCCCCGCATGATCATCTATATATTTTAGTTTTATTTACATTTTTGATGTAAATTATTGACAAGAAGTCAATAAAATTTGTTTCAATTGTCTAGAGATTTGTATTAAAAAATTAGAACATAAATAAACCTATCCCTCGAGGCCTATTATTTGATCGTATTGAGAAATTTCGTGGTAAATTTGTCCTTTGTACCATTTCCCTTTCACACTTCCCTCTATCAATTTAGCATTTAAACTAATCTTATTATGTTCCATGAACAGCTATATGCAAATTTCCTATTTCATACGTGCCAAGAATATTTTACAAAATAAAGAAATCAGTTTCTCGAGAAGCTCTCTATTTTGTTCACACCAAAATGTAAATATTAGTCTCAACAATCCTTTGTATCAAATATCACGAGGTTTCTTTTAAAACATTTTTATTTTTGATAAATGTCGTGTCCGAAAGCTAGAGAATTTTGAAATAAAAAGGTTTTAAAAAAGAAGCGTATTCCAGGAAGACTGATATTCCACATTGATGTTAATAGAATACACAATTTTGAAAATAGAGCAATCCATAAATAAATCTTTTATTAAAAAGGTATATATTGGATCAAAATATCATTTATTTTACCAATACTTCAGTTGACTGAACGCCAACCTTTATTCAAGGTATTATAACATATTGATGTGTGTCAACAACTAAATAAATAATTATTATAATGATTTTAAAAAATGATATTTTGATCCAATATATACTTTTTTAATTAAATAAAAATCAATAGAGATGTATATTTCTATACTTTCAAGTTATCTTGAATCTTGAATAGAGAACCTGGGTATGTGTGTGGAGAGAATGAAGTCACTCTCTCAATTTTAATAAAAACTTTTAAAACGTTTTTATAAGATACATCAAATAAATCATATATTTACCTAGTGTTTATATATATATGTATATTAAAAATGGCATATCCTGACCAGTAGCACATGTGCTTTACAGAAGGCAGAGCGCCATCTGGTGGAACAGAAATCAACTAAACAAGCTTCTGTAAAGCACATGTGCTCCTGGTCAGGATATGCCATTTTTAATATTGATTTCAACACCTGATCTTTTTATCTTTTATTTTTTTCTTTCGTTTTTTCATATATATATATGTGTGTGTATCAAAAATAGCACCTCTCCCTTTAAAATGCATTAAAACAATGCATTATTAATCAGACCTCCAGGGAAAAGTGTTCTTTGAAATGAAAAGACAATTTTCCCTGGAGGTAATTTTACACAATATTGATTCAAGGGATTATTCTATAGAACAACGCATTATGTTATCATCTCAGTACACAACGTAGCGTTGATGATAAATAATGAGGCACAACCCCAGCTTTGTCAAATACACACAAAAAGTCAACAACCCGCTGTATACCATGGTTTCAGGCTATGGTCCTCATCAGTATAGGAGTGTGGCGACTACACTTTGCTTCAGCGAGCCGAACTAGGACGGCCTCGGCATCCGCAGGCGTCAACCTGACTACGCATGCGCGCGGGACGTCATCAGAGACTCTGGCCACTGACGCGGTAAACATCTAGGCTAACTCCGGCGGCCGTTACTTCAACCGTTGCTTCTTTTCTATTTTTATATTTCTGGCTTTAAATAAATTAATTTTAATTATAAATTTTATCAGCGGCTTTTCCACAAGCCACACCAACACATCACGCAACAATCCTACAGGAGTATACCATGGTATACAGATTGCTGTATGTATTTGTCAAAACTGATGTTGTGGCTTATTCCTCATCACCATTACGTTGTGTACTGACGTCGGCAAAGCTGCGCGTTTATCGCCACTTTGTCCAGGTTGGGCTCGGTGGAGTGGAGGACATCGCCTGGACCAGAACACTCCAGCGCCGGCGATGCCTTCCTTCATCCTCCAATAAATATGTATATATTTTGTATACAGTGATACTTAGACATACGAGCGCCCCAACATACGAGTTTTTCGACATACGAGCCGACGAGCAAGTAATTTTTTGCTTTGAGTTACGAGCGAAATTCGAGATACGAGTTCGGTTCGGTAGTGTTGAAGATATTAATCTGTGATTTTAAATGGGAATTTTGTATGGGGAAATTTGCTTCGAGATACGAGTAATTCAAGATACGAGCAAGGTTGCGGAACGAATTAAACTCGTATGTCGAGGTACCACTGTATATATATCTTTTATTATTTCTTAAACTGTTGTCACTACTCTCTTTGAATTTGTAATATTGTCGAGATGACAATGTTTTAATTGTCATTACGTTGTGTACTGGGATGATAATCCAATGTTTTAAAGGGAGAGATGTCACTTTTGGTATATGAGTATCATCCTCCCGTAATTTATGTTGTTATATGTATGTGTGTACCACAGAAGGGGGCACCTCTCACTTTAAAAGTGCATTAGATCATAATACTTGTTTATTAACAGAGTTTAAAGGTCGTGATAAAATAAATGCGCCACAATACCAGTTTGGGAAAATTCTGGCAATATATACACCATACAAATATATGTATGATATATTTTAATATATAATTACGAAAATGTAC
The DNA here is from genome assembly GCA_030710605.1 of Cordylochernes scorpioides. NCBI lineage: Eukaryota > Metazoa > Arthropoda > Arachnida > Pseudoscorpiones > Chernetidae > Cordylochernes > Cordylochernes scorpioides. The sequence goes on from CP092880.1 coordinate 64,588,704, forward strand.
ACTCATGGACAAAACTTAAGGAAGTGGAAAGTCTTCGATGTTGCCTGTTCTTTTGAAGGAGACAGAGGCTGTTCACACTTGGTTATCTCGCGTGTCTTCAATAAAGGTCACTGTAATATCTTTCAGAGTTATTGTCCCGATATACATGCTAAAAGACACAACTTCCTTAAGCTTTGTCCACTAGTGTATATAGAAAAAAAAGAGAGTTTTTAAGGTAAATAAACTATTTTGAATTTTATGGCTATCATTATATATATATTATATTCCATCGTGTTATCAGAGAATGACGGATTGAGACCAGTCAAAATGTATTAAGAGTGTTTATATTTTGAGAGAGAAAGAGCTAAGGATAGAAACGCCCGTGGAAAAGTTTTTAACTCGAAACTTGCAGATTTTAATAAATTAGTGAAAAAAACTTGTATTGCAAATATTACGCGATTAAATATTTTAATTTTTTTATTGTCACACACTAATATTGTTTTATTTTTTCTATATATATAATATTATAACATATATATAAAATTGCGGGGTTTCGGGTAGTTGGTGTTCTGCGCTCCAGGAACCTGAATTATAAATATATCTAAAGCTGCGGGAGACAAAATATATTATATAAAAATATATAAATGCATTAAAAATTGAATAAAAAAAAATAATTTAAATTTAATATATATATAATAGTTTTTCAAACTTTTATCATTTTCTAAAGCTTATTTAGGATTTTTTAAATATGTAAAATTATGGGATATTTTCCAACTTCAAAAAATAATCTATTTGTAAACTAATCGTTTTTATTTTATATGTAATATAAAAAATTATACCTTTAATTAATTATATATTTCAATTTAAAAAAGTGTCTTTAAATTAAATTGCTCGAGCACATAGTTAAATATAGTTTATATTGTATTTTTTTGGTGAAAACATTTATATTTTAAAAGTTAGAAAATTAAGAAAAACGGAGGGAGACACACATCTCTTCTGAATAAAAATACAATGTTGCGAATTTAAAAGTAGGCTTTGGGAGGCTCTCTCTCTTACATCTATGAATTTAAAAATATATATAAAGTATAATATAATCGTTTCTGAAATAAATCCTACTCGTGCATAAAGGCATTGCAATTAATGATATTATATATTTTTAAAGAAATAAAAAAAGTAAAGTTTATAAAAATTTAAAAAGATACTCGATGTTAAATGTTTATTGTTAAAAATGTTTGTTCTCCATATTTTTATTTTTACTATTTAAATATTTAACACACATACACTCACATACATTTAATATAGAATTATAAACAAATCGCGTTTTAAAAAATACTTTTCATATTTTCAATTATGCGGAAAAAAATAATTTATATATAAAAACATCTAATTCCAGCCTTTTAAAAAGTACTGAAGGATAAGAGGAATTGAAATAAGCTAAACGTGTGCTTTACCATCTTTTTTAATGGAATATTAATAGTTTGGGAAAATGGTTGTTAATATGGGAAGCTATTTTGATAGCGGATTTTTCGTGTGGCAGTTAATGGACGGCCTTGTCCTCAATAAGTAATTATTGAAGGGACGCAAACCAACAAGTAATAGAAAATTTAAATTCGTATTACATTTAAAATTTTCTTAGCGTTCATGTTGTTTATGAATATTTAAATATTCAAATTAGCTTCATTCTCTCATTTATTTTTTAGGTACAATATAATTATTATATTTTTCCTATTTTTATAATATTTTTTTAAATGTTTCCCCTGTATTACTTTTTTTTTTTACATTTTCCTAGTATATATTAACTGGCAAAAATTTTTAAATTATTTTTTTTTAGACAACAAATGATTGATTTAAGGTTATATTATTTTAAATTGATATTTACTTGTGGTTTAATGTTTTTATTTATGGTTTGAAGTAAAATTTTTTTATTTTTTAAGTGGGATCCAAACGTTAGAAAATTATGTAACATTTTCTCGATATTTCCCTTTTATTATCTAAAAGATACTTCAAATAATTGTATGATATAAAAAAGATTATGATGATGATAGACATTTTTATCAACACATTGGAGTAGTCAATTATTGATTTTTTTATATCTGTTTCCCTCTTCTTGTTGACGTGAGATAATTGTCACAAAATTGACGTCCTTGAGTTGGACGTCTCCAAATCTAAGAACAATTCGTGGGGTAAATTACCCAGTAGAAGGCTTCCTGTTGGCAAAGGTCTGAAGACGAATTTGATGGTGATGATGATAAATCATCTTTGTGTGCAACACCTCATTGTCTAAATCGTCTGCTGCACTTTGTTTATAGTGGAATTTCTTCTTTTTCTTCTCGATTTCTTGGATAGGTTTTTCAGCAATATTTTTTGTTATTATCACAATATATCGTTTGTTTTCGTGATTGATTTAATGATAAGGCAATCTCAATCAGCTATCCGTGACAATCATTATAGGTCTAAAGATAGCTATGACTAATGAGGATGGATGCGTATTATTAGAATGTCTGTTAAAGAAGGAACAATTTCAAACCGAAGCGTATTGTTGATGTTAGGATACCTATGACAGAATTTGATGCATATATTGGTGAAAGAATATTTCTACGACGAAATATACGTCTAATTTTATGAAGAAAGTAACTGTTAATATATTTTAACTATTGAAGAACTAGTTGTGCGTTTTGTGTTGTGAACCGCCGTAGACTTCCTATTTCTCATTAAGTATTCAAAAGATAGATCGGGTATAGATGACAATTCTTGATTTTTACTATTTTTTATCTTATTTAATGAGTGTATTACATAAGACAATTTTATGAAATATTTAATAACTTTAAGAATTCTTGGAGAAAAAGGAAGATTAAAAAGTCTATTAAAGTTAATTGAAAAGTTAAAAATAAGTTGCAGATAGTAGTAGAATTGACTTACCTTTATCCCGGTAAACGGTGTTGTGCGCTCCAAGAAACTGGATATCTATATATCTTTATAAATGTGTATAATAAGAGAGATGGAAACTTGTCTATTAGATGATACCTGACATCCTTCCCGTTTTAGCATTTATTTAATTTTTATATACTTTTTTTGACATAACAATGGGGTATTAACTCTGAAATTATTAATCTCGAGAGTTTCATGGATAAATTCGATTTAAATTAGGAATCATTATATAGATGGAAAATTTGCCCCGGTCATAAAGGCCATTTCTCCGGTCGAAATAGACATCAAAACTAGATGCCATTAAACCGTCGCATTAAACTAGCGTCCTCAGGTCGGTGATAAAGCCACAACACCAGCTTTGGCAAACTGAGAATCTGGAGACCATGGTTTCGAGCAAATGGCCCTCATCAGTCCAGGGTTTCAGTGTGAACAAAATTGCCTCTGTCTCCTTAAAAAAAATAAAAAATAAAAAAACAGATGATCGGCGATATCAAAATATGAACCTTCCTTAAGTTTTTAATTTTTTTTTTATCCATGAGTGTTAATTATACTGAAAAATAATATATAAATGAGCGTGTATTTTCATTTGATAAAATATGTGCAAATTTTTTAATTTAGAGTTTTGACTCCTGTTTTTTTTTAAAGAAAATATTTTGAAAATATAAGAGTTTTGTGTGGGTGAAATGAAAGTTGATATCTTCTATATTGCATTTACAAATCTAATAATAATCAAATAAAAATTAAAATATTTTTAGCCTTTTTTTATCGAAGCATCTTAAGAATGTATATCTACGGTCAAATTTACAAACTAAAGATCAATAAAATATATTAGAATTATAATAGACAATCAAAACAACCCTAAGATTTTTTGTGATATTGTTTATCAGTTACCTTTTTTATTATTATTTCAAGGTCGTGTGCTTTTTTAAAAATGATAAATTTACTTCTAAATTGGTATAAAACTTTCCGTTAAAAATGCAGATGATAAAACAAGCTCCTCTGTAACCCTAGCGCTATTGCCATTGTCACAACCGTTATTCCTAAAAATATCTTCAATTTAGCCTCAAATTTTGTGCCATTGTTTTCCGCCATTTTAACGATTTCCCTCCAAGGCCAAGGAAACATTCGAAATGCGAGACGATCTCTTCGATTTGTAATTTTAGCTAGCGTGCACCACTCACACTTCCATTAGACATTATTTTCCTGGTTCGAAGGTGAAGGTTGATCGATTATTGTTGTTGTTTACTTTGACGTTTTCGGCTGCTTTTTTTGTTTTGTTTAACTTTTCTCCATTTTCTAAAATATAATTTTCTTTGTCTCGTTATAGGCTTAAAAATATATTCGTTTGGTCTTAAATGTACATATATTTGTCTTCTATTCAAAATGATCGTTTGCAATTTCACCAAGTCACGCATATCTTTTTTTTTGCTGACAATAAATTCAAAGCTATAAACTTCATTGTTTTACAAGAAAAAAAAGGGCTATTATCTTTATTTTATGATGATTTTTTTTATATATTATCATTTGATACAAGGATTGTAGTGAAAAAAGGAAACAAAATTGTTACATAAATATTACATTCAAATATTACATGTATCTTATTAAAAAAAAAAACTTCCGAATGTAATATAACATAATTATAGACTCTTTATATTGTTGGAATATCACACAGAGTAACAATGGCTATAGATGAGCTCGTGTTTGAAAAGGAACTTGTATGTATATAATATTTATATGTTTTTGTTGTTTTCATGTAAACATATATACCAAGATATGTTTTGCATAATTGCTATTAATAATAAATAATATATAAAATGAAAGGATTTAAAAGCACGAATGTTTCTTTTATACATAATACAAACTTCTACTGCCCTTACTGCGATGAAAAAATATATTGGGAGGGCTTGGCTCATCAGTGGTGAACCCTCCTAGCGGTTTCGCCAAATAATATGCAAAGTTAAATTGGTTACGGATTCATCCTTCTTACTTACTTTAATTACATAACATATATAACTGATAAAATCAAAAGCAAGAGATTATGTAAGTTGGAAAAATCGCCTGGATCAGTATATTATAAACAGTAGAAAATTGCGAGTCAAAGAGGTTCTTGTAAGGTTTTTATTTAGCCGAGCATTTCTACCCTTCTATGAGAATATTTTTACTCCTGTAGATGGTCAGAAAGTATCGAAAGCTCGGCTAAAAATAAAAAAAAACTTACAAGAAATTTGAAAAAATAGTACAAATGTGATATTGTACTGGGATAAGGTGAATAAATTATGAAAAAGGAAATCTCCTTATCGTGAAACTGAAAGTTGCTGATGGCTTGCGCAACCTATCGGAATACATATCAACTATATCTCCTTATCGTAGTTTGTATTTATTATAATAGTTGATATTTATTTCGATAGATGGCGCAAGCCATCAGCAACTTTCAGTTGCACGATAAGAAGATGCGTTTTTCATTACAAGAAATTGTTACCAGAAATTCCTCACGAGATTTTCTACTTTTTATAATAAACAATTATGTAATAAGAGTGTATCTCATTTGGTTATATTTTAGCATTTATATGGTAGTGTAGCATAAATAAATAAACAGAGTAGTTATGCAACGATTTATTTATTTACTTACATATATAGGTAGCCCAGGCTCATATATCTCTGGATTATTTATTTATTAAGAGCCGTAACATAAAGAAAAAAAATACATCAATGGTAAACGTTCAAAAGTCCTATAAATGATAAGTTATCATATTTTCTAAGAATAAAAAATAAATATGTTATATATATATTAATTAATTGTTACCGCAGAGTGTTGTAAGCTCACAGGTAAATAGGCGCTAACCGAAACAGAAAAAAGTTCCTTTGTTCAATATTAGTTTCCCTTTTATGTATTTTGTTCTCTCTCTTGTAAATCAATAAATATAATGTTTAATTAATTTAAGTTTCCTATTCAAACTGAATGCTATCAATGATCCAACATGTGAATGCCGCTTAGATGTTGAATCACCAGAGCATCTTCTTTTATCTTGCCCTCTGACTAATCAAATTGTATGTAGATACTTTGAAACATTACCAAATTCTTTTTGTGTATATACTCTATCTTATGAGAACTTTGTTAAGTTTAGAACTATTTGTACAATAATTTACAAAACAATACTAATCCATCGTGTAAATAATTAATCATATATATGTAAATAATACTAGCACAGCACAATAGTCCTTTGGACTTTGTGCTTTTGTAACAATAAATAAAAAAATAAAAAAATAAATAAATAAATAAAAATTAATAATTATTGGAATCAGTTTCATTAATAATTCTAAGCAAAGTCAACAATATAAATATGAAATTCAATGATTATTTTATTTAATCATTGATGTTCTAGAGTAGTGTGTGTGTGTAATCTGAATTTCCTTCGATTTTTTTAATGAAACAAAGTATGTTGATATAAGATTATGCAAAATTTGGCTTCAAGAAGATCTATGTGTGTGGAACAAAATTAAAGATCACCGAATAAATTACAAACAGTAAAGTAAATGTAAAACGACATTTGAAGTTACACCGCATGAGTTTCTTTTCAATGAAAAATCAAAATTTATTTCAAGGTGAAATATTGACTATTTCTAACCTTTTTTGGATGAGGTATGAAAGGGTGAATTATGAAGAGTAATGATGAACGGAAAAATAACAGTGTCCAAGGATGGGAATTTATTGATTGGTAAATTATTGATGAATATTTAAAATTTTCCATATAACAAATTCATTATAAAGGGAATAAAATACAGGATGGGGAGTAAATGTCTATTATAAATAAGGAAGATCATAACTTTTTATCAGTTTCTAATTTATTATTATCATTTTCGTAGTTCCACATTTGAGATATCTCCCTTAAATAAAGTATCATCTATATATATAAAATTGAATGTCTGTCTGTGTGTGTGTGTGTGTGACAATTTTTTTTGACAATTGAAAATTATTTATTGTCATCTTAGACAATGTTACATCTCACATGAGAGAGAGAGGAAGAGAAGAAAATATATACATAGAAAATTAAATATATACATGTGGCAATATCGTTGCGGGGTTTCTTATTGTTGGATGCGAATGGTGAGATTTGGTTGAAGCGCAGCCGTTTGAGTGGAAGTTGCAGCATACAGTTAGGAATAATCAGGACACGTGATTGAGTTTGAAAATAAAGGCAACGGGTTGGAGGAAAGAAAGTTTGATAAGAGCTGAGCGATTTGACTTATTAATTAACTGATCACATGGCGGTGATTGTACTTAGCTGTGGGATGAGCAGAGGGGGAGAGGTCTAGAGCCGATGTCACCTCCTTGGGAGCCAAAGCGTAACTGACATTTCTTGCTTTTCGATTTAACACCAAGCTTCAGTTTCTCTCTGATTGGTTGAGATATGATCACATGGTGTTTTCCTATTGGTTGACCTACTTAGTGGTTCCTCCCTAATTGGCCGGCGGCTCTCCTTGATGAAAGATGGCCTGCCTGGTATATCCGATTTCGTCAGGAAGTATTGGGTATCTTGACGCTTATAGCTTCGACGGATATTAGATACGTCCTGTTTTTGCCGGAAGTATTGAGTGCATCTTGGCTAAAATAACTTCTGCGGTCACTAGAGACGTCCGGTCTCTGCCCCTGCAATGTTGACACAGGGGTGCCAAAATAGTCGTGCCAGCTTTAGTCTTACTTCCTATATCTTTTGTTACTTTCTTTCCTCCAGTTACCTTGTTCTTTATTAAGTCTTTGAAAATCATACATGATATATACATAGTGGGTCGGGGTTGCATTTAATTATATACAAATTATGACAGATGCGCCCCCTACATGTGAAGAATTCAAGAAGGGGTTAGCCTGAGAGAATTCTGTAAAGTGAAAAATAATTTTGTGGGAAAATTAGTTGTGGGTATGGAGGGGCTATATACAAACATTGCTGGTAATATAAAAGTAAAATAGAATGGTGTTGATGATATAGGTTGAGTATAATTAATAGAAATCAAAAATTTTTAATTGTAAGAAATCAAGGAATGTTATGGTACATAGTGGATTAAAAGAAAAGAAAATGCGCCTAAACGAATTCTACTCGAGTTAAGAAATGAATTCGAGGGGGTTCTATTTAGGCTTTGAAATCAAAATAAAAATAATATAAAAATAGTTGAATGAAATCAAAATTGAATGTGTTTGGTTGAATGGTGAGAAAAAAAAAAAAGAAAAATGCCTAACCATATTCTAGCTCGAAATTGGGAATGAAATCGAAGGAATTCTATTAGGTCTTTTGAGAAATCAAAAATAAAAAAAAATAAAAAGTTGGAAGAAATCAAAGTGAATGCTTGGTGCGTGGTGAGAAAAAAAGGAAAAATGCCTAATTACTTTTTTGCTTGAATTTTGGAAAGGAATTCGAGGAAATTTCATAAGGTCTTTTGAGAAATCAAAGTAAAATAAAAATAAAAAGTTGGAAGAAATCAAAGTGAATGCTTGGTGCGTGGTGAGAAAAAAAAGGAAAAATGCCTAATTATATTCTAGTTCGGAATTGGGAATGGAGACCGAGGGAATTCTATTAGGTCTTTTGAGAAATCAAAATAAAAATAAAATAAAAGTTTTTTGAGCGAAATCAAAGTAGAGTGCTTGGAAAAAAGAAAAATGAAAAATAAAAAGATTTCAACAACAAAGGGTGATTTAATGTTTTTAGTTTAATCGAAAGTCAGTGAGTTTTCGTTGATAATTGAGTTGTGGCAATATAAGTCAAGTGGTAAATAGAATGATAATTGATAAATGAAAATGATAATATAAACTAATTGGTAAATAAAATGATAGTTGTCGTGTTCTACGACAAGAATTAACACGAGACGATTTCTCACTAAAGAAAACTCTAACTTTATTCATCCTTTGACCTATATATAGGTATCGCGCTTCTCGCGGATATACAAATCTACCATCCTTTAAAAGAAAGTATGTAAAAATATACGAAACAAGTCAATATCATGCAAATGTCGCGAGGTATGCGACAGACTCCCCCCCCATGACCCCTCATCACTCCCGTGATGGGACTCCTGGTGGTCTAGGATGAAACTTAATGATGTTGGTGATGTGGGCACTCTGGGTTCCTCGTTCTGATTCATAGAGGACATATTTAACACAGCCGTCCACCATCTTTACATCAGTAACAACATGAGGTCCAGTCTGCAGTCGCTGTTTACCTGTGTATTGGTGTTTCACCAGAATCGAATCTCCAGGTTTGACATCAGCAGGTCTTCTTCGATTTCGGTTGTAATAATATTTAGTGCGCAGGCGGTAGTTATGGCGCTGTTTGTCATTAGTCTCCGTTTCAATTCTATGGAGTTGTAAGCCCAATTCCTCATCAGCAGGCACTACCGGCACTGTTCCCTTCCATTTGTACCATGGAGAGCATCCCAGATAGGTATTATGATGTCGATTATGATAATGGACGGCTGCCTCCAAGCAACATTTCCATCCTTTAGGGAACTGTGGGTAGCATTCCATGAAGGTCTTAATTTCTTGAATCACTCTCTCGGCCAGACCATTTCCCGCAGGGTGATATGGACTGGTATGAAGAAACCCGATTCCCTTCTCCTGCGTCCAGTTGTAAAATTCCCCTCGAGTAAAGGAGGTACCTCGATCGGAAATAATTTTCTTTACATTTTTAAGAATGGGATGGTCCGCAAAGTATTCCTTTAGGGCTTTACCCGACTGTTTCATACTTTTGGCGTATACAATCCGAGTAGCTTCATCAATCACTACTAAGAATGACTGGGTAGAGGCATTGGATTCTGATTTCTTTTTGAGTTCTGCGAAGTCAACATGAACCGTATGAAAGGGAACATGAGATTGAACAGGCAAACTCATCTGGTCAGAGGTAGATCTATATTTGGCTTTTACCTTCTGACAGGTGGAACACGTTTGGACATAACGTCGAATGTCCCCCTTCATATTTCGCCACCAAAATCGATTCTTAATTGTGTAATAAGTCCTCCAGAATCCCGAGTGGCCACCGGATTTCGGATCATCATGATACAAGCCGAGAATGCCAGGAACTTGTTCAGGAGTCACCAAATAGGACTTTCTCTGTTCGTCGTATTCCAGCTCTAAAGCTTTATGCTTCAACCAGAACGTCTGTTCATCAGACTTGTCTGGGACGCTTACACACAATCGTGACAACGCGTCGGCGTCCCTCAGTTCCTTTCCCGACCGATGATTTATTATGATATTAAAGGAGCGCAGGAATAACTGCCACCTGGCTAAACGGTCTCTAAGTTCTCCACAACTTAAAAGTTGAGTTAAGGCTCTGTGATCAGTATGTACCACAAAAGGGCGACTCTCCAAGTAGGAACGAAAATGTTTCACAGCCTTTAATACCGCCAAGCACTCTTTCTCGGTAACGGAATAATTTTGTTCGGCTTTTGTAAAGGTGTAGGAGTAATAGCTAATTACCCGAAGTTGTTTACATCTTTTTTCTTGGAGGTCCCTTTGATATAAAATGGCTCCCGTTCCATAGTAGCTGGCATCCGTTGATAGCTCGAATGGCAATCTCCCATCAGGAACCCTAAGAATTGGTTCCTCAGTAATAAGTGCGATAAGTTTTTGGTAGGCCGTCTCGCATTCAGAATCCCATTCGAAGGTTACATCTTTTCCTTTTAATTTGTCCAATGGTCTTACTATGTGAGCATAATCTTTTATAAAGGCGCGGAAATGATTAGTCAATCCGGTGAAACACTGTAAGGACCTCAAATTGTATGGACGTTTCATATTTCGAACCTTTTCGGTAACTTCAGCCCTTATTTTCTTTGTGTCTCCATCGATAACTCTCCCCAATAAGTCTATGCGAGGGACGCAAAATTGACATTTATCAAGATTTAACACTAGGCCCGCAGTGGTCAGTCGTTCAAGAATTCTATGCGTCAAAATGGAGCAATCCTCCTGAGTATAGCCACCACAACAGATGTCATCGATATAAGCTACCACCTTATCACCCAGTAGGTCTCCTAGAATTGTAGTCATTATTCTCTGGAACTTAGCTGGAGAATTCTTCCATCCAAACGGAAGCTTTAGAAACTCGTAATGACCAGATGGAGTTACGAAGGCAGTGTATTTTCGAGTATTTTCTGATACGCCAAGTTGCCAAAATCCATCCTTCAAGTCGAGCTTTGAGAAAAAACGACATCCTCCGAACACATTAATAATGTCGTCTATTCGAGGAAAGGGAAAAGGATCCAAAAGTGTTTCATCGTTAATCCTTCGATAGTCGACACATAATCGATAGTCTCCATTCTTTTTTGGAATTACTATGCATGGAGATGCAAATGCCGAGTTTGATGGTCTAATTATTCCTTCGCTTAGCATCGATCTAATTTTTACATTTAACCAGTTTCTTTTGGTATTCTCCAACCGATATGGCTTTGCACTGACAACTCGAAAGTTTTCTTGCAGTCCAAAGTCCACCTCAAATTTTGAAATTATTGGCGAAGTCCTTTTGCAAAGGCTGGGGTATTTGACCTCGACATCCCTCCTGGTAACGAGGTTCGGGCCAGTTTCAGAAAAGAAACTTATTTGATCTGTAAAGAAGTCCCACTTCACTTTCATGGATTTTAACGTAGGCTTACCAATTAACAGATCAAAGGGCATATCTGGGAGGACAATAGCCTGGATCTTGATTGTTTGCTCCCCAGCCTCCAAAACCAGATCAATGGCTTCGGTAGCAGTGAATTTATTCTGGTTGATCGTGTTTATTAAAGTCTTGGTAGGGTATGTTTTCCACTTGTTTTTTTGTGTTAAATTTTCGTGTATCAGGTTGAGAGAAGAACCGCTGTCCAGATAGGCCTTTACTAAGTGAGAGTTTATCGTCACATCAATTAAGGAATGGGGAGAATCACAAATCGAAAAAATGGTCGATTTTGACCATGGGATCGGCGAACCCATACTCGTCAGTTTTTTTGACAAATACAAACCATTTCCATCATTTTCCGCATGGTATAACCTCGTGTCACTATTTTCAGTGAAATGAACTGGTTTCTTGACTGTGCCAGGAGTTCTTGCAGACGGCCTGATGTTCTCCAGGAGTTTGAGTAGACTTTGCTTGCATTTGATATTTGCCGTGGCCAGTTGTTCCTGCATATGCTGGGGAAGTCCATGAATTATCCCAATAATCAACAATTCCTCACTAAGGCCAGGCATACCAAGTCGCATCTTTCCTTGTTTCTGGTAAAAATACTCCACCAAGGATCCTCCTCGATATCTCCAATTGAAAGCATGGTCGTAACTCACAATGGGATTTTCGTTAAAAGAACCCATAAATTCCTGCTTCCAATCCTTCCAACAATATTCCTCTTCATCCTGGTATTTGTTGTCGAACCATAACAAGGCCGATCCTGATAGGTATGATCGCATTCCATTGATTCTAGCCTTGTCTCTAACCCATCCGTTGTTTTCACAGATGTTTTCATATACTTTGATCCAAATTTTAGGATCCACGTTTCTTCCATCAAAGGTAGCCACATCCATTTTGACTGGCCTACCTACCCTGATTTCACTCTTATTAGTAAGCAGAAAGTCGGTCATTAAACGCTGCTGGTTGGCCATCGTCCTGAGGATACTCTCCATGGTCGAATCTGCCAAGTCCATTTCTTCCTCTTGCATGTCTTGCTTAATAAGCTTAATTTTATCAAATTCTCCATTTGCATACCATTGTATAAGGCCATTTGGAACGCCAACAAATCGGTTTGAATCCTTTTTCAGATAAAAAGCCATTGGTTTCTTGCCATACCTAAAAGTCCTTTCATGACACTCTGGTGACTGGTATTCTTCTGGAATGTCAATAATCTCCTCACCAGAGTGTAAACCAAATCCGATCACCTTATCATCCCTGAAATATAAGACTAGTGATCCTGTCGGCTGCGCCATATTGTCGTGTTCTACGACAAGAATTAACACGAGACGATTTCTCACTAAAGAAAACTCTAACTTTATTCATCCTTTGACCTATATATAGGTATCGCGCTTCTCGCGGATATACAAATCTACCATCCTTTAAAAGAAAGTATGTAAAAATATACGAAACAAGTCAATATCATGCAAATGTCGCGAGGTATGCGACAATAGTTAATGATTAAAATTGATAATAAGTTGAATAAATTGCTAAATTGATTAAATATTTAAATTTTTATTGAGAGAAAATAATGAAAATGATTGATATGAAAAATAAGGTGTATTGGTTGGAACCCTTTGGTATCTTCATGCCCTGATCTACATGTATTGGTTGCTCCATTTTGCCCTATAAATGTTTTACTTGCTCAATTATGCCCTATAAATTTTTTGTCTCATCTGTAGTGACACTTAGGTGAAAAACGTGATTCTAGCCCTCAAGTGCGTTTATGCTGTGTACAGGAGACATGGGAATCTATATAACCTTTACGTGTAATTTTTTGTCTTTGTGTGTGTGTTGTGAAAAAATGTTAGAAGTCGGTTGTGTAAGAGATGTGTGAGCTAGTTCTAGGTGTTGTTTCGTGGATGTGTAATTGGGTGGTAAAAATCGATATGTAGACTCGAACTGGAATCAAAACCGGTGGTATAGTGAGGTTCCCAGTCGACCTCAATAGGGGATCTTCTCATTGTAATTAGAGATACGGAAGTGGGGTGTGTCGGGCAAACGAGAGGGAGGGAAATTGGAGATCGGACGAAGGCGCTCCGCTTTGTTTACAGAGGCCGAATTTAACCTCCGTGGACTATACTTCCTGTCGTGGTGTTTCAAATCTCATTTCCTGCCGTCTATTTATTTTTGGTGCGGCTCAGGGCTTGTTTTTGGAGCGTGATTTCTCCGACACTGGTTGGTTATCTTTTCAGTTACTGCTATCTCTTCGGAGTTTATTTAGATTTTCTGCGAAGATGGTTCCTAAAATTATGAGAAGTTTTATAAATACTTGTCCACAATGAAGAATTGCTTGTCCACAATGAAGAATTGCTTGTCCACAATGAAAAACTGTTTGTCCAAAATTAAAAAATGCTTGTCCTAAATTAAAAACTACCTCTTGTAGTTCGAAGATTTTCTGATCGGGCATAGCATAGATAAACAAGTATTTAATGAACAAAATTGGGATACAGTTGTATGGCAGAAGTAACAAACAAAGGATAAGAATCAGATGAAATATAGGATATTGCCCCATGTTCGTCCACATTTTTGTAACTGGGGACTCTGAAATATTCGCTTGAACCTTATGAATTGTAGAGTTTGAATGATTGGTAGGTTCGCAGTTCTCCTGTTTGATATCTTTAGGGAGTGGTGTGATAGGATTGAGCTGGTTGTCAGGTTTGCAGTTTTTAACGTCGGGGAAGAGTGATGTAAATCGTCTTGTTGCAAAAATGGCAGGGTCTAAATGCCTGAAAGGTTCGCTGCTGGTGGGTTTGAACCTTAATGACTCTGTTGGGAATAATTCGGGTGTTAAATGTTTGAAAGGGAACGTGTAATTGGGGTTGTGCTTTATATGATAGGTGTTAACGGCGGGTGGTGATATATAATGGATTTTTTCTGTATACAGTTTAAGTTTGTTGACGTGGATTGTGTCAGTGTCTCTTTGAAGTGGTTGATTTGGTCGATCTATGCGGACCACATTTGGTGAAATAATTTCTAATATTGTGTGAGGTCCTGTGAAATATGGCGCAAGTTTCCCTGTATTTGGGTGGTGATATAATTTTACTAACACTAGATCACCTACTTCGAAATGTGGTTGCTTGTGTCGTTTGTCATAAGTGTTTTTGTCTTGTAAATGTTTGTTTTGTGTGCGTGTGTGATATGTTTGGTGTACGAAATTTTGTTTTGTTTGTGGGTTTTACTTGTTTGACGATGTCTTGTGTCATGTGTTATGGTCTGCCAATACATTGTGAAGAGATAAGTTGGTGTAAGTTCGACGTTATTTGTATTTTGAAAAGCCGGATGTTGTATCCATTTATTAAATCGAATGGTCGTTGTGACTTTAGTAAAAAATGCTATTCAGTGGCATTAGGGTGGAATTGAGTGAAAAATGAGGCTTACGACGTGAACACGCTTTGAGTGAGAGACGTGTCACAGGCTTGGTGAAAGGCGTCTGTGGCCTGAAGTGAAAAAGTTTTGTGGGTGACCTGTGACACGAATCGAAAAAAAAAAATTGTGAATGAAAAGGTGTCACGCGAAATCCTTGTTTGTACAAAATTTTACCTGTTCTCACTATGAACAACAAATTTATTAAAGTCATATATCGAAATTTCTATTGTTAGAGTATATGGTACCTTTTAAGGTGAACATTTTTTTGTGTTTTGGGTAGACGAGATGATTGTTACTAACGACGGTGCATGCGTTTGTTTGTGGTTGTCGTCTTTTGGCGCGAGTGTCGTGCTTGTTGGGCGGGTTGTGCGTGTTTGCTAGCGTGAAAACCGTCCTTTGGATGGATGTTGTCGGTGTATTGTTGTCGTGAATGTCGTGATTGTTGCTAAATACGTTTGTGGGATTGTTGTGAGGTACATTTTTATGGCTTGGCGGCGTATGGTCATGCATGGATTTTGTGTGGTAAGTGTGTGGGCTGTACTGACACGTTTTTTTGGGCATGGTGAGGGTTGAAACCGTTGTGGCTTGTATTTGAGGGCATATAGTACTGATAATTGGGTTGAGTGATAAACATGGTGGTGGGGTCAATGAATGCAGGTAAGGGTTGTCCTGTGTGACAAATTTGATTGCAGTGCAAGTCCTTTCGGACAGGTTTGGTCTAGCCCGTGCGTGCATTCATTGAGTACAAAGGTTAGATATGGTTAAAGGGGTAGGTAGGTTAGATAGAAGTTCAAAGTCAATTCCTTGACGGCATAGGGTGGGTGCCTACCTCAGTTCAACAGGTCTCCTTTGGGACGCCTTGGTTTGGGGTGGTTGGCTTGGGGCTCGGGACTGCTCGCACCGTCCGCGAAATTGAAGTGAAGTCCGGTACTGGAAGATCATTTTGGGATCGTTGGGGCTGTCCCGGATCGCGCGGATTGGTTTCGGGGACTGTGTACGGCATGGCGGTGGTTGAATCCTCGGTGGTCGGTGTCCGGCCTTGGTGACACTCGCCTGGGGTTGGTGGGGGTTGTGTCCGTCGTCCTCCCCGGGGAATGACGCTCCGGAATCCCGTCTCACTTTGTGGGGCGTTGACACGTCGGATGGCCACGGTCATCTGCCATATGATGGCCGCTAGAAGGCGCCTGGTCGCTTCTCTTCTTGTCCGCTTCTTTTCCGCTGGTTTTGTCATTGCCTTTTGATTTGCTGGTGTCTGGGCTAATTTCCATCTTGATCCTGATTAAGTTCCATAATCTTTATCCTGTCGACTTAACCGTTCTGTGGCAATATCGTTGCGGGGTTTCTTATTGTTGGATGCGAATGGTGAGATTTGGTTGAAGCGCAGCCGTTTGAGTGGAAGTTGCAGCATACAGTTAGGAATAATCAGGACACGTGATTGAGTTTGAAAATAAAGGCAACGGGTTGGAGGAAAGAAAGTTTGATAAGAGCTGAGCGATTTGACTTATTAATTAACTGATCACATGGCGGTGATTGTACTTAGCTGTGGGATGAGCAGAGGGGGAGAGGTCTAGAGCCGATGTCACCTCCTTGGGAGCCAAAGCGTAACTGACATTTCTTGCTTTTCGATTTAACACCAAGCTTCAGTTTCTCTCTGATTGGTTGAGATATGATCACATGGTGTTTTCCTATTGGTTGACCTACTTAGTGGTTCCTCCCTAATTGGCCGGCGGCTCTCCTTGATGAAAGATGGCCTGCCTGGTATATCCGATTTCGTCAGGAAGTATTGGGTATCTTGACGCTTATAGCTTCGACGGATATTAGATACGTCCTGTTTTTGCCGGAAGTATTGAGTGCATCTTGGCTAAAATAACTTCTGCGGTCACTAGAGACGTCCGGTCTCTGCCCCTGCAATGTTGACACAGGGGTGCCAAAATAGTCGTGCCAGCTTTAGTCTTACTTCCTATATCTTTTGTTACTTTCTTTCCTCCAGTTACCTTGTTCTTTATTAAGTCTTTGAAAATCATACATGATATATACATAGTGGGTCGGGGTTGCATTTAATTATATACAAATTATGACATACATAAATGAAACAAATTTACAAGAGGGACAAAGGTAGGAGACCTCGGCGCTGGAGGGTCCTGGACCAGGCGATGAGCGGGTCCTCCACTGCTTCTCCGAGCCCAACCTGTGTGTGTGTGACAATTTTTTTTTTTGACAATTAAACAATATTTATTGTCATCTTAGACAATATTACATCTCACATGAGAGAGAGAGGAAGAAGAAAATTATTAAATATATACATAAATGAAACAAATTTACAAGAGGGACAAAGGTAGGAGTCCGCGGCGCTGGAGGGTCCTGGACCAGGCGATGAGCGGGTGTGTGTGTGTGTGTGTGTGTGTCCTCTATGGATTCAAAAACCATACATCCAATCGCCGTGAAAATTTGGGATATTATTAGGCATATCCCCGGAAAGGTTTACGAAAAATAATATCTTGAATATCTTTAATATCCTTAGAGTTATTTGCAGATTTGTAGCTTTAACTCGCAAGCAACGCCACCTTAGGCTTAGGTCTGCCCCCCCGTCCGGCCGCCGGCCATTGGACAGTCCAAGTTCCCACCGACCAATCAGAGGGATCAAGATCCCCCCTCCCCCCCCCTCCCCCCCCCCTCCCCCCCACCCCCGTCCGGCCGCCGGCCAATCAGAGGGATCAAGAGGTCCTGGCGCTGGGGGGGCGGGTAACCTCCGGGAACTACGTCCATCTTCCATAAACGACCATGATTCTATTCAACTTATCGAGTAATTTTCAAGGGACCGGGAAAATATGTAGATAAAACGATGATTTTGTAATGTAGAAAATTAGGAAAGACAAAATTCAGGATGACACGGCACACAGGGACCGGGAAAAAATAATCACTTTATCGAGAGATTCACGACCATGATTTTATTCAACTTATCGAATATCTTTCAAGGGACCGGGAAAAAATGTTCACTAGATAAAACGACGATTTTGTAATGTAGAAAATTATGGAAGACAAAATTCAGGATGACACGGCACACAGGGACCGGGAAAAAATGTTCACTTTATCGAGAGATTCAAATTTACGAGTTTCAAATTATCAAAATATATCTTTTTTTTATAAGTTTGTAGAGAATTGTTTTAACAAATATTCGTTAGACAAACATTCACTCGGGTAAAACCCGGGCGAAGCTGGGCACATCCGCTAGTTATAAAATAAATGAAGCTTCCAGGGTTAAGTTTCTTTTGCAACTTTTTATTTTCAAGCTTTCAGACTTGTCAGTCCTTCAACAGGATTATCACGTTAACAACTTAATAATAAATACAATTTTTATATATACATTATTATATATATTTTAAATCCTTATTATATATTGAGGTAAAAATATATCACACTATTTCTGTTTGAAATAAAGTTTTACAAAAATTGATTATTAGTACAATAAAATAATTTTTTGTTTCAATACCAAAGTAAAAATATCAGCTTCCAGGGATATAAGTTTTTTTTTCCAAAAGACTTTAATTCATGGATTTTTAGCTTTCGGGCATTTTAACCCTAGTTCTATTTGCGATTTGATGTAAACTGTTTTCTTCTGTTGAAGGACTTACGTGCCAGAAAGCTAGAGAGATTCATAAATTAGAATCTTTTGAAAGAAACTTATTCATGATGAAATTGTGAAAAACGTTTTAAAATTACAAAATATTTCTCACAATGAGTTTCTTTTTTATTTCAAAACGCTAGCTTTCAAGTGATAATTGCTCTTCAACGTAAATAGACATATTCCATAACATTGTTCAAATTACATACCAATTTAAAATTTCAGTTGTAAATATCCACGTTGTATGTTTTGTAAATATTTCTTGTAAGATATAGTCGATGTTTTATTAAGCCAGTTGAAGAGCGATTATCACTTGAAAGCTAGCGTTTTGTAATAAAAAAGAAACTCATTGTGAGAAAATATTTTGTAATTTTAAAAATAAATTTATCCCCGGATTGCCTGATACTTTCATTTTTAAAAATTGATTATGATGATCTGCCGCAGTGTAGTCAATCTAAATATGCAAATATATTGTTGCACCAGGTTTGGTATACTGTTCAATCTTGATTCTCTCCTCAGACATGTCTTGTTCCAGAGCGTGTTTCAACCATACTACTACAAGGTTATATAAGTAAATATTGAGATAACTCAATTTCAAGTAGCCTCCTGAATTATTTATTTATTTCTCACAACAACAACAACATCCGTCCCAAAATGTGGACGGGTTACACTTACATCTCCCGCTCAAGTCCTTCTGGGAACTTTACCGGGCTCATCTTAAGAAGGTTCAG
Organism: Cordylochernes scorpioides; assembly: GCA_030710605.1. Classification (NCBI taxonomy): domain Eukaryota; kingdom Metazoa; phylum Arthropoda; class Arachnida; order Pseudoscorpiones; family Chernetidae; genus Cordylochernes; species Cordylochernes scorpioides. Next base: position 64,608,002 of record CP092880.1, read on the forward strand.
TGGTGGGTCTGGTAAGGAGAACTAGTCAAGAGGTGAGTCCCGGATATGTACAGGGATACTGTAGTGAGCAGATAGTTAAAGAAAGGTTATGAATGTATAAATTGGAAGGGTACATTACTTATTCATTTTTATTTATCATTGGGTTTTTTTTTTCGTTTTTTTTTAATAATATCTTTATGGTTAAAATTATGACCATATTGCCTCTAGAGGTTTTTTTTTTCAATTTATTTTATATCAGGATTTTTTCTCACATCAGATTATAAAGAGATATGTAGTCACACAGTGTACCAAAATACAAATGGTGATTCTTTATAATACATATTCTGTTAATTAAAATAAATAAATATAAAATTTAATTTTTGAAAATTTAAAATATATGAAAAATATTATTGCAAATTAAAATGAAATAGGAGCATTAGCCATTATGTAAATATATGACAAGGTCGTTAACATTTTTCAGAAGAAATATGGTATAAACGTCTGTAAAGATTGATGTTTTTGGGGCAGATGGTTTGAGGTAATGATCATAGAGTTGATGGAGATCTATAAAAAAACAAAGGGTTGTGTATAAAGGATCAATATCTTGGGTCGAAGGCGATATCATGGAGAATCATAGAGAATATCATAGCTGGCTTAGGAAAATCCGGCTATGATATGAAGAGGGATATGCAAATGGGAAGCGTTAAGGCGTGTGGATAATGCACTGAAGTATTGGAATCCTTCGACGTAGGTTGCAGCTGCAATATCTCCAGTACCAGCTGGTTGTTTGTCATCCCTGCCCGACTTTTTCTGAAATATCACAATCTGTCATAGATTCAAGATGTCAAAGTGGGGTACATATTTGTGTATTGAATTCGAATGTTAAAATAGGGTAGATATTCATGTCTTAATGTTACAATATGGCACATATTCATGTCTTAATGTTAAAATAGGGTAGATATTCATGTCTTAATGTTAAAATACGGTACATATTAATGTTTTGGATTGAATATGACAAAGAGCACGTCACATATTCATGTTTTAGATTATATATTCATGTTTTGAATTCAAGATTTCAAAGTTGTCTCTTAACTTGGATTCACCCTGCTGACCTGGAGATGGATGATGATATATATATAAATGCAGAGTACATTTTACAGAGTATTTATTGATAAATCACAGTTTATGCTTAAAATATGAAAGTTCCTTAAGTTTTTTTGTTCATGAGTAGCCGGTCTCTCGAGCAACACCACGCAATTCGTCCACAAGGTTGAAGTAAGATGCGCACAGACGATGTGATGACTTCACAGATCACCACAAGGATTCAGGACTGTCGATTCAACAGCTGCCTGAATAAGATCACAGAAGAGTGAAAGACAAAAATAAATTGAAGTTAATAAGAGACACATTGTGATCAATTTAGAGACAATAATATATTACGTGATATAGATAAAAGGGTTATATTTGGGAAATGGATCATATTCAGAAGTAGAGAGATTTAAAAAAACAGAACAAAGAGAAAACTTATGACATTTATTTATTTATTTCAACACACAAAACGCGATATCCCGGCTAGGGATAATTGCATTGATTTACATTTTTAAACAGAAGCAGTTATAAACATATTATACAATAAATAAATAAATAAAAAAGAAAAACAATAAGATATATTAGGAACCTGATCCTTCCAAGTTTAGAAAGATAATCATAAATATATTTACAAAACTGATGACATACTGGAAAACTTTAAGTAATAACGTATATATATGATGAATACATTTTATTCTTTCTGAATTAACCCTAAAGAGATAGAAAAAAGAGAACAAGAGAAAAACTTGTGACAAACTGGAAAATTTGAAGTAATGAGGTATATATGAGGATACGTGTGTGAAAAAATTTCATAAAGGATGATTGAAATAAAGTTGGATGACTCAAGAGTAAAGCAATTGTCTTTCCCATCACGACTACAGAAGTTGGTAATATTTCGTGAATAGCTCATCAATTTAGGATGACCCAAGGAAGTGTTTTTTTTTATTTGTGACCTGAATATGTATAGAATTTGATGAATTATCGATGTAATTTAGACAGAAGACAGATTGAGGCCTTTTAATATCCTAATCCTTCTTGCAGAGAATAAATATCGATTAAGAAAATACATGAGAAAATATATAATATTGCCAAAGATAGTATTGGAAATATAAATCACGAATGCTTCTTTTACAAAAGAAAAAAAAAAAACTCCACTATCCTTTTATAAAATATTGAGTAAAATCAATCATTCCTCCAGGGAAAAGTGTCTTTTCGAAAACATTTTGACGTGACAACGTCTTAAATTAGGTTGCGGCTGGGAGTCACTTATGAAAAAGTGTAACGCCCGGTAACGTTACGATGAGTCATCGAACGAGAGTGCTGCGCGCGCAGCGCTAGAGAATTAGGCGCATTGAATCGGCGCATGCTTGTCTCTGTCTTTGTCTTTCTCGAACGTTCTTGGCGTTGGAAAAACAAGAAAGCGTCATAATACAAGTTCACACGTGTGGTTAAAGTATCGTCAGCTGTGTCTGTAGTGAAAATGTGGAGTGCTTAGATTCGTCATTTACAACAACTACAACAATAAAGGTAAATAATTGTACACTGATATTTCATTATCGTAAACTATGATTGATTGATTAATTGTTAGATTGACACAAAAGTTGAGAAACTGAGTTTATAGGTTATGTCATACTATTGATAAATGTTGATAGTGTTAAGTAAATTATTAGTTTAAAATTAATTAATTACTTAATTATTATTTTACAAATTTTAAATAGTTTCAAATTTATTTAGCAAAAATTTGAACCTTCGATCTGAATAAATGTTTTGATTTTCGAATTGATTCTTTAAAATTACAAATATTAAGAAAAAGTGGCAGATATAAGAAAACTTTATTTAAACTGTGTTGAGCAAGAATTTTAACATCTAATTTAAGTAAATGTTTTAATTTTCAACTTCATCATTTACAATTACAAATTTTATTTAATTTCAAATTTATTTAGCAAAAATTTGAACCTTCGATCTGAATAAGTGTTTTGATTTTCAAATACCAACGCGGCTGGTGGAGTGGCGATCTATCGTAAATTATCATCGACATCTACGGCGGAAGTGTTCCAAGTTGCGATTACAGACGTAACTCGTGTCATTAAAACCAAGGGTGACATGTGCATGACTGAAGTTACTTGCTTCGCCGCTAATACTAGCTTCAAGTTTATACTCGGTGCTGTATATATTCATCCAGGAGCTAGTATGCAGGATATTGGAATGTTACTATGGCAAGGACTCGGTCCGTACATTCACAACAGCCAGTACGTGCCACCGTTCGTGCAAGTTGATTCTAGTATACCGATTCTTCTGTGTGGTGATTTTAACAAAAACGTAAAGCCTGACAACTCGTTTCTTAAATTCATGAAAAATACGTATAATCTTGATTGCGTATCAAACGTTTCTAAGTCAACTACGTTAAAAGGAACAACTATCGACTTGACTTTCGCAAGACACATTACAGCAGAAACAATTCCTTTCATTTCATATTTCTCCTATCATCGTCCTATCCTCAACAAAATCACTCAAATAGGAATTAGTTAAGTTTAAGTTTACATGTACAATGTTTTAGTAAACAAAATATATTTCTATAGTTAAAATTTGTGCAATTCTTATTTTCATTCAATTCCTTGTTCCTATTGTGCAATTTAATTATATTCATATCAATAAATATTCTACCGTTGTCACGTAAAATCTTCGCCCGTAAAACCGACTTTACAGGCAACCATTGTTTTTTATTGTTCTCTAGCTTTCGGGCACGTACGCCCTTCTACAGGAGAAAACATGGTATAATGATACGCCAATAGAACACGAGTTAAATATAATCGGATACTATTTTATATATTTTATGAAGATATAAAAATATTATTTTTTACATATTAACCATTATACAAATTGAGACAAAACATTTTAAAAATATATATCTCTAATAAGAGGACAAACAAATGAATAAATATAGGCTACTAGAAAAAACCAAGGAAGCAAGGAATACATAGTTAGGCTGTAGTTATCATTACTATCATTACTGCCATGAAAAATAATGATAAGGTTTACCACAGATGAGTTAAGCCCTCTCACTATTTTTCATCGCAGTAAGGATAGTGGAGGGTTTATTTTATTTATAAAATAATCATTCGTGCCTTATATATTCATTCTATATACACCTATCCCCCGATTTACACGGTACTTGTTTTACACGTTTTCGCTTTTACACGGTTTTCCAAATAAGTTTTTTTTTATCGCACTATACTAAATGCTACTGTGATTGAATACATGCGCTGTGTACACATCTCACGAGTAATTCCGAGCTTATGTGCTGACTACATATTTTAACCTGTCAATGCATTTTATTTTTATTTCTGTGTACACCTATCCCCCGATTTACACTTTTTTCTCAGGAACGTATCTACCGTGTAAATCGGGGGATAGGTATATTTAATTATTCAATGAAAATATTTGAAACAGGTTTAAAATTCTACATTTGTAAAATAATCATATAGTTTTACCTAGCTTGCTTGCTCGATATTCTCTAGCTGTAGATAGTTTGGTTAATTTGGTAATAATTGTCAACTAGTCGCCGTGACGTCATCAATAAATACTTTCACATCTCCAGATATACAAAGACTTGATTTATACGCTATCTACTTATATATTTGCCTTATTCTGTCTGTTTGTTTGTCTGAAGCTCACGGATGTGAATTTTCATAACCATCGGTGGTTCAGTGGTAGAATGCTCGCCTGCCACGCGGGCGGCCCGGGTTCGATTCCCGGCCGATGCATTTTTTTTTTTACAATTTTTAAAACTCATTTATATATTATACAAGAATGACATCCACGGCGCCAATTTATAATTGTAACGAATAGTATTTGAATAAAAGCATTTAATCGGGTAAAACCCGGGCGTTGCCCGGGTCATTCGTATATAATAATTGTATAAACGAATGCAAGACAAAATCACCGCGAATGTTTCTTTTTTTTAAGGCAATTTCTTTTTAAGGCAATTATCGTTATTTATCGTTAATTTTTGTTTCGATTTTATTGAAAAAAACGATATGGTGCCTTTAAAAAATGATCTTTATTACTATGCAGTTTTCTATTTAGTCAATATACCTAAGTTCATGTTGCAAATGTAATTATCTCTATCGATTTAGTAGGTGAAATGCAAAAAAAAAAAATCGACATGATGAAATATTTATGAAAATTCACATTTTTATTTTTATATTTTCAAGACACACACAGTTTGGGACGGGACGTTTCACAAGTGAGACATCCACGGCGCCAATTTATAATTGTAACGAATAGTATTTTAATTAAAACATTTTAAAAACACACAGTTTGGAACGGGACGTTTCACAAGAGTGACATCCATGGCGCCAATTTATAATTGTAACGAATAGTATTTGAATTAAAACGTTTTTAAAATATATACGCACTCGGGTAAAACCCGGGCGTTGCCCGGGCCATTCGTCTAGTAATATATATGTGCGTTACTGGTTCATAATAAAAAGATATTATTTATTTGGTTAACCCAGGTATGTGGAGTGTGAAGATGTCGTCAACTAGTCGGATCGTTTATCACATATTTTTTATTTATTTTATACAAGGTGGAGATACAATTCATGAGGTGGCGTCAAGCAGGTTTATTTCTTGCGAGATTTTTCCAAAAGATGGAGGCTACCTGGCCGGCATTCATATTTCTTGTAAATAAAGATACTTCGGCCAGTAGATCTTTTTATTACCTTGACGTTAATTTTTGTTTGCTCCTGACGAGGACAAAAGCTTTTTGTCGAAACGTCGAGGTAATGAAACTATTTACTGGCCTAAGTATCTTTATTTTCAAGATATTTTTTTACAGAAATTCTAGACTTAGTTTCGTGGTTCTTTTGAAGATGGCTACATGGAATCTTTGGTATTCGAAGATTGGACAGGTGAAAAGGAGTTGGTCTACGGTTTGGTGTTCACTTTGGCAATGTGGACAGGTTGGATCTTCTTTCAATATATTTGCGTAGTTTTCCTGAACGTAACCATGACCAGTCAGGATTGTTGTTGAGGTGGGTTCATGATTGATGTTAGGTAAAATGGAGAGCAGTGGCACTCTAACACCAATGTATTTTTCCAGGTGCATCATTCGCTTTATGCGAACTCTACACGCCATGCCTTACTCAAACAATCTACAATATTCTATAAATGGTATATGATTTATATACAGATAAACATGTGATAGATAAAATCCTACTAACTGGGTGGTGACACACTAGGTTTTGGTTTAAGTTGGATAAAATTAATGCTTCTCCTTACTTTTTTTATTGTGGGACTAGGATTGAGACTGTTTGATAGCTCCAAGAAATAGAGGATTGCTTTGAATGTTCTAGAATTAAAAATGAAGTCTTTTACAGTGTGTGGATGTTTTAATTATTGAATAGTTTTCGAGAAAAGGGTGTTTCTGTATTTACTCAGATCCTCGAAATCAAAAAGAATGTGTTCAATGGTTTCATCATTATCAGATTCACAATGGATCCTCTATTTTTTCAATTCTGCTCGAAAACACATTGATCCAAGTATGGCCAGTCACTAGACGCAGTGGAAATCTTGGAGATGTTGTTGTTGTCGAGTCCAATGAAGAGCCTCAGATATCTCCATACATCTCTATCACAGCAATGTTCTCTATCTTGGGTGTGTAAAGCTGTTGTTGTCGTGTCCAATGAAGAGCCTCAGATGTCTCCATACATCTCTATCACAGCAATGTTCTCTATCTTGGGTGTGTAAAGCTGTTGTTGTCGTGTCCAATGAAGAGCCTCAGATGTCTCCATACATCTCTATCACAGCAATGTCCTCTATCTTGGGTGTGTAAAGCTGTTGTTGTCGAGTCCAATGAAGAGCCTCAGATATCTCCATACATCTCTATCACAGCAATGTTCTCTATCTTGGGTGTGTAAAGCTGTTGTTGTCGTGTCCAATGAAGAGCCTCAGATGTCTCCATACATCTCTATCACAGCAATGTTCTCTATCTTGGGTGTGTGAAGCTGTTGTTGTCGTGTCCAATGAAGAGCCTCAGATGTCTCCATACATCTCTATCACAGCAATGTCCTCTATCTTGGGTGTGTAAAGCTGTTGTTGTCGAGTCCAATGAAGAGCCTCAGATATCTCCATACATCTCTATCACAGCAATGTTCTCTATCTTGGGTGTGTAAAGCTGTTGTTGTCGTGTCCAATGAAGAGCCTCAGATGTCTCCATACATCTCTATCACAGCAATGTTCTCTATCTTGGGTGTGTAAAGCTGTTGTTGTCGTGTCCAATGAAGAGCCTCAGATGTCTCCATACATCTCTATCACAGCAATGTCCTCTATCTTGGGTGTGTAAAGCTGTTGTTGTCGAGTCCAATGAAGAGCCTCAGATATCTCCATACATCTCTATCACAGCAATGTTCTCTATCTTGGGTGTGTAAAGCTGTTGTTGTCGTGTCCAATGAAGAGCCTCAGATGTCTCCATACATCTCTATCACAGCAATGTTCTCTATCTTGGGTGTGTAAAGCTGTTGTTGTCGTGTCCAATGAAGAGCCTCAGATGTCTCCATACATCTCTATCACAGCAATGTTCTCTATCTTGGGTGTGTAAAGCTGTTGTTGTCGTGTCCAATGAAGAGCCTCAGATGTCTCCATACATCTCTATCACAGCAATGTCCTCTATCTTGGGTGTGTAAAGCTGTTGTTGTCGAGTCCAATGAAGAGCCTCAGATATCTCCATACATCTCTATCACAGCAATGTTCTCTATCTTGGGTGTGTAAAGCTGTTGTTGTCGTGTCCAATGAAGAGCCTCAGATGTCTCCATACATCTCTATCACAGCAATGTTCTCTATCTTGGGTGTGTAAAGCTGTTGTTGTCGTGTCCAATGAAGAGCCTCAGATGTCTCCATACATCTCTATCACAGCAATGTTCTCTATCTTGGGTGTGTGAAGCTGTTGTTGTCGTGTCCAATGAAGAGCCTCAGATGTCTCCATACATCTCTATCACAGCAATGTCCTCTATCTTGGGTGTGTAAAGCTGTTGTTGTCGAGTCCAATGAAGAGCCTCAGATATCTCCATACATCTCTATCACAGCAATGTTCTCTATCTTGGGTGTGTAAAGCTGTTGTTGTCGTGTCCAATGAAGAGCCTCAGATGTCTCCATACATCTCTATCACAGCAATGTTCTCTATCTTGGGTGTGTAAAGCTGTTGTTGTCGTGTCCAATGAAGAGCCTCAGATGTCTCCATACATCTCTATCACAGCAATGTCCTCTATCTTGGGTGTGTAAAGCTGTTGTTGTCGAGTCCAATGAAGAGCCTCAGATATCTCCATACATCTCTATCACAGCAATGTTCTCTATCTTGGGTGTGTAAAGCTGTTGTTGTCGTGTCCAATGAAGAGCCTCAGATGTCTCCATACATCTCTATCACAGCAATGTTCTCTATCTTGGGTGTGTAAAGCTGTTGTTGTCGTGTCCAATGAAGAGCCTCAGATGTCTCCATACATCTCTATCACAGCAATGTCCTCTATCTTGGGTGTGTAAAGCTGTTGTCGTGTCCAATGAAGAGCCTCAGATGTCTCCATACATCTCTATCACAGCAATGTCCTCTATCTTGGGTGTGTAAAGCTGTTGTTGTCGTGTCCAATGAAGAGCCTCAGATGTCTCCATACATCTCTATCACAGCAATGTCCTCTATCTTGGGTGTGTAAAGCTGTTGTTGTCGTGTCCAATGAAGAGCCTCAGATATCTCCATACATCTCTATCACAGCAATGTTCACTATCTTGGGTGTGTAAAGCTGCTGCTCAGCTCTTCATTGGAAAAAGGGCGCCGTTGCCACGTTAGTCACCTTGGAAACAAACCAGAATTTGGTCAACTATTCCAAGAGTCCAGGGGGGGGGACCGCAGGGAGGTGTGGTCGGACTTCCCCCTACAGCCTTGAAGTGACAGTGACAAATATACTAAGTAGCTATGGCCAAGAACATGTTATAACAGAATATATATTATTTATTTACATATTGTTGGATATAATGTATTATTAGTCATATCGCTTACTCTCTGTTCATTTATGTGAATAAGAGCCATTGTTTTTATATATATAAATTTCCTGTCATTCTGAGAGACATGTCATTCCTCTATTATATATGTGGCAATACAAGGTGTTCTCTAAAAGGCACTTTACAATTTCAATGTGAAATAACATGGATTGTAATTTATTTACAATGCTCCAACTAAAAAAAAGTTTATTATGTGCTTGGATTTTTTTAAAGATAAAATAAATTAAAAATAATGACGTCTGGATAAGAAAAGATACACTGTGTGAATTGAAGTTTTACTTTAATAATGATTTTTATCATAATCATATCAGTAAATCATTATTACTATTTACTTTTGACTGACAAAGAGGAATCAATGGTATTATATTTATTATGGATACTAATATTGAACCCTCTGTTTATCCATCTGTAACGATAGCTGGCATGCCTATATAGTAAATTATCAGTGAGCACATTATTATCACTGATGATACTCTGTGCAGTTGCCTTTTGACTTATTGTAATATATCACATGTAAACTTATGTCTGATATAATTTATATTATGTCTGATGTTAGCCAAAAAGAAATAAAGACTTTCTTTTTAAACTTCCAAGTACTTCTTGATGATTAACGTCAACCAACAAATACGAGGACGTAACACCATCAGTCTGAAGAAGATAGTAATGGTGATACTTTATAAGGCGATAAAATATAAAATGTTCCCATTTAAAAGTATTCTTTGAGAGTGTGTATGAAATCATTAAAAAAATCCTCTTTGAAGTCTTTAAATACAAGTATATTAAGGTGAAAACATCAGGCTTCTATTGATAAGTTAGAGATAGATATATTAAGAAATATGAAAGTTACTGTGCTGAGAAGATGTAAGAAAACATCTACCTATGTTTCCCCACGTGACGCAGCGGAGCGTGACCTCGGCTGCACGGGTGAGTCAGTTGTTGTTTAGCTCTCTGTATAGATGGACATTAAAACATGGTGGCAGCGATAACTGGATAAAATACGAACCCGTATATTGCAAAATATCGATTTTTGCGTACCTTGGAAGATAATTCAACATGGCTCAGATTCAACCTCCAGAAACTTTCGACTTCTCGACTCCCAACGAATGGCCCAAATGGAGGAAAAGATTCGAACGATACCTCGTGGTCAGTGGAATGAAGAAGAAAGAGGAGGCGGACAAGATCGATTTGTTCAAGTACTTGATGGGCGACCGCGCGGATGATATATTCAGGACCTTCAAGTTCGAAAAGCAGGAAGAGGCAACGAAAATTGATTCCGTCCTCAAGGCTTTCGACAGCCACTTCTGTGTCAGAAAGAATATTATCTACGAACGTGCGAAATTTAATTCAAGAATCCAAGAGGATCGGGAGCCAGTGGACGAATTCATCACTTCATTGTACAAATTGGCTGATAGTTGCGAATTTGAGGGTCTTCATGAGCAGTTGATCCGTGACCGAATAGTGGTTGGAGTGAGGGACAAAGCTTTATCTGAAAGAATGCAGTTGGACAGCGAACTGACTTTGGAAAAGGCGGTGAAAATGGTTCGACAGCAGGAAGCCGTTCGACAGCAGCAAGTCGACCTGCAGCGTCCCTCAACAAGCCAAAAGGTCAATCAGGTGAAGTTCAACTCGAAGAAGCAATCACCGAAACAACAACAGCAACCTTCGAGGAAGAAGGAGAAGTCAGCCAAAACAAGATCACGATGTCCAAAATGCGGAGGTTTCACCCACAGGGAAGGACAGGCTTGCCGTGCTGAAGGACAAAGATGTAACCTATGTTCAAAAACTGGCCATTTTGCAAATTGCTGCCCAGATAAGCAGGCGAAGACTGCGGAAGTCAAAGCTGTTTCTGAACTTGATGAAGAATTTGGTTTTCTCCTGGAGGTCTCAGCTGTGGAGGATTCATCTAATCTCGATAATGATGAAGACGAGTGCAGGAGGCGATGGACAGCAGAAATCCAAGTGAACGGGAAAAAGGTGAAGTTCAAGCTCGACTCCCAGGCGGATGTTACATGTGTTCCTCTGTGTCTCTTCAAGAAGATAATGGGACAGCAACGACTAGTGAAAAGTGATATCAACCTTAGAGCTGCTGAATTTTCCGAACTTCAGACTGTGGGTATGTTTATATCAACACTGCGAAATGGCAATTATGAAATCAAGGAGAAGATTTATGTCATTCGTCGTTTGAGTGAACCTCTTCTGAGTCGCCGGGCATGTGAGCTCTTGTACCTGGCGAGGCGGATTGAAGTGGTTGCGACGAGAATTAACCCGATCAAGGAATTCCCTGAAGTATTTGAAGGACTGGGACAGATCGGAAACCCTTACGAAATCAAATTGAAACCTGGAGCGAAACCTTATGCTGTGCATACTCCTCGACGGGTATTAATACCTTTGATGGAAAAGCTCAGAACAAGATTGGAAGAGCTCGAGAAGGCGGGAATCATAGCACAAGTTAACGTTGCGACTGAATGGTGTGCACCGACTGTGATTGCTGGTAAACCGAATGGCGACATACGACTCTGTGTGGATCTCTCAAGGCTGAACGAACATGTACAGCGCGAAGTGCATCCCATGCCAGTGGTGGAGCACATGCTGGGGCAACTGGGGGAAGCAAGATTCTTTTCGAAACTGGACGCGAACAGTGGCTTTCACCAGATTCCGTTGAGCCCGGACTGCCAGCATTTAACGACCTTCATCACTCCTTTTGGGAGATATAAATACTGCAGAATGCCATTTGGAATCTCACTCGCCCCAGAGTATTTTCAGAGAGTTATGTCAATAATCTTGCAAGGCATGGACGGTGTAATGTGTTACCTGGACGATATCCTGATATTTGCCTCCGACTCCAAGACTCACGATCGAATTCTTCGTTTAGTGCTCCGAAAACTGAAAGAGGCGAAAGTTACACTAAACAAGGCCAAGTGTGTCTTCGGCGTGCCAAGAGTTAATTTTCTTGGGCACATACTGGATGAAGACGGTATCCGACCAGATCCAGCGAAAATCGAAGCAGTGGCGAAGATGCCTGCTCCGACCGATGTTCATGGCGTAAGAAGATTTCTTGGCATGGTGAACCATCTGGGACGCTTTGTGGAAAATTTATCTGAAATTGTGGCACCACTAAACCAGTTGTTGGTGAAAGGTCAAGACTTCGTTTGGGATTGCAGCCAGGAGCGAGCATTCCGAAAGTTGAAAGAATTGCTCACGACTCAACCCATCTTGGCAGCATACGACGTCAGGAAACCAACTATGGTGTCATCCGACGCATCTTCATATGGCTTGGGAGCGGTACTGAAGCAAGAAGGTAAGAATGGAATCTGGCGACCTGTTGCTTATTCTTCTAGAACTATGACACCTACCGAAAAACGATATGCTCAGATCGAGAAAGAGGCTCTCGCAATTACATGGGCTTGCGAACGTTTTCAAGATTTCCTGCTTGGAAAGCGTTTCCGAATTGAGACCGACCATAAGCCTCTCATTCCTCTATTTTCGACGAAAGAATTGAGTTCGCTGACCCCAAGACTGCAACGTTTCCGAATGCGTATGATGAGGTTTGGATTCGAAATAGTGCATATCCCTGGAAAGGAGCTGCTCGACGCCGATGCATTATCCAGACAACCACTTCTTACAACCGAGGGAGGTGAAAACGAACGACAAACCTCAGCGCATATAAATGCAGTTCTCTCGAGTATAACCGACAAAGACGAGATGTTGACGAAGATTTTTGAAGCTCAACAAGAAGATACGACCCTGAAAGCAGTAGTCAACTACCTTGAGAAAGGCTGGCCAGATAAGAAGAAAATGTCACAGGCTCTGCTCTCTTATTGGCATGTCAAGGATGAACTCGGCGTTCAAAATGGACTACTGATGCGTAGCTGTCGTCTTGTTATTCCAGCAAGTATGAAACTGGAGATCCTAGATAAGTTGCACGCTGGGCACTTCGGGATTACAAAAACAAGACTTCGCGCACGTGAGACGGTATGGTGGCCTGGAATTTCGGAAGAGATCGCGAAAACAGTCAGAAAGTGCAGTGTTTGTATCCAGGAAGCCGTCTCAAAACATGAACCTTTGATACCAACCAACTTTCCTACACGACCGTGGCAAAAGATTGGAATGGATTTGTTCAAGTTCGAGAATAAGTGGTATCTAGTCGTCATTGACTATTATTCTCGATTTCCTGAAGTGGTTCAGCTGGATCGGCTCACAGCCAATGTGGTGGTGCGTAGTTGCAAATCCATATTTTCCCGACATGGAATACCAGAAACTGTTGTAAGCGATAATGGGACGCAATTTGGAGCTGCTCGTGAATTTGCAAATTTCGCAAGGCAGTACGGATTCACACATGTCACTTCAAGTCCTCGATTCCCGCAGAGCAATGGGATGGCAGAAGCAGGTGTTAAAATTGCTAAGTTGATCCTCAAGAAAAATCAAGACCCATCGCTTGGACTCCTGGAGTATCGATCGACCCCTTTGGAGAACGGTTACAGCCCTGCTGAGCTTCTCATGGGACGTAAACTTCGAACGACCTTGCCAATTGCACCAGAGAATCTTAATCCAAAGTTGGTGGACTCTCAGACCCTGAAAAGAAAGGAGGGGAGAAGGAGAAAGGATATGAAATCCAGATATGATCGACGCTGCGGAGCTACGGACATGGAGGAGCTATCCGAAGGTGACACGGTTTGGATTACAGATATGCGAACCTGGGGGATTGTAAAGAAGAAAGCATCGACACCAAGGTCGTATATGGTTGATACTCCAGTTGGGACTTTACGTCGAAACAGGTTCCATCTACGAAAAGGAGTTACAGTGCAATATCCAGCCGACCCATCGACGCCGACCTTTTCGGGGGAGGAACTGGTTGAAAATGAAAAGCCCCCAGTTGTGGATTATCCCTCTAACGACTCAGAAGACGGCCAGATAAGAACCCGGAGTGGACGAATTGTTAAACCTGTGGATCGCCTTCATTATTGATTATATTATGCATTTAAAGTTTGTAATGTATATATATATTTCAAGTCTTAAAAAGGGGGATGTGCTGAGAAGATGTAAGAAAACATCTACCTATGTTTCCCCACGTGACGCAGCGGAGCGTGACCTCGGCTGCACGGGTGAGTCAGTTGTTGTTTAGCTCTCTGTATAGATGGACATTAAAACAGTTACAGATAGATTTGAATTTAAAAATTTTAAAAATTTATCCCTGAAAAAGCCTGATGTTTCACTTAATATTGATACAGGGGGAATACTTTATTGAATTACAAACATACTAATTTGATCTAGGATCTCGGGAAATTAAAGTCTCCTTTCAACTTTTTGCTTTAGAGATATAAATGATAATGTTTTATTATTCATAATAGCATGGTTCCAACTGTCATGTAAAGTCATAAAATGTCATTTAACAGCCAAATAAATAAAGTACCTAACTAGTAAGGAACCTCTATTGAATAAACACCTCTCTCAAATAGATCTTGCAAAACCCAAAGATCCATGGTATAGCTTTGTTTTCACCTCCAATTATTACTCCAGGGATAATCCATCAGGGAAATATACCAATAATAATACAGAAAATGAGGTGATCATCCAAATAAATGAATAATGCCAGAGTAGATATTTTAAGGTGTTGTAAAACATCATGGATAGTCATGTGGGAGAGGTAGATAAACTGCATATAACAAATGGCATATTTTAATAGTTAAAATTATTAGAGTTTATTACACACACACAACAAAAACAAGAATTTAAAAATAAAGAAGGCATCTCCTGACCACGAGCACATGTGCTTTTTAGATGGCAGAGCGCCATCTAGTGGAGCAAAAAATAAACTAATAATAAACAAGAATTTGTATTCAGTTTTTTATAAAAAGAAGTTCAGAGAAATAATGACAGATACAGAGCTATAAAGAAAAGCATTTTACCTAATATTTAGCTAAATTAGTTACATGCAGAATGCTGCATTCTAAAGCAGCACGCGGTGAACTTTATAATTTGAGCAATGGAGGCTTCCAGACAAATTTAAAGGCTTTCAATAATTTTATTTTTGCTGAGGGATCCAAACTTTAAAAAAATCTTTCATTCTAATAGGGAATTTCCTCCATATAACTCAAAGCTTTATCCAAGCGACTGTCATGTCTTTGAACCTTTTAAGACAAGATTGTGTCAGTTGGACGCGTTGAGCTGGAAGCATGGTGACTTTTCAACTTAGAGAGTTTGATGGGCAGGGAATTATGAAGCTTGTCCAATAGAGGCAGAAATTTGTAGGTGATAATTCTGATTGTTTCTGAAATAAAAGAATTATGATACCATGTTTATTTTGTGATATTAAATATCTTTGTTCTTGTTTTGACGCCTCCATTACTCGAAATGTTGAGTTTACTGCTATATACTCGCGAACACAGAGCATAACATTAATATATATGAAGCATTTTAAGATTCATCCAGGAATTAGTAAAATAAAAATAGTTAGGTAACATAAATATTATACTTTTCACAAAATGATATTAATTTTAAAAATTGGTTTATCTAGGATTAAATTTCATATTGCATGCATAAAAAAAAAAAATAGTGAAATTAAAAAAAAAGTTAAAAACATAAGTATGTATACTTTTCCTCACAGAATTCTTTCATATTTATGCAGATTTAATTTTTTTGTCAATATTATATTATTTAAAAATAATATATTTAAGGCGGCATAACTACACGTTAAAAGCTTGGGTTAGGACATAAAATGCCAATTATGTTCACAATATTTATTTAAAGGTTGTATTATTATATATTTATTTCCAGACATATTTATAGGAACCGAAAAATAACTCTATTCAAATATATGACTTCAAATAAAGATTTCCAAAAAAAAAAAGCTTATATATATATATATTTTCAAAACTCTTTACTAAAAATCTTCTCTGTTATAGGTTTTTTTTTTTAGAAAAATAAAATAATAAAAATGAACAAGGGATAAAAACAAACAGGCGGCGCATGCGTCAAACTAAAGAAAACTTCCGCCACTCGTTTTTAAATGTCCAGATTGTTGACTACGAATGGTTGTGTGAATGTCACTCTTTTTAGATCGTGTTTCTTGCCGTTTTAAAGCCCTTCATGCAAGCACTTACCTTGCGCTTTAAATCAAACTGTGATATTTTAACATATCAAACATCAGCCTTATATCTGGTAAGTAATATTTACTACTGTATATTCGAAACTTACTTCTTATATAAAAAAAACCAAACGATGTTTTTCTTAAGTTG
The DNA here is from genome assembly GCA_030710605.1 of Cordylochernes scorpioides. Lineage (NCBI taxonomy): Eukaryota > Metazoa > Arthropoda > Arachnida > Pseudoscorpiones > Chernetidae > Cordylochernes > Cordylochernes scorpioides. Next base: position 64,624,354 of record CP092880.1, read on the forward strand.
ATTTTTTTTTCTCTCTCGTGTGTTAAGAAAATTCGTTTGACAGCATTCAATACTTTTTTTTTTTCACCTGATTTAATAACGATAATAACTAAGATAAAACAAATAAATTATTTATTTAATAAAAATATAATTATAATTTTGTTTTTTGAGTTTGAATTTTCAATAATTTATTCGCGATTATTATACGCATAGTCAAATCTAATTACCTTTTGTTTTTTCTCTAATTTATATATCCTAGATAAGAGAATATCGGAGAATAATCCGATTTTTTTTTTCTTTGCCAAAAACAGCCTTAATTAAAAAAATAAATAAGTGTTCATTCGTTATTATCATTGTCATTTATGAGTTTACCTATGTCAATGGAAATATTTTAAAAATAAAACAATTTGAAATTCAGCACTTTTAAAAATTTATCCTTGAATAATTTTTGACACATTCACTATTATCTCTAGATCATATCAGCCAATGAAGGAAAATTTCAAGAATAATTAAACCTTAAAAAAAGCGTGATGTAATAAAATTGACCAATTCTTATACAACTAAAATTATCATTACATAATGACATCAAATATTTGATCTTTTTAATAATACATAGATTTAAAAAACAAACAAACAAAAAACCATAATAACAACATGACTAATAGAGACAACCTTGGAAAAAAAAATGGTTCAAATGAAATGACAGGAATAAAAACATTTTAATACGTAACGACAACAAAAAGGAAAATGTGAGATTCAAACTTCAGTCGTTTATTCAACACCTTGATTTGAGACATTCAACACTTTTCTTCTTCTTTCTTATCTCCACTCAATCACACTAAGGTATCAAGCTTGTGAAGCTTGTTGATGGTGTCTGCCGGGGAAGTGTAGAGCTCATCAATGGATGGGTCAATACAGTCAATAATGTGTTGGTTTAGAGAAGAGAATTCCTCACTATAGCTACTGAGCTAAAAAATCATGTTTGCTTAATGCCGATTGGTTGGTTAAAGGCAGATAACACTTGAGTAATTATCAGTATAAGCCAATTAACCAAACACCATTTATATTATACCTACATGATTTAAGTTGAATTATTATTATTATATCCCTAGTACACGTGGTACAAGCAGCCATGATAATTATAGTGAGTAGTTAGCGACTGCTTTTACTTTAAGTACACCACATGTCTACACATATGAAAAGCAGTACAACTTTTGCACTTACAAATGTGCCAGAGCCCCGTTTGGTTACTTGCACTCGCTGGTGGGGGTTGGACTTTTGCAAGAATATGGGGCCATTGGAGCATTTTTTTTTTTTTTAATTAGAAAAAGTGCCCAATGCGGGATTCGAATAGGGTCGTAGTGGTCAAAAACCATCCTTCTATCAACCCCCTAAGTTGAATTGTATGAGAAGGAATTAAAATTACAAATATTTTTCTCACAATGGGTTTATTAGAAATGCTTAGAATCAATCTTCAACAGACTCAAAGAGAAACATTTCTGACTTGAACAGGTTTGCAAGGGGTATATGTAAATATACTCACAGATTGGTCAAATTAAAACAAAGTTATACTGTTTAAACTCAATGTGAGAGAATTTTTTAAATTTTAAAATGCTTTTTCACAATTTTATCTTGAATCATGAACAGAGGTTATACTGCGGTGGTGGTCCATGGTTGACCCAATTCCTGAAGTCCAATTTTGTGATACATACTGTACACAGCATAACTAAGATGTGTATTGTAGTAGACCATTTTAAAAACCTGGAATATACAGGGTGACTCTAAAATTCAATGAAAAACTTCAGGAATAGGTTCTACGCATAAAAATAATATATATATATATTTTTTTGCTTATCCCTAGTACACGTGGTACAGGCCATGATAATCATGGTGGGTAGTTAGCGACTGCTTTTTACTGTAAGCGCACCACATGTCTACACATGTGAAAGCAGTTCGACTTTGCACTTACAAATGTGCCAGAGCCCCGTTTGGTTACTTGCACTCGCTGGTGGGGTTGGACTTTTGCAAGAATCGGGGGGCCATTGGAGCATTTTTTTTTTTAAACAGAAAAAAGTGTCCAATGCGGGGATCGAACCCGGGTCGTAGTGGTCGTAAACCAAACGGTTTAACCAGCCTTCCACCGACCCCCATAAAAATAATATTAAATATTATAAATAAGAGACACACAAGGCCACAAATACAAATAAATATATTACAGTAGAACAACCTACAAGAGAGGACACTCCCGCTTGAGAACACCTCTTTACAAAGGATACAGTAGAACAACTTCCATGAGAGGACATCTCTCTACAAAGGATACAGTAGAACAACACTACATGAGAGGACACTCCAGATAGAGGGCATCTCTCTACAAAGGATACAGTAGAACAACACTACATGAGAGGACACTCCAGATAGAGGACATCTCTCTACAAAGGATACAGTAGAACAACACTACATGAGAGGACACTCCAGATAGAGGACATCTCTCTACAAAGGATACAGTAGAACAACACTACATGAGAGGACACTCCAGATAGAGGGCATCTCTCTACAAAGGATACAGTAGAACAACACTACATGAGAGGACACTCCAGATAGAGGACATCTCTCTACAAAGGATACAGTAGAACAACACTACATGAGAGGACACTCCAAATAGAGGACATCTCTCTACAAAGGATACAGTAGAACAACACTACCTGAGAGGACACTCCAGATAGAGGGCATCTCTCTACAAAGGATACAGTAGAAAAACTTCCATGAGAGGACACCTCTCTACAAAGGATACAGTAGAACAACACTACATGAGAGGACACTCCAGATAGAGGACATCTCTCTACAAAGGATACAGTAGAAAAACTTCCATGAGAGGACACCTCTCTACAAAGGATACAGTAGAACAACACTACATGAGAGGACACTCCAGATAGAGGACATCTCTCTACAAAGGATACAGTAGAACAACCTACATGAGAGGACACCTCTCTACAAAGGATACAGTAGAACAACTTCCATGAGAGGACACCTCTCTACAAAGGATACAGTAGAACAACTTCCATGAGAGGACACCTCTCTACAAAGGATACAGTAGAACAACCTACATGAGAGGACACCTCTCTACAAAGGATACAGTAGAACAACTTCCATGAGAGGACACCTCTCTACAAAGGATACAGTAGAACAACCTACATGAGAGGACACCTCTCTACAAAGGATACAGTAGAACAACTTCCATGAGAGGACACCTCTCTACAAAGGATACAGTAGAACAACTTCCATGAGAGGACACCTCTCTACAAAGGATACAGTAGAACAACTTCCATGAGAGGACACCTCTCTACAAAGGATACAGTAGAACAACTTCCATGAGAGGACACCTCTCTACAAAGGATACAGTAGAACAACTTCCGTGAGAGGACACCTCTCTACAAAGGATACAGTAGAACAACACTACATGAGAAGACACTCCAGATAGAGGACACCTCTCTACAAAGGATACAGTAGAACAACACTACCTGAGAGGACACTCCAGATAGAGGACACCTCTCTACAAAGGATACAGTAGAACAACACTACCTGAGAGGACACTCCCGCTAGAGGACACCTCTCTACAAAGGATACAGTAGAACAACACTACATGAGAGGACACTCCAGATAGAGGACACCTCTATACAAAGGATACAGTAGAACAACACTACATGAGAGGACACTCCAGATAGAGGATACCTCTCTACAAAGGATACAGTAGAACAACACTACATGAGAGGACACTCCAGATAGAGGATACCTCTCTACAAAGGATACAGTAGAACAGCCTCCATGAGAGGACACTCCAGATAGAGGACACCTTTCTACAAAGGATACAGTAGAACAGCCTCCATGAGAGGACACTCCAGATAGAGGACACCTCTACAAAGAGCAGTTTCCATCACCAAAATGACCAGTTTCACCATTTAGCTGCTCTCCTGTAAGAGGACACACCTCTCCCTGAAGAGAAGGTAGTTCTACAGTGGTGTTACACCAAGTTCAGTCAAATGTAGGGAATCTCAGGATGGCTGTAAATAGCTGGTTTTTCCTGTTTACTCAACTGATATAACACCAACATTTATTTATTTTTGGTCTCTTAGAAACACTAAGTGACAATTCCAAATAAATAGTGTGTCAGCCACTATTTGTTACTTTGTGTTTCTAATGAAATTATTTGGTCTTGTTACTCTCTAACTAAATTCTAATGAAAAAGGTTTGGTCTTGTTATACTTCTGTAATCTATAATCCAAATTACACCATATTTGGTCCGTTGTTACCTTATGCAAAAGTAGAGTAAGTTACAGGAAGTAATTGAGGGACCTAAGTAATTATTATTTGGTGGTTCTTGTTCCAGTACTTACATACTTTTTTTTTTTTTGCTTATCCCTAGTACACGTGGTACAGGCCATTATAATCATGGTGGGTAGAAGTAGGCGACTGCTTTTACTGTAAGTACACCACATGTCTACACATGTGAAAAGCAATTCGACTTTGCACTTACAAATGTGCCAGAGCCCCGTTTGGTTACTTGCACTCGCTGGTGGGGTTGGAATTTTGCAAGAATCGAGGGGGGGGGGGACATTGGAGCATTTTTTAATCAGAAAAAAGTGCCCAATGCAGGAATTGAACCCGGGTCATAGTGGTCGGAAACCAACAGTTTAGACTATCCTTCCACCGACCCCCTACTTACACACTACATGATGGAGGTTGTGTACAGATAGCTTTCTCAAAACCTCTTTAGTGTTGAGCTCCTTCCTGTTTGATCCAGTGTAGGAGGTGTTGTGGTGACATTTGATGGCAGTGGGGTTCTCACCTCCCCTCAAATATCAAGCTGACTTGTTCTAAACCTTGATGTAATCACTGCATGAGAGATTAAAACCAAAATGTCTTTCTATACTTTTTTTTTTTGATAAGGCACAGTTTGAATTATTCTATATACAGTTAGGAGCGTCATTCTTCATCAGTCATCTCTGTCACCGTTTGCTTTTTTTTTTGGAATGGCGCCCTCCTATTGGTCGGCTACGATCACGCCACCTTTGCCCCCCCCCCCCACTCGCTTTTTCGTTTTTGTAACCATTGTGTTGGAGCGGGTCGCTCCTTAAATAAATGCATATATTAGTTAATAACCAAATGGAATCCTCTCTTTCTTTTTCCCAGTAAGAGACGCCTACGGAAGCCAACAGTACATAGACAGATAAAGCACATAGGCTATAGTTATTAACTAACATATGCATTTATATAAGGCGCCAATTTATAATTGTAACAAATAGTATTTGAATCAAAACATTTAATCGGGTAAAACACGGGCGTTGCCCGGGTCATTCGGCTAGTAGATTATAAACACAAGGTAATAAGACCAAATCCAAATAAATAGTGTGTGATGTTTCGGTAACAGCGTTGTTACCATCTTCAGACAAAAGTACTAAATGGTATTTTGGTAATTTCAGACAAAAGTACAAAATTCAGTACTTTTGTCTGAAGATGGTAACAATGCTGTTACCGAAATGTCACACACTATTTATTTATTTGGATTTGGTCTTTTATTACCTTGTGTTTATACTTTGTTGCTGCTGTTGCTGTATCAATGGTGTACTTCCCAGTGAGATAGGTTTGCTACAAACAGGCAGTCTGTATTGCTGTGTTTATCAGTGCTCATATCTGCATCTTCTTTTATACCATCTGATTTGACTAATGCATCGTCTTTTCATTTTCCCGGAAAGCCTATGTCCCCAGTGGAAGGTGATAGCACTTATCTAAATACCCAAATATTATCTCACCTAATTTTTATCTCAATACTGGAATAAAAAGTATAAGGAAAGACTGACATATCGTCATAGTAAAAAAATAGATAAAGTTTTTCTTTTTTCAAATGTATTTCTCAACACAGCCCTATGTCTCATAAGGGACACATTAGAACATAAGTTACATAGCCTTATTTACATGATATGTATCAAAGTTATGAGAGATTATAGAACGACTTTTGAAAATATCCCCCATGTGTTTCTTTTGAACGGAAAATCAAAATTTATTTTAAGGAGAAATAACTATTATTTCTAACCTTAGGGATGAAGTATGAAAGGATGAATCTTGAAGTGTAATGATGAATGGAAAAATAAAGTGTCCAGGGATGGGAATGAGAGATTATGTTTCTCCAATTTGGCTGACAACAGTTTTTTTTTCTTATCCTTTAATTAGTCTGAATTAGACAAGATCTTGGAGGTCGTGCTCATAAAGAAGTTCAAGAACTCTTCTTATTGTACTCATAACAGAATCTCATACTGCATCGGTTGTCGCGCAGGATCTGAACCCGACAACAATTTAATACTAAAGAGTACTGATATGGTACAATTTGGATTGTAGATTAGAAACACAAGGTAATAAGACCATTTATTATATTAAATACACACTATTTATTTATTTGGCCTTATTACCTTGTACAAGAGTGTACTAGAATATTGACAAGGCAATGGATAGTAATGGATAAATGTGTTTTGAGATAACACAGGAATAGGTTTCAAGTAGTGGAATGTCCCTGGAATCAGTCACATCACACTCTCTTCTTCTATAGCTTCTTCCACAAGTCTTTCTTTAATGTTCTCTTCTACTTTAATTTCTCTGTGTCAATTTTTCAGTCTCCAATAGACAGGAATGAAGAGTGGTGTTGGAGACTTGGTCAATGGGAAAGTCAGAGGGAATTGGAAGCATTTGAGAACTCTGGAGGAGAGTGGAAGGATGGGAGTAGAAGGAATGATGATTTGGAGAGCAACGAGACACACCCATTGAAGGATACAGTAGAACCTCCATGAGAGGACACACACGCTAGAGGATACCTCTCTATAAAGGACAGTTTTCATAGGTAAAATTACCATTTTTACTATTTAGCAACTCTTCGGTAAGAGGCCACTTCTCCCTAAAGGACACTTTGGCTCTGCAATTAGGTGTTGTCCTTTACAGGGAGGTTCTGCTCTACTTGAAAAAGATAAATTTTAGATAGTACATATATCAAGAGGAAATGGATTGATCAAAAAAGTTGTGGAAGGTAAAATGATTGGAAAGAAAATGGTAGGAAGAATTGGACTGGAAGTTGTGAAGAGTTAAAATATAGAGAAGTATGGAACAACTAGGACCTGATGAATAGCAGAGAAATAATTTCAGCTTCTACACAAGTAGTTGATGGGGGGGTATTTACTTTGTATCTGTTAGCTAATGACATATACCCCAGTCAACTTGGATGTACATCTAGTAAACTCACTTGTGTTTTTACATCCTTACTGTGCAGTGGTTATCTTTTTTGTTTAAATTGATAGTTGTTTTTTTTTCAGAATCTTCCAAACATAATGTTGAGGAGGATGGATTTTTTTTGTTCTCATAAAGGATGATGGATTTGTGAAAGCCGAGGATGTCCTTGAATTATTTAAACATTTTTTTCTTTACTTTTTTTTTCTGAATGTTTTCTTCCTGTTCATTGTTTCTTGGCTCCTCTTTCTTGTTCTCCAACAGGTTGTTTGTTCTCTAGCTTCTCACACTACCTCACTGTAAAGGACAACATCTAGTTACAGAGCCAAAGTGTCTTTTAGAGAGAGATGTCCTCTTACCTGAAAACATCTAATTGGTCAAAATGGTCATTTTGGTGATGAAAACTGTCCTCTCATGCATTCTTCTGTTGTGTTTACTTGTCCCACCTGTTATGGTATTGTCCATGATAATCATGCTGTCAGAAACAGATATGTAAATTTTCTTTGTTTATTTGTATAGATTTGCTATTTTGTTAATCTATGTAGATAGGTAAACCTATTCAAAATTATGTAAATCTAAAATAATATATAGTCATGAGAAGAAATAAAGTTCAGTTTCTGGTCAGTCTTTATTGGCTGTTACTTGGGAGAACACCGGAGATACCTTGACAACGTTTATCTTGAAGACGGAGACTTCCTTACAGTTTAGATAGGTGGGTGCCCGGGACACTAGACGAAGACTTTGGGCGTCTAAGCAAGATAGAGCTTGGGATGGCAACACATGAGGTGTAGGGATTTGTTACTACTCTCTCTCTCTCTCTCTCTCTCTCTCTCTCTCTCTCTCTCTCTCTCTCTCTCTCTCTTTATACTGTATGTATGTCTACACATGTGTCAGTTCTACTTTTGTTACTACAAGATGACAGAGCCCTATTGGGCTGCTTGCACTCACTTACTAGGATCAGAAAGCCATTGAAGAACATGATCTCACTGTAGGGTCCACTCACATAAGTATGAGTAGAAAGATGGAGTGTTGATCTGTAAAGTTATGCAAATCAATTTGTCACTATCTATATCATATTTCACCACCACTTAGCTCCATCTGCACACACACAGGTGGAGTAAAGAGAATGTTGCTCTCATGTTACCCCATAGCTGTGGGATGATGGAGTAACCATGTTCAGGTCTTACAACACCCTCAGGTAGATAGCTCTAATTGATGTACTGCCAGGGTTATCCCAAGATTCACACAATATTGATACAAAACCCTGGTTTATGAGAGGACACTCTCACTAGAGGACACCTCTCTATAAAGGGCAGCGGTGAGAGGATACCTCTCTATAAAGGGCAGCGGTGAGAGGACACCTCTCTACAAAGGGCAGTTTTCATTGCCAAAATTAATAATGATAAGGCACAATTTGGATTATAGATTATAAACACAAGGTAATAAGACCAAATCCAAATAAAATAAATAGTGTGTGACGTTTCGGTAACAGCGTTGTTACCATCTTCAGACAAAAGTACTGAATGATTTTGTCTGAAGATGGTAACAACGCTGTTACTGAAACGTCACACACTATTTATTTATTTGGATTTGGTCTTATTACCTTGTGTTTATTGCCAAAATTATTATAAACCTGTGTTTTGTATCAAAATTAATCTTGCATGAATTTTTGGAGCACCTAATAGAAAAATGCAAGAAACTTTAGTAGCCTCGTGATAATGAGAGACATAGCACAAGTTCCATAGATGAGTGATTCCACACAGGGGATCTACCTGTAACCACTTCTTGTGTCTGTTCCCCAACAAGCTTCTATATGAGAATATCTGTATACTACATATTAGGTCAGTCCTATATGTAACTAAACAGTGCTCTGGCACACTTGTAATTGCATAAGTGTTATCCACCCGTGTAGGACATTTGGTGTACCTACAGTAAAATACCCCATGATTATCATGGCCTGTGTCAGGTTAGAACTAAACCTCCATGAAAAGACATTCCAGCTAGAGGACACCTCTCAAAGGACAGTTTTTAATCACCAAAATTAGCATTTTTACCAATTAGCAACTCAACACCCCATGATTATCATGGACAGTACCATTTTTTTTTTTTGCTTATCCCTAGTACACGTGGTACAGGCCATGATAATCATGGTGGGTAGTTAGCGACTGCTTTTACTATAAGTGCACCATATGTCTACACATGTGAAAAGCAGTTTGACTTTGCACTTACAAATATGCCATAGCCCCGTTTGGTTACATGCACTCGCTGGTGGGGTTGGACTTTTGCAAGAATCGGGGGGCCATTGGAGTATTTTTTTTTTAACAGAAAAAAGTGTCCAATGCGGGAATCGAACCCGGGTCGTAGTGGTCGAAAACCAAACAGTTTAACCAGCCTTCCACCGACAGTACCATAGGTGGGACAAGTAAAAACAACAGAAGAATGCATGAGAGGACACTTAAGACAGTTTTCATCACTAAAATTACCATTTTGACCAATTAGTTACTCTCTAGTAAGAGGACATCTCTCTTTAAAGGATACTTTGGCTCTGTAACTTGGTTCTGTAGAGGAAGGTTTGTTCTACTGTACCTAACACCTCATCAATGTCTTCATGAAGTTGCACATTTGCAGGCCCCGGGATTATAGAAAGAAGAATATTTGATGGCTGCTGGAAGATTCCTTAAAACCAAATGGACTGAAATAAAGCATCATCTATATGCAGAGATATTTGAAAGAGATTGCTAACAACATAGGACATAAAAAACCATTAAGGTACAATTTGGAGAGTAGACACTAAAGGTAACAAGACACACACTACCTTCAAATATGATCCAATTCATGAAGTTCTGATATAACAGCGTTGTTATCATCTTAAGACAGGGTGTTGTTCTCTTTAGAGAGTAAGTAAAAATAATGATAAAGCACACAATTTGGATTATAGATTATAGATACAAGAAAATAAGACCTAATCCAAATAAATTAATAGTGTGTGACATTTTGGTAATAGCGTTGTTATCATTAAGATTTTATTATTTTCTCTGATGATAGTAACAACGCTGTTACCGAAACCTCACACACTATTAATTTATTTGGATTAGGTCTTATTTTCTTGTATCTAAGTAAAAAGAAAGTTAATATTTATTATAAAACTGCCCCATCTTCTCCCATCAATTAACGGCCATAAAGGTGCCAACCTGAGCTAACTGGGTAGAACTGTCCCAGATTGAATAGCGCCATCAGTGACTACCCAACGGCAGCAAACCAAAAAAATGACAGAAAGTGTGCGTGTGCTAATGTTTGTAATTTAGTCTTTTTTCCCTTCTCTCTCTCTCTCTCTTTTTTCCAATTCACCAGACTGTGGTTTTGTGTGGTAATAAAGGATCTCTGGCGTCAAGCACTTGTTTTTATGTAAATCAATTATAGAGTTGGTGGTGGTGGTTCTCTCCGTCCGTCACCAACTTGTCTCTCCCTGTTTGACCTAGGACAGCGGAGCCTTTTTGATCTACTAGAGCCTCTTTCTAAAGGACAGTTACAGAGCCAAAGTGTCCTCTAGAGAGAGGTGTCCTCATACCAAAGAGTTGTAGAATAATGAACATGGTCATGTTGATGTTTCAAAACTGTCCTCTCTGGATCAAAATATTTATTATATTTCAATATTTCGACGAGGCTGTTCGCCTATCTTCTTCTCGGAAAAATTCAAAAACCTTGTAAGCTTATTATCCGCGTGATGCACGCACGAGATGTGTTGTTTTATATAGCATACTGTCCTCTGTGGAGAAGTGTCCTCTAGCAGGATTGTCCTCACATTAATGTAGTAATCACTTTATGTTCCATTTTAATTAAATGCTAAATTTATTCAGTCACGACATTGACATTTAATTGACATCAAATTGTCTCGAAAAAATTCATTATGAAGGATTTGTGTCATTATCTTTTTTTTTTTTTAATTCAAGTTGAAGACTTCATCAACCTTTTTTTAAAAGTTTATTGTCCTTTTGATGTTTCTGAGACTCACTGTCTCCCTTTAAAAAAAAAAAAAAGTGTAAAGCATATTAGTGAAGTATTATTTGACCATTTTGTAACTATACATTTACTAATAGAAATTCTTATTAATTTTGGCAAACCATTTATTTTTGTTTTTAAATTAGTAACTACTTAATGAGATAGTGTGTGTTGACTAATTAAAGAAATCCATTTCAGAGATTTATGTAGCCTCCAGTTGAACCGGTTTGTAAAGATGTGTCAATTCAAGGCTGCCCAGTAAATTATTTCTAAATCTTTGAGAAAAAGACAGTTTCCTCATCATTCTATATTGTTGGCTGTTAATGGCATTGTCAGAAAAGAAGAGGTATTAGGTGTTAATGTATTGTTTGTGTGATCATCATCATTTATATTTTGCTTTATATAGGGCAGCTCTATACAATTCTACCAATCTCTTTTTTTTTGCTTATCCCTAGTACACGTGGTACAGGCCATGATAATCATGGTGGGTAGAAGTAGGCGACTGCTTTTACTGTAAGTGCACCACATGTCTGCACCTGTGAAAAGTAGTTCGACTTTGCACTTACAAATGTGCCAGAGCCCCGTTTGGTTACTTGCACTCGCTGGTGGGGTTGGACTTTTGCAAGAATCGGGGGCCATTGGAGCATTTTTTTTTTAACATAAAAAAAGTTTACAATGCGGGAATCGAACACGGGTCGTAGTGGTCGAAAACCAACGGTTTAGACCATCCTTCCACCGACCCCCTCTACTACTACTACCAATCTCTGGTGACCATAAATGATGTTTTCCTCCAACTTTCTCTGTACTGTACAATCTAGGTAGATACCTGTGGGAGATGTCGCCAGTATTGGTCTTTCTTACACTGTTGGTAGGACAGTAGAGGACAATGTGATTCCCAACCAGCCAGTCCTGAACATCCATTGAATTGTATCAAATCCTCCAAAAAAGACCTCTGGGAAAGCCCCAGGACTATAATAAAAAAGCTGAGACAATGAGACCTAATGGGAATTGTTTAAATGACTTGAGGAATAAGCAACAACAAGCCAGTAAGGAGGATGTCTCAGGAGATATCACTCAACATGTAGTTTGTAGATTACTAACAATTATATCCAGTACTTTTGTCTGATGAAAACGCTGGCACTCAAATTTTACATATAAATGACTTATTTGATTTTTTTTTGTCTTGTGAGGTTTATTAGCCAATTAAAAAAAAAAAAAACATTATTATATATTCTCTGTTAGATGGTGAAAGCTATCAACAAGTTCAATTGCATGACTAGGAGAGGCTTTCTTCCATAATGTTTTATTTGTAATCACATAGTTTACCATATTCCAGTGGAGACATAACATGACATCGCTCCTAGAGGACACCTCACACAAAGGACATCTCCAAAATTACCAGTTAGTAACTCTCCAGTAAGACCTCTCTCTAAAGGACAGTTTGGTTCAGTAACTGGGTGTTCTTTACCGACCTGTTCTACTGTACCAGCCTCAATATGGTTAGAACATTATCCCACATTTTAAATCCTGTTTTCAAAAGAAAGGTATCTGATGAAATTCAGGAGCCCTACTCCTCCATCTGGCTTATCTTTCCTCAGTATTTTGAAGCCCTTTTACCTTAAAAAGGAGGTTGTGTTTAAGCTTAGTTTCTGTTTTATTTTTGTCTGGTCATCTATGGACAATAACTTTCCAGAATAGTTATAAGGTTTTCCCACTATGTACTAAGTGTCAACCCTAAACCACATCATTAACTGCTCATCCATTGATGAGCTCTCTTAATCAGCATCCCTAACATAAACACCTTCAAAAATCTCAAGTTATACAAGCTTTATACCCTAATATGATTGAGTGGAGATAAGAAAGAAGAAGAATAAATTCTATTTAATTTAAAATGTGGTTATATAACATCTTATTTCTTATCTCCACTCAATCATATTATGGCATCAAGCTTGTAGAGCTTGTTGATGGTGTCTGCTGGGGATGCTGAGTAGAGCTCATCAATGGATGAATCAATACAGTCAATGATGTGTGTTATATAAGATGAATTTTAACAACAACATAAAATGTAGGTGATGAGTGTTATAACAAGGTTTGACAGTATTGTCTTCCTATATAGATGATTTGAAAGGAAGTAAAGTATTGATACAATGAGAGAGATGATGTAGGAAGAATGTGGAGGAGAAAGTAAATGAGGGAGTCAACAAGCTGCCGTTTGAAAGAGAGGAGGGGGGGTCAAGGGCAGACAATTATCCTGGCCGCTCCACTGTGACTCCCAGGACCATAATTCCACCCGGCCATTGGAGCCTTTTGTCCCTCATCTTGGGAGTATTGCTCTCATTTCTATCTACACAACCTCACTACAACTTGCTGTTAGAACCAAGTTTCTTTTTTTTTTCAAATAAGATAATCATTTTTCTCAATATATTCCAGTACAATTTCACTTTTGTATTTCACAATATTAGTAACTCTCCAGTAAGACCTCTCTCTAAAAGACAGTTTGGTTCAGTAACTGGGTGGTGGTGTTATTTACAGACCTGTTCTACTGTACCAGCCTCAATTTGGTTAGAACATCCTAATTATAAAGTCTTCCACATTTTAAATCCTGTTTTCTAAAGAAAGGTATTTGATGAGGTTCAGGAGCCCTACTCCTCCATCTGTCCTATCTTTCCTCAGTATTTTGAGCTCATGAGCTCTCTCAATAATTTTTAATCACAGTAAGGATAGCAGAAAGTTTATTTTATTTGTAAAAAAGAAACATTCATGCTTAACAGTCTCTTTTAGAGAACAGAAAAACTTGACTATAACATCATTAAGTCTCAAGTGATAAGTTTTAATTGTTTTAACCATGGTGATAGGCAACAATCAACCAAAACCAAGGCATTTATATAAAAAAGATAAGGGACACTATTTGTTTATTATGATTTGGTTTTATTACCTTGTGTATAGAGAAACTCCACTTTTACCGTAGAATATTGCTATAGCAACATCACACTTGGGACCAAGATTTTATGTTGTCGTTATAACCATGGTGGTGTTGTTATAAGCTGTGTTAAAATAATTGGTGCTTACAACTTGGGAACTTTAATGAATTATAATGGTACTAGACGAATGGCCCGGGCAACGCCCGGGTTTTACCCGAGTGCGTATATATTTCTATTTAATGAATTACATTTTTTATTCTTATAAAGATTATCGATTAAAGGTACTTATATATATTTAAATGTTCTCATAAAGGTTACCGATTTAAAAGTTTATTTTATTTTATTTAAAGAAACATATTTTCATTTAAGTATTGTTATTTATTTTAAAAGATTAAGGAATTGTGCAAAACGATAATTGCCTTAAAAAAAAAAAGAAACATTTGCGGTGATTTTGTCTTGCATTCGTTTATACAATTATTATATATATTGGCATCATAAATTAACTTTATGAACGGAAAAAATATGTCCAGGGTAGCCTAGTGGTCATGGCATCTGCCCGGTAAGCGGAAGGTCGTGAGTTCGATTCCCATCCCTTGACACTTTTTTTATTTTATCCATTCTGACCAAAATCTATTCGTGAACTTCACACAGTGAACTTCACACAGACAGAATAAGGCAATTATATAAGTAGATAACCAAGCTGTTGTTATAAAGGAGGCTGTTGTTAGAAAGAGGGTCCAATATGTACATTTAATCTATCATGGTGGCTGTTCTGATTATATAATAGATGACACTTTATATAAAGGAATTCTCCTGGTTATCCCCTGATGTAAACTCTCTTTGAGGATTGTGAGTACACACAAATGGCAATAAACACAAGGTAATAAGACTAAATCCAAATAAATAGTGTGTCCAAATTGTACCTATCACAAATGCCTACAATTCCATGCATCGAACAACTCTCATCTGCAAACACTTCATAAAAAAAAAAAGCCCAGTTAGGCCTAATTAACCTTAATTAATGCATTAGGATATTGTCACATATAAAAAAAATAAGGAAAGGCCAATGTAAGTAGGTTGAAAAGGCAATAATTCTTCTTTTTATTTCTTATCTCTGCACAGTCATATTTGGGTCTCAAGCTTTTAGAGGTTGAGATGATGTGGTTTGTAAGTTGACACTTAGTACATAGTACCTTGCAACCATTCTGGAAAATCAGTGTCCATAGATGACTTAAGTCTGGAAATCAAGGACTGCTATTCCCTTGGGAGGACAGGCAATAATTTATTTTGATTAATTACATCTACCAACTTCTTAACATAATTATTTCTGTGGTTGCCATGGGGTTGGGAGCAGTATGAGGTAATTAATTTTGAAAAGGTGGTATCATAAACACATTGAAGAAATATATTTTGACAAGGGGTTCTAGCATAGGATACAATGGGTGTAGAGGCCTATTTGGTTTGTTGTTAGAATATTGGTGAATCAGTGTTTGTTGCTAATAGTTTTTCGGATATTTTGCTCTCCAATTTGTATATACAGTAAAACCCCCCTCTATAGTGAACCTCAATGGGACTATTGTTCGTTATATAGCCATAGTTTACTGTTAGATATACAAATAGATGATGTGAGGTTTTGACGTTTATTTTGACGGGAGAGGCGCCCTATGCTTCAATGGATAGTTTACTGGATTATAAAATAAAAATGGAGATTATTTCAGATTCTTTATTTTGGAAGGTTCACTATAATCCCCTGTTCATTTTAGCTGGAGTTTTACTGTAGGTTTTTTGTTCAATTGTTTATCGAATTAAAATAAAATAAGACCTAATCCAAATAATTTATTAGTGTATGACGTTTCGGCAACAACATTATCACCATCATCAGACAAAAGTACTGTTTCAGCACTACAGTACAGTTACTACAACACTGTTACCAAAACATTACACACTATTTATTTATTTGGATTTGGTCTTATTACCTTGTGAACTTTATCTCTAGATATACATAACAGTGGGACAGTGGCATAGTTAGCAAATGCACATCTTAGCTAAAATTGTTGCATCTTGGTGCACAAATGTATGGCACTAGCCATATGTCGCACAACTTTTTTATTTCTTGTGGACAATTGCAGCCTCATTGGTTCAATAACCTTACCTTAGAGCCCCCAAGTTACCAAGGTAAACAATCAGTTGCCTTGGAGAGTAATGTTGTGGTTTTTGATGGAACTTCCAGAGGAGGAAAGACCTGCATGCCTTTTGATCAGCTCGAATTGGGTTCCAGCTCAAAAGCAAATAACCATAAAGGATTTCTTTAGAAGATAATGATTTATTTTTAAGCACCTTTTCCTTATTTTGTAAATATATTCAATTTCCACCATTGTATTTATTCACTTAGATTAAAACTATTTTAATAACATCATCTCAACTTAGTACCCTCTAGTGTTGAAAATTGAAATAATAATTTATAACGCTACTTTTCTTTTTAATTATATTACAAGGTAATAAGACCAAATACAAATATTCTTCTTTTCTTATCTCTACTCAATCAAATTAAGGTATCAAGCTTGTAAAGCTTGAGACTTTTGATGGTGTCTGCTGGGGATGAGTAGAGCTCATCAATGGATGAGTCAATAATGTGTCCAAATCCAAATAAATAGTGTGTGACGTTTTATTCAGTACTTTTGTCTGATGATGGTAACAACGCTGTTACAGAAACGTCACACACTATTAATTTATTTAGATTTGGTCTTATTACCTTGTAGTTCTAATCTATAATCCAAAATTTTACCCTTTCATTTTAAAATATATTTATATAATTAAAACCTATTTTTACAGCCCTCTTATACACTGCAATGATTATTATATAATAAAATAATACTATTTATATTTTTTCCTTTGTTAAAAAATGTAATTTTATCCATCATTAAAAGTTAATCTAAAGCATTCTGAAAATAATTTTAGAAAGTCCAAAGGCTATCAATTCACATTATTGATCAAAATATGTTACAACAGTATTTTCTAAAAATATTAATTATATATTTGGTTATCCAATAAAAATGTCCACTAGCAGTGAATGTTGGGATGAAATGAGATAACTGACTTTAATTCAACCAAAAGCTCTCTCTCTGAAACCTTGGGTGTTGAATTAAAGAGGTTAGAATGTATTAAAAAAACAACAACTTTGAGATAAGCCCTTTTTAAAGTCCCATAAAAGCTGCAGTAAAATGGGATAGTAATGTTTATAGAGAAAATAAATTACACTCATGGACAAAACTTAAGGAAGATTTAGCATGTATATGGGGATTCAGACAATACTTTGAAAGATATTACAGTGACCTTTATTGAAGACATACGAGATAACCAAGTGTGTACAGCCTCTGTTTCCTCAAAAATAAATTTAAAAAAAATAAAAAATAAAAATAGACCACTTCAGACATCAAAGACTTTACACTTTCTTAAATTGTGTCCATGAATGGTACACCATTTTAAAATGATAGAGGAGAATCAGAATATGAGTGGGGGGAAGTTTGTAAAGCAGTTTGACAACCCTGGCAGAGCTCCCATTGGCAGGCCGACTGCCTGTTGTTATAGTGACCTTACTATAGATACCTGGCAACCTCCTCCAACTTTTTATTTGTGGGTAATCCCTCAACTATATACCACAGTTCAAAACCCCGCTGAGTTACCATTTCTTCTTCTTTCTTATCTCCACTCAATCATATTAGGGTATCAAGTTGTGACCCTTGATGGTATCTGTTTGACAACCATCATGACTGGGTGAAGTAGAATGCCTTTGTCATCAAGACTGGGAGCACTACTCAGTGGCAGGCCGACTTAGCTCCAAAAGAAATGGCCGCCTCTGACATGAGGAACATATGCCATGTGCAGCTGCTCCTAACATGGAGTACAAACGCTGCTCATCCTGTATCCCTGGAGCCCTTTCAGGGTACTATTAGCCGGGCCAGCTGAGCCCAGGTTTTTTAGTGAGCTTGTTACTGCTCCCCCTCCTCCTTTTTCATCCGGGCTTGGGACCGGCAAAGGTGGAGTTGAGTTATCCTTTGGTTCCAAGTAACAACACCTCACTCCCAGTCTGGTGACACTAATTGTCCAATGTGGGGATTCCATCCTGGATCAAGGCTGTCGTGAATTAACTCTTTATATCACTCCTTCACCGACCCCCTAATTGTAAAAAATATAAGGTAACACATTTGGAGCATAGATTAGAAACATTAGGTAACCAATACCACATCCAAATGAATAAATTATGTAAAATGATTCCTTCTTGGGCAAATTTAATGATGCTCTTCTTCTTCTCTTCTTCTTTCTTATCTCCACACTGGGTGAAGTAGAATGCGTCTGCCTTTGTCATTAACACTGGGAGCACTACTCAGTGGCAGGTCGACTTAGCTCCAAAAGAAATGGCCGCCTCTGACATGAGGAACAGACGCCATGTGCAACCGCTCCTAACATGGAGTACAAATGCTGCTCATCCTGTATCCCTGGATTAGGAGCCCTAACAGGGTACTATCAGCCGGGCCAGCTGAGCCCAGGTTTTTTACCGAGCTTGTTACTGCTCCCCCTCCTCCTTTTTTATCTGGGCTTGGGACCGGCAAGGGCGGAGTTCCTGACATGAGTTTAAAGTGACAATAAACTATCCTTCCGTGATGTAATTAAACAAACTGTGTCAACAAAGAAACACCAGATGCTCTTAATATCCAATAAGGATGATTAGGTACAATTTGTTTTATAGATTAGAAACACAAGGTAATAAGACAAAATCCAAATAAATTAATAGTGTGTGACATTTTCATTCAGTACTTTTGTTTGAAAATGGTAGCAAAGATGTTACCAAAATGTCACACACACTATTTAATTATTTTGATTTGGTCTTATTATCTTGTGTTTAGGTACATTAATGCTTTATGGTTCAATTTTTCTTATACCTGTTTCTCCAATTTATCCACCTTGGAGATCTCCCCTGTCCAAGGGACATTGTTCCTGCACTTCGTCCATGGATGAGGTACATAACTTTTCAGAATGGTTGCAAGGTTTTCCCACTATGTACTAAGTGTCAACCTGTAACCCCAAAACACATTATTGACTGTATTGACTCATCCATTGATGAGCTCTACACTCCCCCAGCAGACACCATCAAAAGTCTCAAGCTTTACAAGCTTGATACCTTGATATGATTGAGTGGAGATAAGAAAGAAGAAGACAAGCTGATACCTTAATATGATTGAGTGGAGATAAGAAAGAAGAAGAAGATGAGATACATAGAGCTGGGTTATCAATGACAACTCTGATGCCAATTGTAACATCTCACATAGCTGTCTGTGTGTGACTGAGATGTTGTTGGCAAGGAGTAGTAACCTTGGGACCCCGAGTGGAGACAATTACCTAACACAATGTGGGTCAGTCCTCCTATCTAATCTCTCTCTCCCCGGGTGATGAGGGATCCCTTGTCATCACCTCATCTTAATGACTTTCACTTCCTCCTCTGCACCGCCATACTTACACTAGAACATACCTCTTTAAACCATAAGTGTCCTTCAGGAATAGAGCTGTCCTCTCTTACCTGAGAGTAGCTATTTAATAAAAAGGGGTAATTTTGGTGGTGAAAACTGTCCTTTGTAGAGAGGTTTCCTCTAGCGAGTGTCCTCACATGGAAGGTGGTTCTACTGTATCTTTCATAGAAAGGTGTCCTCTAGCATGAATGTTCTCTCGTGGAGGTTTTTCTACTCTATTCTTTGTAGAGAGGTGTTCTTTCATGGAGGTTGTTTTACTCTATCTTTCATAGAGAGGTGTCCTCTAGCGGGATTGTTCTCTTATGGAGGTTGTTTTACTCTATCCTTTGTAGAGAGGTGTCCTCTCATGGAGGTTTTTCTACTCTATCCTTTGTAGAGAGGTTTCCTCTAGCGGGAGTGTCCTCACATGGAGGTGGTTCTACTGTATCTTTCATAGAAAGGTGTCCTCTAGCATGAGTGTCCTCTCATGGAGGTTTTTCTACTCTATCCTTTGTAGAGAGGTGTTCTCTAGCATGAGTGTCCTCTCATGGAGGTTTTTCTACTCTATCCTTTGTAGAGAGGTGTCCTCTAGCGGGAGTGTCCTCACATGGAGGTGGTTCTACTGTATCTTTCATAGAAAGGTGTCCTCTAGCATGAGTGTCCTCTCATGGAGGTTTTTCTACTCTATCCTTTGTAGAGAGGTGTCCTCTCATGGAGGTTTTTCTACTCTATCCTTTGTAGAGAGGTTTCCTCTAGCGGGAGTGTCCTCACATGGAGGTGGTTCTACTGTATCTTTCATAGAAAGGTGTCCTCTAGCATGAGTGTCCTCTCATGGAGGTTTTTCTACTCTATCCTTTGTAGAGAGGTGTCCTCTCATGGAGGTTTTTCTACTCTATCCTTTGTAGAGAGGTGTCCTCTAGCGGGAGTGTCCTCTCATGGAGGTTGTTTTACTGTATCTTTCATAGAGAGGTGTCCTCTAGCTGGAATGTTTGTCCTCTCATGGAGGTTGTTCTACTGTAGAACATGAGCTGTAATATCTCCCCATAGGGATGGTCTCACCCTCGTGTTTCCAAAGGGATCTGCATCACACAAGGGATCTCACTGCACACAAATGTGTTAGGGAAGTTCCTAATGAAAATAAACCAAACATTTTTATATACAAAAATAAAATAGATTCATAAAAATCAAGTATAAGATCACTTGGGACCAAGTTTTTGTTGTTATAACCATGATTTATCCCGTTATAACAATGTTATAATGACAATACTGGGTGAGACTATATGCCACCATTAAAAGCAAGTCCTACCAACCAACAGCTTAATCCATGTTGGCAGACAAGGTCTCTTTTCTCCATATCAGAAGCTAAGTTAGACTGCCACACTTCTTACCTATTCTATATTCACATAGTACAGGCCGATAAGGCACAATTTGGATTATAGATTATAAACACAAGGTAATAATACCAAATCCAAATAAATAAATAGTGTGTGAGGTTTCGGTAACAGCATTGTTACCATCTTCAGACAAAAGTACTGAATGAGAAATTTTACCACAGCATGTTTTTAAATTGATAACAGATAACACACTTGATAACAGTTAACTATTCAAACCAAGCTGTGGTAAAATTTCTCATTCAGTACTTTTGTCTGAAGATGGTAACAATGCTGTTACTGAAACGTCACACACTATTTATTTATTTGGATTTGGTCTTATTACCCTGTGTTTATAGTACAGGCCATAATATGGTGAGTATTTACAAACTGGGTTTACTGTAAGTACACCCCATGTCTACACATGTAGATAGCAGTTCAACTTTTGCACATACAAATAGTATGTAAATAGTACAAATAGCCTCCTGTAGTCATTCACACTCACTGGTAGGGTTGTTGGACTTTTACAAGGAATCTCTCTCTCAGGGGCCAAACTATTTTTTTATTAAGAAAAAAACTTAATGCGGGATTCGATCCCGAGTCATAGCTGTAAAAAAATGGGTAGTTTATAACCACTCCACTACAGTTAGTGCTTCAGATTCTTTGAAGTCCCCGTCATCACCTTCATAAAGTTGCCAGGTTTTTTTTTTCTTTGAGGCTCTGGGATAAGAGAGGAGGAGTATATCTCCCATGTTACTTATCTCACAATTCTCTCTTTTCTTTTTTTCTCAGCCTCCACCAGGGTGGCTGACCCATCCATCTGTCCCCATCTCTATGTCATAATAGATGGGACATCTACATGTTGCTATGGAGAAGTGTACACTCTCATGGAAACAACACTTAAGGAAGTTGTACTTTTTAGCATGTATATTGGGACAATAACTCTGAAGGATATTACAGTGACCTTTATTGAAGACACACCAGATAACCAAGTGTGAACAACCTCTGTCTCTTTCAAGAAAATAGATGACCAGAGGCATCAAAGAATTTCCATTTCTTCAAGTTTTGTCCATGTAACTGTAGGTCATTGTAACACAAGGTAATAAGACCAAATCAAAATAAATAAATAATGTATGACGTTTCGGTAACAGCATTGTTACCATCTTCAGACAAAAGTACTGAATCCTAACTTTTGTCTGAAGATGGTAACAGTGTTGTTACAGAGACGTCACACACTATTTATTTATTTGGATTTGGTCTTATTACCTTGTGTTTAAATGTGTGATGTTTCAGTAACAGCGTTGTTACCATCAGCAGATTACTCTATGTATACCTCACACACTATTTATTGAATTAAGTGAATATCAATGTTGATGCCATCACTTGATGATTCTATTGTAAAGTGAGTTCAGGATTCAGTACTTTTGTCTGATTATGGTAACAATGCTGTTACTGAAACATCATATATAGTTTATTTATTTGGATTTGGTCTTGTTACCTATGTTTCTCATTTATAATCTAAATTGATACCCTATCATGTAGGTGTCACATTGTTTGTCTGGTCCTAGAGAAAATGCTAGTTAACATTCATTTAGTTACTTCTGGAATATATGCAGTGGAACTAGAGGACAACACCTAGTTCTTCTTCTTTCTTATCTCCACTCAATCATATTAAGGTATCAAGCTTGTAAAGTTTGTTGATGGTGTCTGCCGGGGAAGAGTAGAGTACATCAATGGATAAGTCAATACAGTCAATAATGTGTTTTGGGGTTGTAGGTGGACACTTAGTACATAGTGGGAAAACCTTGCAACCATTATGGAAAGTCATTGTCCTTAGATGACCAGACTTAAGTCTGTAAATCAAAGACTGTTGTTCTCTTGGGAGGACAGAATTGGTGCTTGTCCCTCTGCAGAGTCAAAGTGTCCTTTAGAGAGCGAGAAGTGTCATCTTACTGGAGAGTTGCTAACTGGAAAAATACAATAATAAGATACAATTTGGATCATAGAATAGAAAACATAAGGGAACTAGACCACATCCAATGGAATGAATTATGTGTGACGTTCCAGTACCAGTGTTGTTACCATCTTGTAGTTTTGAATGTGATTTTTAAAATGCTCTCTATTGGCAGGATCAAATTCAAGCCAACCATTGTGTAAAGCATCAAACCAAAGATAACATAGATTTTTTAAAAAAGCTCTATTGGTGGTATTGAATTTTGGTTGAAGATGATAACAACACTGTTACTGAAATGTCACACATAATTCATTCATTTGGATGTAGTCCTTTTTTACCTTATGTTGGTTACAAATGGTGATTTTGGTGATAAAAATTGTCCTTTGTAGGAAGGTATTTGATAAAGGGAGTGTTTTTAGAGGTTGTACTGTCATTGAATTTTTATGGGTTTGTTTTTTTAAGGTTCTATTTGTGTACACACCACAGTGTACAGTGAAGCTAGCTGGATGAAGAGAGAGGAAGCACTCAAAATAGCTACAGAGTATTTCAGTCTGTCACCTGTTCTATATTTAAGTTTTATTCTCATGATTGATGGCAGAGTTTTTCTTGCTGATTAGCTCTTTGGATGGCGGCTAGGTGGAGTGGCACTTGGGTTCTCCTATTGTCAACCTAGGGTGGTGTAAATAGAATTGATAGAATTGAGAAGCTAAGAATGGGGGTCGATGGAAGGCTGGTTAAACCATTTGGTTTTCGACCACTACGACCCGGGTTCGATTCCCACATTGGACAATTTTTTCTGTTTAAAAAAAAAAAAAAAATGCTCCAATGGCCCCCGATTCTTGCAAAAGTCCAACCCCACCAGCGAGTGCAAGTAACCAAATGGGGGGCTCTGGCACATTTGTAAGTGCAAAGTCGAACTGCTTTTCACATGTGTAGACATGTGGTATACTTACAGTAAAAGCAGTTGCTAACTACCCACCATGATTATCATGGCCTGTACCACGTGTACTAAGGATAAGTAAAAAGGCAAATTGAAAACATTAGAGTTGTTATGCTACTTCACCCACATGAGGTAAAGTCAGCTATCTGTCAACAACAAGGGAAGAGAGATAAATACTGCAGGAACTTCCTCATCCAGGCCTCTATCCCTATTTACATATCTTCTTAGCCAAATGACCCAATTTTGCCCTGCTTCATCCCTCGCAAATGTTCACCATTGTTTTAACCAGTGTTGATTATTATATTGCAGTAGAACTTCTATGAGTGGACACTAGCTAGAGAACACCTCTCTACAAAGGGCAGTTTCCATAAACAAAATTTACTATTAATTACTATTTAGCAACTCTTCGGTAAGAAGACACTCTAAAGGACACTTTGACTATGCAACTAAGTGTCCTTTAAAGAGAGGTTCTTTTGTATTAATATATAGCAGTACAGTAGAACAGCCTCTCGATAAAGGACGATACTTAATTGCATAGCTAAAGTGTGTTCTTATCATAAAGATGTCAAATGGTAAAAATGGTAATGTTGGTGATGAAAACTCCTTTGTAGAGAGGTGTTCTCTAGTATGAGTGTTCTTCTATGGAGGTTGTTCTACTGGAGTAGTAAAAATAGCAATAAAGATGATAGATGAAATTATTAATATGGCATCATTTTATAACTCCAAACTGTATAAATTGGTTTGTTTTGGGGCTAATTTGAAATGGACTTTGAAGAGTAGCTCCAGCTACTATATACATTTGTCAAGGATTATTC
This sequence comes from Cordylochernes scorpioides, assembly GCA_030710605.1. NCBI lineage: Eukaryota > Metazoa > Arthropoda > Arachnida > Pseudoscorpiones > Chernetidae > Cordylochernes > Cordylochernes scorpioides. Next base: position 64,649,102 of record CP092880.1, read on the forward strand.
AGGAGTGTTGGTGGAGACCCAACCACATCATCACTTGAGACAAAGAATTTCTGTTGTTGTAGCTACAGTTATGGACTTAAAACTTGGGATTCTAGATTAGAATGTACTAAACCAAGTTGCTGACATAAAGAAGGCAGTTTGAAGAGGTTCCTCTGTATGGAACCCCCCTAAAGAGCTTTAGAAGATCCAAGTTATCATGGTACTCACCTCCTGGCTAGCAAGTCCTTGAGACAGAATTGAAAGGACCGACCAGTGGTTATCTCCATCGGAAGATATCGCCCAGCGGCCCGAGTCTATCTAAGGTCATCAGATAGACCGCCGGCTAGTCGGCCTTTTCTTTGTGCGCTATGGACCAAGAAGGGACGACATCGGAGCCTGCTCCTCTAACGATGGAGCCCTGTTCCAGCTCCCAAGCTGATGGACCACCAGAGTCCACAGGAGAAGAAACTACAGTAGAAATCTCTAGTCCCGGTGAGTCCATGTCTTGGATTGACTGAAATTTCCTTGGAAGTTCTGAGCTAACTGAACCGGGGTTTCAAACACCAAGTCCAGGCTCTTTTAATTCAATCCCAAAGTGGATTGTATCCTGTAGAGTTTGTATGATACAGTTTATATAACAGCAACTTCATGATAGCATCATACAGTAAAACTTCGCTATAGCGGCATGCAGATTATCGTTCAGTCTTCATTGATTGGCTTTAAAAAGCTCATCAAGAGAGCTTGTAGAAGGCGGTGTAATTTACTGACCTTTTGGCTCACTCTAGCCATGATTCATTCTAATTGAACCTCACTATAACATCACTTGGCACCAAGATTTCATGTTGTTATAACCAACTAAGTCTGTAAACCGACTCCTAGCCAACAGCTCTGTTACAGTGAAATGGCTTCCAGCTCATGTTGGAATTCCTGGAAATGGGCTAGCAGACTCTCTGGCAAAGGCTGGAGCTCTTGGCCTACCTGAAGCCAGAGAATTTACCACCCAACTAGACGAAAGAGACCTCCTCTGTGCCATCAAGATCCAATGCCTGCAGGAATGGAAATCTGATGCTGCACATGACTGGTACAGAGCAGGAGGGACAAGCACCAGTTCTGTCCTCCCAAGGGAGCAACAGTCTTTGATTTCCAGACTTAAGTCTGGTCATCTACGGACAATGACTTTCCAGAATGGTTGCAAGGTTTTCCCATTATGTACTAAGTGTCAACCTGCAAACCCAAACCACATCATTGACTGTATAGGCTCATCCATTGATGAGTTCTGCTTATCCCCAGCAGACACCATCAACAAGCTCTACAAGCTTTATACCCTGATATGATTGAGTGGAGATAAGAAAGAAGTTATTGTAGTCAGAGTTAAGACAATTGGAACTTAAAACTTGGGACTTTAGGATGCCATAACCTGGTTGAGGCTGTTATAAAACACAATATATGGCTTCTATTGAGGATTGCTTTAAGTTTGTTATAAGGGGGAGAAGGTTCGCTAAAGTCCCGGTTCATTTTTGGGGAAGTTTTAATGTTTTAAGTTCAATTGGTTTAACTGTGGGTATATAACACCATGGTGATATCATGGTCCCAAGAGATGTGTTTAATTAGTTTGTCATTTTGGTTGGGAATGTGTTGAATCCCAAGGTATAACAAGACCAAATTCAAGTGAGTAATAGATATATGATGTTTTTAAAAAATAAAGTTCACCACTTCAGTCAAAATAGATGCTAAAACTAAACATTGACAGTTTCTGCAAATTAGAGGACTCAGGTCAATAACAAAGCCACAACACCAGCTTTGGCAAACTGAGAAGCATCTACCTGGAAACCATGGTTTTGGGCTATTGACCCTCGTCAGTCCAGAGAGAACTATGATTTCATGTGATCCACAAGGGATAAAATTAAAACTTCACATTCTGCCAAAGAGGTGTTTAGCTGTTAGAGTTGCTAGGCCAAAATCCGGACCTATATATAATGACATTTTGGTAACAGTGTTCCCATCTTCCGCCAGAAGTACTGGATGATAAAACCTACCTACCCCACCAACTGTCAATCATGGCCTAACATGTCAGACATTATGAATCCAAATGCTATACATGTGATTCCTTCCAGGCTTTTTTTTTTTATGATATGTTTTCTTATTCAGAGCATTTTTGTCTGAAGATGGTATCAATGTTGTTACCAAAATGTCACTATGCAGACTCCATGAGAGGACACTCCTGCTAGAAGACATCTCTGTATAAAGGACAGTTTTCAAAATGACCAATTTTACTAATTAGCAATTCTCCAGTATAAGAAGACATCGCTCTCCATAAAGGACACTGTAACTAGCTCTGTAACTGTCATTCACAGAGAGGTACTGTAATTTACTTATTTGCTCTTGTTACCTTGTGATTCTCACCTCAAATTGTCAATAAATATGGTGTGGACACAATTTTTCTACCATCCATACTGCAATGATAAAAATTAATGGGGGAGCCTGGCTCATCAGTGGTCTTCTTCTTCTTTATTATCTCAAAGCCATAATCATGGTGGGTAGTTAGCGACTGCTTTTACTGTAAGCGCATCACATGTCTACACATGTGAAAAGCAGTTAGACTTAGCACTTACAAATGTGCCAGAGCCCCGTTTAGTTACTTGCACTTGCTGGTGGGGTTGGTCATCAGTGGTGAACCCTTCCAGCTCTTTAGCCAGTTTAATCTCTACCATACCACTCTATTATTATATTTTGGATATGGTAAGGCATATGGTTTTTTTTTTTGCTTATCCCTAGTACACGTGGTACAGGCCATGATAATCATGGTGGGTAGTTAGCGACTGCTTTTACTGTAAGCGCATCACATGTCTACACATGTGAAAAGCAGTTAGACTTAGCACTTACAAATGTGCCAGAGCCCCGTTTGGTTACTTGCACTTGCTGGTGGGGTTGGTCATCAGTGGTGAACCCTTCCAGCTCTTTAGCCAGTTTAATCTCTACCATACCACTCTATTATTATATTTTGGATATGGTAAGGCATATGGTTTTTTTTTTGCTTATCCCTAGTACACGTGGTACAGGCCATGATAATCATGGTGGGTAGTTAGCGACTGCTTTTTACTGTAAGCGCACCACATGTCTACACATGTGAAAGCAGTTCGACTTTGCACTTACAAATGTGCCAGAGCCCCGTTTGGTTACTTGCATTCGCTGGTGGGGTTGGACTTTTGCAAGAATCGGGGAGGCCATTGGAGCATTTTTTTTTTTTTAAACAGGAAAAAGTGTCCAATGCGGGGATCGAACCCGGGTAGTAGTGGTCGTAAACCAAACGGTTTAACCAGCCTTCCCGCATATGGTAAATTAAACCAGTGAAACCTTTTGGAAGGTTCGCCACTGATGAGCCAGGCCCTCCCATTATTTTATCATTGCAGTAAGGATGGTAGAAATTTGTTTCATTTAAAAGAATCCTACGATTTACAAATAACTCAAATTTCCTCTAACAGATGGCATGTAACATGTGTTTAATTGAACCCGCTCTCTATCTACATTAGTTTTAAACACATTCTGCAGCCACCTCTACTGTGAAGGGAGAAAAAGTTCTCATCATTCATAAATGTCACCTCTCTTGTCAAAATAGACACTAGAACTGAGCGCCATCTATTGACCGTCTACACAAACTAGCAAACTTGGGTTGGAGTTAAAGCCATAACACCAGCTTAGAATGATAAAGCACAATTTGGATTATAGATTATAATACAAGAAAATAAAATCTAATCCAAATAATTTATTAGTGTGTGACGTTTCAGCAACAACATTGTCACCATCATCAGACAACATTGTCTGATGATGGTGACAATGTTGTTGCTGAAACGTCACACACTAATAAATTATTTGGATTAGATTTTATTTTCTTTTACCAGGTTAGAAAAAACGGAGAAGTGTCCACCTTTGTTTGCGGAGACAGTTAATAGATGACGCTTAGTTCTAACATCTATTTTGACGTGAGAGGTAACCTTTATAATTCAATATCCTCTAGGAACAATTTGTCTATGATTCACAGTGTTGAAACCTGCTGTTTTACCTCAGTGTTAGATTGGCTGGCTCTCTTGTAGCCAGTGCACTGTGGAAGTACTCTCTGCTGATATATACCTCTTAGATGTTTGCCCTCTGTGGAGCTTCCTTGTCAACTGCCGTCTCTGTCTGAAATATTCTGACTCACATTTATAAGGTAGCATTCCATTTTTTACCATTTTGATAAGGCACAATTTGGATTATGGATTATAAACACAAGGTTTCTTCTTCTTCTTACTTATCTCTGTGAAGTACAATGCATCTGCCTTTGTCATTAAGACTGGGAGCACTACTCAGTGGCAGGCCACTGACTTAGTTCCAAAAGAAATGGCCACCTCTGACATGAGGAACATATGCCTTGTACAGCTGATCCTAACATGGAGTACAAACGCTGCTCATCCTGTATCCCTGAATCAGGAGCCCTAATAGGGTACTATCAGCCGGGCCAGCTGAGCCCAGGTTTTTTAGTGAGCTTGTTACTGCTCCCCCTCCTCTTTTCATCCGGGCTTGGGACTGGCAAAGGCGGAGTTCCATAAACACAAGGTAATAAGACCAAATTAAGATAAATAAATAGTAGGTGGCGTTTCAGTAACAGTGCTGTTACTACTATTTATTTGGTCTTATTACCTTGTCTTTCACTATTTTCTTAGATTACTTTCTATTTAACCTCTCTGACTAATTCAACCAAATTTTAACACCTACCAAATGCTTTATTTTTATTTCCTGATGAAAAGATTTTTGTTGAAACATTGGTAAAATAAAACTTTAACTGGCCGAAGTGTAATTTATTTTAAAGAACTGTGAATGCCAGGCAACCTCTTTCTTCAAGATAATCATTATATGGTGTTTGATTTATTCTGTTTGATTCTCTACTGCTACATGATCAATACATATTGAGGTCTTCAGCCAATCAGCGTGCAACTTTTGCAGCATGCAACTTTTACAGCGTGCAACTTTTACAGCGTGCAACTATTGTTGCATAGATTTAAATGAAGTAGTACTAATATAAAAAAGTGGGTTCAAATAGCAGAATTTCTCTTTTTTTTTAAAGTTGTTTACACTATAAAAATGTGTTTATTTTTATGATTCTATTTATATACACCTTTTATTAAAAAATATTCAGGGTTTTTTTCTGGTATTATATACAGTTGAATCTCTCTTTAATTCAACACCCCAAGGGATCAGAGCTTTCTGTTGAATTAAAGGAAGTGTTGAATTAAAGTTAATCAGATGATTAGCTAATCATCTAACTCGCAAAAATAATATTTAAAAAAAAAAAAAGCTTTGTAATATAAATTAACACCATTGTACTTTTTTATATTTAATTTTTTCATGATTTTAGGGAAAAAATGGCATTAATATCTATTTTTGAAACATAAATAATTATAAATAATATTTTAATTGAATAATATAGCAGTTGAAGAGTAAATAAATATTAAAATAAAAAGAAAATTGACAGTAAGTTCCATGCCTGCCTTATCCTCCTAAACAAGGCTTCTTCAATCTCTGGGAATTCCCCGTCACACAATCACGCTTCAAGGTAGAGCTAAAATTAGATTTTATAAAAGCAGATTTTATGGCTAATTTGTTTTTAAAAATTGTGTAAATGGTGGACTGTGGAATATTTCTCTCTCTGTAAACTTGACCATGTGATTTTCTCCATTGTATTTCTTCTATAACTTTTTGTTTTTTGCCACGTAAATAAGCTGGTCATACTGACCATGTTTTCGATCTTTTTTGGCAGAAATTGACATTCTGGCCATGCTCAATTATTTAAACTAACATGGAAATGAAATATTGAAATAAAATATTCTCATAATCATTGTGTGGTTTCATGATTTGTTTATTTAAAAAAGATAAAAAATTATAAATTTAAAAATAACTAAAATATTTTATGTTGAAAAAATGAAAAAGAAAATAATATTATTAATCTCAAAACACACGATGCCTAAATACCCTGTGTAAAAAACAATAACACTTGCGATATTCTCAACAGTACTGCAAAGTAAAACTTAAACTAACCAGAAACCAAACGGGGCTCTGGCACATTTGTAAGTGCGAAGTCGAACTGCTTTTTACATGTGTAGACATGTGGTGCACTTACAGTAAAAGCAGTCGTCTACTTCTACCCACCATGATTACCATGGCCTGTACCACGTGTACTAGGGATAAGCAATATATATAAGCACGATCCTAAAGTTTACTTTTCGGAGATCGCCGCTTGCCTCTGTAATACCTTTTTAGCAGTAAAGCTTAGTATGTAAAACAAAAATTAGCTGTCCGAATTTAAATTTCAAAATGGTCTAATTATCGGAAGTGTTGAATTATTGATACGGTCTAATTACCATTTGTTATTTGATAGGCCGGAGGTCGTGACATCGAAACATTGTTGAATTATTGTATGTTGGATTAATGACATTATACTGTATATTGATATATTTGGCCTTTTCATAACTTTATATCATTGGAATCTGACTCTTGATCTCCTTTTTATCTTAAGGAAATGTTTTTATCTGTGCAATTACATTCACGCAAGGGACTAAGTTTTATGTTGTGTTTATATAACCTAAGTAAAAATAATTCTCAGTAAAAACTTGGAGCTATAGGATTAGGATGTTATAACACATTGGTGATGTTGAGGTTGTTATAACGAGGTGTTCCGCTGTAATTTGATTATACATCAACACAGAGATCCAATTGCCATGCTGTGATTGGTTAGTTCCACAGAGTGTGTGTGTGTGGGGCAGGTGTGATGTCCAAGAAGAAGCTGCGATGGCCCAAGCTGATAGGAATCAATTTGGTGGCCTTTGGGCTGGACCTGTGCAGCAGTGCCGGCTTCACCTATATCCCTCCTCTCATGCTGAAGGCCGGCTTCCCCGACTGGGCCATGACTCTCACCCTTGGAATTGGCCCCATAGTCTCCTTAATCGTAGTTCCCCTCGTAGGCCGCTGGTCAGATACCTGCACCCACTGCCTGGGCCGTCGCCGCCCTTTCATTCTCGGCCTCTCCATAGTCATGCTGGCCTCGCTGCTCCTCATTCCCTTCAGCTGCGACCTGGGAGCCTCCCGCTGGGGACTGCTGACTTTGGGAGTGGTCTTGTTGGACTTCACCTCCCAGGCTCTCATGAATCCTTGCAAGGCCCTGGTGTCCGACATGATCCTATTCTCGGACTACCACCTTGAGGAGCTGGGCTTCACCATCTACTCCTGCATGCTGTCTCTGGGTGGCTGCTTCGGCTATCTGATCACCTCCCTCAACTGGGGCACCACGTGGTTCGGCCAGGTGATGGGCAGCCAGGAGAAGGCCATCTTTGTCTTCCTGGCCGTGCTCTTCTTCCTCTTCCTTGTCACCAACCTCACCATGGCCAAAGAGGTGCCCTACCGCCCTGTCCCCGTAGACGTGGAGCGGCCACGTGGAGACAACAACAACAACAGCAATAAGAAGGACTCCCTCACTCCCTGGGGGCCTCCACCTCCCTACTCCAAGCTGCCCCCCAAGAGGCTGCTGTTCCTGCGCTACCCACTGCAGTGCCACGCGCTGAGAGCCTGGAGAGAGGTGCGGGGTTTCTTCAGCATGCCCTCTCCTCTGTTTCGGCTCTTCCTGGCGACCATGGTGGCCTGGATGGGCATCATGTGCCATGACATGTTCTACACGGACTTCGTGGGACAGGTAAGTGTCTTCTCAATGCCAACAGCATGTTTCAACCAGATATTACTCCTGTAGCTAGCCCTGCTCTTCCATTTTAGGACTAGCATAACATGAATCAAAATGTAGAAATTTAATTTTCAAATTGCAAATATACAAAAATACACTTAAGGAAGTTGTTACCTTTTAGCATATATTTTAGAATTCAGACAATAACTCTGAAAGATATTACAGTGACTTTTATTGAAGACACACGAGATAGCCAAGTGTGAACATCATTGCCTCTTTTAAAAAAATGAATGACATGTGACATTAAAGACTTTCCAATCCTTAAGTTTTGTCCATGAGTATAGATTAGTTTAAATGTTATGGAGGGTGGAAGCAGAGAAAAAAGTTATTTTCCAAAAATCGTTGTTATGTCAAAGTAAAGGAGGTAGATTTTGTACTATTTTTAATTGGTTGGAGTTTGAAACAAATATTCTATTTACAGTAGAACTTTCTTGACAGAACACTCCTGCTAAAGGACACCTCTCTCTACAAAAAGCCACTTTTATTACTAAAATTACCATTGGGTGAGAGAACAATTACTCCCTAGGGCTCTGAACCTCAATTTTTCTTTACAGAGAGGTCCTCAGTTTGCTGATGTTGTGGCTTTGTTACCGACCTGAGGCTACTAGTTTGTGAAGACGCTCAATAGATGGCATCTAGTTTTGATGTCTATTTAGACTGGAGAGACAACCTTTATTTTTATATGTATATACAGTAGAACCTCCATGAGAGGATACTCACGCTAAAGGACACCTCTCTACAAAGGACAGTTTTTATTTACAAAATTACCATTTTTACAAATTAGTAACTCTCCAGTAAGAGTACATCTCTCCCTAAAGGATACTTTGGCTCTGCAATTAGGTGTTGTCCTTTACAGGGAGGTAGTTCTACTATGATACACAGTAACTCCCTGTAAAGAACAACACCTAGTTACAGAGCCAAAGTGTCCTTTAGAGAGAGATGTCCTCTTACTGGAGAGTTACTAATTTGTAAATGAAAACTGTCCTTTGTAGAGAGGTGTCCTCTAGCACGAGTGCCCACTCATGAAGGTTCTACTATATATATATAAATTATAGTTGGGTGTGTTGAGAATTATAGTTAATTAGAATGAGTATGCCATATTTTTATCAAAATAATCTCCACTGATAAAAAAAGATGGAATATCAGTTGTCATTTATAAAGTACATGCTCCCAGCTGTGGTCTTCCATCTGGTGATTCCAATTAAAGTGTTGCCATGGAACATGTGCTCTCCCCTATTTATGTTTATTGCCCAAGTTGCTTGTTTGGATTTGTGAGAATGGGACAACACGGGTGTGTTGGTGTTATTTCTTGGGTGTGGGGCTACTTATATAGTCAGTAGAACCTCCATGAACCTCTCTACAAAGGACAGTTTTCATTTACAAAATAACCATTTTTACTATTAAGCAACTCTCTGGTAAGAGGACACCTACCCTTAAAGCTTTAGATCTGCGATTAGGTGTTGTCCTTTACAGGGAGGTAGTTCTACTGTATCTCCATATAGAAAAAATGAATCCGCCTCACCTGGAAGTACACAACAGTAGAACTCTATCAAGGAATTGATTTTTTACAAAGCAAGTGTTGTGGCTTATCAACGGAGTTTATATTTTGATGTCTTCGGCCGTCTTATTTTTTTTTTAAGGGGACAGAGGCTGTTCACACTTGGTTATCTCGTGTGTCTTCAATAAAGGTGTCACTGTAATATCTTTTAGAGTTATTATCCCATTATACATGCTACAACTTCCTTAAGTTTTGTCCTTGAGGGTATTTAAAGGGAGATTTCAAAATATTTTATTGACCCGAAACAAAGTCAATAGTGAAAAATAAAATAATAATAAAATAGATACAATTACAGGGTATCTACATTTGAAGAAACTCTCTCAACTTTGAAGAGTCCTCCTCCATGTAATCAGAGATGATTTCCTGAGACATGAAGAACCTTGTAGATTCCTGACTTGGCCAAGGATGTCTTGGAAGCCACCTGAGGCCGCTATAAGTTGTTACATTCCTGTATGATGGCAGCACCAGTACTATGGGATAGTGACAGACCTACAGGCAGCAGCAGTCTAGGGCTGGATGGTAGAGACAGGTTTTTAAAGGGAGAGGTGTGTACAATATGTGGTGATGGTAGATTTTTATGGAATAGAGTTAGGAGGTGATATTAACTCACATTATATCAACAGCTGTTACATATTTCCCAATATATATTATTATTATCCCTAGTACATGTGGTATGGGCCGTGATAATCATGGTGGGTAGAAATTGGCTTACTGTAAGTGCACCACATGTCTACACATGTGAAAAGCAGTTTGACTTTGCACTTACAAATGTGCTTGAGCCCTGTTTGGTTACTTGCACTCGCTGGTGGGGTTGGACTTTTGCAAGAATCAGGGGCCATTGGAGCATTTTTCTTTTTAATTAGAAAAAAGTGCCCAATGCAGGATTCAATCCCAGGTCGTAGAGATCGAAAAGAGAAGTTTCTCTTTGTTTACCATGTTATAAGTTTTGTTCTCTCTCTTGTAAATCAATAATGTTTGATTAATCTTCTTGGAATCAATATCTTCAAAAAGTTTAAGCAAAGTCAACAGATGGATAAAATGAAGATTCAAGCCAAATTCTGAATATAACAAAATTTACATTTGTTTTTCATATAAACAGCTAATATTATTTGCTTGCCTACTTAACCCAAAGTTATAAGATGGGTCAACATTTTTTTTACCACTAGAGGTGTTAGAGACATTCTTTAAAAGAAATCTACCAAAGAACTCTCCCTTGCAATAGAACCTCCATGAGAGGACATTCCTGCTAGAGTAACACCTTTCTATAAAAGACAGTTTTCTTTGTCAAAAATACCATTTTTACCAATTAGCAGCTCTACAGTAAGAGTACACTTTGACTCTGCAACTAGGTGTTGTCCTTTAGAAACATGTTTGACTGTATTTAATACATGTGTACTTGGGAATGACAAAATTGGTTGAATTCAACTAAGTGTTGACTTAAAGTTGGTTTAATTAAAGAGATTAAACTGTAATACAATATAATAATTTGGAGATTTATTTTCCCATCTTGTGATCAGATGGGATTTGGAAAACCCACTGTTGTGAGTGGTAGAGCTTTTTATTATTTGATGAAGATGGAGGTGATAGCCAGGAATTTTTTACCCCCCGTCCTCACCCCTTCTCTCTCCAACTAACAAGGATAATTAGACAGCGAGTTTTAATTGTTTCCCACTTCCCACCCTTCTTAATTGGGCAGAATGGTATTTTGGTGAGGCTTGGAAGTGAGGCTCCCCACAACACACAAATACTTGTTGAGATATCCTGTAGACTTGGTAAACACATCTCCGTGTTTACCTGTAGCTTTCTGTCGGATGGTTATATAAGATGGTACTCTCACTTCTTGATGTTTCCTGGCCGACATTCATATTTCTTAAGAGACACTTCGACCAGAACACCTTTTATGGTCAAAATATCTCTTCTTTCTTATCTCCACTCAATCACACTAAGGTATCAAGCTTGTTGATGGTGTCTGCTGGGGAAGTGTAGAGCTCATCAATGGATGAGACAATACAGTCAAAATATCCCTTATTTATGATAAAGCACAATTTGGATTATAGATTATAATACAAGAAAACCTAATCTAAAATAATTTAATAGTGTGTGACGTTACAGCAACAGCATCTTGTCTAAACACTTGATAACAGTACTATTTAAGAACTTTCTGTGATATTTTTTTCTCATTTATTCTTTTGTCTGATGATGGTGACAATGCTGTTGCTGAAACTTCACACACTATTAAATTATTTGGATTAGGTCTTATTTTCTTGTATTATCCCTTATTTAAGAAAAATACTCTTTTTTTATTGTTCCTAATATGATAAGGCACAATTTTTGGATTATAGATTAGATCTACAAGGTAATAAGACCAAATTCAAATAAATAAATAGCATGAAAACTACTCCTTACTGTGGTGGAAAAATTTTGGAGGGTCTGACTCATCAGTATGGAACCCTTCTTGAAGGTTTTACCAGTTTAATCACTCTATTATCGTATTGGGCTCTTTTGCTTATATACAATCAAAACCTCCTAAAGACAACTTCCTCTCTAAAGTGACCTCTTTTTTATTTTTTCAAACAAGACTGGTTTACTTTAATGATGAGGTAACAAGCTGTTATATCTCTCCAAATAAATAATGGGTGTCAGTCTTATTACTTTATAATTCCAATCTATAAAATTAAAGATATCTCCTGTCAAAATAGATGTCAAAACTAGATGCCATCTATTGACCATCTCCGCAAACTAACACAGTGACAAAGCCACAATACCAGCTTTGGTAAACTGAAAAGCTTCTACCTGAAGACCATGGTTTCTGGCTAATGGCCCTTGTCAGTCCAGGTCTGGCTTTATACCATGAGATCTTGGATTGGAATCTTCACAATCTGCTAAAGATATTCCAATCTATAATCAAAATTGTACCCTATCATAGTTTTTTTTTTAATGATAAGGTACAATTTGGATTATATATTGGAATCAAATAGTTCAATAATTTGTATTTTGTCTTGTTACTTTTTGATGGTTTCTTTAAAACAAACAAACAAAAAGACACCTTGAAAGCAGCCCCTCCCCCTAATTCTGCAGAGACCACTTTTTTGTCAAACTCTCTCTAAATGGAATTCTCAAAGAAATTAATCTCCCAGAAGAAACTTTCTGATTATCAATTTAAATTTCTGTTTTTCAATGTGTGTGTGTGGGCTCTGATAATTTGTGTTATCATTCTGACACACTTGGTACTTTTGCATACTTTTCTATTACAGTAGAATTAGCTCTCTGTATAAAATACCTAGTTACAAAGTTTCCTTAAGGGAGAGGTGTCCTCTTATCAGAGAAGAGCTTATTGATAAAAATTATACTTTTGGCAATGACAACTTTCCTTTGTAAAGAGGGGTCCTCTAGCAAGAGTGCCTTCTCATGGAGTATGTTCTACTGTATTAAATGAATTTTAACTACTCCCCTCTAGCATTCTATCTTTTTAATTCTCTGACCAAATATTTGTGTCATCTTGGGGAGACTGTAGTCGGTATTTGGTATTTGCTGCTGTTTATGTCTCCATTGTGGTTTGATTCTCCAATAGTTGTTTTTGGAATGCACTTATTGGTCCTCTAGATGCCTGTAGTGGGGTTGAAAGGCTTTTATTTTTAAATGCACAAGTATACTGTAATGTTCTTTCAATGATTATGATAAGGTAGAATTTGGATTATAAATTAAAAACACAAGGTAATAAGAACAAATCTAAATAAATGAATAGTGTGTGACGTTTTGCTAATAACTGTTACCAAAACATCACACTATTCATTTATATAGATTTGGTCTTATTACCTTGTTTTTCTAATATATAATATAGTAGAACCCCTCCCCTCCCATCTTTGTAAAATAGATCTAGTTGCAGAGCCAAAGTATCCTTTAGGGAGAGGTGAAGTTCTCTAGCACCAGTGTTTTCTCATGGAGGTTCTACTGTAAATTTATCTACACCTATCCCCCAATTTACACGGTAGATACATTCCTGAGAAAAACGTGTAAATCGGGGATAGGTGTACACAGAAATAAAAATAAAATGCATTGACAGGTTAAAATATGTAGTCAGCACATAAGCTCGGGATTCCTCGTGAGATGTGTACACAGCGCATGTGTTTAATCACAGTAGCATTTAGTATAGTGCAATAAAAAAAAAAAAAAAACTTACAGTATTTGGAAAACCGTGTAAAAGCGAAAACGTGTAAAACAAGTACCGTGTAAATCGGGGGATAGGTGTATTTGATTTAGTTGCTTTTTCCCCCTCATACTTTCAATCATTATAAAAAAGGATAGAGAGACTGAAAAAAAAAGCCAGTTTGGTTTGCAGGTAACTTAAAAAAAAAAAGGCTAAATCCAAAAAAGTAATCTATTCGGCAATGCCAGAATGACAATACAATGACAAGGCAGGTGGTTAGTTCCTAAAGCCAAAAGCCAGGGCACACAGAACTCCTTAGTCAGAAATGACAGTTGGAGAAGGAAGGCTTTTTTTTTTTCAAACTAATGGAGGCTCAGCTATGCAGTGAAACCTTGTTAGGACAGCTATACACCTATCCCCCGATTTACACGGTACTTGTTTTACACGTTTTCGTTTTTACACGGTTTTCCAAATAAGTTTTTTTTTTTTTTTTTTTTATCGCACTATACTAAATGCAACTGTGATTGAACACATGCGCTGTGTACACATCTCACGAGGAATCCCGAGCTTATGTGCTGACTACATATTTTAACCTGTCAATGCATTTTATTTTTATTTCTGTGTACACCTATCCCCCGATTTACACGTTTTTCTCAGGAACGTATCTACCGTGTAAATCGGGGGATAGGTGTACTTGATTGTTGGTGTTGTGTCCAATGAAGAGCCTCAGATGTCTCTGTACATCTCTATCACAGCAATGTTCTCTATCTCTGTGTAAAGTTCTGGGTCCATGTCAATTTTCTGCAGCCATTGCTGGACATGAGAATATGTGGGTAGGTTCCACACCAGGACAACTTGATTATAATACCATAATTGTAATGAGAAGGTACAATTTGTATTATAACATAATACAGTTACGAGCGTCATCAATTCTTTTTCATCTCTGTCGCCGTTTGCTTTTTTTTTTTTGGAATGGCGCACTCCTATTGGTTGGCTACGATCACGCCACCTTTGCCCCCCCCCCCCCATCATGCCCCCCCCCCCCCACTCGCTTTGTTGTTTTTGTAACTATTGTGTTGGAGCGGGTCGCTCCTTAAATAATCTATTGTTAACAATACCTCATTATAGGTATTTGAATAAAAACATTCAATCGGGTAAAACACGGGCGTTAATGATCCAACAGGTCCACGTGTCTAAATTAAAACACGGGCGTTGCCCGGGTCATTCGGCTAGTAACATAACATGTAGTAACAAGACACCACCTCTTTAAATAAATCATTTATGTCCGACACAAGGCAATAATACCAAATCTAAATAAATAGTGTGTGATGTTTTGTTAACAGCATTGTTACCATCATTTAGTACTTTTGCCTGATGATGGTAACAACACTGTTACCGAAACGTCACTCACTATTTATTTATTAGGATTTGGTCTTATTGCCTTTTGAACATGAGATAAGAAAGAGGAAGATCTTTTAAACATAAAATCATGGGTTTGAAGCGTTGTTGTTATAATTAGGTTTGACTGTTATGTCCAATTAGCAGTTTAGGAGACTGACTCCCTTAGAAGTGAAGAGTCTTCCTCCAGACAATCAGATCTTGTAGATGATGTCTCTTCTTCTTCTTTCTTATCTCCACTCAATCACACTAAGGTATCAAGCTTGTAAAGCTTGTTGATGGTGTCTGCCGGGGATAAGTAGAGCTCATCAATGGATGAGTCAATACAGTCAACAATGTGTTTTGGGGTTGCAGGTTGACACTAAGTACACAGTGGGAAAACTTTGTAGATGATGTCTTGGCCAGTGGTGTAGTCATCTAGAGAGGGATCCCAACAAGAAAGTACCAACAAAGTTGACACACCAGAATATAGAAAACTTTAAGAAAAAAGAGCATAAGGTAATGAGACCAAATCAGATATTGTCTGATGATGGTAACAACGTTGTTATCATTGTTACTGAAACATCACACACTTCCTTTTTATTTGGATTTGGTTTAGTCACCTTATGTTTCTAATCTATAATCTAATTTGTACCTCATCAAGAAAAAAAAAGAACATATGTGAAGCTATTTTTTCTGAAACAATGAAGAGTACTTTTCCCAATATTCCTGAATAATTTTAAAAAATAAACAATTAGTTGATATTTATCCTGATAGATGGCACAAGCCATCAGCAACTTTCAGTTGTGCAATCAGGAGAGATACTTTATTTTTTCTTAATATTTCCACTCTATCCCAGTACAGTAGAACCTCCCTGTAAAGGACTCCTAATTGCAGAGCCAAAGTGTCTTTTAGGGAGAGATGTCTTCTTACCGGAGAGTTGCTAAATAGTAAAAATGGTAATTTTGCAAATGAAAACTGTCCTTTGTGGAGAAGTGTCTGCTAAAGGGAGGTTCTACTGTGAGAATTCTCACTTTTACACAATTGTTTTTTCATATTAATAACTTGGTTGGTAATGGGTGTTCTCCAGTGGCAACCAGGTTTATTTTTAACACCTGCACCATTTTTGTTTTTCCTCCATTACATACTTATCTCCAATCTACAGGGAAAGTACTTTGTTTCCTCTCCCAGTCTCTGCCTGGTAATACATTGTAATTAGCACGGCAGCCGTTCACTCAAGTTGATATCTTTGCCAGAACTAAAGTTTTTATCACTCTCTCTTGTTTTATAATATCCACCTTCATTAGGATCTCTAGAGAAGGGTCTAAAACATGTCCTTTATAAATGCACAAAATTGAAGAGACCAGCATATCCACTCATGGACAAAAGGACCTTGTATCTTGATAAAGCACAATTTGGATCATAAATTATAGCTACAAGAAAATAAGACCTATTACAAATAAATTAATAGTGTTTGACATTTTGGTAACAGCGTTGTTACCATCATCAGACAAAAGAATAAAATCAGTTGTAATTGAAGTTGTACCTTTTAGAATGTACATAGGGATTCAGACAATAACTCTGAAAGATATTACAGTGACCTTTATTGAAGATACACGAGATAGCCAAGTGTGAACAAAATTGCCTATGTCTCTTTCAAAAAAATAGATGACCAGCGTCATCAAAGACTTTCCACTTCTTTTAGTTTTGTCCATGAGTGTATAATCCATATTGCACCTAATATTTATATGTATACAGATGACCTGATTTCACCCGTGTTCTGCTTTAGTGAACATTTTGGCTAAAGAATCTTGTTTTTGTTTCTGCCTATAAAGCATGATGCTTAATATTATTATCTTCATTTTCTGAGAAAAAAAGAAGTGAATTAGTTCAGAACTTGGTTAATTTGAATTTTCCTTGGTTGCAAATGTGACAAAAACTCCTTCCAGGCTTAATACCCTGTTAAAATATCAGTGTGATTGGTCAATTATTGAGGAAATGTATGCACAGGACAAACAAGACATGTCATTTAGTATCCTTTAGGGACAGATGTCCTCTAACCAGAGAGTTGCTAAATAGTAAACATTGGTCATTTTGGCAATGAAAACTGTCCTTGTAGAGAGGTGTCCTCTAGTGAGAGTGTCCTCTCGTGGAGGTTCTACTGTATTTAAATATTCTCTCTGTCTCCATCCTTTGTTGATATTTCAATCTGTTATTCAGTTTTGGTCATTATTTTCAAATCACCTGTTTGTTTTTATTGTGTTGTGGAATAGTTTTAACAAAGAAAATCTAATATTTTGTACTGCAGGTCCCTCCCCCCCCCCTCCTTAAACAACCCTCCTCCCCCTCTCCCCATGTTGTATTGACTTGTACAAAACAAGAGAAGGTGAAAGTTCCCTGAGGTAACAAAAGGTGTGATCTATGTACTTGTTTTTTTACTTCTCTCATTTTATCAAAGTATCATCCTCTGTCTGAACTAAACATTTGTCTTTTAGAAATGATAAGGCACAATTTGGATTATAGATTATAAACACAAGGTAATAATCCAAATAAATAAATAGTGTGAAGTACTGAAGTGTTTTGTCTAAAGATGATAACAACGCTGTTACCAAAATGTCACACACTATTTATTTATTTAGATTTGGTCTTATTACCTTGTTTTTATATTACTATAATGTTATTTAATCCTTTGTTTGATAAGGTACAATTATAAGACTTCTGTCTGATGATGGTAACAATGCTGTTACCAAATACTACAAACATTTCATTAATTACCTTTTGTTTCAAAGTGTTTGTATCCACACTAGGTGTTGATCTCACTCCACTTGTTTATCTGCTGGGGAACACTGTCATCTCTTTGTTGAATATTGGGAGGACTTTCCATTTGTCCCCGCTTCAACTTCCTGAGAGAGCATAGATAGGAGTTGGAACCTCATTATAATTCTAATCTAAAAAGATAAAGGTCACCTCTCCCGTCAAAATAGATGTCAAAGCTAGATGCCATCTCATATTCACGCCTCCCAACTTGGTTTTAACATCCTAATTATTAAGTCTCAATTGTCTTAACTCTGGTTAGTACAACCTCAATAGTGTATATATATAAATACAGTTGAACCTGTCTATAGCGCCCCCTCTAAATAACGCCTCCCTCTCTATAGTGCCCGATTTTAAATACATAGTACGATACGATTTACATTAAAAGTGACCTGTCTATAGCACCCCCTCTCTATAACACCCTATTTTGGTGAGTCCAAAGAGCTATAGACAGATTTAACTGTATAATGCATTAGTGTGCTATCTGTTATAGGAAATTTTACCTATTTGTGATATGTGTATGATTCTTTTACAAAATTTAAGGGCAGTTCTCAACCTGCAATCCCAAAACACATTATTCACTCATCCATTGATGTGCTCTACTCATCCCCGACAGACACCATCAACAAGCTTTACAAGCTTGATACCCTAATATGATTGAGTGGAGATAAGAAAGAAGAAGAAGAGGGCAGTAGAAAATTGATTTATTTTTAAAAGAATCATAAGAGTCAAAAATAGTTCAAATTTCCTCAATAGTGTATCTTGGTTATAACTTCATAATTTTAAAGTCCTAAGTTTTAAGTTCCTATTGTTTTAACGATGGTTATGGCAACAACAACATGGTGTGTTCTAACAACAATTTACATCTAGGTCCCAAACAATGGTATCATAAGCTACTGTAGATGGATCCTATTTGATTAGAGGAAAGAAACAAAGAAGTTGAGGACAACCTTGTAGCAACTTGTAATGGTGATGTTTACAGGTGATCTACCAAGGCAAACCTCATGAGAGCCTGGCAGAGAGGGACCTGTATGATGAAGGAGTCCGGATGGGGTCCTGGGGACTCCTACTCCATTGTCTCTCAGGTAGTCCACCACCTTGTTGTTGGGTTCCTTCACAATGGGGAAGCCATCACAAGGCTCTCCTTAACTTTGATAAACTTCTCCATTTGTTGTTAAGATTACAGTAGAACCACCTCTCTCTCTCACTAAAAGACAACAACACCTAGTTACAGAGCCAAATTTATCACAGATTTATAAACACAAGGTAAAAACACCAAATCCTTATAAATACATAGTGTGTGACGTTTCAGTAACAACGTTGTTACCATCTTCAAACAAAAGTACTGAATCTCGAGTATTATTATATATAGATTATATATATAATCTAGCAATCTTCAGTACTCTTGTCTGAAGATGGTAACAACGTTGTTACTGAAACGTCACACACTATTTATAGGGATTTGGTGTTATTACATTGTGTTTAGAGCCAAACTGTCTTTTAGAAAGAGGTATATCCTCTTACCAGAGAGTTGCTAATTGGTAAAAAAGGTTATTTTGGAGATGTAAACTGTCCTTTGTGTGACAGAGAGGTCTGTTAGAGAGAATGCCCTCTCATGGAGAAGGTTCTGGCATATTGTAATCCTGTACTTTAATATAAATGGGGAGATATTGGATTTTAGACAGTGATTATCAAAGCTCAATCATAAAGCACACAATTTGGATTATAGATTATAGCTACAAGAAAATAAGACCTAATCTAAATAAATTAAAAGTGTGCGACGTTTCGGTAACAGGATTGTTACTGAAACGTCACACGCTATTAATTTATTTAGACTAGGTATTATTTTCTTATTTTATCAAGGCTCAAATGATGTTGTGATACTGTGCTCACATCAAAATATAAAGTCACTATAAAGACAGTAGGTTGTATCTATTTATTGGTGGGAAAGATGTAAGCTTACAAGCACAGCACTGTTCTACTGGCTGTAGTGATAGAACACACATCCAGGATGTCCTTCCATGTCAAGATTTGTTTCCAAAACCTTAAAAGGCTTATTTAGCTCTCACTTTGGCTCACATATCCCTCCCAGCAAAATCACCCAAATTATCAAGGAAGCGAAACTACAAATAGCAAATGATAAGGCACAATTTGGATTATAGATTACAAACACAAGGTAATAAGACCAAATATAGATAAATAAACAGTGTGACGTGTCAGTAACAGCATTGTTACCATCTTCATTCAGTACTTTTGTCTGAAGACAACGCTGTTACACCAAAACATCAAACTCTATTTTATCTCTGGATTTGGTCTTATTACCTTGTGTTTACAAATAGCAAAGTACAGCACAAGATCACAGATCAATGTGAATTAGCCATAACAGCAGCTCTTCGGCAAATTCAGACAACAAAAACCATCAATATGTATATCATGGCATGTTTGCAAGCTTTTCACAGCTCTATTGAGAATTGCCTTGTTTTTATGGTAAGGTACAATTTGGATTATAGATTAGAAGCCCAAAAATAACAAGACCAAATCTAAATAAATAGTGTGTGATGGTTCGGTAACAGCATTGTTACTGAAACGTCGCACACTATTTATTTGGATTTGGTCTTGTTATCTTGTGCTTTATTTCAATGCATTTTTAAAGAGAGATGTCCACCACCCCGCCTTTGTTGGTACTAGAGTACTATCAATTCTATCTCAATATGTAAATAAGGTTTATAATTAATTGCATAACCTCATTAGAAGGGTATGGCTGGACAAAGAAGGTAACCACCAGTTGTTGATTCCCTTGAATAAATCTTTCAATGGAATATTGGGAGAATGAGGAGGCCTGTTGTTGCTTATTCCTCAAGTTGTTTAAACGATCTCCATTAGGTTCCATTGTCTCAGCTTTTCTATTATAGTCCTGGGTCCTCTCTGTGGAGGCCTAGTGGACAGACAGAGCTAGAAGAATTAGATGGAACATCTTGTAAGAGGATTGAAGGTTTTGGAGGGTAAAATGAAGTAAAATAATTGGGGACTGGATGGGAAGCTAATGAACAGAAGAACCCAAGATAGAGAACTAGGGACAAGCACCAATTCTGTCCTCCCAAGAGAACAACAGTCTTTGATTTCAAGACTTAAGTCTGGTCATCTATAGACAATGACTTTCCAGAATGGTTTCAAGGTTTTCCCACTATGTATTAAGTGTCAACCTGCAACCCCAAAACACATTATTGACTGTATTGACTCATCCCCAGCCCAGACACCAACAAAAGTCTCAAGCTCTACAGACTTGATACCCTGATATGATTGTTGAGTGGAGATAAGAAAGAAGAAGTATGGTGTTTGTGGAGAATAGGACAGAGAAACTGAACTGACCGTAGAGAAATTTTTTTTTTTGCTTATCCCTAGTACACGTGGTACAGGCCATGATAATCCGTAGAGAAATAAAGAGAAGAACTCAACATAGAGAGGCACCACTGGAGACCAGGACCTGTTATTGATAGCCGTCTTTATTTTGTTTCCCCATCTCAAGGACATCAGTACTGTGAATGTTGTAACAATGATGCTCAAACATTGTGGTTGTAATTTGGCTGAAATAAATTGAGATGCACCTGCCGAACCAACACTGCATGTACCTACATGGGAATTACTTCCCCCTGGTGTACTACAGCCATCTGGAGGTCTTCAGCTCTTCTTTTGTTTTTTTTTTACTTATCCCTAGTACACGTCTGCTTCAGGAACGGCCTCAAACTACAGGCAAAGTCAGACTTTCACCAAAGTGTGCCTGGATCATGGTGCCATGATAAAGCTGCACCCCTACATCCAATTCCATGAGATCTTTTGGCTTGCATTAGATGTACTAAACAGGAACTTTGGGAGAGGCTGCTGCTTATCATAAAACAGCTCGAGGAGCATGAACTCATGGAATTCGGGTAATCTTTACACGGGGGATAAGAAACAACAACACACATGGTACAGGCTATGATAATCATGGTGGGTAGAAGTAGGCGATTGCTTTTTTACTGTAAGTGCACCACATATCTACACATGTGAAAAAGCGGTTCGAGTCAGCTCTCTCTCTCTTCTAATTTCAAAGACTATTTCTAAAGGGTGGCCCAAAACTCCCGCAAGAAGCAATTTTAATAGAAAACATAAGTATCTATAGGTAAAAATTGTATATTTGGTTTGTTAATTTATAAAGCATAGGGTCTTATGTAAGGAATAGCTATCAGGTAAATGGCTTCCAAGGCCATTTTACATAAATGAATTTCATTGAAACAGCAGCACTCAACTTCCTACTTGTCCTGTTGGCATAAACCTAACAAAGTTCAATGACATGATTTGTGCAGCCAATCCTCATCACTGTAATGAGAAATTACATGATCAGGAAATGACTTGTATTATAATTAGATTGTTTCTTGGGCTGTGTGGCATACCTTATGAATTACTTCATTCAGTTCCCTTGTCTGAAGATGGTAACAACACTGTTACTGAAACGTCACACACTATTTATTTGGATTTGGTCTTATTACCTTGTGTTTATAATCTAGAATCCAAATTGTACCTTATCAGTTATGAATCAATATTTATAATTTTTAAATTATAAAACTATCAAAAAGATTTCTTGTGGAGTGAGTCTTTAGTGAGATCTGAATGATGACCCTGTAGCCATAGCCCGTAGGCTTTGCTATTATCGATTATATTTTGTATTGTTTTATGTAGTTGTTGTTGTTTCTTATCCCCTTGTGTAAAGGTCATGAATTCTATGTGATCTCGTGGAATGGAGTGTAGGGGTGCAGCTTTCGTTGATCATGGCACCTTGATCCAGGCACACTTTTTACATAGTTTAAATATTTTTATTTACTTTAATTACACAGTAGTTAACCTTCTCTCTGTCTCTGAAAGATGACACCTAGTTGCAGAGTTAAAGTGTTTTTTAGGGAGAGGTGTGGTGAAGTGTATGTGTTCTCCACCACACAGCCTGATGGTGTGGCAGACACGACACCTCTGTTACGGAGCCTGTGTGTGCAGCTGCCTTGTTTGCCGGGTTGGTGCAGGACAAGCTCAGCCAGAGGTGGGGACAGGGTACGGTGTACCTGGGCGGCATGGTGTGTCACACGGTGGCCATGTTGGGTACCCTGCTGACCCGCAGCCCCCTGGTGGCCAACCTGTGCTCAGCTCTGTCCGGCCCAGCTCTAGCCGTAGTCACCACTGTGCCCTGTAACTTGGCCACAGCCTATCTCACTGCCCGGGAGGTCAGTGGCCCCAACCCTGTCTGTTTGGATCATTTCACAGTCATTTAAACACAAGGTAATAAGACCAAATAAATAAATAGTGTGTGATGGTAACAGCATTGTTACTGAAATATAATAATTTTAACCTAAAAGAAACAAAGATTATGAGAAAAATTATTTTAAGAGACAATTTAAAGAAGCTTTTTTTCATTCAAAAGTCCTTAGTGGGGGGGCCCGAGTCCGACTTCCAAGTCGTTCCGCCAAGAGATCAACACCACAGAGGTCCGTACGTCTCTTGACCTCACGGACAATACAGCAGCTTGACCGAGAAGTCCTCACTTCTTTTTTCTAGATTTGATTCATTTTGTCTCCTCTCTTATTGTAAAGACGTTGCTGTATCACCTCATAAGCATAAATAATAATATTCAAAAGAAATGTGCTACAATTAACAGAATGGAAGAAAGAGAAAATCTAAATGATATTTATAGATATGCTTTTAATTATATCTAAAAAAAAATAAAAGTGGGTTTTTTCCACTTTTAATTCTAAGATTAATATTCTGTGTTTCTCAGAAAACTATCTTCTTCTTATCTGTTATCTTGTTTACACACTTGATAACAGTAACTATTTAAAACATGCTGTGGTGAAATTTCTCATTCAGTACTTTTGTCTGAAGATGGTAACAATGCTGGTACCAAAACGTCACACACTATTTATTTATTTATTTGGATTTGGTCTTATTACCTTGTGTTTATAATCTATAATCCAAATTGTGCCTTATCATTTTCACAGTCATTTATTTATATGGGACTGTGGATATATTTGACAATCCTGACCTTTTGTTGTCTCAATGGTCCCCCCTGCACCAGTCCAACCACCAGGGAGTACAAGTAACCAAACAGAACTGCTTCCTACATCTGGAATGGGTTGACAGGAAGTCTTAGGAAGCTTGGTAGATGAACAAGGAGACCCCTGTTAGAAGAAAATATAGAATAATCAGATGGAAGACGTATAAAGAACAGAAATGAGATGGTACTTGGTAACTGTAGGACCTCTGTGTCTATTGTAACATGTTTTACTGCTTGTGATCTCTACCATGAATTTAGTGAAACTGTTCTGCTCAGGTCTCTCCAGTTATGTTAGACTTCCCTAGCTTGAATTCTTTAAAACTTCCCCCAACCAGTCCATCAATCCTACTCTTCCTTCCATATTGTTCTCTTTCCATTCATATTTTACCTTCCAGAACTTTCTTCATTGTACCATTACCTGTGTCCCATTCTATTTTTCTGCCTTATGACCTTAAACAGGCCTCATTCCTCTTTTTTAAGACTTCTTCAATCCTGATATAATGCCAACCCCTCTTCCCATTCATACCTCCAATCTCTCTCACAATTCAAATGTTTCCAATATTCCTTCCTCTACCATCCCCCATTGGCCATGTGTCCTGACCCCTGGCTCCAATCAGAGTCTCAATTACCAGCCCCCTCCATACCTCTTGGCCAAGCCCTGTGTTTATGGGGGAACTACCCAGCAAGGGTGCGGTGGAATTTCAGCTGTGAGGCTCTGACCTCAATTATCAGGAATTCATAGAAACTGCAGATAAGGTGGTCGCCCACCGCTCCTTATCTCTCTGTTTAGACAAGTCAATTTCTGGGATTGACGGGCCTGTCAACAACTGGCCAGGGAAATACCCTTCCTACCACTCTGCAACAGCGGGAAATCTAGATCAGCTAGATGTAGACTTTCTGTTACTACTTGCATGCAAGATGGAAAAATATGATTTTAACACTGTTTTTTCAGAGTACCTTTGTCTGAAGTGGTATTAATGTTGATAATTTGGATTATAGATTAGAAACACAAGGTGCTGTTACATCACATGTCTTGTGATGAAAACCTCCATGACAACCAACTCTCAAGACATTTTCTAATTAAAACATATAAAAAGTATTAACCAATTTCTTTCTATAAATTACCATCTGTAAATTTAAATTTTTTGATTGAAGAGGGGATGATTTACTAAAAAAGAATTTAGTCTGAATTAAAAAATAATAAGGAAGGTTTAATTTATATAAATTCTGAATCAACAGTCTATAACCCCTTGCTATAAAAACATTATTTGATGTAGTTATATATTTGTAGAGAAACATTGTCACAATAATCCAGGGCTACAGTAGATCTGGTGTTGTGCAGGTGTATTACCCCCGACAGCTACGGAGAACGTGGCATCGGGAGGGATCTGGCAGTCCTAGACTCAGCCTACTTCCTCTCCCAGATTGTGCCGGCCATGTTCATGGGCCACCTGGCCGAGATCTTCGCCACCTCCTCCGTCTACATGGCAGCCGCCACCTTGTTCGGTCTTCTGGGCTGTTTCTGTAGTCGGCTGATTATCTACCCCCCCACCCCCACGGCCCCAGTGCCCCAGCGCCACCTCTAGACATTGCTAGTCATTCCTCCCTTGTTGAATCTCTCGCTGCGAGATTTTCTCTCGGCACTTGGCTTGTATATAGACCATCCCTCTCCTACACATCCATATAGATTGATATTTTTATACACACATCTCTCCATTTTTGTGGGTTTGTTTGTTTGCTTAGTTGGTTGGTTTTAAATATATCAGCTAGCCTACCTCAAGTCCTAAATCCTACTGTGGGTTACAACACTAATTGCTCATGGAATTTTTCATGGAATCTTCACACAAGGGGATAAGAAACAACAACACTAATTGCTCATGGAATCTTCACACAAGAAACAACAACACTAATTGCTCATGGAATTCACGTAATCTTTACATAAGGGGATAAGAAACAACAACACTAATTGTTCATGGAATTCATGTAATCTTTAAACAAGGGGATAAGAAACAACAACACTAATTGCTCATGGAATTCACGTAATCTTTATACAAGGGGATAAGAAACAACAACAACACTAATTGCTCATGGAATTCATGTAATCTTTAAACAAGGGGATAAGAAACAACAACACTTATTGCTTATGGAATTTGTGTAATCTTTATACAAGGGGATAAGAAACAGCAACACTAATTGCTCATGGAATTCATGTAATGTTTAAACAAGGGGATAAGAAACAACAACACTAATTGCTCATGGAATTTGTGTAATCTTTAAACAAGGGGATAAGAAACAACAACACTAATTGCTCATGGAATTCATGTAATCTTTAAACAAGGGGATAAGAAACAACAACACTTATTGCTTATGGAATTTGTGTAATCTTTATACAAGGGGATAAGAAACAGCAACACTAATTGCTCATGGAATTCATGTAATGTTTAAACAAGGGGATAAGAAACAACAACACTAATTGCTCATGGAATTTGTGTAATCTTTAAACAAGGGGATAAGAAACAACAACACTAATTGCTCATGGAATTTGTGTAATCTTTAAACAAGGGGATAAGAAACAACAACACTTATTGCTCATGGAATTCATGTAATCTTTAAACAAGGAGATAAGAAACAACAACAACAACACTAATTGCTCATGGAATTCATGTAATCTTTATACAAGGAGATAAGAAACAACAACAACACTAATTGCTCATGGAATTCATGTAATCTTTATACAAGGAGATAAGAAACAACAACAACACTAATTGCTCATGGAATTCATGTAATCTTTAAACAAGGGGATAAGAAACAACAACAACACTAATTGCTCATGGAATTCATGTAATCTTTAAACAAGGGGATAAGAAACAACAACAACACTAATTGCTCATGGAATTCATGTAATCTTTAAACAAGGGGATAAGAAACAACAACACTAATTTCTGGTGTAATAACTTCTGTATGAATAGACTTTAATGAAGTGGAATATAGCGGAGGATTGATTGGAGAGACTTGTGGAGAAAAGTTACAATTATATAGGTTAGCTCTCTAACAAATGAATAAATGGCGGTTCATCAACAGTCTTGTCACCATCTTCAGATTGAAGATTTTTTGTCTGAAGATGGAAACAGAATGTTACAGTTTAATTGGTTTCAAATTTGATCATATCCCTATGGATAAATCATGTTTCAGATAAAAACCCTGGTCTTCCTTAAGAAACCTAGGGAGTTTGTGATTTGTTTTAGATAAATCAATCCTCATAAGTTGATCTATTTGATAATGTGGGTGTGTGTATTTTATCCTTCAAGTTAATCACTCTGCATTTAAATTGTTGTGCAATATTTTTACTTTATATACACACCTGTTTTTGAGAGTTATGGCATTTTTTATGGCAGGTTATATACCAGTGACAATGACACTGATTCTCCTCACATACAAATGTTATTGGAGGGAAATCTCAGAGATGAAATTAGGAGTTACTTTTATGATCTCTTTTTGTTATACTGAATTTTTTATATTTTTTTATCTGTGACAATATATATACACTTAAACTTGTCTATAGCGCCCCCTCTATATTGCACCTTCCTCTCTATAGCGCCCGATTTTAAATACATAGTACGATGCGATTTACATTAAAAGTGACCTGTCTATAGCACCTCCTCTCTATAGCACCCTATTTTGGTGAGTCCCAAGAGGGGGCGCTATAGACAACTGTATATATATACAGTAGAACTACCTCTCTGTAAAGGACAACACTTAGTTTCAGAATAAAAATGTCCTTTAGGGAGAGGTATCCTCTAGCTAGAGTGTCCTCTCATGGAGTTTGTTCTACTATATAAATTGATATAAAAGTAATATTCTATTAGGTTGGTTGTTTTTGTGAGGGCCTGAATTACCCCAATCACTGATAATAATGATGATTGTTGAAATGACAAGTTAAAACTTTCCTTTTTGATTTTGGAAAAAAAAAAAAAGTTTTCTTTATTCTATACACTCTAGGAGGTAAAACTGCATTCTTAAGAAGGCAATCTAATGAAGATCATTCCCTTCTGACATTTATAATCTCTGATGGGTTTTTGGACTTGAGGATATATTGTCTCACCATATAACCCCCTATTTGCATATCTTTCATGTCTCATTGTGTTGTGGATGTTGCCAGATCTCATCTTTGTAGCTCTCCCTCTATTCCAATCTACTTTGTTTATTGCATACCTGCCATCTGCACATATGCAAAATTTACAAACTAAAGTTATGCAATTAATATTTTTTTTTAAAGGTTTTTTTTTTGCAGATTTTTCCTAACTGAATGTTAGCTTTGGATTTAAAAATGCATTTTTTTTAACATACCTCCTTCCTCTCTATTATTTTTATTTTGACAATATTTTAAGAAATCATTTTTATTGATCTAAACTAATTATTGATTATTTGTTATGATTATTTTAGTTTTATATATGATTCTATACACAGGAACATCAGAAGAACAGCAAAGAAAGAATTTTTAAAATTACAAAATATTTTCTCACAATGAGTTTCTTTTTATTACAAAACGCTAGCTTTCAAGTGATAATCGCTCTTCGACGGGCTTAATAAATTGTGAAAAAAATATTTTGTAATTTTAAAACTTTTTTCACAATTTTATCATGAATAAAGAAAGAATTTACATATAATATATAAATGTTGCTATATGTAAATATGTACTAGGTAGTATGTTAGTAAGCTGCACAATAACAGATCTGAGAAAAAGGGGAGTAGCATGGAAAATAATATGTTCAAATTTGAAACTATATACAGTATAGATTCTGGAAAAGTAAAATCCTCTGAAATAAATATATAAATAATAAACAAAACCAGAGTTTCTTGTTTATTTTATACTATTCTCAAGCTTTCGGGTATTACATACAAACCTTTTACAGGAGTATTTGATCCCCTATAGAAAGGTTTGTGATACCCAAAGCTTGAGAATAATATAAAATCAAATGATAAGGCACAATTTGGATTATAGATTATAAACACAAAGTAATAAGACCAAATCAAATATCAATAAATAGTGTGTGATGTTTCGGTAACAACACTGTTTATTTATTTGGATTTGGTCTTATTACTTTGTGTTTAAAATTAAATATGAAATTCATCCTCGGAAGCCATTTTGTTTATTATTTACTATACAGTAGAACTACCTCTCAACACCTAGTTATAAAGTGTCTTCTAGGGAGAGATGTCCACTTACCAGAGAATTGCTAAATAGTAAAAATTGTAATTTTGACAATGAAAAATGTCCTTTGAGTATGTTCTACTGTATTTGTAATATACATATATAAAAGGTATTTATATATTTTAATATATTATATATATATTTTTTTCAAATAAAACATTTTTAAAGATATTGTATATTTTTTTGGGCAGAAACCACCAATATAGAATGGCAGCCTGTCTAAAATCCAATATGTAAATTGGGTTGTGATGAATTTTGCCATCACAATCTTGGGATGTTCTCTCTTATATGCTTTCAACTCTTTAGAAAATTTTCAGATTATATATTTTCATACGTTGTATGTGAAAATATTTTTTGATATATCTACATATATGTTCTAGTTCAAGAAAAAAAAAAAGGCTCTATTTTTGAATATATATTTTAAAATGCTCTCTCACAATTTGGATTAGAAACATAAGGTAACAAAGTCCAAATGAATAAAATGTACGTGACGTTTCAGTAACAGCTTTGTTACTAGAGTAGAAATAGCTCTCTGTAAAGCTCTGGAAGAACCAAAGTGTCCTTTAGGGAGAGATTTCCTCTTTCTGGAGAGTTGCTAAATAGTAAAAATGGTGATTTTGGCAATGAAAACTGTCCTTTGTAGAGAGGTGTCCTCTCATTGGGTTTTTTTTTTACTGTATCTTTCACAATTTTACTTTATACCTTATAATATATTTAGTCTTTATACCTTATAATATATTTATTCTATTAAGGGATTAACCTATTATTAATAATAATAATAATATTTATACTTTATAATTTTATTAAATGTTTTTATTTATATAAAGAAGATTCTAAATTAAAAATGTAAAAAGGCACAATTTACCAATCCTTTTCATTAAAGAGACGTTTAATGTCAGGCTAGTGTAGGACCTCTTCTGACTATAATTCAACACAGACTTCAACTTTTTTTCTTCAAGTTTCTCTCAATACTTACTTTAATTCAACATTTACTTCAACCAATTTCTCAAATCCCATTCAGCCTATTTGCTTCAATTTAACTGACTATAATTCAACATACTGAACTCTTACTTCAACACAAAATCCCTTGGTTGGTAGAGTTGAATTGAATAAGTTGGAGGAGGACTTTCTAAGACATCTTTGTTGGTTACATAAAGTTTTGATACCTATTCCAATGATCAGGTGTAACTGATAAGTGTTTCTGCTCTGTAAATAAATAATATCACAGCTGGTTTTACAGATTCTGTGCAGAAATCTGGGGTAAACAGATAGATATTTAGTAGATGCAACTTTTCAATGCTTTCTTGTTTAAATAAAGGAGGAATTTATACAATTACTTAACTGAATATAAAAAAGATTGGGAAATTTGTCTCATCAGTGGTGAACCATCCCAGCGATATTTCACCAATCCACCAGATCTAAGCTATTGTATTGGTTATTCTGTCTATAATTCAATCCACCAGATCTAAGCTACAACTATTGTATTGTAGATATAGTATATCTGTACTTGGTGTGATGGTGCAACTATGGAAATATTATAAAATAAATGAAGCTTCCAGGGTTAAGTTTCTTGTGCAACTTTTTATTTTCAAGCTTTCAGACTTGTCAGTCCTTCAACAGGATTATCACGTTAACAACTTAATAATAAATACAATTTTTATATAAACATTATTATATACATATTTTAAATACTTATTATATATTGAGAGAAAAATATAAATAAATATAACTATGGAAATATGTAATTGTGGATAATTTCAGACAATAGGGCAAGTTGATATAGAGAGTGAGTCAGTTGTGTTATATCATGGAACATTCCTCTACTCAGTGGCAGCTAGATGCATCCCACTTTAAATTACTGCCATCAACATTTGTGTGACAACATACATCGATGAAATCCTTTATTTACATTTTCTTCCTGTTAAACATAAGTTCTTTAGTACCTGGCTCAGATATGAGGTATGTTTCACCTTAAAAAAAAATAAAATAAGACCTAATAATTTATTAGTGTGTGACGGCAACAACATTGTCACCATCATCAGACAAAAGAATAAAATTTCTATAATACAAATTGTGCTTTATCATATGTT
This sequence comes from Cordylochernes scorpioides, assembly GCA_030710605.1. Classification (NCBI taxonomy): domain Eukaryota; kingdom Metazoa; phylum Arthropoda; class Arachnida; order Pseudoscorpiones; family Chernetidae; genus Cordylochernes; species Cordylochernes scorpioides. The sequence goes on from CP092880.1 coordinate 64,680,120, forward strand.
TCATCTTATTTACATATGCTTTAAATACTCCTGGGTTTTATAAAGAAATGCATAGACTTTGTTGAGCCTGTATCACACTGACAAAAGCCAATAGCCTGAAATATCTATCTATATATGGATGAATTTCTGTACTATAAATCAAGTAAAGATATATTTTGATCAATTTCTGGAAATTTAAAAAAAAATTGCATATTGTTTTCAGTTGGTATTTATATTGATAAATGGCGGTTTGCCATAAGAAACTTTTTGTTTTAAGATTGGGAAATACTCTTTCATTATTGTTTTCTGCCTTTTTTCAACTATAATCTCAATCCTAATTGGACTGCAATATGTGGAAGTGTGAAATATATACATATGCAAATAAGGAATATATATATATGCAATTCTGAAATGTATGCAAATTGGGTGTGTAAGCGAAAGGTTTATAGTATGCTGCCTCAATGTATGTGTCAAGATTATGTAAATATTGTTGCATCATCTTTGTTTTTTTTTTTTTTACTTGTTGCTATACCGTTTGTTTGTTTGTTTGTTATTGTCACATGCCAAAGTGCCTCCCCATTGGTGGGCTTGCCCTAGCTTGAGAATTAAAATAAAAAAGTCTTATTTTGTAATATATTTGCATATTTATTTTATACCATACAACATCTAGCTGATTATGGTAATGTAAAACTTTACTTTCTTTTGTAGAAAAGATAATAATGTACTGGGGGTGGAATAATGACAAAATTCTCTGTGCAGCTCAAACAATCACATATTAATGCATCCAAAGAGACATCTCTTCCTTCAATTATACATCAGAATGATTCACTGTTTATCCCAACTCCGCCTTTGTCGGTCCCAAGCCCGGATGAAAAAGGAGGAGGGGAGCAGTAACAAGCTCACTAAAAAACCTGGGTTCAGCTGGCCCGGCTGATAGTACCCTGTAAGGACTCCAGGGATACAGGATGAGAAACGTTTGTACTCCATGTTAGGAGCGGCTGCACATGGCGTCTGTTCCTCATGTCAGAGGCGGCCATTTCTTTTGGAGCTAAGTCGGCCTGCCACTGAGTAGTGCTCCCAGTCTTAATGACAAAGGCAGATCATTCAGTCATGATGGTTGTCAAACATAAATCCAAATATGATTGAGTGGAGATAAGAAAGAAGAAGACTGTTTATCCTCCTAGTAAAGACTTTACTAGTGGTTATAAAGAATGAACCACAACACCAGTTTGAGAAAATTCAGACAAAACTAAGCTGTATACCATGGTTTTGGGCTTTTGAAAAGCCGCCCCTGTACTGATGATGGTCTAAGCTCGAAACTGCAGTCTTCTGGTTGGTGGCTACTGTCTGAATTTGACAAAAGTGGTATTGTGGCTCATCTGTTATCAATCAATAGTAAAGTTTTAACTAGGGTAATAAACAGTGCATTGTTATGATACATAATTAAAGGAAGAGGTGCCTCTTTGGATGTAAGAATATCATTCTCCTGCAACTCTATGTTGTACATATACTATTATTGTGCCTTCTACATGCTTAGGAAAAGCATTTTAAGGCATAACTCATAGTTAGGAGTCTCCAAGCGCCCGCCGTAATGGAGGGCCAAGGAGAGGGCTGGAGAGGCGACGGCGAGGCCGTGGGCACCCCGGGGGAGAGGAGGGCTAGTGCGCGCCGTTTTGAGGGAACCAAGGCAGCACCAAGCACAACTAAGGGGCCGCAGGCTTCAAAAATAGTTGAGAGATCATATCAGGGATCAAGATCAGGCGATCAGGACCCAGAGCTCAAGAGGTCTGGCTTTTACTCTATGTTGTACACACATCTATATATAAACCCCATATGATGCACTAGCACGCCATCTGTTATCAAATTTTGAAACTATTTTAAAGCCGTAAGATTCTTTTTTAAATTAAACAATTTGATATTTGCGGAAGAGCGATTGCTCGAAGCATATTATATATTTATAAATGTATGTAATTCTATTGTCCTCAAAGCTTATGTTCATAGTTCTTCTAAAATATCCATTCAAAGAGTCTACCAACAGTATCACTATAAAAGGAAGTTCCAAAAATGCAATATAACAGCGGTATGGTAGATTAAACTGGTGAAACCGCTGAGAGGGTTCACCACTGATGAGACAGGCCCTCCCTTTAATTTTTCCATTGCAGTAAGGGCAGTAGAAATTGTTTAATTTAAAAAAGAATCTTGCGTCTTTAAAATAGTTTCGAAATTTAATAAACCCCATATGTAAATAGAATTAACCCTTGCAGTCCAATGTTGGTGTGGTATAAACCGTCTGATTTTCGACAACCACAACTCAGGATCGAATCCCACATTGGACACTTTTTTTTTTTAAGAAAACAAATTCCTTCAATGTCCCCCTATTCTTGCATAAGTTCAACCTCACCTGTGAGTACAAGTAACCAAATTGTACTTGCTTACTTTGACATAATGCCATCTTTCTGTATATACTGAATCTTATGAAAACTTTGGCAAGTTTAGAGCTATTTGTACACAGATTTATAAATCACTACTAATTCATCGTGTAAATAATTGAAGATATATATATAAATAATTCTTCTTCTTCTTTCTTATCTCCACACTGGGTGAAGTAGAATGCGTCTGCCTTTATCATTAAGACTGGGAGAACTACTCAGTGGCAGGCCGACTTAGCTCCAAAAGAAATGGCCGCCTCTGACATGAGGAACAGACACCATGTGCAGCTGCTCCTAACATGGAGTACAAACGCTGCTCATCCTGTATCCCTGGAGCCCTTACAGGGTTCTATCAGCCGGGCCAGCTGAGCCCAGGTTTTTTAGTGAGCTTGTTACTGCTCCCCCTCCTTCTTTTTCATCCGGGCTTGGGACCGGCAAAGGTGGAGTTGAAGAAAGAGTCTGAAGAAAATAAATTGCTTCAATGTCCCCCCGATTCTTGCATAAGTTCAACTCCATCTGTGAGTGCAAAGTAACCAAACAGGGATCTGGTATCTTGTAAGTACAAACAGTCAATTGGTGTACTTAGAGTAAAAGTCATCGCTAACTACTCACCATGATTATCATGTCCTATACCATGTGTACCTAGTATAAGTAAAAAATGACCAATGTTAGGTAGCATCCAACATCAGGTGTTTTAGAATGAAATTTATTGATCCATAAAGGTCAACATCTCCTATCAAAATGAATGTTTAAACTGTCATCCATTGACCATATCCATAAATTAGGGCATTCGGATCAAAGCCACTACATCAGCTTTAGAAAATGAGCTTTGTCACAGCTGATGCAGTAGAGGCTTTGTCACTGACCTAAGTCCACTATCTTGCGGAGCCAGTCTATAGATGGCGCTTAGTATAAACATCTATTTTGACTGGAGAGGTTGATCTTTCTTTTTTTATGGATCTGGAATAAAGGGAATGGTGTCAGTCTGGTATTCCAATATAATACATTCTAACAGAATATATCACTTGGATATCCCTTTCTTCCTTCATTTCCTGTTGGTTGTTATGTCTTCTAGTGGACTTTCTCTACAAGTCATTACCTCTCAATGTGCTTTGTTTCTTTCAATCTACACTCATCATCATCATCATTGATGTCGCCGATCGTCTGAATCCCAATATACATGCTAAAAGTACAACTTTCTTAAGTTTTGTCTCCATGGGTGTAGATTCTCTCAATACAAGCCTGCGGGAGAATGGTATTCATGTAATGGGTACCTCTCCCTTTAAAAATGCATCTAAACAAAATGCATTGTTCCAGTACAGAACGTTACTGTGTTGATGAATACTGAGTTGAACCCCCGCCTCCGCGTTGGTGTCCCCGCGTCAACCTCGGCACCTCAGAGGTCCTTGATTCGACGGCAGATTCAGGGAGGACTGGGTAAGGGTGCGGGGCTAAAGGGGGGGGGGGGGAGTCCTATTGGAGCGTAGGACGGGTCGATCTAAGTCCGAATGAGAGGGCTCGGTCAGCAACCTAGCCAATGAACTCTCGGAGACGCCTGTGGGTGAATGGTCAACCCCATTGTAGCCGGACCATACTGGCGGGCGCGAGGGGCCTACCAAAGGCCGCTCGATGCATGGAGCATGCATCATTCCTTCGGGCTGTGTGACGCTAGAGGGGACGCAAGGGCATTGCTGCCTATATCGTCCCTGGCTAGGTGAGCCGAATTTCTTCTTCTGTGTTGATGAATGAGCCACAACCCCAGTTTTGGCGAATCCAGACAATAAGTTACCTCTGTTGGCCAATGGTGGTTTTGTAGATCCTTCTTTATCACCAACAGTGCATTCTGTACTTGGGAAATAATAAAAATTGTTTTAATGCAATTTTAAAGGGAGAGGTGCCCATTTTCTCAGTACATAGACAGACACTCATGGACAATACTTGAGGAAGTTGTACCTTTCAGCATGTATATCGGAATAATAACTCTGAAATATATTACAGTGACCTTTATTGAAGATATACGAGATAACCAAGTGTGAACAACCTCTGTCTCCTTCGAAAAAATAGATGACCGAGATGTCAAAGACTCCACTTTCTTAATTTTTGACTATGAGTGTAGTTTTTATTCAATTTACGTCTTTCTCTAGCTGAATAGCTTTCAACCAGACACGAGACTCTCACATACACAAATTCATTTGTAAAAGTGGATTACAATATTTCCAAAACTCACAATCCACCAAGGTGGCATTTTGTAATCATCTAGTGGCAAAGTTTTCCAATCTGTAGTGATCGCGGCCTTATACTCTATGGAACATCAGCCTGGAGACATCGGGCGTTCTCCTGTGAAGGAATCTGACAGCTACGTAGCCTCCATTACACCTTGTCTAGGCTTATATTGTGTCCCTGTACTCCAACCATCTCAGACAGCTCTCCTCCCGACATCCAGACTCGGCTAGCTTTCCTACTGGAGATCAACACAGACTCTACGAATGATCTTGCCGTGATTCAGATAACCTTTTTCTTACATTCTACACCTTGAAGATGTAATATTACCTTTTATCTTCACAGATGGGTCGGAAAGTCATTCTGGAATTGGCACCGCGCAATTGTCCTTCCTACCCAAAAACACCAGCCGATTCTTTTTTGGTTCAATCCAGATTGTACAGTTTTCCCAGCTGAACTCTCTGCTATTTTTTGGGCCGTTCGCCTTGCCAGTAGCAACCTGACAAATTATGGAGTAACTATTATTTCAGACTGTAGATATATCTCGCAGCAATCTATACTGCAGGTCCAGCAAAATCATCCTTAGTAGAGGAAATAATCTTGGCGTTAGACAGTGCTCCTTTGTTAGGTACGTGGCCACAGCGGGGTAGATGGCAACGAACGGCCGGACAGGGCTGTAAAGAATGCTTCTACTCTAGAATCCTCATGCTCCATCTTCTTTCTTATCTCCACTCAAACACATTAGAGTATCAAGTTGTGACCCTTGATGGTGTCTGTTTGACAACCATCATGACTGGGTGAAGTAGAATGCATCTTCCTTTGTCATTAAGACTGGGAGCACTACTCAGTGGCAGGCCGACTTAGCTCCAAAAGAAATGGACGCCTCTGACATGAGGAACAGACGCCATGTGCAGCTGCTCCTAACATGGAGTACAAACTCTGCTCATCCTGTATCCCTGAATTAGCAGCCCTTACAGGGTACTATCAGCCGGGTCAGCTGAACCCAGGTTTTTTATTGAGCTTGTTACTGCTCCCCCTCCTCCTTTTTCATCTGGGCTTGGGACCGGCAAAGGCGGAGTTTCATGCTCCATCCTGCTTCGAAGTCTTGCTCATAAACGCTCATTTGCGGTAGCACTAGCGGCCTAGTGGGTACCCTGGACTGTTCAACCATAATATTTTCATCCACTCCAAGTCGTCTTCTCAAATTTCTCTCCAAGGTCTGTAAAGTAGAGTCACCACGGGCCACGGATATATCCTGGCAGACCTCTGGCACCGTGATCCAATTTGTCCTCGCTGCTTGGAGGAACCACAGACAGTCGATCACCTTCTATTCTACTGCGCAGCTTTTTTAAAGTACAGAATGCAGACAGCCTTACTATGAACTATGGACATAAGCCTCAAGAGGACCGAAGAAATACAGTTAAACCTGTCTATAGCGCCCCCTCTTGGGACTCACCAAAATAGGAGGCTATAGAGAAGGGGTGCTATAGATAGGTTACTTTTAATGCAAAATGTTTACATTTTAATGTTTAAAATCGGGCGCTATAGAGAGGAAGGCGCTATTTAGAGGGGGCGCTATAGACAGGTTTAACTGTACATCCAATTATAAATAAAAAATACCTTTATTTGCGGAAGAGCAAAGCTCGAAGCATATTATATATTTATAATTATATGTATTTCTTCCGTTCTCAAAAACTTCATTTAAAATACCTTTTCCAAGAGTTACGCTTCATTATTGGTATAAAAGAAAAACAGCCTAATGAAATATAACAGCGGTATGGTAGATTAAACTGGCGAAACCGCTGAGAGGGTTCACCACTGATGAGCCAGGACTTCCCAATATTTTTATTATTGCAGTAAGGGCAGTAGGATATTGTTTCATTTGTAAAGAAACATAGGCGCTGTGTATAAAATAGTTTATATTTTTAATTAAAAGATTAGTTGCAAGATTTGGAAAAAAAGGGGGATAGGAGAGGAAGCTTAGTTGGGGACATCTCACCCCTGTGGTGTTCGGCACCATGTCATCACATTGTTGACACTGCCTCACCTCTACACAATAGAACTACTTCTCTGTAAAGGACAACACCTAGTTACAGAGTCATAGTGTCCTTTGGGAAAGGTAGTAGGGTTCACCACTGATGAGCCAGGCTCTCCCATTATTTTATCATTGCAGTAAGGAAAGTAAAACTCTTTTTTTAAGACGTTCTGTAAAATAATTTCCATTTTCAATGATAACTTGTTTTGATGTTTTTGATTTTTCATTGAAAAGAAACTCATGCGGTGTAACTTCAAGTGTTGTTTTACAATCACAAGCCGCAGTGTATTATATTGTATTATAAGTTACTTTATGTATTATTTTTGAACGGAAAAATACGTCCAGGGTAGCCTAGTGGACATGGCATCTGCCCGGTAAGCGGAACATTGTGGGTTCGGTTCCCATCCCTGGACACTTTTATTTTTCCGTTCATCATTACTCTTCATAATTCACCCTTTCATACCTCATCCAAAATGGTTAGAAATAGTCAATATTTCACCTTGAAATAAATTTTTATTTTTCATTGAAAAGAAACTCATGCGGTGTAACTTCAAGTGTTGTTTTACAATAACTTGTTTGTAGAACGACATTTGAAAAATTATCCCGCATGTGTTTCTTTTGAACGAAAAATAGAAATTTATTTTAAGGAGAAAAATGATTATTTCTAACCTTAGAGATGAAGTATGAAAGGATGGATTGTGAAGAGTCATGATAAACGGAAGTCTTCATCATTACTCTTCACAATTCATCCTTTCATACTTCATCACTAAGGTTAGAAATAATCGTTATTTCTCCTTAAAATAAATTTAGTTTCTTCGTTCAAAAGAAACACATGCCGGATAATTTTCAAATGTCGTTTTACAATCACAAGCCGCATTATATTGTATAGGATAACTTGTTTATTGATGCTGAGTTTCATGATATTCCACCAGTTACTTCTGAGTACAACATTTCCCCTTTCTATTATCCTATATTGCTACTGTTCTCAAAGCTTTCGTCAATACAGTAGTTTTTGCTTATCCCTAGTACACGTGGTACAGGCCATGATAATCATGGTGGGTAGAAGTAGGCGACTGCTTTTTACTGTAAGTGCACCACATATCTACACATGTGAAAAGCAGTTCGACTTTGCCCTTACAAATATGCCAGAGCCCCGTTTGGTTACTTGTACTCGCTGGTGGGGTTGGACTTTTGCAAGAGTTTTGCAAGTATTTTCTTGAATGTCTTCACCAAGAATTCCTCTAAAGCGCCGACTATATAAGAGAATTGTCTAATAAAATATTGTCACTTTGAAAAATAAGGAAAGGCAAGCTTCAGGATGACGAGCCAATTTATTTTGATCAAAACATTCCCAACTTATTTACATATAACCCGGGTATTTATGTACGCTCCAGGAACCAGTGTTAGCCAAATTAATAAATTTGCATATTAAAATTTTACACAAATAAATTTACTGGCAATGTGTTTCTTTTGCCAGTAAATTTATTTGTGTAAAATTTTAACGATAGATGGCAATTAAATTTAATTTACTAAAATTTGCATATGATAAAAGATTGGTAAGAAGAGTAAATCGCTGAATAACAAAATGTCAAAATGAATATTCTATGAATAAAAAATAATAAATATTATAATACAATATTAGAGTGGTATGGTAGATCAAACTGGCGAAACCGCTGTGAAGGTTTACCACTGATGTATGAGCCAGGCCCTCCCATTATATTTTTCATTTCAGTAAAGAAGTTATTGGGAAGTTATTGTACTTGTTAGATAAAAATTTAAAAACGCGCTAAATAGTTTATTTTCCCATATACAGATGGCGTTATAACGTCTTACATTGCATCAATTTTTTTTCCTTGGAGATTCTTTGGCGCGAAAATAAATCCGCAGAAATCAAATAAGTCAGCTTTGCGGGGCAACACTCAGCTCGACGGTGGCGCTCGAGTGGCAAAAATGGGAACTAAACTTGACGTTGTATTATTTAGCTTGCTTTAAAGAGAAATTTGAATGTTGGATTATTTATATAATTGTACTATTTATAATTATCAACTCCACACACGTTACTCACTTTAAACTGGGCCTAATTAATATTAAAATAATTTTATAGTAGTTCCCATTTCTGCCACTCGAGCGCCACCGTCGAGCTGTTATTTAGCCCATAAAGTTCGCTCTAATGAATTTATTCACAGGCTTTATTTCCCCTCTTTTAAAATAATATGAATGGACTCTAATGTTTTATTTGATTAATTTATATATATTTAGGTTGTTTTTGTTTCTATTCATGTTTTAGAACTTTTCAATTTATATAATATTTTTGTAACATTTATGTGAATATATTTTTTAAATTATTATAGACATCTATATTTTATTTTTAAAACATGTATCTTAGCTATATTTGGGCGCCATTTAATACATATATATTTTATTTCATTAAATTTTTAATTGATAAAAATTTATATATAAACACAAATATTAATTAAAATAATTATAACATATTTTTGCGTGTATATAAATATAATAACAACATATTTAAAGCTTAAGAAACTTTGTTATTATTTTATGTGAAGAAATAATTTTTCTTAAATATTCATTTAAAAGGGTTCATTCTCCTTTTATAACAATCCATTTTTTATATATTTCGTGCGTTGTAAATAAACGATTTGTTTGTCAATATTTTCCAAATATGGAAGCTCTCTAGCTTGTTGATTTTATCATTTTAAAAAATGGGGAAATACTAAAAAATAATTAATATGAAAAATACTATATGCGCAAAATGTTGTATCTAAAATTTTATAAAAGAACATAATTTTATCAATAATTTTTGCCCGTTTAAGACAACATTTTAGTGACATTTGGCACTTTTATTGAAAATTTCATCCATTTATGACGGGTTTGATTTTTAAAAATAAATTTTCTACTGTCTTTACTGCAATTATAAAAATAATGGCACCGCCATACCTATTATTATTGTGTATTTTGCTGTTTTGGTTTTATACTGATACTGAAGATCAACTATTGAAAAAGGTATTTAAAAAATATGGAGATATAAGTTTTGAGAACAATATATAAATACAGGTAATTATAAATTTATAAATTATTTATTTTTATTATTGCAGTGTAAAGGCAGCAGAAAAATTATTTCATTTAAAAGAAACATACGAGTTATAAATATTTCAAATTTCCGATAACAGATGGAGCTCTAATCCACATTGTTTATTTTACACTTAATATGACAATATTTTTCATTTTATTTTAACAACATTTTGCACTTTAATAACTAATTTTTCACTTTAATAACATAAATTTCATTTTTAATCGATATTTTTCGATTTTATTGGATATTTTAGCGATTATAAATATTTTAGGGTTAGTAGTCCTCTTTAGTAAGATTTTGTTTAAATCAGATAGATCAATGCAAATCTAATATTTCCTACCTTGCCTCATAGCTACTATATGGCCTAGACTGGTGTTGGTTCTTCCATTTCTATCATTTATTTTTCTGCATCGCGTCTAGCTGTTTCTTGACTTCTTTCATTTTCAATGGTATATACCTAGGTAGTCTTATTTCAAACTTGTGGTCGCCTTTTTAAAATTCTGCTTTGCACTCGCAATTCTTAATGCAGCCATTTTTATTGAACAGTTGATAAACTCTTCTTCTATTGAGTTTATTTCATTTCTTCTCTCTTTTGTGTGTGTGGTTAGTCCTAGCATAAAACATAATTCATTGCTAAGTATTGGTGTTGTTCCTATTTTGGTGACAATGAATTTGATGTTTGTTTTTATTTTGTTTAAAAATTATAAACATATTTTAACGCTAAAATTTTCTTCTAAAATATATAATTAAAATTTGATTTTTTTTCTATAGCGTCCTTATCTACTGCAATGAATAAAAATTAAAAAAGGGAGAGTTTGTTTATTAGACACACGAGGCATTGATTTCTCCTTCCACTTTAATTATGTGTCTTGAGAATGATTTTAAACTTTTCACTGCACTTTTGTTCAGTTTTAAATTTATTTTTTTGATAATGTTCTAAGTTAAGACATTGCACTGATCTCCAGTGTCTAGTTTTATTTTGAATGGTTCAGTGTTATTTATTTGTATATTCCCCATCAATTCACTTGTACCGTTTGATACTATAGCAATTTGAAAGCTAAATTCATTATATTCTGTTTCATGTTCTTCTAATGTCTTAATTTTCATTTTTTTATTCAATGTTTGTCCTGCAACATTTTGCTAAATGTGCAGATATCAAAGAACCTACTCAGAAAAAAATAAACAAAGAGATGATATCCATATTGCACGACTCAACTAGAAAAAACTCCAACAGAGGACATGGTGGAAGCATCAACTAAGAGAGAGAGAGAGAGAGATTATTTTCAAAAACAAAATTCGAAAGAAATTTGCCAAAATATTTACAAACGTAGCACGGTCCAAGTTCATGGAACTATTTCCTTTCACTGTAATCATTATGGAAACCATAATTTGTCAACTTTACGGTCTGGTAGAACCATTTGATGGATCCCATCAACCAATAGAAAGCAGGAGCTGCAACAGACAAACAAAACTATATTCAAATACTAGAAAAGATATATATATCAATGCTAGATTAATTTTCTACTGGTAAAATTTAAATATATATTTTGGCCATTGATTTGACCTAAAGCCACTTTGATGACTAAATACCACTTTGGCTGGTTATGAATATTTCATGAATTGCTTGCGAATTTCATGAAATCAAAGCCCGCCTGGACTGACGAAGGCAATATCCCGAAACCATGGTCTCCGGGTGGGAATTCATAATTAGCCAAAAATGGCATTATGCCTCTGTCAACGGCTTGAGTCTGCTAGTTTGCATACCGGTCAATAGATGGCACATAATTTGTGTGTATTTCAACGAAATAGGTAACCTTTCTTTTCATAGATCAATTTCTTTCCGTCAAAATTTCCATGAGAAATCTGTGAGTTACGTTGTATTTTACTCTTTCTCTATTCTAAAAGAAAAATATATGAATTACAGTATTGAAAATAGAGCAATCCATAGATAAATCTTTAATTAAAAAGGCATATATTGGATCAAAAAAATTATTTTATTTATTTTTGATCCAATATATGCCTTTTTAATTAAAGATTTATCTATGGATTGCTCTATTTTCAAAACGATTTCAACCAGTTTTGGTTATGACGCTAGGTAAAATAAATTTTTTGATCCAATATATGCCTTTTTAATTAAAGATTTATCTATGGATTGCTCTATTTTCAAAACGATTTCAACCAGTTTTGGTTATGACGCTAGGTAAAATAAATTTTTTGATCCAATATATGCCTTTTTAAAGATTTATCTATGGATTGCTCTATTTTCAAAACGATTTCAACCAGTTTTGGTTATGACGCTAGGTAAAATAAATTTTTTGATCCAATATATGCCTTTTTAATTAAAGATTTATCTATGGATTGCTCTATTTTCAAAACGATTTCAACCAGTTTTGGTTATGACGCTAGGTAAAATAAATTTTTTGATCCAATATATGCCTTTTTAATTAAAGAATTACAGTATATAATAAGAAAATAGAAATGCAGAAATACTTTATTATATAAAAAAAGTTACAAAGGTATAAAAATATTTATCTTACAAGCTTTGTACACAACAATGGGAAAATATGGTACAGATATCAATACATATGATGTATTGTGGGATTAAATATAGGGAGCAATATTAAATCCATATGGAAAAAAAGTAAAACAAACTGAAAAAATATACAGGATAATTGTTGAATTGAAGAAAAAATATGATCGCTTAATTCTCTCAAATCATTGCTGGAAGAATGCGCAATCGATCAAATTCTAAACATCAACTAAACACGTTCGTTTATTTTTATTCAAAAAAAGTTTAGGCCAATATGCTAGAATAAAAATAAATCAAATTTTAATTGATATTAATTTCGATAGATGGCACTATTCATCATCACCATTCGGTTGCATGATTAGAAGATGGATTTTTAAAAAGAATAGATCTATTTCATAAAAGCCCATGATATTTGTAACATTTATTTTTTTTTTTTTAAGTTGCAAATTACTTAGGGAATAATTAAAAAGGAAACATTGAACATTTCAGACAACATGAAATTCATAATTGTGATATATTAAAATAATAAGTAAATTATATATATACACCCCCTTATACATAATAATTTTTAAAACTAAAAAACATATAATTTGTAGCTAATAAATATTTTCGTTTTTGAAATATGGAAACATTTTATTTCATTATATCTCTAATTTCAATTTTTCAAATATTATATTGTCTCTTTTTAAATGTTTAAAATATATTTTAATAAATATATTACATGTATGTGTATAAGCTCAAATGAAACTGAGTTACCCTCAATGAAAATAAGTTTAATCAATAAAAATTGATCTTTAAAAAGTACTTCTAAAATAAAACCAAACGATGATTATTCGCGTAAGTGATTTTCTAAATTATTATTCTAAAGATTTTTATCTAGACTTAATAAAGAATATATTTATTATTAAAATGCAAAATATATTGAAGCTATTATCAAATTTCAAAATACCTTTCTTATTTAAAAAAATATGAAGATAATTAGATAAAGTTTACACAATATTAATGTTGAAGATTCTTTTTTAATTTGTAAAATTTGACACATCAAGAGAGTCATTTGAATCAATTTCAAGTCAATTTGATATTAAAGAATATACTAAATACATTGGAGAAAAAGGTAATTTGTATTAATTTTTTACATCTTCTTAATATTATTTACTATTTTCGTTTTAGAATTTCGTCGCATTTTTACAATATTGACACGTATATATATATAAATCTTTTAGTACATTTTTTAGAAAGAAAATTGCTGAAACTTGATGTGTTATGAATGAAATGGTTAAACGTTTTGAATATGGTGATTTATATATATAATCGTTATCTATATTGATTTGCAAAACATATATATTATTTTAGAGTTTTAGTTGCATCTCCCTATATTGCAAGAAAGCGCAAAAAAAAAAAAAATAAAATAAAAAATAAAACATACAATCTCGAGAGGAAAATCTAGAAATTGTTAAATAATTTTAAGTTTGTGAAACACTATTAATAATGTAAGATTATCGAAAGATTGAAATGCTTCTCTGCTTATTTTTAAAATGGAAATTCAGTTTTGGCTTTACAAAAATAAAAATAAAAACATCAACTATTCCACATACTTTTTATATTCCAATTTATAGAATAATATATACAAATTATATTATCATAAATTATCTATTTAAAAAATATGTAAAAAGGGAAAATATATATACGGGAATATATATAATTTAACTCGAGATTTTTTTTAATGCAAAAATATTAAGCATTAAATAAAAAAAACAATCGATATTTAGAAGGAATTTATTTATTATTGATAAAAATAAAAAGGTTATTTACAAATATTATTAGAAAAAAAAAGTAACGTAAGGAAGGCAGTGTTGAAAATAGTTACAAAGGTGTTCGATAGATGGCGATAGGGTTAGCAGATGGAGTCGCTGCCTGAGAGGACCTCGGGTGCCCAGATGCGAGCCTTGCGGCGTTCCAGCAAGTCCTCTCCCGCCAAGCTGCGGTTATCAGTCCAATGGTACAGCCGCCATATTCGGTCACTGTGAACTGGAAAAAACAAATTCGATGAGATTTTTGTTCAAAAATTTTAAAATAATTCATCTAAACACACTAAAACACTTCAGTAAAGTACACTTACTGACTTACCACACAAAAAAGGAGTGCTTAGTGAAAAATAATAATTAGAGATACGTTTTTCTTATCATAATTCACAACCTTAATAATTAAATTTTTAAATTTAGAAATACACCTATCCCCCCATTTACACGGTACTTGTTTTACACGTTTTCGCTTTTACACGGTTTTCCAAATAAGTTTTTTTTTTTTGTTTTTATCGCACTATACTGAAATGCGATATTCTACTCTATACTACCTATGTTGAAAAGAGTATTGGGAGGCTCTGATTCATGAGGGGGCGAACACCTATTCAGATTTGACAGTTTAATATACACCTATCCCTCGATTTACACGTTTTTCTCCAGGAACGTATCTACCGTGTAAATCGGGGGATAGGTGTATATAGTAAACCATACACTATATATAATACTAGCGGATGTACCCGGCTTCGCCCAGGTTTTTCTCGAGGGAATGTTTGTAGTCTAGTAATAAGAAAATATACTACACCTAAAAACTATCAGAGAAAAGAGAAACCACGGAAGGTGAACAGAAAAATGCTTACAATGGATGTTATGTTTACGATATCAAGTTGAATAAAAACAAAGATAAAATTTGCATATGTTGGTCACTATAAATTTGTATATTTGTTAGGCGAAATTAGAAACATGATAAAACAATTGGGTATTTAAAAACAAATGTAGAAATAAAAGTTGAAGTATAATAAACAATGTTAAAGATTAGTTTTAATAATTAATCAAGATTGTGTGTGAATATGTGAGAAAGATGTAATATCGTTGTTGTTTTCTTGGCCGACTGTTTTACATATGGTGTTATCTTAAAATTGCTTGTTTTGAATATTTTTTAGATTGAGATTATTAGCTAGTATGTAAAAAAATTAACTCTGTTGAAATTTAATTTTGTATTTATATATAAATAAAATTAATTCTGTTGATTTTTTTTTGTATTTAATCGATAACATCGAAGTTACGCATGTTAATGTTAGGAAATATATTTTGATGTTAAGCAAAACCTGCTCCATCTCGTTTTACATAAATGTTGAAAATTTGGTTGAAATTGATGCATTGTAACGAAAGTTTTTAGTGATGTCCACTTATGAAATTTCCATTTTATTAATATAGATTACATCACGAAGTAGTGGAAGGATGATATTCATGTACCAAAAGAGACACCTCTCCCTTTAAAAATCCATTAAATCAATAATAATTTTTGGTTCATCTCACCCCACAGGACGTTATGGCGATGATAAAGAATAAGCCACAACACCAGTTATGACAAATTCAGATAAAAAGCCAACAACCTATAATACAATGGTTTCATCTAATTGATGTATAAATAATTATACTCAAATAATCTTTGTCAGGATTAGAATGACGAATCCTGTATGGGACTTTGATTCCAGTAAAAGGCTTGTTGCTGCTGTTGTATATAGTCACAGTGTAGAAAATACTATACTATACCTACTACATATAGGTTTCTCTCTGTATTCTTAGTTCTCTTCAATTACTCTGTAAACTGGCGAATCCTATATAGGACGAGAGGTCCTCAATAAAGGCTTTTTGTTGTTGTTGTATAATACAATGGTTTCGGACTCTGGACATCAGTACAAGGAAGACTTCGATTTCATAACATCCTACGAGAAGGGTTATGGAATTTACCGAATTTTCCACAAAAAAAAAGTGTTTAAAGGTGTGTTTAATTCATCACCTCCACATTCAGTATTGGAGCGATGGATCAAAATGTATAGTTATAATCTATTTTTAACGGGAGATATGCCTCTTTTGTTACCTGAATACCATCCTCCCGTAACTTTATGTTAGATTGGTTATTATATTTATCCCTAGTACACGTGGTACATTCATGATAATCACGGTGGGTAGTAGTTGGCGACTGTTTTTACTGGATGTGCACTACATGTGCACTACATGTCTATGCATGTAAAAAGAAGTTCGACTTTTTCACTTACAAAGTTAGGTTACTTTCACTCACTGATGGGGTTGGACGTTTGCAAAAATCGTTGGCCATTGGAGCAATTTTTATTCAGAAAAAATAGTGTTCACAATGCGGGAACTGATCGTGGCTGTGGAAAACCGACGGGTTACACCCCTCGTCCATCTAATTTATTGTGCTTCCTAGGAACTTAGCCCACTGCACAATGCGCGAAGGAAAATTCTAAGAATAATTAAACCAAAAAATGCAGCGATGTAATGAAAACAATTTATTTTCTTACGCCGTTACAATTTACCATCACAGAATGAATTTATAAAACAAAGATATAAAAACGTAATTTTTTCAAATACAATTACAAGTAGAAAAGTACAAAATAAAAACATTTTTAGAGTCTAAAAAAAGGTAAATTCAGAGATTTGAACTTATGGTCGTATATTTGCTACCTTGATTTATTTCCTCAATATTACTAACCACTGAGCTAAGAAATATCCTTGCTATTTAGCTACTCAACGTTGATAGGCTAATTATGGCTATGTAAATTGAAGAACCAATTATATTATAATTTTCATATATTTCGGAGAAAGAAACATTATGTATTTTATAAACAGAACTTTAATGTCCTTAAACAACATTAATCCGTGTACCTTTATAATGTAGAGAGAGACTTTATACACCACAGTACAATAGTAGAGCGGTCTGGTAGATTAAACTGATGAGATTGACCTTCCATTCCAATTTTATCATTGCAGTGCAAGGTCTGTAGAACTACTTTGTAAATCTAAGCAAAAAAAAAGTAGCGTTAATATTTTGGTTTCGATTTTTAGCGATAGAGAGCGCTAGGATGATGTTATCTGAAATTGTATTTCGTTAAACGTTGCTCTTGGGTAGAACTATTTATGTTTCTCTTACAAACACACAATTAGCGCTGAGAAAGTTGTTTAGCGCCATTCACAATAAGTAAATGGAAAGTGTGAATTCCGAGTGGAGAGTCCGGCGGGACCATTGTTCCAGGACCACCAAGACAATGCACAATGGGAGTGTCCTCGATTCTCTTGGATGTGGGTCACGTCGGTGTTCCCGCGGAGATCGGTACATTCTGACAGACTGAATTTGTCTTTGAAGTCATTTGTTATCACATTATACCGCTCTTTATTCCCGAGTACACGTGTGTACAGGCCATGATAATCATGGTGAGGTAGTTAGCGACTGCGTTTTTGCTCTAAGTATACATCACGTAGAAAGCAGTTCGATTTTTTGTACTTACAAGGTGCCTCGTTTGACTACTTGTATTCACTGGTGGGGTTGTTGGGCTTGTGCATGAATAGGATAGCAAATAAGGCAGAAAAAAAGTGCTCAATGCGCGGGATTCGATCCCGGGTTGTCATCGGCGTATCCTCCACCAACCCCCCTTTAAAATAATGCCATCGCGATTCTTGCACAAAAGTAACCACACCATCGTGTGCAATTAACCAAACGGGACTCAGGCACATAGTCAGACTGCATTCGCGTGTGTAGATATGCGGTGTACTGACGGATGAAATTACACGCCATGATTGTCATGTTGTGTTCCTTCTTATCTATTGGGAGAACTAACAAGAGACCATCTCCAGCCAGACTCGTCCTTGCTCCACAAGTGAAGCTGCGCCTGATTGGTTGCAGTGAAGATAGACGGACGGTCAATCAGCGTGACGCATGGCTTGTCAGTGGCTAACCTCAATATTCACTACAGCGCGGCGTCGTGGTAGCAGAGAGAGGCGTGACACACAAAGTTGGCAAGAGAGACGCCAAATATGTCACACGAATGATGACTTCAGTGTCAACTCTGATATCTCTATCTCTCTGTCACACCTAGATGACTCAAATGTGCCTGGATCAAGTTGGAAGGAGTTTTCTCAACTTGTACTGTCTGCAGTAATGAGGAGTAGCTACCCCAGAATGACATATGTTCTCTCATACATAGGAACTTGTCTGTAACTCATTTGTTGAGGATGGAATAATTCAAAACTATAATAATGTGTATAATATATAGGAACAATTTCTCTATAATGACTCGGGTGAAGATGAAAATGACACGGGAAGACTTGTATTCGGGTGTAAACCTTCTCCCAGCGGTTTCGCCAATTCAATCTACCAAGTCTAAGCTACAACCATTCTATTGGTCATTCTGCCTAGATAGAACCCGCTTTTATGTGAGTTTCTTTAAGCGTCATCGCAAAGAATAAACATTCAAGTGTGCAGAATATATAAGCAGAATGATCAAAACAGTAGTTGTAGCAATCTGTTTGAGTAAATTGACGAAATCGCTGGGAAGGTTCTCCAATGATGAACCAAGCCTTCCCATATCATTTACATCCAAAGTTTCACTAATTGTAGAACTCCGCCTTACATATAAAAATAAACAGCGTTGAGAAAGCCTCATTGTTTCGCCAGTTTGATCTCCACACAAGTGGTTGATGGTAAAATTTATGAAATAATGTTTTTATGAAAGTGCAACAATTTAATTCAATGTTTATTCCCGTGAGTACGTCCTCAGACAAGGGCTACACTAACTGTAGTTCCACTAGTGACAGAAGGTTAGAAATATAGACTTGATGTCTACTTATCTACATATGATCATTTTACACCTGGTTTCCCGCACAGTTTGCAGATACGTAAGTCTTCTGAAGGATGGAATTCCAAGTTTTCACAGATTAGACAATGTATCACCCCTGGCATATATTGGAAACTTTAAAACTTTAGTCCTAGTGGTATTTTTGTGGTAATAATAAGTAAATCACCTTCATAGACAATCTAGATTGTTGTATATTTATTTTAGTATTTAATTGTTTTTTTTAGATATCGCGCGGGTATTTAGTGTGTGTAAGTTAAAAGAAGGGAACTCGTGCAGCCTAAGATGGTCGCTAACCTACAATAGTGAATGGTGTATTATACAAAACTACTCAGCAAACATTAAATTCACTTTCACACTTTGCATATGCAACAAATAACTTCATTAGTTATCTACATCTCAATTCACTGATGGATTATATATATGATCTGTTGTGTTTATCCAACATGAAAAAAAAGTGAGTGATGCAAAAGAAATTGAATTTTGGTTCTAGCCTAAAAAGTGAAACCTATAAATCCTTCTGTCCTAAAAACTTATGTTCATAGTTTGATAGAATACTAAAACCAATATTTAATCATTTAATGTCGGATATATAAACAGAATTATCCAATACAATAGTAGAACTCGGAAAAGCGGTATTGTGTAGATTAAGCTAGCGAAACCGCTGGAAGGGTTCACGACCGTTGGGCCAGTTTTCGGCGCAGTAAAGACAGTAGGAAGTTTGTTTCATTTGAAAAAGAAAAATTCATCCTCAATGGTGTTCTTTCATAAAAAGTAAAAGCCGATGTCTGCGGAAGAATCGCGTGTGCCGCGCATGTAAAAGGAGAAGTAAGGAAGGAAACGACCAAACAAAAAGAGCCACATAACAGAAACATAACCTGCAGGGGTGGAACGGTCCGAAATAGAGCGACGTCTTCCTTCACCTGACCACTTTCCTGGTCGCCACTCTTCCTATCTCCGTGGTATCTGCTGGTAGAGATCATCGATGCCTGAGCTGTTGTTACAGTCATTGATGTGGTGAGGGGCTGATAGTTGCACTTGGTACATTGTCGTAAAACCATGCAACTGCTATGGAAGGTTATTGTCCTTGAATGACCAGGCTAAGTCTGTAAATCAAGGATTGCTGTCTGCTTGGGAAAGACATACTTGTTCCCTCTGCTCTGTACCAATCGTGGATAGCGGAGGATACCAATTCCTGTCGACATTGGGACTTGATGGGAAGGAGGAAGTCACTTTCTATTTGGTAGATTGTCTTGGCTTCAGCTCTGGTGGTTGGCATAATTTTTGTTTTTCCATCGCAGAAAGGACAGTAAGGAATTATTTTATTTTGTAAAAAGAAAGTTGATGGCGCTAAAATCGTTTCGAATCTCGCACACAGATGATTGTTTAGGAAATATATAAATAAGGTGTGAACACTGTGTTTGAAGTATACCAGACCGTAGGTTTGGAAGTCCATCTGACAAAGATCGATTTCATATAAAATTTACAATTCCATCAACATTTATGATATGGTTCATAGGAAGATGTAGAAAACACACCGTGGAGACTTACACTATACATGTGGTGGTAGCGGGAGATTTAACAGACTCTTTGGGAAATACTGAGATGAACTGAATTGTCCATAGCCCATGTGTTAAGACAGGATTACTGCCTAGTAAACAGATTGATTGAAGGATGTATTGAAGGCACCGGATTAAGAGGACTTATTACATTTGTAGACCAACTGAATCCACTGAAAGACCAATCTTACCACCAGTTGAAAATTATGTCAATGGAGAGATATGGATCTTGGAGGAGTCCTATTGAGGAAGTACATCACACACAGTTTTGGGGGATTAATTCACCTGAAATAAATAAATGGCTCACATGTGTATATTTCTCTCACTTGCACCATTGGTTTTACCTGAACTTTGCACGTATCACCCTGATGCTGTATGCGTTCATTGCTTGCTAATGTTATACTATAGTGTCTGACAAATGGTAGTACAAGGCCCGATTGGTTCAACATCTTAATAGAATGTTCTGGAAATAGGATAAATGAAGTGGTGAAGAGAATTGCTCAGAACAGGGTCAAATGACGTTTTATGATGACTAGATCTGTGTATTGTGTGGAGAGTAATACATGATGGTGAAGTATCTGCTTTCAACTTGATTGGAACTTTAAACGAAGATATTTGGTGTCGTTTAAAATGTAAATCTCCTTATAAGGCGGTATAGTTGCATCTCTCTACAACGGCAGCTATAATTGGAGTGAGAGTTGTTAAAGAGAGGAAGAAAAGAAGAGGAGATTGCGGCCATTCCGCTGCTGCTCAGTTTTCCACAATGGCGAACTTGACAAAAGCGCGGCCTTCAAGGCGTCAAGCCAAGGACGTGGAATTTCCGCTGGGCGTAGCGCCTTCATATTCGGACGTTCAACCTCGTGCAAAATTTTGCGCCTGAATAATCATTGAATGATTCTCTCACTCCTCCACGTTGACTCTTTATGCAAATATGGTTGGTTGGAACAAAAATTCTTTGGCATCCTTCCCTCACTTTAAAAGTAACAATGAATCACAAAGGAATTTTTCAACCTTCAAAAATACATTTCAATACCGTCACGGTAGAGAAGACGTGTTGAGATTCTGAAAGACAGGGTTGTTTATGTGTTTTATCTGAAAAAAAAGGTGTTATGTAAAATGACAGCCCTCTTTGCGTTTTAAGACACTTTCGGATGGTTGGCTGGCGAAGTCCGCATGTTCTACCCGCTAGTCCGGAACTACATCTGCTGATATTGGAAGGCCGCGGATCCTGCGCAAATACATCCCTAGAACTAAATCTCGGCGATTTTTCAATGACTACGACATTCGCTCGCTTCGAAGTTATTGGACGAAGTTACAGTCATTCGTCGCTGACTGGCTTTTACTGTAATGTGCAGATTTTGTTTTACAGAGTGGAGAACATCTAATTATCTCGTCGATATAAAAGAATATAGTAGATGGGGATATAGAAGTAAGACGTCATATCCTATTTTGTGCAGAAAGGCACAACTTCCTTTGGTCATAGCCCTAAAGCAATGGTGTATAGGATAGAGAATTTTCCAAAACCTGGTGTTGTGGCTTATTTAATGATCCGAATATATGCTTCCTCTGTGTATAATGAATGAATGAAATGAAATCGTTGGTTCGATGCTTAAATTCATTTTAATGTATTTATTAAAAGGGAAAGTGCATTTTTAAATATGGAAAATGAATATGATCCTCCTCCACTTTGGAACGATGTATTATTTAATAAAAAGAATTAAGACAATCAAATAAATATAAAATAATATGTACGTGATGATGTTTCAGCATTGATATCATCATTACACAATTGGGCGCAGATTTAGTTTGACGAAAGACTAACACTTCTCCTCTAGACACACTACGTATTGAATTCGATGACACTCTACCCTGAATCTGACCAAAGTTATATTTATCAGGCAAACAGGAATTCCACAATTCTAGGGGCTGTTCCCGGACATGTTAAGCTCACTGACAAAAATACAATAAACCGGATCTAACCGGTCACCATTGTACCGTAATTCACTGACCAGCCGGATGACAGAACACTCTCTGCTCTGCCGGTGACGTCACCTAACCTTGACCTCCTTTCTTTTTCTCAACGAGGTTATTCCAGTTTGGTACGCCACTTTGGTCTACTCCACTAGAATGTGGTTGGCGAGTTCCTTCCACAAAATGTAAACGTTTTAATAGATCTATAACAAATAGAAAAACGGCTAAAATATACTAAATTAGTTGTAAAAATTAAGAACAAAGCATTTCCTAATCTCTCAACGTTGCTGATAGCTTGCGCCATCTATTGGAATTATTTGACCGTCTGAGAGCGCACCGTTTTATAGTTTTGCAAATAGGATAGCGTTCTGACGATCATTTGGCTTCAAATACCCGTTGCTTGATTTGCCAGGAAGCCTCTAGGACCATCTTTCTTGGTCGGTGAGGGCCGAAAGCCTGAAAGACGTATGTAATTAGCGGTTATTGATCTATCAAAAAAGCGTATTTGACCAATATTTTTGAGAATAAGAAAACCAACGATAAATTGATATTTATTCCTATATGAAATATATAGGCTCTTCATTACTGCATTTAATAAAATAGGTATATTTACTGCCATGACAGCCTATGGCCATAGTGCCTTAAATAAAAGGAATTCCTCTAAAATTTCAGGTAAATGAGAAATACAGCTCAATGCAATAGTAGAGCGGCCTGATTAAACTGGCGACACCGCTGGAAGGGTTTATTACTGAATATCCATTCCCTTTCAATATATTAAGGACAGCAGGAAGTTTTTTTTTTTAAATTCATAAAAAGAAAATTCCATCCCAAAATAGTTCTATTGTTATATATATAGGAAATAGTAAGAAGAGAGAGAAGGACTTGATGCCATTTTACAAAGAAACCTAACGATTAGTAGTTTTCCCCATCCAATGGGAAACAAAGTGTGTTTTTCCCATCCAAGTCGGGGGGAGAGTGTTGGGGAAATTCCCCAAGTAAGAGGTTATGAAAGTATTTATAACTGTGGGGACAATTAGTTCCGCTAGGTGGGACGACCTACATCTCTGTCCGACCGACATCTTCAAACCCAGAGAACTCTGGCTAAATCAGAGATTAGCTACTGGCGATTCTTTACGACACACTAGCGAATGTACTCGCACGGTTTTTACCTGAGCGAAAGTTTGACTAACGAACATTTGGTAGACAATAGTTTCGGGGCAAACATCCACACACTCCCTACTGAATCTATTCATGTTTTAAATAATATGTAAAATAATGATTAATGTTTACATCCAAATATTCAAATATATTTTGGTTGGGGGGTACATTTATTATTTTTAAAACATTTATTAAATTTTAAATAAACTATAAGATGTTTTCTTAAAATATAATTTTAAAAATGTCAAGTTTTACAACTACAATCTAAAATTGTATTACTAAATCCTCACACAAACAAAAATAATTGATATTAAATACTAAATTTATTATATGTTTTATTATATGTTTGGAACACATTTAGCATTTTTACAATTTACAAATGTAATTCCACCAGATATCGCGAGAAGGCGCTGCTTGCGAGTGAAATTGGCAAATTTGCAAATAAAATTGCAACGAATATTTATATTTCAAATCAAATTCAAATCATAAAGCTTACCGGTAGTATACTAAACAACTTCCAAAGTTTCATGGCGATCAGATGAGTGTTTTAGTCAGGTATAAAGAACACACACACATTCATTTTTATATAGATTCCCGACTATTAGTCTTGGTTTCTGGGTATTAATAGTATTTGCACTTAATTATTCCTTTTGGGGGAAATATGTAAATGTGTGTTCCAAATTCAAGATAGGTCATAAAACCTTAAACCATCCTTTATATAACCAAAAGAAAACTATGGATCGATCAGCTTGGTTGAGTCGCCAGTCTTAGGACAGATTCACCTCTAATGTTAAGTAAAACTCTTTTGTTCTTCTGCAGTATATGTAGAACTTCACTAGGAATTCACTAAATGAGGCACCTCTTCCTTTAAAAATGCATTAAAACAACGTATTTTGGTTTATCAGTCCTGTATATCAAGTACTCTTGGTGATAAAGAATATATCACTACAACAGGTTTGGAAATTTCAGACAAAAAGCCAACCTGTGTACCATGGTTTCGGGCTATGACCATCTTCAGTATAGGCGTTCGGCTTCGATTTCATAACAAGGAGAGGATTTATGAAATCGGTCGAATTTGTCAAATAGAAGTTTAAGCTGGTGACTATATAATTATATATAGCCTTTCTCTCTATTTTAAGTCTCGAGTGATTATTGTAGATCAATTGATAGTCTTCCAAGTGTTGATGCTCCTTGGTTGTTAAACCAGTTCAAGACGTCAACTCTCCTATAGACCTATAATAATTCTCCTCATGTCGTACTCTGCAATATGTAGTTTCACTTCCTTGGTAATTTGGCGATTATGCTGGAAGGGATATCTGAGTCGAAGTGAGAGATAAATAAGTTGTTTTTTTATGGTTTTGCATACAAATCTTGGAATGACATCCTTGTATCCTGGATTGTGTGCTCTATCACTACAGCCAGTAGAACAGTGTCGTGCTTGTAAGCTTGCATCTTTTCCACCAATAAAAAGATGCGCTTCGTAGAACAATCCACTGCCTTTATTTTATATTTGCATATTTACTGGTGGAGTTAGTCTGCCGCAAGAAGCCATTGAATCCAATTATTCGTTTAAAAAGTATTTCAATGTGGGTTTCGGCCCGCCAAAAAACGACAGTCCTTACACCAAATGTAGAATTACGGAGACTGGGAAGTGGCTGGCGTCCAGGAAGCTGCCACCTTCAGAGAAGGAAACAGCTACTATATATACCTACCACGATAAGGGCCATTAAAAATCTATTTCGTGAGGAAATTCCTGGGTGGGATTGTGACAAATTTGACAAGTTTAGCTGCTGTTGTTGTCGTGACAACTCACGTATGGTGTTTTTGTTTCTTTTCCTTTTGTTCTCTGGAGGTGATATGATATCATATTTTCCTCCACCGTTTCAGAATTCGGCCAATACCCGGACTTGCCCTGACTAAATACCGAGTAAACTGAAAGAAAAACGGGAGAGTGTGGGTGAGAGAAAATGCCCTTGGTTGGTTGGGTAAGGTACATGGATAAATAAAAATAAATTCGTTTTGAAAATAGAGCAATCCATAAATAAATATTTAATTAAAAAGGCATATTTTTGATTAAAAAAATCATTTATTTTTCCAATATTTCAGTTGGCCGAACGTCAACCTTTATCAAGGTGTTATGGTTGGCGTTCGGCCAACTGAAATATTGGGAAAATATATGATTTTTTGATCCAATATATGCATTTTTAATTTAAAAAAATAAATATATGTAAAGAAATCAAATAATATTGAACAAAATTATTTATTTAGAACATTAATGAGGAATTCCTTCTATACTAAAAACTAGGTTTCGTACGATTAATTTAACACCGAGAATGTTCATATAAACCAAAATATTTTAGCAAAAATATATAAATGAGTTTTAACGAAGAATTCATCAGCCTAAGAATTAAACAAACAAAGCAGATCTTAAAAGAAAAAGTTAGTATAAGTGTGTGTGCGATCATTTATAAATGAGATGTAATAAAAGGTAGTTTTATAGTAGCTAAATCCCCCCCCCCCCCCTTTAAGTAGTAAAGTCCACGTAACATGTGGAAGACAAAATTACCTTCCAAAGTTCGAAATGCCAGGAGAAAAAGGGGGGAGAAGTCTAAAAAAGATATCGGGGACGTTGTCTCCCCACGATGATGTCTTGACCCGCTGACCCGGGGTCAGTAGGGAAGACAACACGCGCTGCAAATACTGAATGGGGCAGATAAGACTATCAATCTACCTTGTATATGTTTATCTTGTCGTTATGGCATCCTCAACCGGCAGGTAATATTGGTGACATATACTCATGGACTAAACTTGAAGTTATACCTTTTAACGTGAATATATATTTTATTATTTATTATATTTGTAATTTTTTTTTAAAGGAAAACGTTTGGAATTTATACATATGTGGGAGTTCCGCCGTTATATAAACAAATAAGGAGTGGTTTATGCTTAAAATATGAAACTGTCCATGAGTGTATATCACAGACACCGGTGTGCTATTTTTAAACAAAACACTATACTAGGTATTAAAGAACTACCGCATAAGTTATCATATTTTGTATCTATACCCTCTAAAATTAAGACTTTGACGTAAAAATATTGTACAAGAATTTTTTAAATAGGAAGTTTTTAGAGCAGACAGGTAAAAATCTCGAAGGATCGGTCAAAATTTTCTGCAGACCGATGTCAATCCGGCGGATGGGTGGTTAACAATAATTGCAGTATTATTTGGCAGAATATCATCGAGGAATGTGTTTCTTAAATACAATAATGACTTATAGTAGTCAAGAATACCCATGTAGAAGGACGTCAAAGCCCGAAAGCTAGAGATGTTACAAATTGTGTGCAAGAAACACATCCCTGGATGATTTGTACCAAATAATATAAGAGGAAAATTATAATTTTAAAATCATTTCAGAAGCGTCCATATCAGTGCTCTATATAGCGGTATGGTAAACTGCCGAAAACCGTTGGGAGGGTTCACCATTGAAGGGCCAGGCCCTCCCAATATTTTTCATCCCGGTAAGGACAGGAAATTTGATTTATTCTAAAAAGAAGGTTGGACTGTCACGAGAATCGGGTAGGTCAGGTTTTTTTCTAAAACAATTGTTTTCTCTCTCTCTGTCTCTCAACATTTTCTCTCTTTCCATGAGAAATGGTATGCACATACTTATGTTGCTCTTTAAGTAAATTCTCTGCTATCAACGTATACCTACAATGTTTACCGTTTTCCTTCCTACAACATTATAAAATCTTCCTACTACTTCCTAGTGTCCGAAAATAGGCAACTTCTTGAAGGCGATGGGCTTCACAATGGACAACATTGATACAAAGAATCAGAGGCTCCTACTGTGTGAGCCAGGCTTAGCTTCAGTTGAGGTATTTCCTAACAAGGAGAACATAAACCTTGGTAGCCGACCTAACATGGAGCTGTTGGTTGGCTGTGCCTAAGGACGACACATTATTCCGTCATTCTTCCAATATAGCCATTGGGTTTTTGTAGGTTTTTATATCACAGGCTCTAGTCCACCACATTCTGTTGATAGCTGTTGGCCCGGAATCATATCTGATGACCATTCCACCACCTGGGGGCATTCGCCCGGTAGAATTTCTCTTCTCTCTCTCCCCCCGAAGATAATTTATAGCTAATATAAAAACTAATAAACTGTTATTGGATATTCACAGGTAACGAATCAAAGTTGCTCTTCTATAAATTGACTTTCTATGGATCCTCCCTAAAACCTTCCTATTTCTATATTTCGATCACAATTCTCACAACTTACAATTCTCACACGCTTGTTCGGCGGTACTAAAATTGGAACGATACAGAGAAGATTAGCATGGCCCCTGCGCAAGGATGACACGCAAAATCGTGAAGCGTTCCACAATTCTCACAACTATCAACCTCTCTAAACTGATCATTTGTAATATATGTTTGTTGATTGCTTTAGTTAGATGGTATCTTTAGATTGAAATCTATCGGCATTGCCCAGAGAGAAGTCGGAGCTCTAGGAAGGGGTGTTCCCTTAGTGGGGGATCTAATATGTAGTTGGAACTTTAGAGAAGATCTCTGTAGTAAGCTACACTGAGGAATGTTTGTGTTAGCTCTTGGGGCATGTGCTAGTAAAGGTAGGGATTTGTGATCTCAAAAAAAGGCCCACCTCTTCCGTCAAAATATTCGTTCAAACTATGCGACATCTACTGTCCGTCTTTGCAAACTAAGATGACAAAGCCACAACACCAGCTCAATTCAGAACTCCTATTTAAACCATGGTTTCATGCTATGACCCGGGGTTGGCTTTGGTTTCATGAGTTCCACAAGGGATTAAGTGGAATCTTCAGTATTTGTTAAAGAGACCGGTAAAGTGGCTAGACTGATTCTATGGCTGAAATATAGATGGGAATTTTGCCTAGAGGAAATTGATCTTACTAGTCTTTGCATGTATTTTGAAGGGAAAGGTAACCTTTATGGTGTAGTAAACTGATTGGCCGTCAATGTCTGAGATGTCGACCCCATGTCGACCTGATAGCCGGGTTATCTCTCACAGGAAGTGCGTAGGCGGATGTTTACGTTCATTCCTTCGCCTCAATGCCTCGTTGTTGTTGCTTTCACCGCTGACGTCCTGCTTGAACAGCTCCACTTCTTTACGTCAAACATAATATCTCTATGTGACATTGCTGGGTAGTCAGTTGGGGTACAGCACTCAGGAAACCTGTTTTATATAACTAATCAGTCATTGCTGCCTTCAAGAGGATATTGATGTTTTGGAAATAAGAATAAGATTATAAGATAACGCCGCAACTTTTTATTGTAGAGATAATCTTAGTATTGTACTCAGGGAGGATAAGTACAAATATACTGGGAGATAAGTCATGTCGTGTGTGGCAAGTTTTACCGACATTCTCAAGGACGTACTAAACGAGATTTTGTCTCGTTATAATCATCACAACATCTATATGCTAAATAGTATAACACACGATGCAAATAAAATGTTATCGAATATATATCTGAAAAACAAATGAACTTTTGATTTCAATAAAAGGAATTCGACACAGACTTCTACATGGTACCAAGAATGCCAGAACTCAAAAGACCAATATTTGAAGAAGCCCTGCAGCCATAAACCTAAGTATATACAGCTGCCACCCCAATTTATTCCCCTTCTAGCATAAACCATACAATAGACATTTGAAATCTTCGTTTTTGATTTGTTTTCCATGTGCGCGGCACTCATTCAAACGCAACACATTAAAACAATTTTTTTTATTGATTTCACTTCATTGTGTACATCAAGCTGATATAATTTATCATTTTGCTTTACTGTTATCATTAAATGCCCTAATGATTCTCATATATTGCGAAAAACGGGAATTTCGATCGGAAAGTATGCATCCATTCTTCATAGGAAATAGGAGAGCGCTGCTCAGGCGACCTAGCTTTAAGATATGATTAAGATAATTATAACAATTCCGCTAATGAAACTTCACGCTCTGTTTGGTTTTGTTACACAGTCCAATAGCAGGTGTATCTGGGTATGTTTCTGGGGGCGAGGTAGGTTCAAATCATAGCACCATGTATATAGCGTAATAATGAATTTATAAATTTAGATAGAGAATTCTTCCTGATTTGAAATTAGACGAAAAACATGGTGAAGGAAGACGAGTTTCTTTTATTGATGCATAGTTGCAAGCTTTCGTGTAAAAACCCTTCAACAGGCGAGCATTGAAGCGCGACTTATAAGTACTATATATATATATACCATTTGTACCATAGTACTTATAAGTCGCGCTTCATTGTTCGCCTGTTGAAGGGTTTTTACCCGAAAGCTTGCAACTATGCATCAATGAAAGAAACTCGTCTTCCTTCACCATGTTTTTCGTCTAATAGCACCATGTCTTCACCAAACATTTCTTGGAATACGCTGATTCACAGGGCGGTCATTCTAACATTTCTACACTGTTATCTAGCGTCGTCTATGACGTGGGCTCACGGGACCCTCTCTAGACTTCTATGGCAAGAATGTTCACCTCTCCCGTCAAAATATATGCAAAACAATAAATTCCATCCGTTGAAAATCTCTTCAATCTAGCAGATTCAGATTATTGACCACAACACCAACTTTGTCAAACTCAGAATGCCCTACCTGGAGACCATGCTTTCGGGAGCTAATGACCCTTGTCAGTCCAGAAGTCGGGCATTGATTTCATGAAATCCACAATGAATGAAATGTTCACAAGTTTCCAAAGAGGTGTTTAGCTGAAAAAGTAGCTAAGACAATTCAAATGATCAAAATGAAGATGGATATTTTGCCGGGAAGATATAAAAAATAAAGAGGTCACCTCTTCCTTTAAAAAAGAAAGAAACTAAACATCATATCGCCACGCTGTAATATTCAAAGAAAAACAGGGTAACGTGGTAAGATTCTTTTAATAGAACACGACGAGCTTTCAGGCAGCAACTGCCCTTCTTCAGGTCTAATACTAAAACTAAACGCCATCTACAACGCCATCAACCGAGTCTGCTAATTTGCAGAGAAGGTCAATTAGACGGCCCTTAGTTTTTTTTAAACTTGTATTTCGACGGGAGAGAGGTCACCTCCCTTTATATATCATTCCTATATAGACTGCTGTTATAATACTCTCGAAGACATTGTACCAACACTAGATGTTCTTGGAGGGGGCCATGACAATTCATTTAAAGACGATCATAGATGGCTGACAGCTCTATGGTTACATGTTCCCTCAAAGTGATTTAGCAACACACACACACTTCCGATCTGGGTTAATGGACGGCGGCGGCATGTCTCAACAATGTAAACATTCTTCAATAGGGCTGCCTACATCGTGGGACTAACCTAACCTTGTCACTTTATAAATTGATTAGCGGCAAGAGAGCAAATAGTAAAATACTCGACCAACATGATTGGCCAAATATCAAAAAGAAATCTCACAGACTTGACCTAGTTAAAAATCACTTTACACATTTTCCAGCAATTATATTTTTCATTATTAATCAGTGAAACTGTGTGCAGACTTTACTGCGATGGTAGATGTGAGAGAGGAGGCTTCACTACTGAGCCTCTCATCTATATATTTCTATCAGAGTAGTACGGTCTTTCAGAAGTTTTGTTAATGATTGAATATAAGAAATGTAAGGGTCACACAAAATGTGTCAAATATCTGAGAGAGATGACATTCTAAAAAATAACTTGACACGAATAATTTTCAAACTCGAGAAAAGAGAATAATATATCTTCAAGGCTGTGAGGAATGTCACACAAGTATGTCGTCGCCAATCAAATTAAGCATGGAACCTCTGCTGGGAATAGTCTGTAGTCATCACAACACTCTACAACCCTGGTATGAATTTACCCCACTCAATTAGCAAGTGTCATATGGGGGTTTTGATGTATTATTGCTTGATTTCTATCTCAATCAGCCGCCTACCTCTTAGAACTACACTCAACATTACGTTACAATAACAAAAGAGTAAAAGACAACGCAGAAACTTTGATGATTATAAGAAATCACAAAGGCTTTCGTAAATGACCTTCCTCAGGCTGAGTAAGAACGAATTTACGTTACAACATCAGGGAGAGTTTCCTATCGTAGTTAGAACGAAGCTGTTGGCGTCCAGTCAACTAGAGCAGCCAGGAATGTACAGTACGTACCATTGTGACGTCCCCGGACGTACGCCACCACCACCAGGAAGGCGATGAGCACTAAGGCCAGGGAGCCTCCCAGCACGTCAGCCTGCATCTCTGCTCTCCGTCTGATGTGGGAAGTGGGTCGGCCGAGCGTCACTTCCGCCAGCTTGCACGTCACTTCCCGCCCCGTTTTGTGCCAACCTTACCCCTAAATTTACTCTCTCTTTTACACACAAACATTCGCACGTCAAAGTGGCCTATCTATCCTGGGAACAAAAATAGAGCAAGCCTGTCTCGTACAACCACTAAGAGGACCAAAGCAAAATGGCGCTAGATAACACAGGTTCATAGTAACTACGCTCCCCATTTGATTTTCCGCATACAACAGGATTCCATTTAGCAATAGTTAGCTTAGGGTAGCTGTGATCTTAACGTGGGTCAATTGGGAATTGGGAGAAGAATAGTGAACGTTAGATAAACAGATCGGAAATTCCTCTGATGAAGAAATTCTAAGAAGAGTTAAGAGGAAGAAAAGCAATTTATCAATCAACTAAGAAACACAGGCTAGGAAACATACATGTTTAAGAAGGTGTGGAATTACCTCAAAGAAGAGGAAAGTCCTAATGTACAACAGGATATCATAAATTGCCTGTCATCCATATTGCTAACAAATAATTGGCCAATACCCGAAAAAGAACAGAAAGTCTTCCGCCGCTGTTTCAGAAACCACACACGGAGAATGGCTTTGCTACCTTACGTCTTCTAAATTGTTGAACAAAGTATTATCATTGTTGAACAACGTATTCCAAATTGTTGCGTTTGATCTGTAGTAGTAGTCTGCCAGGGAGAGAATCTTCAATCATCAACACAAGAAAGCTTTGGGTGGAAGTTTATCAAGATAGAAGTGGATAACTGAACGGCAGTGTTCTCTCTAATAGGTTTACCCCATCTTATAAACCACATTTATATTTAAGGACACCGCCAAAAGACACCGGACCATCATTAGAAAGGCATCTGGAGCTATCGGCGGTGGTCAACCAGAGCGACGCCAGCGCAAGGCCACTTTATACTTTGATGATAATTGCATACGCACACGTCTCTCTTCAACCGTTTTCTTTGCCATATGTATTATTATTTGATCAAAGATCGTAAAATTAATTATTTCTTGACACTAGGAGGTATGGTAGAATAATCCTCAAGATCACATGGATAGATAAGGTGGACAGATAAAGAAGTTTGGGGAAGTTATAATAGAGAGTACAGCTATACACCTTCTAAATGAAGTACTCCAAAGGAAATGGGAAGTTTACAGGAACATGTATTCTGATGATGATTGTGTCTATTGACCATATTGGAAGGATGTAGAATGAAGTTAGAGGTAGACCAAGGGAGGATTGAGTTGATTATCTAATTGAAAGTTGTCTGGAATTGGAAGATATAAAGAGATAAAACGAGGTAGAACAGGGTGAAATGGTGTTCCATGATCTCCTTATTGTAAATGGCAGTATATGACGATGAATATGAAATTTCATTAAAAATGTAAATTGAAACTACAAACAAAGTGAGCATTGCGGTTTAGATAAATCCTCGAAATTCTCGGGGAGTCGCATGTACGACGGAATAAAGTTGTCTTAGAAATGAAAATGGCAGAGAGACTCTGAACCTATAAGTTGTCGTCAGAGCATTGATTGGTTACTTGCACGGAAGGACTAAATTTTGAAGAATTCTTTTCACACCATATATACCATATTATAATGCATTAGCGCGCCACCTGTTATAAGAAAGTTAAACTATTTTTAGACGTGTTATGAATCTCTTAAAACTTGAGCAATTTTCTACTGGCCTTACTGCAATGATAAATTAATGGGAGAGTTCATCAGTTCAAACTGGAGAAACCGCTGGGAGGGTTCACCACTGATGAACCATTAATTTATCATTACAGTAAGGGGGCAGAAGAAAATATTTTCATTTTTAAAAGAATCATACCACGCCTAAAATAGCTTCAATTTATTATATACCACATTGTTGGATTGTCTAACATCTCTGATGATTTACATTTATTTAAAAGGTTTGCTAACAATAAAATTCCATAATAGCATTCGAAAATATTTTTCTACGGATTTATTAACCATTAGTGGTCTGGTAGTTTAAAGTGGCTACACCGCTGGAAGCTACTGATAAGCCGAGCTCTATTTTCATATCTTTCAGTGTAAACGTAGTTGTGCAGAATTTTGACCAAGTCAAAAACCCCATAATTATATTCAAAATAACATAATACATCATTTTTTCCTACAATCCTTAAGCTATCTCGACGAACACAAAAGACGTATGTGTGAGCCAAAACGTAAATATCTTCCATCTGTTAGAAGTCTTTGGAATTGAGCTATTCAGGGAAACATCATTACCCCTGGTTGGGAATAATGTTATTGAACATAGTACTGCATCAACCAATTACTTCTCTTGTTGTTCCTTTGTCATATTTATCAAATAATAGCCATAATCTCTTTCCTGTTAAAAGTTTTGCAGATTTTGCAGGCTTACATATCTTTTAGCTCATATAAACAATATGCTCTTTAGGAAAAACTACGAGGCCCGAAGCGCGTAGGTTGTTGACTTTTATTGATTTAAGAAGAAGGCGCAAGCCATCAGTTGCACGATCAGTAGATGCCTTTTTATTACTGTAATCACCCGCGCCAATAAACTTCCATTTTTGTACTATTTTTTTTATATAGTATACTCTTTGTATAATTATATTTTAAAATGGTTTAGTGTGGAGACCTATAAAACATTTTGTTTATCTCTGTTTCTTCTTAACCCACATAGGTTGGTGGCTGGCAGTATTCATGTTCTCTCAGAGCTTCCTTTCTATGGCTTTTGATGGTATTGTAGGGTCTATCTATTTCTTCTCAACCAGCCATAGGTTGGTAGCTGGCAGTATTTCTGTCGTCTTATATCTTCCTTTCTATGATCATTTGATGGTATTGTAGGGTCTATCTTATTTCTTCTCAACCAGCCATAGGTTGGTGGCTGGCAGTATTCATGTCCTCTCAGAGCTTCCTTTCTAGGTCTTTTGATGGTATTGTAGGGTCTATCTTATTTCTTCTCAACCAGCCATAGGTTGGTAGCTGGCAGTATTCATGTCCTCTCAGAGCTTCCTTTCTATGATCATTTGATGGTATTGTAGGGTCTATCTTATTTCTTCTCAACCAGCCATAGGTTGGTGGCTGGCAGTAATTCATGTCCTCTCAGAGCTTCCTTTCTATGTCTTTTGATGGTATTGTAGGGTCTATCTTATTTCTTCTCAACCAGCCATAGGTTGGTGGCTGGCAGTATTCATGTCCTCTCAGAGCGTCCTTTCTATGGCTTTTGATGGTATTGTAGGGTCTATCTTATTTCTTCTCAACCAGCCATAGGTTGGTAGCTGGCAGTATTTCTGTCGTCTTATATCTTCCTTTCTATGATCATTTGATGGTATTGTAGGGTCTATCTTATTTCTTCTCAACCAGCCATAGGTTGGTGGCTGGCAGTATTCATGTCCTCTCAGAGCTTCCTTTCTATGTCTTTTGATGGTATTGTAGGGTCTATCTTATTTCTTCTCAACCAGCCATAGGTTGGTAGCTGGCAGTATTTCTGTCGTCTTATATCTTCCTTTCTATGATCATTTGATGGTATTGTAGGGTCTATCTTATTTCTTCTCAACCAGCCATAGGTTGGTAGCTGGCAGTATTTCTGTCGTCTTATATCTTCCTTTCTATGACTTTTGATGGTATTGTAGGGTCTATCTTATTTCTTCTCAACCAGCCATAGGTTGGTAGCTGGCAGTATTTCTGTCGTCTTATATCTTCCTTTCTATGTCTTTTGATGGTATTGTAGGGTCTATCTTATTTCTTCTCAACCAGCCATAGGTTGGTAGCTGGCAGTATTTCTGTCGTCTTATATCTTCCTTTCTATGACTTTTGATGGTATTGTAGGGTCTATCTTATTTCTTCTCAACCAGCCATAGGTTGGTAGCTGGCAGTATTTCTGTCGTCTTATATCTTCCTTTCTATGTCTTTTGATGGTATTGTAGGGTCTATCTTATTTCTTCTCAACCAGCCATAGGTTGGTAGCTGGCAGTATTTCTGTCGTCTTATATCTTCCTTTCTATGATCATTTGATGGTATTGTAGGGTCTATCTTATTTCTTCTCAACCAGCCATAGGTTGGTAGCTGGCAGTATTTCTGTCGTCTTATATCTTCCTTTCTATGACTTTTGATGGTATTGTAGGGTCTATCTTATTTCTTCTCAACCAGCCATAGGTTGGTAGCTGGCAGTATTTCTGTCGTCTTATATCTTCCTTTCTATGATCATTTGATGGTATTGTAGGGTCTATCTTATTTCTTCTCAACCAGCCATAGGTTGGTAGCTGGCAGTATTTCTGTCGTCTTATATCTTCCTTTCTATGACTTTTGATGGTATTGTAGGGTCTATCTTATTTCTTCTCAACCAGCCATAGGTTGGTAGCTGGCAGTATTTCTGTCGTCTTATATCTTCCTTTCTATGTCTTTTGATGGTATTGTAGGGTCTATCTTATTTCTTCTCAACCAGCCATAGGTTGGTAGCTGGCAGTATTTCTGTCGTCTTATATCTTCCTTTCTATGACTTTTGATGGTATTGTAGGGTCTATCTTATTTCTTCTCAACCAGCCATAGGTTGGTAGCTGGCAGTATTTCTGTCGTCTTATATCTTCCTTTCTATGATCATTTGATGGTATATTGCAAGGTTTTCTCCTGAAAAATTGTTCACGAAATCAATTCCTGGTCTTCCTTCCATACATACCTCTAGTAATACTTTTATCCACTCCGAGAGACAAGATTTCCAAACATGCTCCTTCCTTTCAATATCCTTCCTGGGGAAATATATTTACTTGAAACATGTTCATTGACAATATAAATGTTTATTTTCGTGAGAACATTCTCACAAGGCAATACACAGCGAAGATTGAATTCATATATTCTAAGACCAATTTATAAAGATCGGTAAACTCTGGCTTCTTGATGTGAATATTCGTATAAATATATAGAGTTTATTGATAAAAGGTGTGTTTTAAGAAATGAAACTATTTATTACTATTTTTTACGTGTTTATTTTGTTATCATATCAATACAGAAAGACTTTCTAATATGTAAACATGGTTTGTCTGTTATTTTCTATATTTATCTGTGAGTTATTCACAACAATTGACTACACTGGATATAATATTCTCTCCATCGTTATTTCAATATTTAAAAGTCCGTGCCAAAAAAATGGGGGTCTATGATTTTTTTTTAAATATGGTCAAAAATTAAAATATTTTATAAAGAGAAAGGTAAGAGAAGTTTACAAAATCAATAAAACTGATTTTTTTTTAGACAGAGTTGCGTTAAAATGTTATGCATAAAGTTTGACTTGTTTCCCTTCTCCGCGTAGTTAGAAGACATTTTTTTGAGGGTAGGAAAAAAGGCTTAAGTTCGAATTAAAACGAGTCTGGCAACATTAACGTCTCGACTTAGTGATGGTCTGGAACAAAATGCTAATCTTGACCGTGTTAAACGTGTTTTGATCACGTGTTCCCCGCCCAACCAATCAGCGACAGCTGGTGGTTTAACCCCGCTCCCAAAGTAATCGCATCATTAGGTTTGTACTCACACCACATTCTTCGTTTCACACCATATTTTAAATTCAATATTAAGCAGATTTTCCAACGCCCGAAAATTGGTTTCTGCTCTCCCCCTTCATAATTTGGAGGCGAAAACAGAGTAGCAAATTGCTAATTTATTCAAAATACCACCGAGTAGTTGATTTTTCTTTACTTTGTCGTCTGTTCATAATTTCTTTGGCGCCATTTAATGAAAGGCATCTTTTGCCGAATCATTTTTCATAAGGATTCTCTATATATCTCAAATCGTTATATATTTAGTACATTCAAAGATATCTTTATAGAGTTTTTTTTTTTTTTACAAATTCTAATATTAAAATCTGTGATTTTTTTCAATATATAAATATTTTATTTCCTTTTATTTTTGCATTCCCGGATATTTGAATCGTTATCTGATATATAGAAACGCATGCAAATATCAAACTTAGTATACCTTGCTTTCGAGCAAAATACTTTTAAGCTGGCCTAAAACAAAACGCTCTATTTACACAAGCGTCTCGTTTTATAGTTGGGAGCCTATTGAAGAACCTTTTGCCGAGATTTCGCTTGTCGCACGGTATAACAAAATAAACATCGCTAATTATGGATGGGATTTTTATTTCAAAATTGTTTCAGCTTTAGGATTCACCACATCTAGCTATATCCAGGAAGTTAATTAAGAACAAGCTGTGAAACAGTAGTACAAATGTATTATTGTACTTGGATAAGGTGCATAAATTAAGAACTGGCCAAATACCCATTCTTGATTAATCAAGAAAAGCTAACCACGGACGCGTTTAGGGCTGCTGGCCCTTAGAAGCGTGGTGCAAGCTGTACCTCAACGACTAAAAAATTGGTCATTAAGGCATCCTGAAAAAATCATGAAAATGGCGCAAGCCATCAGCAACTTTCAGTTGCACGATAAGGAGAAGCCTTTTTCTTAAGAACAAGTTGATTTCAACAATCCTCACGTTCCGATGTTTAGATTTGGGGTCAACCAGCTGTACACAGTAGCTGGTCAAAAGTCAGGTGTGTCGATGGTGTAAAACGACGAAATATCGATACATTGAAGGAAAGAACTCCGAAAGTTGTATTCCCACGACACTTATAGTTCTCCATTTGGAACTAACACCAAACCTCATTTTGTTGTTATGATATTTTTACTGCGATGGAAAAATATAAATTGGGAGGGCTTGGTTCATCAGTGGTGAACCTTCCAGTGGTTTCGCCAATTTAATCTACCAGAACGCTTCTTAGAGCTCTAATACTGTATTGAATGATTCTGCTTATATATGTTACACTGAAGGGTGGAATTTTAGAAATAGTATTTAAGCAAACTAAGGACATAAGGACAGTAGAATTACATTTAAATATTTGTCCATCGCAGTAGGACAGTAGGAGTTTATTTTATGTGTAAAAGAAATAATCGTGCTTTAATGATTTATCATTTCTTATTTATGTTTATTTACTATGTTAGAGTGGTTCA
Source organism: Cordylochernes scorpioides (assembly GCA_030710605.1). Lineage (NCBI taxonomy): Eukaryota > Metazoa > Arthropoda > Arachnida > Pseudoscorpiones > Chernetidae > Cordylochernes > Cordylochernes scorpioides. Next base: position 64,719,051 of record CP092880.1, read on the forward strand.
GAGAAAACATAGCCACATCAACTGATAGTTCAACTCCCGAAGTTTCAGTAACCTTCTGTCATTCTCTTCAGGGGAATGACAATAGAGTGACAGGAAGTCGGGAGTTAAATAAACTATTGGTGTTGTGTCTGATTCAACTTACAACCACACAACAAATCATCTTCAGAACTATGATAGAGTGGGGATAGCTTTCGAGTCGAAAGCTCTTCATTTTACCTGAGATAAAACTATACTACTGGTTGTTGTTTATTACTGTAAAACAATAGCACTTCTATAAGTTGTTTTTATCATACGTAAAACATATGAAAAGCTATTGTTTTGAAAAAAAAAACAACAAACAGAGCCCTATCTTATTGTAATAAAGAAACACAAGCTGTTTGCAGATTATTAAACCAGCGAAATGTGTTTTATACCATCAATTGTCGTATACAACGGCGAGAATGGTGATAGTGTTAATCACTGATGAGCCAGGCTCTCCCCAATTTTGTTTTATTGTTGTGTTTTAATAGAGGTACTACACAATTGGTATAAGTAATCGATAAAAAGTATTAATGTTAAAAATATATTATCCCTAGTACACACACATACACGTGGTACAGGCCATGATAATCATGGTGGGTAGTAGTTGGTGACTGCTTTTACTGTAAGTGTACCACATATCTACACATGTAGTAAACTAATTTTGAACTAAATAGTGTACCAGAGCCCCGTTTGATTACTTGTATTCACTGGTGGGGTTGGATTTTTGCAAGAATCGGAGGCCACTAGAGCCATTTTGCATGGCATGGCCCCTGCGCAAGAATGACACGCAAAATCGTGAAGCGTTCCACTAGAGCAATTTTTTTTTTTTTAATTCATAAAAAAAGTGTCCAATGCAGGAATCGATCCCGGGTCGTGCCTGTGGGAAATCGACGGTTTACACCATTGCTCCACTACAACCCCGTTAATCATAATTATAACAACATAGAGCCATTTATAGAGACCACTTTCTGTCAACACTTCAATATTCCAAAACTACCATCTTCAACTACTCAACAGCCTGTGCATAATACAAGAACTACGTGAAATAGGCCTTGAGGGACTCTCTTTGGAGCTCCTGTTGAATGAGGTGGTGAGAAACAGAGCTGGAGCGTTTGCGTTGTTCAAATTTTGGAAGACGGCTGAAGAGAAAAGAAAGCTATATACATAATCTAATTGATGTAAATAATCATATGTAAATAATCTTTGTCAGGATTAGAATGACGAATCCTGTATGGGACTTTGATTCCACTAAAAGGCTTGTTGCTGCTGTTGTATATAGTCACAGTGTAGAAAATACTATACTATACCTACTACATATATCTCTGTAGTCTTAGTTCTCTTCTCTTCAATTACTCTGTAAATTGGCGAATCCTTTATAGGACGAGAGGTCCTCAATAAAGGCTTTTGTTGTTGTTGTTGCATAATACAAGATATAGACTACGTTGTTGAGATCTCTTTTTAGGCTATATAAGCTTTTTAAGTTGCATATCTTTTAGGATAATACTAAAATATATTTACATTTTTTTTATGTAACGTTATGATGCATTAGCACGCCATCTGTTATCAAAATTCGAAACTATTATAGACGCGTATGATTCTTTTTAAAAATAAACAATTTCTACTGTCCTTACTGCAATGGAAAAATTAATGGGAGGGCCTGGCTCATCAGTGGTGAAGCCTCCCAGCGGTATGCTAGATTAAACTGGCGAAACCGCTGGGAGGGTTCACCACTGATGGGCTCATTTTTCCATTGCAGTAAGGACAGTAGAAATTGTTTATTTTTAAAAAGAATCATACGTGTCTATTATAGTTTCGAATTTATGGAACGTCATAGAATTGTGGTCAGTTAGTAAATAAAATAATTTATATTTCTCCTCATCAATTTAAAGCTTATAATTACATCGGGGAAAGCTAAACATTTGTTTAAAATATCGTCATCAACTTATCGTCCTCTATCACTGAACATTTTTAAACAATAATTTTTGTATTTCTACAGCCCTCATTCTGCAATAAATAAAAAATTCAGTCCATACAATAGTGAATGGTCTGGAGAATAAAACGGTAAAACCGCTGTGAGGGTTCACCACTGATGAGCCATGCCCTTCCACTTTCAATTTTTATTCTTTTCAGGATAAGAGCTGTAGAAATACATTTTAATTATATATTTTTGCAAAAAAAAAAATCATTAAAATGTTTATAATTTTACCTAAATATTTATTGTTAATAATCATAGAGGTTCATTCAAAGTTTCGATTTCACCAAATTATTTTATTTTAAAACGAAAAAAGTGAGCTTTCGGAGAATCTCTTTGGTCGTATATATTGTTGGCCTATTAATCATAGAGCATTGTTAGTTCATTAAAGAACCGGTAGATGGCAGCCGTGTAGAGAAAATACGTATATTTTATAATTTCCCAGCACACACAATGCGTCTAAAAACGTTTTATTTCATCTATATATATATGACAATGATTTTTCTGAAGTAATAAAATTATTATTTTTATTTTTATCCTTTTAAAAAATAGCCTTCTTAGACACCACAAACGACATCAATGATCTCAACTTCAGTGAAAAAAAAAAAGTCAATAAAAAAAGAAAGAAGGTCAAAAATAAATAAAAGCTCTCATTACAGTACTCTCTGAAGTTGGAGAGAGAAGTTTTCAGAATAAAAGATTTTTTTTTTTTAAAGTTGGCAATTAAATACCGCAGACAAGGCTTAACAAGCTTTCCCGCCATTTTGAAAAAAAAAGCGCGCCATAGCTTTAAAAAAAAAAAAAGGCACATTGGGATGGAAGGCCATCCGGCTACCCTGCCATAAAAAAAAAAGACATGGCGACGCGGGGTAACGAGGGGCCTGTCAACCCCACGCGCTATGACGTCATGTCTTCCCGCCTTTTGTTCTTCTCACCACAGAGTAGCCGATTTTTCGTCTGGCTCAAATCTAACGAGCTTCTATGATCGCAATATTTCTCCTTTTCTCTCTCTGCTCTTTTACCCTTTCCCCTCTGTATTTTTAATATATTTTTTATCAGCGATAGTCTGCGGTAATATTTGTTAAATATTTATCTTTTTTTAAAAGAATTTTCCTCAGACCAGGCATTTGTTTCGAATTTCTGTTAATTTTGTTTGTTGCTTGGCACACCTAGCTCGCATATGTGTATTAGGTATTGTTTTACATTTCATTCACATCACTTTAGGTGAAATGGAAATTTTTTTAACACAAAACATGTATCTACACTCATGGACAAAACTTGAAGTGGAAAGTCTTTGATGCCGCCGGTCATCTTTTTTTTTTTTTAAGAGACAGAGTTGTTCACACTTGGTTATCTCATGTGTCTTCAATAAAGGTCACTTCAGAGTTATTGTCTCAATATACATGCTAAAACTTCCTTAAGTTTGTCTCCATGAGTGTAGATGGACGATGTAGTCATCCACGTAAGGAAAGTGCCACCACCATCTATTATAACAGTTTCCTGCAATGTGCCGCGGTGTAAAACAACACATTGGTGTGTCGTGAGCCTATCCTAGGTGTGTCATACAATTTACAAGAGTCCGTGGATATTTAAAACATCTCCAAGATTAAAACTCGATATATAACTTTGTTATTATATTATGGTTTAGAAATGTCATTGATACTTGATGGAAAAACTACCCCACTCTACATCAAATGCCTCCTCACAACCTCACCATAATATATTCTAGAGCCTCGGATCAAACAGAAAGAAGCTGAACACTAAAGGGAGTTGTTGAGAAAACCTCCAAGAACTGGTGTGAATATGCAAATAAACTATTGATGGCGTCAAGTTTTGACGTTTATTTTGAAGGGAGAGGTGCCCTATGCTTCTATAGATAAACTATTTTGTTTGCATCTATAAGCCGCGCCATCTGCATTAAAGATTATAAACTATTTACGCGTAATGTTTCGTTTTTTTTTTAATAAACAATTTATTAACGCCGTACTGCAATTGTTTCGTTTTATTCTAACACAGGTGGCAGAAGGCAGCTCGCGGCGGTCAAGGTTGAGCTACGTCATCGCTGACCAATGGGGGGCCAGCTGGCGGACTGCCAGAGGGAGCTGGCCACCTTCTAGAACATTCTTCTTGCCACGTCGCCACTAAAGACAATGCCTTTCATAGCTACGGCTTTAAATCATATTCTTTAAAAGATTCATTGTAAAGAGAAATAAAATAAATTCATTTGTAAAGCTTGGGATGATTGCCTGACCAAGATAAGTAAACTTATTTCTTTAAACTAGTATAAACATTATATTCAATTAAGCCTAACGAGAACAAATTGTTTTGTAAACAATCATTCTGATTTTCCTACTTGCGTATTTGCCAAGTGGGAAACAAAACATTGGTGCCGAAACCCGGGAATAAATCTATTAAATAATTATTTAAATATAAATAATTATAATTCATTTTTGAAATATATTATTAAAATTAATAATAACAAAGATTAAAGATGGCTGCCAAATTTAAAGCTACTTTAAATATTCTTGAATTTCATTTCAAACAAGTGGATTATTTTGAGCAAATTTCGCTCAAGATGATTGAATCGAAGGATGATGCAAATTTACAGACATTTAAAAAAGATATTTTAGATATAAAATCTAACATTGAAAAAACTTATTGTAATCTTTTAACATTTTCTGAATTTGATGATGAAGATTACTTTTCTAGAGTTATGCAATACAAGGATAATCTTAGAAATTTAGTGGCGAATATCAATAAAGTATCTTGTACAGCCAGTTCAAGCAAAATTGATGATCTAAATCAACCAACCACAAGTAAAATAGAACTTCCTAAATTTAATTTACCTTCCTTTTCTGGTGATGTTAACGAATGGCTTAGTTTCAAGCAATTGTTTTCTCTGTCTATTGATTCCAATACCGCTCTAACTGATTCACAAAAGCTGCAATATTTACAATCAGCTGTTACTGGAGACGCTGAACGACTTATTAGGGGATTTCCTGTTATTGATGAAAACTATGCCCATGCTTGGGCCACATTGGTCTCCAGATATGATAACAAAAAAGAACTTGCCTTTTCACAATGTACAAAATTATTTACTTTAAAACCTTTAAAACTAATAAATTCCAAGGCCATTTTCGAACTACTAGATATATGTAATGAAGCCATGAGAAATTTGAAATCACTGGGTTTGGAGAGAAATACACTTGTTGATATATTTCTAATACATTTCCTACAAAGAAGAATAGGTGATGATTTGAAAAGGCAATGGGAATTGACGTTGATAGATGATGGCTTTCCATCCTACGAAAAATTTATTATGTTTCTTGAAAAACAAGCAAAAAGTTTGCAATCGATAAAAGGTTATGCTAAAGAGGATAAATCTGTAGTGAAACAAACACATGTATATAATTCTATTTCAAAAGGTGATGATAAATGCCTATTATGCACAAATTCACATCCTTTATTCAAATGTGACAAGTTCCATAAAAGTTCTCTCCTTGAAAGATGGAACATAGTAAAAACCAATAACCTTTGTTTCAATTGTTTGCGATCCAACCACAGAGTAACATCATGTAAAATCACTATGCATTGTAAATCATGCAACAAAAAACATCACACTCTTTTGCATTCCTTCCAACCCGAACCTTTGAATACCACCTCAATTGAAGCCCCAATTGCCCAATCTAGCGTTTCATGTTTTCTCAGTGATACAACAAAGCCCAATGAGACAATCTTATTATCTACTGCTATCGTGAGAGTGAGAGCAGAAAATGGATCGTTTCATCCATGCAGAGCTTTGATTGATACTGGTTCTCAAAGAAGTCTAATAACAGAAAATTGTCGTGAAAAGTTGAATCTTCCTGTTAAAAAGAGCCAACTCACAGTTTTTGGAATTGGTAACCAACCAATACAGCAGTCTGCTAGTGAGACTTTTCTTCAATTTAAGCCTCATTTTTCTGATAGAATATTCAAAATTTCATCCATAATACTCGATCAAATCACTGTCGATTTACCTAATTTTCTGATAAATAGAGATAATTGGCCTCATCTTAAGAATACTTTATTAGCAGATCCCAATTTTGATAAAACAAGTCCCATTGATTTAGTAATTGGTGCAGACCTAGCCCCATTTTTATATACAGGAAAACTACGATTCCAAAATCATCCAGGACCCACTGCCTGTAGTTCCAAGTTAGGATGGATACTTTCAGGAAATGTTTCCAGTTCTGAGACTGGAAACAACTATATCTCATTATGCGCAACATCCCAAGGAGATGATAATCTGCGAAAGTTTTTTGAATTGGAATCAGTTCCTGCCGCTCTTCCATTGACTAAAGAGGAGAAGAGTTGCGGGGACATTTATGTCAAGAACTTTTGCATATCAACAGATGGAAGATATTCTGTTGGTCTACCGTTTAAATCTGTGCCTAATCTCGGAGACTCACGTCAGAATGCCATGAAACGATTTCTTGCTCTTGAGAGAAAATTGCACAAATCTTCGAATCTTCTTCAGCAATATAAGGATTTCATGATGGAATATCTTTCTCTCAACCACATGGAGCTCATTCCGAAAAAGGAACGTGACAAACCATCAGACAAGTGCTATTATATACCTCACCATTGCGTTCTGCGTGAGCAGAGCAGCACTACTAAATTAAGAGTAGTGTTTGATGCATCGTGCAAAACGAGCAACAATTACTCCTTAAATGACTTTCTTCATACTGGACCAAAATTGCAGCATGATATTTTCAATATTCTTGTGAAGTTTCGTACTAATCCTATAGCTTTTACGGGAGATATTGAGAAAATGTACAGACAGATAAAAGTGAACTCTTCTGATCTCGACTTTCAGAGAATCTTCTGGAGAAATAGTCCATTGGAATCTTTATTGGAGTATAGATTGCTCACAGTAACTTATGGAATGTCGTGTGCACCATATCTTGCAATCCGTACCTTGATGCAACTTGCCACCGACAAAGAACTCCTGTTCCCAGAGGCATCTAAAATCATAAAAACTGATTTTTATGTAGACGACCTACTTTCAGGCGCAACAACAATCGAAGAAGCAAAAGTTCTCATTGATGATATCCGGAAAATCCTTTTATCTGGTGGCTTTTGCATAAGAAAATGGATGTCAAATGTCCCTGAGGTTCTTTCAGAGGTACTAGAAGCGCTGAAAGCACATGATTCATATGAAATCGGAGATAATTCATCTGTTAAGATTCTTGGGATAAATTGGAATCCATCCACGGATAATTTCACAATTACAGTCAATTCACTAAAAGACGTATATTCTAAAAGACAATTGTTATCGGACATTTCTCGAATTTATGACCCTTTGGGATGGTTATCACCGGTGATCATTAGCTTCAAGATTCTGTTCCAAACTCTATGGAAGCAGGATTTAGATTGGGATGATCCCTTGTCTGAATCGTTGTGTTCTCATTGGAGGAGAGTGAAAATGGATTTGGCCATGCTAAATCATATTAAAATTCCTAGATATATTTCCTGCAAGGGACTTATACATTCTTTGGAACTCCATGGATTTTGTGATGCTTCCGAATCTGCATATTCATCAGTTGTTTATATGAAATCTCGTTTTAAATCTGGTCATGTTCAAGTCACATTGATTGCTGCCAAGACAAAAGTCGCTCCCTTGAAGGCAACGTCAATACCTCGTCTGGAGCTTTGTGCTGCTCTTCTCCTTTCAAATTTATATGATTCCATTTGCAGCTCATTGCTGTTGCAGATTGACCGAGTAATTTTGTGGACAGATTCCCAGATTGTTTTATGTTGGATAAAATCTGAATCAAAACATTGGAAACCTTTTGTTGGTAACCGGATTGCAGAAATTCAGCGACTAACTCTGCAATCTTCTTGGTACTATGTGTCTACCAAGGATAATCCTGCAGATTGCGCCTCCAGAGGTATAACTTCTTCAGAGCTAGTAAACCATTCACTTTGGTGGAATGGTCCTGATTGGCTATCAAACTCAAGTTTACAAGATCCGCTACCAATCACATATGAACTTCCAAAAGAAGTTTGTCATGAAAAAAGAAAGACTGTTCCGATTGTTCATTTCACTACTTGTCCTATTATAGACTTTATTTTTAAATTCTCAACATTCAGGAAGCTGAGCAGAGTTACGGCATGGCTCCTAAGATTTATCCACAATGCTAGACACAGCAGCGACAAAATAAAACACAAAGAATTGTCCTCTAATGAGCTCGATAATTCAATTCGAACTCTTATTCAAATCATTCAAAGTTCAGAATTTAAAACTGAAATTCAATGTTGTATTCAAAGCAAAGTACTACCATCAAACTCAAAACTTTTATCCTTAAACCCATTTATTGATTCATCAGGAATTCTACGTGTAGGAGGTCGACTGCGCAAATCCAACCTGCAATTCAATGAGAAGCATCCAATAATTCTTCCTCACAACCATTTCGTTACAGAATTGATTGTTCAACAATATCACGAAGAGCATCTTCATTCTGGTCTCCAATTAACTCTGTGTGCCATCCGACAAAAGTACTGGATTCCATCCGGTAGAATTCTAGTAAAAAAGCTCATTAATCGTTGCATGACATGTTTCAAGACGAAACGCCAAGTGTCAAAACAAATCATGGGAGATCTGCCTATCCATAGAATCATACCCTCAAGCCCTTTTAGCAAAACAGGAATAGACTTCGCAGGACCATTTATAACTAAACCTAATGTCATAAGAACAAAAGTAACATTAAAATCATATATAGCATTATTCATTTGTTTCTCAACGAAGGCTATTCACCTTGAGATAGTTTCAGATCTGTCTACCCCTGCCTTCCTCGCTGCTTTTAGAAGATTCATCTCTCGTCGAGGAAAACCCTCTGATATTTTCACCGACAACGCTACTAACTTTAAAGGAGCTAAGAATATTTTGAATAATATACATCAACTTGTAAAGGATTCTTCAATTCAAAGTTATGTCACTAATGAACACATCACTTGGCATTTTATACCTCCATCTGCTCCAAACTTCGGCGGCATTTGGGAAGCAGGAATTAAATCATTGAAGTATCATCTCCTAAGGTGTTTAAAATCTGCAGTTTTAAATTTTGAAGAACTCAATACTCTGACAAGTCAAATTGAAGCGTGCTTGAATTCTCGCCCGTTGTATCCGATGAGTTCGGATCCAAATGATTTCAACCCTCTTACTCCAGGACATTTTTTGATTGGAAGACCATTAACAGCACTCCCAGAGCCCAGTTATCACCCTAATGACAACTACTTAACTAGATGGAAATTAATTCAAAAGGCCAGGGATGTTTTCTGGCAAAGATGGTCCAGGGAATATCTGAACAATCTGCAACAACGGTCCAAGTGGAAAAAACCCTCTTCCAACCTGAAGGTTGGAGATTTGGTGTTGGTAAAAGACTTTCCTATGCCTTCAATGCAGTGGAGCCTTGGCCGCATCACCAAGGTGTCACCTGGAGCGGATGGCAATGTCCGAGTTGTGGAACTTCAAACAGAGAAACAACATCATCTAATAAGACCCATCTCGAAGATTGCACTTCTGCCATTCTAATTCTTTTTCTTCTTCTTCTTAAAAAAAAAAAAAAAAAAACACTTTCTACACTATGTGATCCTTTTCTTTTGCCTTGTGTGTGGACTACGTCCACAGGAGGGGAGTATGTTTCGTTTTATTCTAACACAGGTGGCAGAAGGCAGCTCGCGGCGGTCAAGGTTGAGCTACGTCATCGCTGACCAATGGGGGGCCAGCTGGCGGACTGCCAGAGGGAGCTGGCCACCTTCTAGAACATTCTTCTTGCCACGTCGCCACTAAAGACAATGCCTTTCATAGCTACGGCTTTAAATCATATTCTTTAAAAGATTCATTGTAAAGAGAAATAAAATAAATTCATTTGTAAAGCTTGGGATGATTGCCTGACCAAGATAAGTAAACTTATTTCTTTAAACTAGTATAAACATTATATTCAATTAAGCCTAACGAGAACAAATTGTTTTGTAAACAATCATTCTGATTTTCCTACTTGCGTATTTGCCAAGTGGGAAACAAAACAGCAATGGTAGAAAATCACCACGGGTAAGGTCCCAACATTTTATTACTGTAAAGTAAGGCCAGCGGAAGTATTGTTTATAAAGTGGTAAAAAACATTGCGCGTGGTAAATCCTTATATCTATAAAAATGAAATGCGAAATCGATGTTTGTTATCGCATCACGCAAAATCTACTGACTCAATCATTATGGAATTTCGCATGTAGGTAGCTGAAGATTTCGTTTAACATATAGGCTATTCAAAAAACGAAAAGGTTTAATGTGCTATTTTTAAAAAATGTTAAACCAAAATTCCTTAGTTCAAGCCTTTTACCGCTTGGCGGCGCACTGGTCGCGACGATAAATGAATTTGATTGGTTAATAATTTTACACGTTGTTTGTTTTTAATTTGTAATTTTGTAATTTTACCCGATTAATGTGTCTTTAAAAGGTAAGATTATTTTTATATATTTAAACTCTTTGAAAATAATTTTAATCGATCATTATCAAATAAATACGCCCCCCGGAACCTGGGTTAATTAAAACTATTGTGAAATTTCGCACGTAGGGAGTTGAGGTTTTGGTTTAACATTTAGGCTAAAAGCACAAAAATTGCATTTCGAAAAACTTTCTTTTCCTTTTTAGAAGGTAGATTTTATTTAATCATTTGGAATTATTATTTATTTCGCAGCTTATTCATATATTTTGCTTCGTTTAATTTTAATTAGTGTACATATAACGATCTACATTTTTAAAGATAAGTGTACTTTTTTATCTCATAAGGTATATTATTTTTTTTTATTAAAGTTGTAAAAAGTATATTTATTGAAAAAAGTATGTTTTACAATATAACTTGCTACATATATTTTACTATATGTTTGTTCCATGTAATATGTTTATGCTCTAATAGCATTTATATTGTAAGCAGCAGCTATGAATTTTCAGTAACTGCTTTATTTAAGGGTTGGCTAAACATTTTTTTTCTGTCATTGGTTTAGGTAATATTGCTTTTTTTCTATCCTACAGGTCAACAGTACACTGCAACATGCTATCATAACTCTGGCTTTTTGCATTGATATTTATTTATTGTGAAAGTACTGTTTGCTACCTTAAGCTCTGGAGAAATTATAATGTAGATCCATCCTGTGGAAATCACACCATAGTAAAAAAGAACGCATGTAGCTGGTAGCAAATTTTGTGCCCTTTGTGAAGCTAGCGTTCAAATTTAATTTTTTAGAAAGATATTTCTATTGTTGGCCTTATTTTCACTTGTCCTGACCCATATAGGGTTAATTAATAACTCATTTGACATTTTACCTTTATTTATGGTCTTGGCAATATATATGTAAAGCTTTTTAGGTAAAAAAGAATTGAGGTATATTTTGAAATATAGATAAAAATCACAAGGAAGCAAGACCAAATCCAAATAAATAAATAATGTGTGGTTTCAGTAACAGGATTGTTACCATCTTCGGACAAAAGTACTGAATACATTCAGTAATTTTGTCTTTATAAGGTAACAATGCTGTTATTGAAACATCACACATAATTCGTTTATTTTTTATTTGGTCTTGCTTTTTTGGTATTTTTAACATTGCCCTTGACTATTAGAAAATGATGCAAATTTCCTAATTATTTTATGCCATTTTAAAAAGTACATTCTTTTGTAAAACTATCTAATTTCCCACATTTTTCTAAAACTGCCAACAATAACCTAATAAAAAAATAATCCAAGTCTGGGTATTTCAGTATTGCAGATATATTACATTTTTAAAAGTTGCTTAACTATCGATGTACATGCCGGATTAGGTGCCCTTAAAAATGTTTAATCTGGCTGTTTCTTCTTGAACTGCCGAGAGTGAAGTGGAGAAAGTGAAATTTTCCGGTTGCGAGGACCATTTCCCTTTATTCACACTAATCATTAGATTTTTTTTTTTCATTTTTTAGATACCAAAGCCCAGTTTAGTTACTTGCACTCACTGGAGGGGTTTGACTTTTTCAAGAATCAGGGGCCATTGGGGCAATTTTTTTTTTTCAGAACAAATTCCCCAAAACTGCATTCGATGATCCCGGGTCGTGGTTTTTAAAAATCAACAGTTTAGACCACTCCTCCAAAAATGCACTCTATTCATTAGATGTGTTTGTGAAATTGATCTTATATTTCAAATTATTTTTACCAGAATTTTTAATTTTGATGTTTGCAGTTTATCTCCATTGTGCTGAAAGAAAATTCTTTACTTTAAGTTTTAAAACAGTTGGGGGCTCTATTCATTCAAGAGTCAACCCCCACTCGAACAATACCCGGGCGAAGCCGGGTCCATATATCTATATAGGCTCAATTTATTGAGCAGTTTTTTCAACCAAATTAGACTTTTTTTTTTAGGCCTTCTTCCATTGTCTTTTTTTTTTTTTTTTTTTGTTTTGCTGTCATTTGTTTAGGTAGTATTTAGATTTATCTGCTTCATAATATGTAGCTGCTCATATATATCTATGTATGTTCTACTCATATTTATTGTGCATATTTTTTCTGCGATTTATACTTTTTTTTACGTCTTCTTCCATTTGCTTTTTTTTAATCGGTTGTTTTACGTTTTCACTGAGTTTTATGCATTTTCCCTCTCCTTTCAGATTATTTCTATGCTTTTTTTTATTTTGGCCTTAGTCATGAGTCGCGCTTATTTTAATACACTATTTTGAATTTTTTTCTTCAATCTCAGTCCTTGATGTTTTACATTTTTCGGTTATCCTTATTTTTATTTTTACTAATGCTTTGTGTTTGTAGGTATGCCAAGCCATAGGAGAAGCAATCTTTCTCAGCGTTCCAATAGCTCTAGGGTTCAGCATGCTTCAGGGTCAAACATTGCAAGTAGTTGGTGTGCATCTTGAGTCTCCCTGTTTCTCGCATGGGCAACTCTATGTAGCATGCTCCCGTGTTTCCAGCCCTAAAAATTTATTTGTCTTTAGTTCTACTTTTAGCAAGACACGCAATATTGTTTATCAGGGGGCTTTGATATAGATTTTGACAATTTTGAAAGAGATTTCTTCGAATAATGATTTTGGGAAGCTTGACTTTTGTAACTACATAATTTGTGAATAATTTGTTATCATTATTGCTCTACTGTAGTTTCATCAATAAAGCTTTTTTTACTTTATTTTATTTTAATTTTTTCACATTTAATTCATTTACATAACTCTATTCTTGAAAATTGTTTTTTATTTTTTTTTATGGTATCAACATTTCTGGTTCAATTAAGGTTTTTGTTAGCCTGCAACGCACCTTATCATAGCTCATTGCATTTATCAGGATAACTTTGCTGTTTTGATTTTTACACCATTAGTATTTTCATGCCTCTATAATATTATATTTGTTTGCAGAATTTTATAGACAATTGGGTTTGGGTTATATACATTAAGAATTTGTAAAAATATAAAGTCAAAGTTTTACAACAAAAAAAAATTTTGGAGCACCATTTCTCTCCCATTTAATTTAATGATGCTTCATTTATGATTTTTAGAATTGCATTATTTTTATGCATATTATTTTTAAAATTTGTGTTAGCAAGACATGGAATATTGTTATGTTAATGTAATATTAACATAAACTTTACCAACCCGTGAAGCGTTAGCTCCAGTCTTTTACCGTTGGGGGCAGCACTGTTAGAGCTAATAAATGCTTTCGATTGGTGATTACTTTTACATGCTGTTTGTTTTTAGACTAAATTAATACACATCAAGTTAGCATTTTTTCATGCTTCAAAAGTTAAGATTATATTTTTAACGTTTCATAATACTTTTAAAATTAAAGCCGGAAATAATATTGCTTTTTCCCATCCTGCAGGTCTACATTACACTGCAACAGCTATCATAACTCTGGCTTTTGGCATTGATATTTATATAATGTGAAAGTACTGTTTGCTACCTTAAGCTCTGGAGAGATTATAATGTGTCTACAGATCCATCATGTGGAAATCACACCATAGTGAAAATGCATTTAGCTGGTAGCAATGTATCACATTTGTAGACATGTGGTGCGCTTACAGTAAAAGCAGTCGCTACCTACCCACCATGGTTATCATGGCCTGTACCACGCGTACTAGGGATAATTAAAAAAAAAAGGAAGCAAGACCGAATACAAATACAGTCGAACTTGGATAATTCGAACCCCAAGGGACCATAAAAAAATTCGAATTATCCAAAAATTCGAATTAAAAACGTAAATTCTATTTATAGGAAATTCTAGGGACCAAGATAAATATTCGAATTAAAGAGGTTTTCGAATTAAAGAAGTTCGAATTATCCAAGTTCTACTGTAATTACATTATGTGTGGTTTCAGTTACATTTTGGCTATCTTCAGACAAAGGTACTGAATACATTCAGTAATTTTGTCTTTATATGGCAACAATGCTGTTACTGAAACATCACACATATATATATATTTTTTTATTTGGTCTTGCTTTTTTGGTATTTTTAAAATTGCCCTTGACTATTAGAAAATTATGCAAATTTCCTTTTTATTTTATATACCATTTTAAAAATTGTATTCTTTTGTTAAAATATCCAATTTCCCACACTTTTCTAAAACTGCAACAATAAATAATACAAAATTCTTCCGAGTTAAGGTAATTCGATATTGCAGAAATATATTACATTTATAAAAGTTGCTTAACTATTTAGATATGTAAATGCCGGATTAGGTGCCCTTTAAAATGTTTGCTCTGGCTGTTTCTTCTTGGACAGCCGAGAGTGAAGTGGACAAAGTGAAATTTTCAGGTTGTGCCGACCATTTTCCTTTATTCAAACTAATCATTAGCTCTTTTTTTTTTATTTTTAAAAATAAAAGCCCAGTTTGGTTACTTGCACTCACTGGAGGGGTTGGACTTTTTCAAGATTCAGGGGCCATTGGGGCAATTTTTTTTTCAGAACAAAGTGTCTACATCTGCATTCAATGATCCCGGGTCATGGTTTTTAAAAATTAACAGTTTAGACCACTCCTCCAAACAGCACTCTATTCATTAGATGTGTTTGTGAAATTGATCCTATATTTCAGATTTTTTCACACGCATTTTCGATATTGCTGTTTGCAATTTATCTCCATTTTGCTGAAAGAAAATTCATTACATTGAGTTTACAAACAGTTGGGGCCTCTATTCATTCATGAGTAAACCTCGCTCGAACACTACACAGGCGAAGCCGGATCCAGTCGGGTAAAACCCGGGCGTTGCCCGGGCCACTCGGCTAGTATATATATATAATTTACTATTTAGTTTATTATAAAATAAATGAAGCTTCCAGGTTTCTTGTGCAACTTTTTATTTTCAAGCTTTCGGACTTGTCAGTCCTTCAACAGGATTATCACGTTAACAACTTAATAATAAATACATTTTTATATACACATTATTATATACATATTTTAAATACTTATTATATATTGAGAGAAAAATATATTACATTATTTCAGATTTATTTAAATTATTTAGTTTATATACGTTTTTTTTTTAATTCCGATTTTTCAAGTTTTATGGTTCTCAATTATTGCAAAAGTTCAATCCAACTAGTAAAATACAAGTAAGCAAACGGGGCTCTGGCACATTGTAAGTGTAAAAGTCGAACTGCTTTTCACATGTGTAGATATGTGGTGTACTTACAGTAAAAGCAGTCGCTTACTTCCCACCGTGATTATCATGGCTTGTAATTGGGATTTGTGGCAACAAGAATTATTGGGTTATGAGAGAGAAATATTGAAATTGAAGCTCTATGCTACATCAGTCATATACAACTCCAGGAAACCCTCTTACGGCATCATCGGCTTCACTCTAAAACGACTGCGGAACCCTTGCAACCTCTAACACGGTTTCGTTCTAAACACGCTAAAAAAAACGCGAAAACGTTCGTACAACAATGTACTTCTACAGCATTAGGTAACGAGATTTAACACATATTTAAAAACTAAATTACTTTTAAAATTATTTTTAAAGTATATATTTATAGTTGTGTCTCACATGTAACACGGTCTCACACAACGCGGGGAATCTATCTACCGTGTTACCTGAATATATGTGAGTTGATCAAAGTAATATATATATAATAATGGAATTGAATCCTATTGAATCCTGTCGACTCTCTATAATATTTGGAGATTGATCCTGTCGACTTTCTATAATATTTCGGGTTGGATCCTGTTTACCTCTCTATAATGATTGGATTGATCCTGTCGACTTACTGTGAGATTGGTGTTTACCTTGTCGGATTGCTGTTGACTCTCTGTAACAACCCTGTTGAATTGTGGTGAGAATCCTATGTCGGATTATGTTGAATTGGTGATTGATGGCGCTGTCTTGGTCGAATGGTGGTTTTTCACAGGGGAAATACGAGCACACCTGGATGGGATAGAACCATAGGCTTTGCGAAAGGGAGAGAGTGATGAGACTGGAGGAGGTACTTTGCCTTTCACATATTGGAGCGGACACTACCTTGGTTGGAGCCTAAGTTGAGCACACCTTGCTTCTAGCCCGGTCACCTCCCTTCTCCTAACTTCTTGTCCGAGATCATCGTCATTAACTCTCTCGGCTTCTCTTTGGTGGCGATCATTCCACATGTTTTCTTCTGATTCGCTATTAGTTGGTCATGCTTAAAGGTGATTGGTTGTTGATTTGTCATGCTTAACTGTGATGGGCTTAGTACCTCCATTGTCGCCATGATTGCAATCTTCCAGGAAGAAGAAGGTCTTTGAACTTTAGTTTTAAGGGTCCTGGGCAGTGACCTTTACTTCCTGGATGATGCAATCCTGTTAATGGTTATTCCCTTTTCGCGAAGCCTAACTTTTATTAAATCTTTTGACAATACATTGTATAGATTGTGGTGGGGTTGCATATTGCTATATACAGATTATCACATATATATAAATATGCAAATAAATATAGGGCTAGTTAGAATATATACACTCATGGACAAAACTTAAGGAAGTGGAAAGTCTTTGATGTCGCAGTTCGTCTGTTGTTGTTTTTTTAAGGAGACAGAGACAATTTTTTTCACATTTGGTTATCTCGTGTGTCTTCAATAAAGTTAATTGTAATATCTTTCAGAGTTATTGTCCCGATATACATGATAAAGGTACAACTTCCTTAAGCTTTGTCCATGAGTGTAGTTGAAAATAAAGATAGGCTCTGCTGAATCCAAAATATTGAAATGTTTGTGATATTTCAGTGACAGCGTTGTAAAAGTACTGATGGTACTTGATGGTAACAACGCTGATACCGAAACTTCACAAACATTTCAACAAATTGATCTTGTTACCTTATTTTTCTAATCAACATTCCAAATTGTAACTTAGTATACGCTCTGCTATAGATAGTTTACATTACCAAACATTGGATATATTTATATAATATGAAATATCTTTATAAAAACGCTTTGTATATATACAATATATTTATATAAGGACCTAAAATTAGGTGGTAGTGAAATCTCAGAAGTCCAACTAAAATGTGAGAGAGTTTTTAAGAAGAAAATTATATTATTAAAATTCTCACCTCTTTCTCTCCCTTTAAAATAGACCATAAACCATTGCGCCATCTATTAGCAAATGCAAATCAAAGGTTAAATAGCCACGTTCAGTTTCTTAATCCGAAGCTTTTTTATTATTAATTAAAAAATATATATTTTTTTACAAATAAGAAAAGCATTTTCTCTCCAGAGAGCGAAGGTACCGCGATAAAGTTCTGGGTCAATTTTTGAACAGAATTCTACGTGGAAAGCGGTTGTCGTGGACAGGGAACCCGGTAATCCTACCTTAGCGGAGTTTCGTGGACTTCATGGAATGATCAAAGTATAGAGAGACATCAACCATTTGGTCTCCGGCGACCCACTCTCGCCCAAGGTGGGAAACTTTGAAAAGGGCGACAGCATAATAAATGTTGAAGGTATCTCTAATTGATCAGAATATTCCGACCTACAATAATCTCTATTTACATAACGTATTTATATATATAGATCCCTACAGTCTCCCCCAAAACATAGACTAAAATCAAGGAATCCGATATGGTCCAGAGGAAACCAACTTCTCTCCCAAAATTTTAATATCTCAGAAGCATGGACAAATTCCTGGATCAGCTCCGATATCCCAAACAAGAACCTCATCACAAGCCCAAGTGTCAAGATCCCAGGTTTTTCCCTCCCTCGACGAGAATGGGTGCTTCTAAACCGCTTTAGGACAGGACAGGGAAGGTGTGCAGAGCTGATGAAGTTATGGGGCTACACCAAAGATCCAAATTGTGCCTGCAACGTCCCACAATCAATGTCCCATATACTAGATGACTGCCCGCTGTACAAATTCAATGGAGGAATCTCCAATCTCCACTCTGTCACCCCGGAAGCCCTGAACTGGCTGAAGGCCTTGCCTCTCAGACTTTAATGACCGAGAAGTCCTCACTTCTTTTTTCTAGATTTGATTCATTTTGTCTCCTCTCTTATTGTAAAGACGTTGCTGTATCACCTCATAAGCATAAATAAATAAATATATAGATCGACAAAATTTGGTGTTAAACTTTCCACCCTGAAAAAGGCGACAGCACAGATACGTCGTATAATAAATGTTGACGTTTATCTCTAATTGATCATAAGCTGCCCGCGACCTACAATAATTTTACTCTCTACAACAAAATCAGAATGGATTGGATTGAAGCGAAAAAGTTTATTTAGAACCAAATAGCCGGGAGATCCTCAATGTTTCCCGCTATCACGCCATTCAAGAGTCCTACACCTATATTGTTTTTGGTAGAATTTTCTAAGAAAAGGGCAACAGCAGGGTCTCCGAAACGTCGAAATAAAGAAAGGTTGACGAGATATATTCATTAAAATCATTTCTAAATACACCGTAAACTCTATCTATAATCTATAAACTATAATCCAAAATACATAACCCCCCACTTCTGTGTATGCAACAAAGATGGCACAGTACCGTTAATAGCCTGTAATTAACCGCAATAATAATAAACACCTCGGACGTAATGGCGGGATAATTAGTTAGCGGGATGATGCAAATGTGGCCATCGATTCCTCATTAGAGCCGGGGCGCCAGATGACGCCTTAATTGGTATGACGACTGGTGCTGGTGGTGGCAGGCTGGTGGCCACAATAATCCCTTTGTGCTGGTCACCTGACATCTCGCTGGTTAACTTATTGTACACGTGGGAATAGCCATGATAATCATGGTTATCTGTAGGTGCAACACATGGCTACACATGTAGATAGCAGTTTGTATTTTCAACTTACAAGTGTGCCGAATCCATAATGGTTACTTGCACTCACTGGTGGGGTTGGACTTTTTAAAGAATCGGGGTCATTGAAGTCGTGAGGCTGTCGACGAATACCAAAGATTAATAAAGTCGAGTTCCCACGAGGGATCATAGCATGATTGAGCCTGATCTCTCCTGGAGATGATCTCTTTTCAGAGACTCTGTTTTAACGACTCTTTAGGACTTGGCCTGACATGACAGTCTACCATAGGATGTAAATATGGACAAAATCGGCCTCTCCTAGGGGTAGTTTCTTATTAAATAATATCGTTTCAGGTGAAAGTTGAAATGTCTTGAGATAGCTGGCACTCTGCAAAGAGACCACCTTTAGGAGAGAGAGAGAGCTAGTTTACCCATGTGTTCTCCATTCTTTTTGGGAGTTCCTTAAAATCTAAATTAAAGAAGTATTAACACACGATATAGACCTTTTATAAACTTTACAGAGGCACAAATACAAAAGGATGTATCAGGCATATAAGGGAATGAAGTAGAGCTTTCATTTTCTCAAATAGATGAGGCCGCGGTTGTCAGTGGGAAGGTCTGATATTGATGTGAAGTACACGGCGATCGTATGGAGGATGTCTAGCGAAGAAGCAATGTGTCGACGACGTGACGTTCTACGAGAAGTCATTTTCCGCTGTCGAAGGACATTATAGCCAGGACAAGAGTGAGTCTAGCCTTGTGTGGTGCTCGCCATTTACGGCTATAAACCAACCGACCTTCGGTGTCGAAGTCTCATCAGAAACCTTGCATAGCTAACTGTTTAACTGTTGCTTCACCACCCATTGTTGTTGCCATAGCTGATGGTTAGTTTTGGACAAACCATTAACAGCAGAATTTCTTCAATCGCGTTTCGGGTAAGAATTGACCCATCCAATGGCTAGCGACGGATTTCTTCCCTGATAAATATGACCATATAAACAGGTGGCCTCTGTAACGGCAGTCCACTACACCTTTGTTATTCAACTCAGTCCGACCATTTCGAGACGCCCAGTCCTAAACGGCAATTTGCCTTGAGCACGGTCACAGTGAGTCAATTTGTAATATACATCACCAGCACATCCGTATTCCATTATATATACTTTCCATGATTATTCCTGTCTTTAATGGAACCACCTTTAACATATTTGTATTTCTCATGCTAAAGGTACAACTTGCGGCTTGGGTTGTTATGCAGTTAAATGAGCGCGACCACTGAACATATGGAAATATGGATCAGGAAGACACAGGTAGGGCTCGATAGAGCAGTATTCTGGATCTCATTTCTAGAAATGTTCCATCTAAAAATGTTGGTGTTTGATAACTGAAAATTCAGAGATACCGACTGTTGTGATATGTAAATAACCTATGTTAAGTGTTATAATTGTTACCTATTGTTAACCATGCAAAATTATTCCATTTGTCAATTGTTTTAAAAAAAAACTTATGTAAATTATTTCCTTTTTATCTCTATCTTGTATATAAGAAGATTGCTAGATTGAATAAACATTCAGTTCAACTTGTAAGTCGTAGCGAGTTTGTTCAGACAACTCATACACATTACAACATGGCGCAGTCGACAAAAGTATCGAATTAAAACAGATTAATTCAACATTGAGTAGAATGGAAGGAATTAAGCCGCCGGCGGAATTTGTCCCGTACAGCAACGAGAAAAAATGGGAAACCTGGAGAGAGTCGTTTGAAATTTTTGCAATAGCGGTAAATTTAGAAAGCATGCCGCTGGTGCGTCAGCGAGCAATCTTGAAGCATATTGCTGGTGAGAAAACAGTGATGATATACAAAACATTTCACATAAGTGAAAATGATACCTACCCAAATGTAAAGGAAATGCTTGATATGCTTACGAACCATTTTAAGCCCTTCAAAAATACGATTCAAAGGAGAAATGCATTTTTTACCTGTGTACAAAAGGAAAGGCGGGGAATCATGGAATTTGTCACAGAATTAAAGCATCTGGCACAAGAATGTGAATTCGAGAATTTAACAGAATCTCTCATAAGGGATCGCCTTATAATTGGAATACTTGACCGAGAAGTGAAAAGAAAATTGTTAGAAGATCCACAGTTGACACTACCAAGGGCAATTTCGATAGCTATGATCTCCGAGTCAACATGGTCACAAGTAGCATCGTTGAATGAGCAAAAAATGATTGAAAAAATTGAAAAACGTAATTGGGTGAAAGATACAATTCGAATGGAAAATGCAGAAGCAGGACCAAGCGGTATAAACCCGAGAAGAGAAAGAATAATAGAACCATGTAAGTGGTGTGGACAACGACACAAGTATGGAAAGTGTCCAGCATATGGGAAGAAATGTAATGCATGCGGAAAAACCAATCATTTCTCAGTAGTTTGCCGAACAAAACGTATAAGAAATCTCTTAGCGGAAAGTGAAGCTGAAGAATCCTGTGACGTGATAAATCTAAATGAAGTTGCTGTAAAGACTGTTCGGTCGGACAAGTGGTCCGCGGTAATAATAATTAATGGCAAGAAGACCACGGTACATTTGGTCACTGGCGCACAGATAAATGTGCTTCCTCATAAAGTAATAAACCAATGGCCATCAAGACCAGAAATCAGACCCACGTCATTAAAGGCGTTCGCATATGGAAATACAGAATTGCCTATCGTCGGCAAATGCAATGTGCTATGCCAATATGGTGAAAAGAAAGGAATGTTTGAATTTATCGTAGCCGATGTAGAAGCGCAGACACTTATCACGGGCGATACTTGCGAGAAGCTTGAAATATTGAGGCGAATTAATCATATAAACACGGATGAAATGAAATTGTGTTCTGAAACTCAAAAAATCCTCGAACAATACCACGAAGTATTTCAAGGAGTAGGATTAATCAACTCGGAATGTAAGATTTACACAAAGCCTGAATATTCTCCTGTGCAAGTCCCTCCCAGGCGCATCCCAACAAGCCTCGGAGCCGAAGTTCAGTCTGAATTGGAAAAGATGGTGAAGCAAGGAATTGTAACAAAAATATATCATGAAACAGAGTGGTCTCATCCTATGGTCGTTGTAAAAAAAAAATCTGGTCAAATCAGAATATGCCTGGATCCTCGGAAATTAAATGAGGCCCTTGTGGGAAGACATTTCCAGACTCCGGCTCCAGCTGAACTATTGCACGAGATACCCAAAGCTAAGTATTATACCGTGTTAGACGTGAAATCAGCCTATTGGCATATTCCGGTTGCAAAGGAATGCAGAGATCTGTTGGTGATGACCACGCCATTTGGCAAATTCAGATATAACCGATTGCCATTTGGTTTGAAAATATCGGCACAAATTTTTGTTGAGAAAATGACGAATATCTTTAGGGATAGCTTTCAAAATATTACATATGTAGACGATTTGCTGATATATGCGGATACCATTCAAGAGCACAATAAAAAATTAAAGGGAATTCTAGAAAAAGCAAAAGAAAAAAATATCAAATTTGATTTAACAAAGGCTCAAATATGTCTAACGAAAGTTCGTTTCTTGGGCCATGTGATATCACAAAATGGAATTGATCCAGAGCCAAATAAGATTGATAAATTAATTACCTTTAAAAGGCCAGAGGATAAAAAGTCGCTGCAAAGAATCATGGGTCTTTATAATTACTTAGGAAAATTCATTCCAAATTTAGCTGCGTCCACATCCAATATAAGAGGAATATTAAGAAAGAATGTTGTCTGGCATTGGGGGCCTAAACAGGATGGGGAATTCGATCATATTAAGGAATGCGTGAGGAATGCTCCTTCGTTGGCACATTTTGACAAAAGCAAGATGCTGATTTTGCAGTGTGATGCCAGCAAAGATGCAATGGGAGCTGCTCTGCTACAGGAAGATCGACCTCTAGCATTCGCATCCGCGTCATTTAGCGACTCGCAGAAACAGTACTCTCAGATTGAGAAGGAGTTACTGAGTGTTTATTATGGATGCAAAAAGTTCGAATATCTATTGTCAGGACACACTTTCGTTGTACAGACGGATCACCAGCCTTTATTGCCTCTAGTCAAAAAACCGCTGAGTGATATATCTCCGCGTCTACAAAGATTAGTAATGAAGCTTATAGCATTTGACTTCAAATTGCAGTACAAACCAGGAAAATACTTGATTGTGGCTGATACCCTATCCAGGGATACTCACCCCATGGACGAACTACCAACGCCTTTTCTTGAAGACAAAAGAATGGTCAAGATGGTACGTGTTAATATCTCGGACGAAAAACTGGTAGTGATGCAGAAAGATACCCGAGAGGATCCTGCTTTGGTTAAAGTAATCGATTATGTGATTGAGGGATGGCCTATATGCAAAAAGGACGTCGATGAAGATGCCAAAGTATTTTTCGATTTCAGACACCGTTTGTATTTATGGAATGATCTATTATGTATAGGATCGGCCATAGTGATTCCGAAGACACAAAGGAATAATATGCTTAATTTGTTCAACCAATCGCACCAAGGGATATCTGCAATTCAGGGTTTGGCGCGAGAATCTTTATTTTGGCCGAGAATGTCCATCGACATTGCTGAAAAAGTAAAAAATTGTGAAATTTGTCAAAAACATCAGAAATCAAAAATACGGCAGCCGTTAAAACCTTTCCCAGTTCCAGATTATCCATGGCAGACAGTATCATTGGACATATTTTATATTCAGAAAAAGCCCCATTTGTTAGTGGTCGACAGATATAGTGGCTACCCGGAGGTATTTACATTGGACCCACCTACGGCGATTAATGTAAAAAATAAATTGAGAGAAACATTTGCACGATTCGGGATTCCGGAAACCATGATGTCCGAAAATGGACCACCGTTTCGCTCAGAGATTATGACTGACTTCTGTATAAGATGGGGTATAAAACAGCTATTTTCAAGTCCACACCTTCATAGATCTAATGGTCTGGCCGAGAGAAACATTCAAACAATAAAAAATCAACTAATCAAATGTAGAGATGAAGGGTCCGACCCATATCTGGCTATTCTGGCATATAGGAATACACCAAAAAATGACCTACCGTCACCCGCACAGCTATGTTTATCGAGGAGCCTTCGATGTCAGATCCCCAGAATTACACCGCTATATAGACCCTATCAAACTAATTGGAGAAGTATAGAGAATGCCAAAAGAAAAAGACAGAGCTCAATGAAAGAGCAGTATGACAGAAATAGTAAAAGCTATCCCAAGGTCAATGTAGGAGAGGATGCATGGTGTCAAATACATCCAAGGGAGACATGGACACCGGTGAAGATTTCAGCGCAGGCTGATTCTCCTCAGAGCTTTGAAGTTGTGACCCCATCGGGAAATAGGTTGATAAGAAATCAACAATTTATTAGGCCAAGGGATGGAGGCTACGAAAAAAGGCAGTTGTCTTCAGAACCAATTACCGACTCCCCAGAAGCTCAACATCCGCAGTGCGACAGTCCAACGATGGGCGAGTCATCCACAGCCCCGATACAGCGGTCAAGTGAAGAGACCAATATTGACCAGAGGGAAGGCGCGACTACATCCGCTGGGATTGCACCAGAACCATCCGGAAGGCCCCGGTTTTCAAGGTTTGGAAGAGAGTTAAGAAAACCACAAAGATTTGGTTTTTAAGCAGAGGGGAGGCATGTCAACCGCCTTTTGATTTGCCTGATCTGATTGTTGATGGTTGTCTAGATTCGTGACATTCTTTAATTGTTGTAGCAGAGGGGAAACATGTTGTGATATGTAAATAACCTATGTTAAGTGTTATAATTGTTGCCTATTGTTAACCATGCAAAATTATTCCATTTGTCAATTGTTTTAAACTTATGTAAATTATTTCCTTTTTATCTCTATCTTGTATATAAGAAGATTGCTAGATTGAATAAACATTCAGTTCAACTTGTAAGTCGTAGCGAGTTTGTTCAGACAACTCATACACATTACAACACCGACCGGCTCATATAATCTAGGGATAGTGACTTCTCGTTTGGATAATCCAGGACTACTGACTGACTATTGGTAAAGATAATCCAGGGATTTTACGAATATGTTAATCTCACCCATTAAGCAACATATGCCATACATCTTCCCTAGTTGCCGTCTTTAATATCTAATTGGCATACCCACACATACATCTAAGATGAGCCTTCAATTGACAAGGCTTTGATTGAAAAGGACATCCCGAATCCCATCAGAACAGAAGGCGTTAATCATGTAAACTGGTCAAGAAAATATCGTAGATCCTCTCCTTAAATCCAAACATCACTTTAAGGAAAATAAAATAAAAGGGAAAATGTTTTTTTTTTATAGGATCAGGTGGGAAAATAAAGAAAAAACATCTCCAGATGTATTGATAAGCCATTGCTTAAGTAATTTTTTTGTTCGAAACTTGGAAAATGAATTGTGTGTGTATCGCTATATCTAACATACACACTGTTGATCTATCTTGACACAATACAAGTGTTTATAAACATTGCGGTCCATAAAATGCAACGTTCAAATCAAACGGGGGCATATCTTGGATAGGAAGATAAACAGGGTTTACTCGTATGGCTGGATATTTCTCCGATCACAGAACGTTCTTTTTTTTAAATGTTTCCGTCAAGATATTAGATAATAAGCCCGTTAAATTTCTATCGAGTCTATGACGTTTGATTTGAATACTCATGTCTGTAACAATTATCACACGCACGTAAGCCGCAAGAAATCGGTAGTAAAATAGAGAGACTATGTACAGGGAATAATCTGTCGAGAAATTCCCACCATATTTACACACACCGATGAATGACATAGCTACCTAAGCTTGTACGCCTGAATATTTGCATACACAGCTCGGTCCGTTGAACTTGTGGATCTTACAATAAGGAGCCCATCATATATCAGGCCTATAGTTCGCTAGGCCATCCTTCAACCAAGAGAAAGCTGCAGCATCCAGTTTGTATTGTGACACACAGGTGTTGTAATTGGTGATATAACTCCAGGGTAGTTTTATCGAATCTATAATTGTGTGTTCACAAATGTCTCTTTGTGTGTGAAAGATGGAGTTTAATTTAAAATATATATTGTTTTCTTATAAGAAAGGTTGTGTGAGATTTGATAATACAAGGTGCGTTCATTAATTTCCAGGACTGCTCTGTATCTTTGAAAAAATAAAACAAATAAAAAAACTAATTCAATATTTTTCAAAATATGCCCCTCCTGCCTCAATACACCCGTTCCATCTTTTTTTCCAATTGTCGAAGCAGGAGATAAAATCACTTTTTGAGAGGTTCCTCAAGGTTGCCTTCGATTCAGCTTGTATCATATCAACGTTGTCAAATTTCCGTCCTTTCAAGTTAATTTTCAATTTAGGATAGAGGAAAAAGTCATTGGGGGCTAAGTCGGGGGAATAGGGTGGATGAGGGATCTGTATGGTTGAATGCTTGGCCAAAAACTGCAAAACAACATGGGCTGTGTGCGGCCGCGCATTACCGACGTGAAGTATCCAGTCATTGTTTTGCCATCTTTCAGGTCTTTTAAGGCGCACTGCCTCCCTTAAGCACCTCATTATCCCCAAATAAACAGATAGTCCAGTCACTGAAGATAATTCTTCTGTTAGATTTAATTAACTCCTTTATTTTGAGCTTGTTTTCCTCGCAACGAAATGATCTTGGACGCCCAGTATGCTGATCATCGTTTACCTTTTCCCGACCTTTTTGGAAGCGTGAAAATCATTCAAAAGTTCTTGAACGGGATAAAGCTGCATCGCCAAAAGCTTCTTTAATCAATTCATACGTCTCAGTATCACTTTTTTTCAATTTAAAACAAAACTTAATGCAGATTCTCTGCTCTTCGAAAATGGCCATTTTAAAATTAGAAATGCGAACCTTACAAGGAAGTTGTTTTGTTCTATTTTTAGATCGGCGCGTGCGCCACGAGACTCGTGCTTTCAGTCAGGTGTGGTCGAATGTCCAATATTCAACTCTGTAAAAAATATTTTATCTAGCTTTTTTATTTATTTTATTTTTTAACCAGTCCTGGAAATTAATGAACGCACCTTGTATATCAATACTTCATGATTTTGTAGAGTAAGATGTTTTCTATAGCAGCACAACACCTATAAGGTCATCTTTAATATTTCTTTTGGAACACGCAAATCTATGAATAAAAAGTTGCACAAGAAACTTAACCCTGGAAGCTTCATTTATTTTATAACATCTTTAAATATATACACAAACCTATATCTGTTCTTTAGTTGATTATTACCTAGCCCTTTTCCAATTTGTTTTTCTACGCCACTTCTTTCACTCGCGTTTTTCAAGCTTTCAGGAGAATTTACCTTTTACACTGTACTATACAAAACTTCTACATATAAATACTATGATATTTGGATGGGAGAGGTGTCCATTCCTTATTTATATCAATATCCTCCCGGAAAAATTTCCATCAATATTTCAGCCATAGAATTGTCCTAGCCACTCTTTGCCTGCTAAACACCTCTTTGGCAGATTGTGGGGATTTCATTTGATCCCTCGTGGATGTCTTAACATCCGGCAAGTCCTAGATTGACGAGAGCATTCCCCGTCACCGTGGTCGTCGTCCTTCCAGTCTGCCAGAGTTGTCTGCTAGTAGACTGTCGATACATAACACTTAGGTTTTGTACTTCTTTTTATAGATTAAACAATACTGTTTAAAGAAATATTTTGTTGCAGTGAGAGAGAGTAATAGGTCACAGCCACGTCCAATCATCTACTTTGTTGTCAGAGGACATTCTGATAGAAGTTTAAAATAAATAAACTTCACTAATGTAAGATCTCGAGGTAGGTGCTCTTCTTCAGTCGTTTTGATCAATCCTTAGGAATCTGAAAAATTCTATAAAAATATTTGTCTAATATAAAAGATGAACGATAAGTTTTTAAAAATATTTAAACGCTATAAAAGCTCTCTTTCTTTAAATGTTGTGTTGTCAACAAGTTTTTAATTAATTTACATGGCAAGGTAAGAGCGCCGACTCTTGTCTTAGTGTCCCAGACGCTCTCTGGACAGATGTAGTCTCTCCTTTCTGTATAACCCAAGGCCAAGTCCTTTTTGGCAACTAGAACGGGATCTGTCTTTGATTTGCCGAACCAATATTTTGTTTTTAACAAATAATTAGTAATAGTAGTGAATATAGTAATTCATTATAATATTAGGCTATTATAATATTAGCATAATCGTTTTTATTCAAGAATATGCAAATTAGCTTGTTAACAGACTCATTTACATATTCTTGAGAGAGCTTGAAACTAAGACACAGACCTAACTCTATATGGTGTCCTGATAAGTCAAATATTGTGGGGACGTTTTTATTCGCGGGTAAGAAACATTTCATTTTTATTATACTACATGAGACGAGATGTCTTAATAAAAGGCTTTCGTATAAAAATGATGAAGTTATTCCCTACGTTGGTGATTCAATGGCGCGAGATTCTGTAGATGAAACGTCACTCTTCTACTGTCCTCCAAACAAAGGAAGTGAGAGATTAGTCCCTGACATCTGGGTTTTATGTAAATTATAGCTTACACACCACATATCTACTCTTCACCTACAAGAGTTTCAGAGCCAAATTTGGTTAATTGCATCCACTGGTGTGGTCGGGCTTGTGCAACAATTAGATGCCCCACATCGGAGCCATTTATTATTTTAAACGGCATTAATATTTCAATTACACCATCTCCTCACAAGAGCAACAATTCAGTTCCACTATGGAATGAATATTAGAAATAGACTTGATGTTTACATATTTACATATAAAGGTCGCCTCTCCCGTCAAAATAGGCGCCAAAACTAGACACCATCTATTGACCATCTCCGCAAACCAGCAGACTCAGGTAGGTAACAAAGCCACAACACCAGCTTTGGTAAACTGTGAAGCGTTCACCTGGAGACCACAGTTTGGGCTAATGGCCCTCTTTAGTCTAGAGCGGGCTTTGATATCATGAGAGATTCCCAATGAATTAAATGAAATCTACACAATCTGCCAAAGAGGTGTGATTCGATCCCTTGTGAATCTCATGGAATCTGTTAAAACAGAGGTGAATAAGATGTTGAAGAGATCAAATAAATAGGTTTGATATAGTATTATGATAGACAAGATGAAGCAGGCCAACAACAACAACAACAAAGGGTCAACAAAACAAATGGAGATGCAGCGCCTCTAGTGGCGCCGGTCGGAAGTTGTCACGCCATTGTCTCCTGACGTCAGCGTTGGAAGCTACTGTGTATTTGAAGAAAGCACCCACATAGCTCAAAAATATCAAAGCCACCCTGGACTGAGGAATATCATAACCCGAAACCATGGTATCCAGATGGACGCTTCTCAGTTTGCCAAAGCTGGTGTTGTGGCTTTGTTACCGACCCGAGTCCGCTGGTTTGTGGAGACGGTTAATAGATGGCGTCTAGTTTTGACGACTATTTTGACGGGAGAGGCGTTTTATTTTTATGAATCAATTTTATCCCGGCAAAATTTCCATATACATTTACATATCTACACATGATTCTGAAAAAGGAATCTATTCCGCTAGCTCCCCGCATAGTTTGCAAATATAATATAATCGATATGATTTAATATCAAGTTTTACCGATTATATGAGGAATTCATGGTAAGTATTTGGTTTGGTGTTTACCAAAGATTGCTAAAGTAAGAAGCGCTGGACTCACACAGTAGCTGAGATTTATGCTGTTTCTCTGCGACCGATCTTCCATATTGAGATTTTTCTTCTGGATTTCATTTAGCATATTGGTGTCCAATATTCTCTCTGTAGTTGTCCCATAGAAGCAGAAAGTTTTGGAATTCTTCAAAAATTAATTTTGTTTTGTTCAATATAATGATGAAAATTTGAAACTTTTTTAAAAAACGATTTTATAACAAATAAAAAAAAAAACCTTCCTAATGTCCTGTTATTGCGATAAAAATATTAAAAGTACTTTGCTCATGAGTGTTATACTATCTTAGCGGTTTCGCCATTGTATTGTGTTTGGACTAAAGATTCTAAAATAATTGTAAAAGTAGAAACGCAATATATCAATAATATTGTATTTCTGATTGGAATATTGCGATTGTATTGTACTTCCATATCTCTCTCATTTAAGAAGACATCCTGGTGATGGTATTCAAGGTGACTACATCCACAAGCTATTTGAGAACAATACAATGTTATATATGGAATACACATATCTTCCATTATAGCAAGGACACAGTAGCATTTTTTTGTATTCCTACACACAAGGAAGAATTTGCGCTAAAAAATTTCAAATTTCAAATAGCTTTTGCCTTGTCTCTAGTTTCTATTTATTATCCCTAGTACACGTGGTACAGGCAGCCATGATAATCAAGGTGTGTAGTGTTTATACTGTTTTTACTGTAAGTGGCCCACAGGTCTACACATGTGGAAAGCTTGTCACTAGTTCTAGTAACTATATGACTGTTATAAGTGTCTATTGTATTAATGGCGGCTCTGTGTGTACTGGTTAAAACTGGAGATTGAGCAACTACGTCCGTCACGACGATGTAGGGAGTTGTGTAGACGCCGTAGACGTCTCCGTGTATGTGTGAGAGAGATATAGGAGAGAGGTTACAAGGCAGGATTTATTGAGAGATACTGTACACACACTCAGCACACATCCAGCAACAGGTCGTCCCCCGAGCTGACGTCGCTGAGGTCGGGGTGGGGATTGAGCAACTACGTCCGTCACGATGATGTAGGGAGTTGTGTAGACGTCTCCGTGTATGTGTGAGAGAGATATAGGAGAGAGGTTACAAGGCAGGATTTATTGAGAGATACTGTACACACACTCAGCACACATCCAGCAACAGGTCGTCCCCCGAGCTGACGTCGCTGAGGTCGGGGTGGGGATTGAGCAACTACGTCCGTCACGATGATGTAGGGAGTTGTGTAGACGTCTCCGTGTATGTGTGAGAGAGATATAGGAGAGAGGTTACAAGGCAGGATTTATTGAGAGATACTGTACACACACTCAGCACACATCCAGCAACAGGTCGTCCCCCGAGCTGACGTCGCTGAGGTCGGGGTGGGGATTGAGCAACTACGTCCGTCACGATGATGTAGGGAGTTGTGTAGACGTCTCCGTGTATGTGTGAGAGAGATATAGGAGAGAGGTTACAAGGCAGGATTTATTGAGAGATACTGTACACACACTCAGCACACATCCAGCAACAGGTCGTCCCCCGAGCTGACGTCGCTGAGGTCGGGGTGGGGATTGAGCAACTACGTCCGTCACGATGATGTAGGGAGTTGTGTAGACGTCTCCGTGTATGTGTGAGAGAGATATAGGAGAGAGGTTACAAGGCAGGATTTATTGAGAGATACTGTACACACACTCAGCACACATCCAGCAACAGGTCGTCCCCCGAGCTGACGTCGCTGAGGTCGGGGTGGGGATTGAGCAACTACGTCCGTCACGATGATGTAGGGAGTTGTGTAGACGTCTCCGTGTATGTGTGAGAGAGATATAGGAGAGAGGTTACAAGGCAGGATTTATTGAGAGATACTGTACACACACTCAGCACACATCCAGCAACAGGTCGTCCCCCGAGCTGACGTCGCTGAGGTCGGGGTGGGGATTGAGCAACTACGTCCGTCACGATGATGTAGGGAGTTGTGTAGACGTCTCCGTGTATGTGTGAGAGAGATATAGGAGAGAGGTTACAAGGCAGGATTTATTGAGAGATACTGTACACACACTCAGCACACATCCAGCAACAGGTCGTCCCCCGAGCTGACGTCGCTGAGGTCGGGGTGGGGATTGAGCTTTGTCGGCAGCGTCTGCTCCCGCGACCCCCCCGCTGGACAGCAGCTCGCGCTCCTTGCAGTTGCGCCACTTCATGCGCCGGTTCTGGAACCAGATCTTCACCTGCACAGCCCACACTATGACCAACTTCGCTAACACTTCTCTTATACAAGATATTTGAGCGGTCTCGGATATAGCTCCCATGTTTACTAATCCTAACCTTAACTGAATCTATACTCAACCTAACCTCGTTATAGCCTGTAAACAATATACGCTAGAAATAATTTACGTTGGTAAACATGGGAGCTAGTCCCGAGATCTCCCGGAGTTTTCTAACCTCTCTGTGCTACCGACCTAAGCTACCGCTCGGCATACAGGGAAAGATAGGGTGGAGACGGAAAAATAAGTTTGGAGATTTAATGAAGAGTCTATATATATAAACTGTGTCATATAAATAAGTAATAAAAAGGAAAGGGAAGTTTTCAGGACATTTACTCTGAGTATCATCGGGTCTATTGACTTTAGTGGAGGGATTGAGGAATGAAGGTAGACCAAGGAAGGATTGGTTCGATAATCCAATAGAATGGTATGGAATTGGTAGATAGGAATGTCTCAGTACAGGATGGTGTTCCATGATGGCTTACCTCCAGATGGCTGTACTACAAGCCGACCTGTTTGTTATTTACAATAGACGTGAATCTCCTGGTTATAATTTACAATAATGTAACATGTTTCTAGAGATGAGTTTATTTTATTATTGCATTCTCAAACTGTCGGGAATTTTCACCTTCTATAATAAAGGCCGTTTTGTACTCCTGTAGAAATGCCTGAAACCTGAGAATGCGCAATAATAAAACGAAATTTATCCCAGAAACCTGTTGCATTATTGTGATTGTTCCTTTCTTCAAACGTCGACTGCGGCCGAACGTTCATTTTCTAAGGTGTGATGACTGATACTGATGACAGTGTATTACTATAAATATACCAAACTGGTTCTTCTAATGAACTCTAGTAATTAAATGTTATTTTGCTCGTCACATTAGAAAATTAATCTCGGCCGCACTTGATTAATCATTAAAAAAATTGCCATGTTCACTAATATTTCTCTTACCACAGGTAACCTATTTTTTAAAGATTTTGCGGTATCTAAAGGATCAATTTAACTAAGAGTCAAGTTTCTGTATAATGTAATGACAAAGGTGAAGAGAACTTCTTTATTAGACTCTCCTTAACACACGGTTCTCTCTGGTGGGTAAATCACTAGTGGAAGGAAGATCTGTGAAGTTCGACAGTCTCTCTAATAAAGAAGTATTTCACCTTTTCCTTCTATATAACTTTATTGGGTGCCGCACTCACAGTTATATTAGGGGATCAATGTCTTTACATCTCCGGAATATTGTTTTCGGAGAGTTTTTCCTGGCTTTTTTGATATTTAAAGTATATTGTCACTTTTCATCCTTCTGTATTATTTGATATAGAAGTTGTTTGGTCTTAAGTTTTCCTTGTATCGCTTTTGTAGTTGATAGTATCTTTAAAGGTAGGAAAAAAGATGTTCCAGCCCGGGATTGAACCAAAGAGCTTGTGTGTGTCAAACACACGTGATAACCATTACACCACTAAATCTTCTTTATACTTGTTGTTATAAAGGGTTATAATAGATATTTTTCTACGAGAAAGGACAACTATCTTCAAACTGTATCAACCGAGAAACTTCGTGGAAAGTATAATTCTTTCTTTTTTCATTATTTTTTTACTATTTAAACATAATCACATTTTATTATTTAAATCTAAGAACTTAGCGAATATAGCCAGGACACACTACATGTTTTATTGTCCGGCACTGGAGAGAGAAATTCTCCATCAAAAGATTGGCTAGGAAAACAAACCTTCATATGTCCTAATGGCAAAAGTAGTAAAAAACAAACCCTTAGCTTTTCACA
Organism: Cordylochernes scorpioides; assembly: GCA_030710605.1. Classification (NCBI taxonomy): domain Eukaryota; kingdom Metazoa; phylum Arthropoda; class Arachnida; order Pseudoscorpiones; family Chernetidae; genus Cordylochernes; species Cordylochernes scorpioides. Next base: position 64,753,052 of record CP092880.1, read on the forward strand.
AATTGTGGACAACAGCACAGACAAAAGTCACAACACAGATGATGAATCCAACTTGAAGAAAGGTTAGTCTTAATCTCCACTTTGAGTAGTTAACTGTTATATTTACTTCTGTATCTGGGAGAATCCTGTATGGGATGAGCGTCCTTAATAAAGGCTTTTTGTTGTTTCCGATCCTTTCGACGAAACAGAGAAGAGGAGGAAAAGTTTACAAAATCCCAACATTTTTATATAATCCAATATATATAATATATGAGGGGGCGCGCGTGGTGGGCAATATTTGTGTGAACATTTTAAGTAGCTCCATCTATCGATCGTTCCGAGAAGTACTCGTCGGTCAGTTCTCCCCGGATTCCAATAAGAGCAAGTTATAAAATGACATCATTCGGGGGGGTGGAAGGAAACAGCTGTCCAACCCTAAGTACTACCACCCACTCCCCTAAAAATTAAAAAAAGTAAAATAATAATAAAAAAAAAGGTAATTTCATTCGGGAGAGGGAGGGAGGGAGCGGTGATATTAAAGCTGACGGAAGCCAATATTCCTTCGAAGGCACCATTAGAGAAACCGGCGAGGCCCGTGAATACGAAACGCCAGCTGTTCCCGCTGCTGGATTAACATAACACGCCCGGTCCCCCAGTATTCATATAGCACCGCAGCGCCGCCAATATCGAAGTTTTATGGTATTTTAAACTTATCGATCGCAGACGAATTTTTATTTATTGAACAGACGACGGTTTATAACCCGCCTTTTTGATCTGATTTGGTGGGATCGATGGGCTGCCATTCTTTTCTTCTTCCGAGAGTGAGGGCTTCTTCTTGTTTTGTTCTTCTTGCGGGCAATGATTTGAAGATTTATTCTTATTGCGTGCAATGGTTTTAAGAATTCTTCGTCTTGCATGAAATTATATGAGAATTTCTCTTTCTTGCGTGTAATAATTTGAAGATTTATTCTTATTGCGTGAATTACTAGAGGATTTCTTTTTCTTGCGTGGAATGATTCAAGGAGGATTTTTCACTTTACAGAAAAATAGCTGTCTAGCTAATATTTGAAACATAGACATGTTTAACAAGAAGAAAAAAAGTAGAAATTAGGAAGTATTAGCGAGGCATGTTCATAGCTTGAAAGTAATTTCATTTGCGATAAGTGGAAGTTTACAGCTTTCTCATCTAAATCCATGAAAATTAAACGCTAGAGCTCTGTAAAGAATAAGCGGGGCGTCACTTTGCTTCAAGTCAAGGAGGAAAAATGTCGTGAAACAGATATCTGGCGTTTGAAATCATCGCCTGGGTTGTAGTTTCCATAGGATTCCTTCATTCTCCCCGGAGTCGATTGGAAAGAAGTTGACCTCGTAGTTTGATCCGATGTAACTCTTCAAAAGATCGAAAATATCTTTATTGATACCTCTCTCAGTCAATTTGGTTAAGGAATGAAAACAATAACCTAAAATAATACATTCCTCTACCAATATTCCAATTGGCTGAATGCCAAACTTTATCAAAGTATAACACATATGTTGTTTACACCTTGAGAGAGGTTGACGTTCAGCCAATCGAAATATTGGTAATCAATTCTGTAATCCCATATAAGTTTGTTTTTATTCAAAATTTTAAGAGTGGATTGCTTCATTTTAAGTATATACACAATAAATTTTTAAAAAATGTTAAATATATTTATGCATATTTACATATATCAGCTCAGGAATAGGCTGACAATATTGTCGCGGAGATAAATAAAGCAAGGGCAAATTTGGGAATAAATAATTTATTATAAGGGGTATTTATAGGGAGGGAGAGAGAGAGAGAAAGTACAACTTACTCCATGTTGAAGATTATCCTAATGTCCGCCACCGTCCCGTTTTCCTTATTTACCGATCAGGGGGGATCATGTGGTCCCCCCCGGGGTCCAGGGATGATTGACAGGTGTCCCATCTGGATGGAGCTACTTGACAATATTATCTCGATCGTCAAACTATGCAACCTTTTCACTTATTTACATATATTACTTCCGTTCATATAGTGATTGGTTGATGGTAGAGCCTGCACAGCACTGACAGAGACCAAGTACTCGAAACGCGTACGCTGTCATTTTTTCTCGCTTTCCACAGAACTATTTGTACACTAATTATTCTGAAAGTAAAAAAAAAATTAACGCTTAATAGATGTTTATATTCCAATAGATGGTCTTAAATCTTGGAATCTTGGCAATGTTTAAATTTATCGTAAGATGGTATTGCCATTTTAATTCTATGTTTTTTACTTTCCCTCTTTTATTATTGTTATTATCATAAGTTAGGGAGCTAAAGGTCAATAACCTGAGATAATGTAATCAATAAATCTCCAAGTTCTCCAAGGAATGGTGCTCCGATAATAAAATATAATTCCCGCGGGTGACATTAATAAATTCATAAATAATTTATCCAGGCGATGTCGGGGAGAAATTGGATGCAAATTGGCCTGGAGACAAAGTATTGATGGAGTGAGTGCTTAATGGGAAACGGATCGTTCTTTGATTTGCTGGACTGTTGAAATGTACGCCTCTCTTTCCTTAATGGTTCTCTTATTTTTATTAAGATTATCATGATTGTTTTTTATCCATTCGTCGCGGGATGGATTTGATGGGAGCCTGCGTTTAATAGGGAGATTGCTTTGATATTCCTTTAATGTAAATCTCTTCTGTGATATACGTTGAAAATTTCTTGACCATTGACTTGCGATTTGGTATTTAAATGAGGAGATTCTTTTTATAATCAAAGAGAATTTAGGTTTTTATTATTATTTTTTGTGTATAGATGTTTGTATATGTGGTTGAATTCCTAATGTCAATAGATTAACGAATTAACGAAATTAATTATTAACGAAAGTGCATAAATTGTATATGTAAATAGGTGTTTGTGTAGATTTTATGTGTGTGGAGATATTGATTTAAGGATTGTGAATGATACTCTGTAATATTTGCATAACTAGGCTTCCACAGACTTTCTCGCGCAGTCTATTTACTGTGGTGTAGATAGCAGGTAGGGACAGTCCTTCCTGGAGTTGTACGGCGGCCACTGACTCAGTCCATCTACTGTAGTTAGCTGTGGTGTAGATAGCAGGTAGGGACAGTCCTTCCTGGAGTTGTACGGCGGCCACTGACTCAGTCATCTACTGTAGTTAGCTGTGGTGTAGATAGCAGGTAGGGACAGTCCTTCCTGGAGTTGTACGGCGGCCACTGACTCAGTCCATCTACTGTAGTTAGCTGTGGTGTAGATAGCAGGTAGGGACAGTCCTTCCTGGAGTTGTACGGCGGCCACTGACTCAGTCATCTACTGTAGTTAGCTGTGGTGTAGATAGCAGGTAGGGACAGTCCTTCCTGGAGTTGTACGGCGGCCACTGACTCAGTCCATCTACTGTAGTTAGCTGTGGTGTAGATAGCAGGTAGGGACAGTCCTTCCTGGAGTTGTACGTTGGCCACTGACTCAGTCCATCTACTGTAGTTAGCTGTGGTATAGATAGCAGGTAGGGACAGTCCTTCCTGGAGTTGTACGGCGGCCACTGACACAGTCCATCTACTGTAGTTAGCTGTAGTGTAGATAGCAGGTAGGGACAGTCCTTCCTGGAGTTGTACGGCGGCCACTGACTCAGTCATCTACTGTAGTTAGCTGTGGTGTAGATAGCAGGTAGGGACAGTCCTTCCTGGAGTTGTACGGCGGCCACTGACTCAGTCCATCTACTGTAGTTAGCTGTGGTGTAGATAGCAGGTAGGGACAGTCCTTCCTGGAGTTGTACGGCGGCCACTGACTCAGTCCATCTACTGTAGTTAGCTGTGGTGTAGATAGCAGGTAGGGACAGTCCTTCCTGGAGTTGTACGGCGGCCACTGACTCAGTCATCTACTGTAGTTAGCTGTGGTGTAGATAGCAGGTAGGGACAGTCCTTCCTGGAGTTGTACGGCGGCCACTGACTCAGTCCATCTACTGTAGTTAGCTGTGGTGTAGATAGCAGGTAGGGACAGTCCTTCCTGGAGTTGTACGTTGGCCACTGACTCAGTCCATCTACTGTAGTTAGCTGTGGTATAGATAGCAGGTAGGGACAGTCCTTCCTGGAGTTGTACGGCGGCCACTGACACAGTCCATCTACTGTAGTTAGCTGTAGTGTAGATAGCAGGTAGGGACAGTCCTTCCTGGAGTTGTACGGCGGCCACTGACTCAGTCCATCTACTGTAGTTAGCTGTGGTGTAGATAGCAGGTAGGGACAGTCCTTCCTGGAGTTGTACGGCGGCCACTGACTCAGTCCATCTACTGTAGTTAGCTGTAGTGTAGATAGCAGGTAGGGACAGTCCTTCCTGGAGTTGTACGGCGGCCACTGACTCAGTCCATCTACTGTAGTTAGCTGTGGTGTAGATAGCAGGTAGGGACAGTCCTTCCTGGAGTTGTACGGCGGCCACTGACTCAGTCCATCTACTGTAGTTAGCTGTGGTGTAGATAGCAGGTAGGGACAGTCCTTCCTGGAGTTGTACGGCGGCCACTGACTCAGTCCATCTACTGTAGTTAGCTGTGGTGTAGATAGCAGGTAGGGACAGTCCTTCCTGGAGTTGTACGGCGGCCACTGACTCAGTCCATCTACTGTAGTTAGCTGTGGTGTAGATAGGGACAGTCCTTCCTGGAGTTGTACGGCGGCCACTGACTCAGTCCATCTACTGTAGTTAGCTGTGGTGTAGATAGCAGGTAGAGACCACCATTGAGGAACAAGACCCTACTAATAATTATGTTACCCAGTTTAGCGTGTGTGCGTGAGACAGTAGAAAGTTTATTTTATTCTTAATAGAATAGAGCGTTAATATCTCCAATTTCAAGTATACTGTATGGTATACAATGTTTTGGCCTTCTAGCCTTATCCTCTAAACGTAAAACGATTCTATAAATGTGATTTTTCTCACTCTCATATTTACATACCAACATAATCAAAGTGTAGGCTTGACCAGAAGAACAAATATAGTTGTAAACCACCCAAGGAAGCTATATAAACTATATGTATCAATAAAGAGGCATCTCAGAGAACGATGAATTGTGTTTATCGCCCTACTAAAAAATACTTTACTAGTGGTGATAAAGAATGAGCCTTAAAATTATCTTTGGCAAATTTAAACAAAAAGCCAACAACCTGTATATCAAGGTTTCGGACTGTGGCCTTCATCAGTACAGGGACATAACATCCCACGAGAGAGGTTATTGAATCTGTAGAATTTACGAAAAAGGAGTTTAAGCTGGTGAAGTTGTAAGAGCAGATTTTCAGGCTAGAATATAGAGTGGTGGGAGGATGATATTCATGTCCCTAAAAAGGCATTTATCTTTACATCAGAACAATGTTCATAGTTTATCAACCTTGTTAAAACTTACTGGTGGTGATACAAAATGAGCCACACCAGATTTGGCAAATTCAGACAAATTGACAAAATTTACTTTGTACGGGTTACCACAAAATGCAATAAACTAGGGCCTACAGTAAGAGTAATATAAACACAGAAAAAGGTACACTCAAGAGTACAACACCAACAACAAAAAAGGGGTAAATTAAAAAAAAAAACACGATTTTTTAAATAAAATAAAAACAGTACTTATCTTTTATTCGCAGCGTTGATAAGGAGCGGACCGGGGTTAACACAGGTATGCGAGGAGATCACGAGACAAGCACACAGAGAACGCTTTAAGCGTCTCCACTCGAACACCACTCCACGACTCATCGCATTCCAGTTCAACCCTCTTTTTATGTACAAACATGGCCACATTCGTCCAATGAGAAGGCGTGGGAGATCAGTTCACTCAACAAATAAACAACAAAATTCTTTCCACTAAAACCAGAGATATGATAAGAGTGCAAATATTTGTCAATATAATTTGACAAAATGGTCAATCTGTATACCATGGTAATGTTTTTACCAGGGGGATCAACACAACACATCGTTCTGATGTGTAATAAAGGGAGAGGTGCCTCTTTAGGTAGATGTATATCCTCCTGCCGTAACTCTATATTCTATATCTACGTATCTTGTAAATTGTGTTGGAATATATCAAACAATATGTAGCACACATTAGCCAGTACAACCGTGAAGTGGAAATGTGTTCTTATAAGTTATTCCTCCAGGTTTTCTCAACAATAAATGTTTTAATTATTTAAATAGCGCATCTGATGTTAAATTAACCTGAATATATCTGTCCCTGTTTGAAAATAGAGCAATCCATAAATAAATCTTTAATTAAAAAGACATATATTGGATCAAAATATCATATATTTTACCAATATTTCAGTTGGCTAAATGCCAACCTTTATCAAGGTATTATGACATATTAATGTGCGTCATCAACAATGTGGCGCTGAGTTTGTTGCTGACACACATAAATGTTTGTTTCAGCCAAGAAATATCGGTAAAATAAATGATATTTTGATCCAATATATGCCTGTTTATTTAAATATCTGTCTCTGTTTTCCAGGTTTATCCAAGACTTCTAGAGGACCAATCAGAGGCAAGACGCACTGTAGAGGTAAGATTTGTGCTTCCCTTTAACATTGCGGACACCTTATAGACACTTTACATAAGTATGATCAATCACGAAAAAAATAAATCCGTTATTTAGATAAATTGGCGTTTATCAAGAAGCTTTCGTAGCAATCTCTTTCGTAACATCGTACCTAGCAGGATATATGGGCTGGTCACAGGACGACTCGAAGCTCCTGTGAGTAAGTAGATAACTCCAAATAAGAACACTGTACATAAAACATATTTAGAAAAAAAGGAAAAGGTATCTCTTTATCGTGAAACTGAAGTTACGTATGGCTTGCGTCTTCTGTCATATCAGTTGCACTATAAGGAGCTGCTTTTTTTTCTTAATATAACCATTTGATCTTATTAACTTATCACTCTCTCTAATACTCTCTGTTTCCTCACATTTATAAAGGCTCTTTAGTTTCATTTTATTTTTGGATGGAAGCTTTCAAAATGTTCTCTTTGTTAAACTAGCAGACGATATTATTCATAAGAACATTTGTTTAAAAAGAAACGGAATTTAATGCACATTTTTATTTAAGTTCTTTTTGCCATTATATATTTAGAGAGTGTCATCTACTGGGTTTGGTAAACACAAGAACGATTATGCCAAAATATATATCGCAATAATAAATTATGTAAATAGGTTAATGACATTCTACTAAACACGCGGTGGGGCCTTAGCGTAGTGTTAATAAGAAGATTTAACAAAGTCTTATAAATGAGGTAAGTAAAAGGAATTTGAAGTTTTCAGGAGATGTACTTCAAGAATCATTGGGAGATTGACCATATTGGATGGATTGAAGAATGAACCAAGGGAGGATTGGTTCAACAATGTAACAGAATGGTGGCTGAAGAGGTGAAGAGGAGAAATGATATTCCGTGATCTCAGACATGGCTGTGTACACACACACTACATAATGATCATTGTTAAATTGAATATAATTACTTAATACTTTATTTATTTGTGTCACGTCATCTTAAATTGAAAATAACGCCTATTTTGTATAATCTCAAAACAGAGTTTTTCTACTGATACATTCGGAGATGAAGAAGTAGATAATGGTTGGTCAGATGTAAACCCTCCCACTCCTGTTTTATATACTTAGAATGGCCCAGATTTGCCGGCTTGTCGGTCTTATAATAAAGTCCTGTTGTAGAAATTTAGCTCGAAACCTAGCCTTTATTGTATGTAAATAAAACCTGTTCAAAGCCAGCTAACTTTTGACTCTTAGTAGATAAGCGCGTCTTGCAACTTTAATCGCATATGGGAGGAGAGTAATGGTTCTTGTTCAAAAAAAATTACTGAAATGTATAAAGTTACTTCAATGTTTGATAGAGTGTTCAATATTGCTGAGTCCACAAGGTGAAATGAAGCACAAGGATACTCTGCCTATACATTAACATAAAGAGAAATGTGAAACACCATTCCCTGCTGGGACGGCCATAGACCTACCCGTGATCAAGTCAGTCTCGCCTTAGAACCACGGGGAAGATAGGATTCAAGGTCTTCCTAACTTGTTCAATGGAGGATAGATAACCCCAGACATCACATCTCTCGTACATGGAATGACTAGAACTACACTCATGGACAAAACTTAAGGAAGTGGAAAGTATTTGATGTCGCCGGTCTTCTATTTTTTTTAAGGGGACAGTGGCAATTTTGTTCACATTTTATAATCACGTGTGTCTTCAATAAAGGTCACTGTAATATCTTTCAGAGTTATTGTCCCGATATACATGCTAAAAGGTACAACTTCCTTAAGTTTTGTTCTTGAGTATATATAGTGAACTCCCTCACCAATAGATTGTAAATAAATTACTCTAATTAGGCTCTATGGCCTTGGGTAATAATGATAAAATAAAATAGCATTAACGATTGAATACAGAGCAACCACGTCACGGCTGAGAGAATCAATGAGAGAACGCTACAAGACTATAAACCTTACATAGGATTGGACAGTTCTGTCTGTAAACTGGGAGTTCCACGACCACTGGGCTGGATTTGTCAATATTGGGAGTACTGTGGATAGATATACCACTTTGTACATTGCACTATTAGAATGCTGTAACGTGGTATCTGTACGGTTATGTACGCACGAAACTCAGGATTCTAAATTTAAAAGATGAGGGTAGTTTATATACCTGGGAGTCTTTGAGGCCGAGTTTCTCCGCCAGTTTCTTGCGGTCTGGCTTGCTGATGTACTTCTGTTGCTGGAAGCGTCGCTCGAGGCCCTGGCGCTGGGCATCGGAGAACACGGCGCGGCGCATCATGCCCCGGCGTGGCTTGCCCCTGACGGCTGCTAGCCAGGGTAGGGCGCCGCTCGCTGGGTAGCCCCCGTTCCCTGGTGTCACATCCACTCTGTTTAATTTGAAAGTCTTCAATGTTCAAACGTTAAAACCAGGAGACTGCACTTCCCTTATTTAAAACTAGAAGCTTCATACTTGTCTGTCCTCCAACAGGTGCTTGGACTGAAGCTACATGGAGAGGTTTATATGTAAAGTTGCTATAATTTGCATAACTCTAGTATGTACACTCAAGAACAAAACTTAAGGAAGTTGTTTCTTTTGGAATGTATATCGGGTTTGAGACAATAACTCTGAAAAATATTTGATACACAGTGACCTTTATTGAAGACACGCGAGATAACCAAGTGTGAATAAAATTGCCTCTGTCTCTTTACAAAACAAACGACCGGCGACATCAAAGACTTTTTACTTCCTCAAGTTTTGTTCATGAGTGTGAATAAAACTATTGAAACGTATTTGTATAAACGAGATTACACTATAGAATATGGTATAAATAAACATGCGATTAAACGTGAGGAGCTATGAGGAAAGCAGGTTACCGTCATGCAAGTATAACTTTCTACTGCTTCTGTTTAATACATTACCTTGAGAAACCTGCGCGGGTACAAGACGGCTTGTGACGTGACCTTGAGTATAATCTATTTTTAAAAAGGTCACCTCTCTCTCATCAAATAGACGCAGCAACTACGCGCCATCTATCCACCGTCTTTGCAAATAAAAAGAATCAGGTTGGTGACAAAGTTACAACACCGCCTTTGGAAAATTCCGAACGCCTACTTGAAGGTTTCGGGCTAGTGACGGCTGATAGATGGCACATAGTTTTAGCGTCTATTTTGACGGGAGAGGCAACCTTTCATTTACAGGTCAATATCCTCCCGGCCCGGTTCATGGATAGGTAGAACAGGTAGCCATGATAATGGAGAATCACAGAAAACCTTGAATAGCTCCTTGAAATATTTTAATTTAGCTTGACAATGTATACATGTTAATTGCTTATTTATAGATGAAGATAAAACGTGTGAAAAAAATAGTACAAATGTGTACTGGGATAAGGTGGATAAATTAAGTATCTCCTTATCGTGACACTGAAAGTTTCTGATGGATGGCGTCATGTATAGTTTTGGCCAATTTATTTGGTCAATTCTGAAATTATTTAAAAATCAACGAAAAGTTGATATTTATTTAGATAGATGTGGCGTAAGCCATCAGCAACTTTCAGTTGCACGATAAGGAGATGCCTTTTTCTTAATAAAGAAACGTATTTCTAACGTGTAATTTTATAGTTTCTCGATAGAGGTAGAGTGTAGCGCTAGAGACTTCAGACATAGAGTCAGCAGCAGTGTGAGACTCACCAGGCGACATGCAGTGTGTGTGAGACACCGCGACATTCTTGGACACCACAGAGGCGGAGTACGACACGGCGCCTGGACACACCACTTGTGTCAACTGGGACCCATTGCCCTACACAGGACCTTTATTTTGTGAAATAATGTCGGTAGTTATTCTTAGTAATTAATAGCTTGTTCTGCTTGTCACACACCATTTGTATATGTGTATTCTTTGAAGATAAAACCACTCTGTTGATAAGTGAGAAGTTCCTTTTATTGAATACACCACAAATTATGTCGTAACACAAATCTATCATCAAAGGACCGTTTTTACTTTTGAATAATTTTAGCGATTCGATGTTTATTTCTGAAGAATGTTGAATTTGTGTTGAAGAATTTGTTGTGGCACGATGGAAAGATGATCGTTAACTTAGGGGACACGTGCTATTCTATATAACCCCGTGGTTATAAAACACAAAAATAACTAATTTCCTCGTTAATAGGTTGTGAGTATTCTTATAAAAAAACTGTTTGTGTATGTGAGGTATAAAAAGCCCCGAGCGTGTGATATTTGAAGAGGTGTGATCCAATGATTGCCCGGTAGCTGTGGATTGGAAAGTCATTAGGGCTCTCGCGCCGATGGCCAAATGATGGGATCGATGACAGGCTGCTGCCGCCACCGCCTCGTGCAATTAAATGTCCCGCCTCGTACAGTACTCTCTTGTCGTACAGTACTCTCTTGTCGTACAGTACTATCTTGTCGTACAGTACTATCTTGTCGTACAGTACTCTCTTGTCGTACAGTACTCTCTTGTCGTACAGTACTATCTTGTCGTACAGTACTCTCTTGTCGTACAGTACTCTCTTGTCGTACAGCACTCTCTTGTCGTACAGTACTATCTTGTCGTACAGTACTCTCTTGTCGTACAGTACTCTCTTGTCGTACAGTACTCTCTTGTCGTACAGTACTATCTTGTCGTACAGTACTCTCTTGTCGTACAGTACTCTCTTGTCGTACAGTACTCTCTTGTCGTACAGTACTCTCTTGTCGTACAGTACTCTCTTGTCGTACAGTACTATCTTGTCGTACAGTACTCTCTTGTCGTACAGTACTCTCTTGTCGTACAGTACTCTCTTGTCGTACAGTACTATCTTGTCGTACAGTACTCTCTTGTCGTACAGTACTCTCTTGTCGTACAGTACTCTCTTGTCGTACAGTACTATCTTGTCGTACAGTACTCTCTTGTCGTACAGTACTCTCTTGTCGTACAGTACTCTCTTGTCGTACAGTACTATCTTGTCGTACAGTACTCTCTTGTCGTACAGTACTATCTTGTCGTACAGTACTCTCTTGTCGTACAGTACTCTCTTGTCGTACAGTACTCTCTTGTCGTACAGTACTCTCTTGTCGTACAGTACTCTCTTGTCGTACAGTACTATCTTGTCGTACAGTACTCTCTTGTCGTACAGTACTATCTTGTCGTACAGTACTCTCTTGTCGTACAGTACTCTCTTGTCGTACAGTACTCTCTTGTCGTACAGTACTCTCTTGTCGTACAGTACTCTCTTGTCGTACAGTACTATCTTGTCGTACAGTACTCTCTTGTCGTACAGTACTCTCTTGTCGTACAGTACTCTCTTGTCGTACAGTACTATCTTGTCGTACAGTACTCTCTTGTCGTACAGTACTATCTTGTCGTACAGTACTCTCTTGTCGTACAGTACTCTCTTGTCGTACAGTACTCTCTTGTCGTACAGTACTATCTTGTCGTACAGTACTCTCTTGTCGTACAGTACTCTCTTGTCGTACAGTACTCTCTTGTCGTACAGTACTCTCTTGTCGTACAGTACTCTCTTGTCGTACAGTACTCTCTTGTCGTACAGTACTATCTTGTCGTACAGTACTCTCTTGTCGTACAGTACTATCTTGTCGTACAGTACTCTCTTGTCGTACAGTACTCTCTTGTCGTACAGTACTCTCTTGTCGTACAGTACTCTCTTGTCGTACAGTACTCTCTTGTCGTACAGTACTCTCTTGTCGTACAGTACTCTCTTGTCGTACAGTACTATCTTGTCGTACAGTACTCTCTTGTCGTACAGTACTCTCTTGTCGTACAGTACTCTCTTGTCGTACAGTACTATCTTGTCGTACAGTACTCTCTTGTCGTACAGTACTCTCTTGTCGTACAGTACTCTCTTGTCGTACAGTACTATCTTGTCGTACAGTACTCTCTTGTCGTACAGTACTCTCTTGTCGTACAGTACTATCTTGTCGTACAGTACTCTCTTGTCGTACAGTACTCTCTTGTCGTACAGTACTCTCTTGTGGTACAGTACTATCTTGTCGTACAGTACTCTCTTGTCGTACAGTACTCTCTTGTTGACCCTCGTACAGTACTATCTTGTCGTACAGTACTCTCTTGTCGTACAGTACTATCTTGTCGTACAGTACTCTCTTGTCGTACAGTACTCTCTTGTCGTACAGTACTATCTTGTCGTACAGTACTCTCTTGTCGTACAGTACTATCTTGTCGTACAGTACTCTCTTGTCGTACAGTACTCTCTTGTCGTACAGTACTCTCTTGTCGTACAGTACTCTCTGTCGTACAGTACTCTCTTGTCGTACAGTACTATCTTGTCGTACAGTACTCTCTTGTCGTACAGTACTCTCTTGTCGTACAGTACTCTCTTGTCGTACAGTACTATCTTGTCGTACAGTACTCTCTTGTCGTACAGTACTCTCTTGTCGTACAGTACTATCTTGTCGTACAGTACTCTCTTGTCGTACAGTACTCTCTTGTCGTACAGTACTCTCTTGTCGTACAGTACTCTCTTGTCGTACAGTACTCTCTTGTCGTACAGTACTCTCTTGTGGTACAGTACTATCTTGTCGTACAGTACTCTCTTGTCGTACAGTACTCTCTTGTTGACCCTCGTACAGTACTATCTTGTCGTACAGTACTCTCTTGTCGTACAGTACTATCTTGTCGTACAGTACTCTCTTGTCGTACACTACTTTCTTGTCGTACAGTACTCTCTTGTCGTACAGTACTCTCTTGTCGTACAGTACTCTCTTGTCGTACAGTACTATCTTGTCGTACAGTACTCTCTTGTCGTACAGTACTCTCTTGTCGTACAGTACTATCTTGTCGTACAGTACTCTCTTGTCGTACAGTACTCTCTTGTCGTACAGTACTCTCTTGTCGTACAGTACTCTCTTGTCGTACAGTACTATCTTGTCGTACAGTACTCTCTTGTCGTACAGTACTCTCTTGTCGTACAGTACTCTCTTGTCGTACAGTACTCTCTTGTCGTACAGTACTCTCTTGTGGTACAGTACTATCTTGTCGTACAGTACTCTCTTGTCGTACAGTACTCTCTTGTTGACCCTCGTACAGTACTATCTTGTCGTACAGTACTCTCTTGTCGTACAGTACTATCTTGTCGTACAGTACTCTCTTGTCGTACAGTACTCTCTTGTCGTACAGTACTCTCTTGTCGTACAGTACTCTCTTGTCGTACAGTACTATCTTGTCGTACAGTACTCTCTTGTCGTACAGTACTCTCTTGTCGTACAGTACTCTCTTGTCGTACAGTACTCTCTTGTCGTACAGTACTCTCTTGTCGTACAGTACTCTCTTGTCGTACAGTACTCTCTTGTCGTACAGTACTCTCTTGTCGTACAGTACTCTCTTGTCGTACAGTACTCTCTTGTCGTACAGTACTCTCTTGTTGACCCTCGTACAGTACTCTCTTGTCGTACAGTACTCTCTTGTTGACCCTCGTACAGTACTCTCTTGTCGTACAGTACTATCTTGTCGTACAGTACTATCTTGTCGTACAGTACTCTCTTGTCGTACAGTACTATCTTGTCGTACAGTACTCTCTTGTCGTACAGTACTCTCTTGTCGTACAGTACTATCTTGTCGTACAGTACTCTCTTGTCGTACAGTACTATCTTGTCGTACAGTACTCTCTTGTCGTACAGTACTCTCTTGTCGTACAGTACTATCTTGTCGTACAGTACTCTCTTGTCGTACAGTACTCTCTTGTCGTACAGTACTCTCTTGTCGTACAGTACTCTCTTGTCGTACAGTACTCTCTTGTCGTACAGTACTCTCTTGTCGTACAGTACTCTCTTGTCGTACAGTACTCTCTTGTTGACCCTCGTACAGTACTCTCTTGTCGTACAGTACTCTCTTGTTGACCCTCGTACAGTACTCTCTTGTCGTACAGTACTATCTTGTCGTACAGTACTATCTTGTCGTACAGTACTCTCTTGTCGTACAGTACTATCTTGTCGTACAGTACTCTCTTGTCGTACAGTACTCTCTTGTCGTACAGTACTATCTTGTCGTACAGTACTCTCTTGTCGTACAGTACTATCTTGTCGTACAGTACTCTCTTGTCGTACAGTACTCTCTTGTCGTACAGTACTATCTTGTCGTACAGTACTCTCTTGTCGTACAGTACTATCTTGTCGTACAGTACTCTCTTGTCGTACAGTACTCTCTTGTCGTACAGTACTCTCTTGTCGTACAGTACTCTCTTGTCGTACAGTACTCTCTTGTCGTACAGTACTATCTTGTCGTACAGTACTCTCTTGTCGTACAGTACTCTCTTGTCGTACAGTACTCTCTTGTCGTACAGTACTCTCTTGTCGTACAGTACTATCTTGTCGTACAGTACTATCTTGTCGTACAGTACTCTCTTGTTGACCCTCGTACAGTACTCTCTTGTCGCAATGTTTCTCTACACCCTCTTGTCGTGGAGCCCCCAACTATCTTGTCCTTCGGTAGCTACACTCTGGTCGAAAAGTGTCCTTACCTTTATTCCGTACACTACCTACAATCTCTTATCACAAAGCACCTATGCTATCTTCGGTGCCCGGGTGGTATATACCATGCAAGCTCTTACATCCCTAGCTCATGTCCAAATCAACAGAATCTTGGAAAACTATGCCCCTCCCTGCTGGGAGGATTTGTACCCACTTTGTTCCCTCTAGAGTCAAGTAGTTTCCTTTGAATCGACTTTTGCTCTGGAATACCAGACTGCCGGGTAGAGCTGATCCTGCAATGTTGGCGGACTGTGATGGTGTTCTCTTAGTTAGCATCACCCCCCAAACCTTCTAATTATACAACTTTCTTAATTTAGTGATAAGTCTATAAAAGCAAAGGTCTCCTCTTCCGTCGAAATAAACGTCAAGACTAAACGCCATTAACCCGAAACCATTATCTCTAGGTGGACGCTTCTCAGTTTGCCAAAACTGGTGTTGTGGCTTTGTCACCGACTTGAGTCCGCTGGTTTGTGGAGACGGTCAATAAATGGCGTCTAATTTTGACGTCTATTTTGACGGGAGAGGCGTCCTTCGCTTTTATATATCAATTTTCTCCCGGCAGAATTTCCATCTTTATTGATAAGTCGCGTGTGTATAAATTCTTATTCAGAGATAAAGTTCATATTTTTATTCTGTTCTTTTGAGAAGAGGAGAGAGATAATATATATGTACCAAAAGAGGCACCTCTCCCTTTAAAAATATCCCAAAACAATGCAGTTCATTAATCAGTCCAGTACATTGTTTTAATGCATTTTAAAAGAGATATGGCTCTTTTGGTACAAGAATGCCATCTTACTTGTGTTATGTTTGGTTTATCATAAGATTAGATAAGTCATTTTCCTTGTTTAGAATTTCTAATTTTATATTTATTTTACAAGGATATAATAAAGTATCAATCTATTTGTCAAGATAAACTTTATATTGAAGTATAGAAAATACAACAATATGGGGTGGGGGGTAATATTAAAAGTGCATCGAGTAATCTATATATCCATACACAGTGAAGACACTAGAGATAACCAAGTGTGAGCAAAATTGCATCCATCTGTCTCTTTAAAATATATATATATACACGACCGGCGAATACACTTTCCACTTTCTTAAATTTTGTCCGCATGAGTGTACATATGTATCAACATGGAGCGTTTCAAATATTCTCTAGATGGCTTAATCCTGATGAGTAAGAGGATCATTAGAGAACATTCATAAGTTCCACGAGACTTTGAACAATTCCACACGAGGTATTTAAAGTTGAATTCTTTCGGTCATATTCAGATAGTATAACTCCCACCGCTACGTACAGCCAAGTACCCATCCACAGGACATCAAAACTGCTGCCTCACTCAGCACACGCACAAGTCCGACTTACAGCGATCCCACTTCAAAAAGTAAGCCAGGACTGAGGTCTCACGAGGTTAGGTTGACCTGGAGAACAATGGCCTCAAATAAAGCTCTCGACAGTCTATGAAAGATCCCATACACTGGCCCCAATAACACTAATAGCCTTTGAGATCATGGTTGTGCGGATCCACTCTCTCGTAGATCTCACAAACCTACATCCGCCGTGGGGTGTCAGTTATACCATTCTCACAATAGATGGCAAGTACAGATCGCTTCGATATTCTTTGGCGCAATTATCACTTGTTTGGGATATCGTGTCTGTTTTGATAATTTAAAAAAATCTGGCCACAGATCAAAGCTGGCCAGTTCCAAGAACCTTTGGTAAATAAGGAAGAAGCTGCCCTCGTTAGAAGTATGTCCAGTGTGGACACCGAGTCAGTCAGCATGACCGGAATGTCGCCATTGATCACACGTCACCCGGCGGTGGTACTTCCACCTGATGATCACGCTCCAAGTTACACGGACAGTTTAGCGGCCAACAGTGGCAACCGTTGCTCTAGGCCAAGAGCACCAAGTGACACCGATTCCCAATAGCAAAGGACCTCTAGCCATTCCATCACCGATCAAGAAACAATACTATGGCCTGTGTTCCAATTTTAGTATATGTACCGCCGAACAAGCGTGTACTATGGCCTGTGTTGTCTAGGGTGCGTACAACTGATTCCATCCACTTCTATGACAGAAAAGCACCTAGTACCTAGGCCTACCATACAAACATGTTAAGTTGCTCAGGAGCTAATTCAAGCCCAACTTAGGTTCCCCACGCTCTCTGGAACAACTGAACGGGGCTTTATAGCTACACGTGTTCCTAAATATACCTTGTTTTATGGCGAAAGTTTAGTTTTACATAGTAGTTCTTACTGTCCTTACTTCAATGAGAAACTTATTGGAATGAACATCAGTGGTGAATCATCGCCAGTTTATTTTACTATTTAGAGGTCGTGCTGTACAATGCTTAATTTATACCTGACTGGCCTTTTGCGAATTGCTTGCGGAAGAGCAAGTATTTATTTGTTAGTTTACTGTCCTCAAAACTTATGTTCATGGTTTGCTTAATCAAGATTTTCCCTGCTGGATATCTAACCCCCAATAGTATATTGGAGCTGTAAAAGCGGTGTGGTAGATTAAACTGGCGAAACCACTGAAAGGGTTCTCACCACTGATGAACACTATTCTATTTATTATTATATCAATAGCGTGTAATAATTTAGATATTTATATTTTGATACTCTCTCTGTAAACTTCCCTAATTGCCTCTCTGGTGTTTTATAAATGTTGATTCCGGGGAGTTGGCGACTTCTGTACGTGGCTCCAGGAGAACCTGGGTTAACTAAATAAATGTTGATTTATTCTTGACTTAAATAAATTGCTGTGTTCTCCTGAAGTTTGTCTTTCCTAATTTCTACGTGACATTTGGATGGAGAAGCTGGGTGGTTTAGGGAAGACAAACTAAAACTTGCCGAGAAGACCTTGGGAGGGAGGGCGTTGTGGTTTACATTTTCCGCGACTGACTCTAGGATTCCACTGCCGTGTCAAAGCCAAGACTTCCCTCCAAAAAGGCGATATTCCTATAGATGATAATACGACAATGCCGATCTTCACACCCTAAGAAAGAAGGAGACAAAAATACTAATGACAAACTTCCAAGACTTCAACGGAATCCTTTACAGAGACACATCAGATCCAAGTTATTGGCAACAAGATTGAGCCACAGCCCCCATAGGGATGTAACTATGTAGCAAGCTATATTTTATTGTACTAGCGAATGTATCCGGCTTCGTACGGTTTTTATCCGAGCGAAAGTTTGCCTAACGAACATTTGGTAAACAATAGTTTCGGGGCAAACATCCACTCCCATCTATTGTTGTCAAGATATGTTTGTTACCTTTCTCCACCAAATCCACTGAATAAACCTTTGGAAAATTGTACATGTAAGTTGCTGAATATATATATATATATATATATAAGCAATTCTCAATGGCTAAAATTATACAGTTAAACCTGTCTATAGCGCCCCCTCTTGGAACTCACCAAAATAGGGTGCTATAGAGAGGTCACTTTTAATATAAATTGCATCGTACTACGTATTTAAAATCGGGCGCTATAGAGAGTAAGGCGCTATTTAGGGGGGCGCTATAGACAGGTTTAACTGTATAAATAACAACCCATATTTGGAATATTTTGGTGTTATGCAATTATAATTATTATTAAAAGAGAAAACGATTATTATATAAAAAGAAACTCACCACGTTATATTTTCGTTTTCTCTTTTAACTTTTAAAACGTGGCTAAAATATGTCTAATCATAATTATTATTATATATTGACACTCTGAATGACTTCGCCTATCGCACGTCGCTGCGATCTCTGGAGTAAAATAAAATTGGACTTTTGCGGACATTTAAAAAATCAAACTAGCAAGTCTAGAGAGTTCAGTTGGATAGTTCGCCGCTTCATCTAAAACTGTATCTCTCAATTGATGTATTTGTTTTCTCTTCACCTGAAATCCAATTTTGAATACTGAAGTTTATACCATTGACATCGGTGTTTTTGTCAGCATGTATTCCCATTTATTCACTTACTGCAGGTGCGGCGCTCAAAATACGAAAATGCGAATATATATATTCTAGAATAGTTATTATTATAGTTAAAATATAATAAAATTTCTCACAAATTTAAAAACGACGTTCGAAAATCGTATTACTAAATCCTCTCAAAATAATTGCTATTAAATACCAATTTATTATATTTCGGGATTTTGGTCTGTCGAGGGATTGATTATGTCCGGAAGTCATTGAAACATTCTCCCAGAAATGTAGAAATAAGCAGTTTTGTGATTTCGCACATTCTTTCTCACAAATCGACTAGGTTTATTAAGTTTTAACATTAAAAAAAAAATGAAAAACTATCTACCTGAAACACCCCCATCAACGCAGGTCCTTCATGGATCCAGATATCTTCATGTATCAAACACGGAGTTGTCCATAATTGAAAGGTGTTGACTTTGCTTAAACTTTTTAAAGATACTGATTCCAAGAATATTAATCAAACATTATTGATTTACATGAGAGAGAACAAAAGTTATAACATAGTAAACAAAGAATAACTTCTTACAGTTAGCACCTATTTACTTGTGATCTTACATACATACTCTGTGGGAACAATTAATTAATTAAACTTAAAGTATATATATACAACAATCTGAATTTTTAATTATTGAGTTGGGGAAGATACGATATAACTAACGAATACAAAATATATTTATTTATTTATTAGCCCTACCGCTCCTAGTGGCAGAATCAGAACTATAGAAATTTATTAACTTTTCCCAAATATATTAAAATTACACATTTTAAATATTAAACCGCATCTTTGGCTACCTACACGGGATATTTCTTAATGGTGATTCAGTAGTTTTAGTTAGGAGAAGAGTAACAAACATTGATTTAATATTTATATATATGTTATATTAAAATATTATTATATTTAAAATTATATATTTCATAGTTACAAATACTGCTAAATCGACCGCCAGAGGTCACGCTTCCACTATATAAACTCATTGTTGTTTTATCCCCGTTGGTCGGCTCAAACCTTTTGTACATTATGTAAATAAGTATTTCATTTTTATTCTTACGCCTTAAGCTAGGCAGTACTTTAATCAAATTATGTTCTTATATATTACTTTAGCTCAAATAAAACAATCTCTGATCAAAGCCATTATTATTTTTATTTCAAGATTATTCAACCACGACTGCACCGTCATAGCTTAATCCTCAAGATAACCAAAATCAAGATAATCTCAACAATTCTAAATACAAGCAGAAAATATCTTTTTTCTTTATATAAGACTAGACGAATGACCCGGGCAACGCCCGGGTTTTACCCTATTAAATGTACCCTGTTTCGCCCGTGGTCTCTGTTTTTTGGAATTTTTCCCGATATAATTTTGTATCTGATAATCAAACTAAACCCAGTATTCTTTTACCTATGTATGAAAATTTTGGTTTGAATTAGTGAACTACTGCAAATTTGTAGACGAATGACCCGGGCAACGCCCGGGTTTACACAATTAAATGTATATTACATATGGAAGATGGACGTAGTTCCCGGAGGGCACCCGCGAGGTCACTCTGCCCCCGCGCAACTGTCCAACTGGGAGCGCCCCGCGCCGTCAAAATCGTCACGCGTTCTAGAGGGCGCTGCTCGGCCGGCCGTCACCCGGGAGATCTCATTTACTCGGCGGGGGGGGAGGGGCAGGGCAGTCACTTGCTGCGCCGGCAGCCAATCGTCGCGCGCCACCGTCGCCCGCCTGAGTGTTCTAGAGGGCGCTGCTCGTGAGCTAAGTTGAATAATTTGAATATATAGTTTTAATAAATGATTTATATATATTTTAAAATAGCCTATCGTCATCCTCGTTATTTTTTACCTATGTATGGAAATTTTGGTTTGAATTAGTGAACTACTGCGAATTTGTACACCGGACATACAAACCAACCAACCAACCAACAGACAAACATACAAACATTCATTTATATATATATAGATATATATATATAAGGATGTACCAAAAGATGCACCTCTCCCTTTAAAAATGCATTAAAGCAATGCATTTTAATTTATAACCCCAGTACAGGACGTTATGTTGGTGATAACGAATGAGCTACAACACCAGTTTAGGCAAATACAGACAAAAGCCAACAGCCTGTATACCATGGCTTCAGGCTATGGCCCTCATCAGTACAGGGACGGCTTCAATTTCACAACATGTCATCGATCGAATTCACCAAGAGATGTTTAAGTCGGTGGAGTGTCAAGTCGGTTTTCAGGCCGTAATACCGCGGCTTTATTGGATATTGGGAAGATGAGAAGCCTATCTATAGATAAGGATAGGTACCAAAGTGACACATTTATCATCGGTTTGTACTGGGGTGATACATCAAAATACATTGTTCTAATGTATATTTAAAGGGATGAATATCATCCTTCCGCAACTTTATGTTTTTGGATAAGGATATACATTCATGTGTGTGTGGACACACAAAACTTAAGGAAGTTGTAGCATGTATATCGGGACAATAACTCTGAAAGATATTACAGTGACCTTTATTGAAGACATACGAGATAACCAAGTGTGAACAACTCTCTCTTCTTCTTCTTAATAATAATAGACGACCGCCGACATCAGACTTTCCACTTCCTTTTGTCCATGAGTGTATGATGTCCTAATTTCTAAACCATGAAATATAGGATAACAATAAGAAAAGTAATGTTAGTTACGCCCTCCACCAAACATAGCTGATTACATAATCACCTATTGATTCTCTCTACCCTTGTTTAATTTC
>CP092880.1:64774890-64799968 GCA_030710605.1 Cordylochernes scorpioides
CCACTAAATCTTCTTTATACTTGTTGTTATAAAGGGTTATAATAGATATTTTTCTACGAGAACGGACAACTATCTTCAAACTGTATCAACCGAGAAACTTCGTGGAAAGTATAATTCCTTCTTTTCATTCTTTTTTCGCTATTTAAACATAATCACGTTTTATTATTTAAATCTAAGAACTTAGCGAATATAGCCAGGACATGTTTTATTGTCCGACACTGGAGAGAGAAATTATCCGTTAAAAGATTGGTTAGGAAAACAAACCTTCATATGTCCTAATGGCAAAAGTAGTAAAAAACAAACCTTCATATGTCCTAATGGCAAAAGTAGTAAAAAACAAACCTTCATATGTCCTAATGGCAAAAGTAGTAAAAAACAAACCTTCATATGTCCTAATGGCAAAAGTAGTAAAAAACAAACCTTCATATGTCCTAATGGCAAAAGTAGTAAAAAACAAACCTTCATATGTCCTAATGGCAAAAGTAGTAAAAAACAAACCTTCATATGTCCTAATGGCAAAAGTAGTAAAAAACAAACCTTCATATGTCCTAATGGCAAAAGTAGTAAAAAACAAACCCTTAGCTTTTCACAAATTGTGGACAACAGCACAGACAAAAGTCGCAACACAGATGATGAATCCAACTTGAAGAAAGGTTAGTCTTAATCTCCACTTTGTGCAGATAACTGTTATGTTTACTTCTGTCTTCCCATCTGGAAGAATCCTGTATGGGATGAGCGTCCTTAATAAAGGCTTTTTGTTGTTTCCGATCCTTTCGACGAAACAGAGAAGAGGAGGAAAAGTTTACAAAATCCCAACATTTTTATACAATCCAATATATATAATATATGAGGGGGGCGCGTGGTGGGCAATATTTGTGCGAACATTTTAAGTAGCTCCATCTATCGATCGTTCCGAGAAGTACTCGTCGGTCAGTTCTCCCCGGATTCCAATAAGAGCAAGTTATAAAATGACATCATTCGGGGGGTGGAAGGAAACAGCTGTCCAACCCTAAGTACTACCACCCACTCCCCTAAAAATTAAAAAAGTAAAATAATAATAAAAAAAAGGTAATTTCATTCGGGAGAGGGAGGGAGGGAGCGGTGATATTAAAGCTGACGGAAGCCAATATTCCTTCGAAGGCACCATTAGAGAAACCGGCGAGGCCCGTGAATACGAAACGCCAGCTGTTCCCGCTGCTGGATTAACATAACACGCCCGGTCCCCCAGTATTCATATAGCACCGCAGCGCCGCCAATATCGAAGTTTTATGGTATTTTAAACTTATCGATCGCAGACGAATTTTTATTTATTGAACAGACGACGGTTTATAACCCGCCTTTTTGATCTGATTTGGTGGGATCGATGGGCTGCCATTCTTTTCTTCTTCCGAGAGTGAGGGCTTCTTCTTGTTTTGTTCTTCTTGCGGGCAATGATTTGAAGATTTATTCTTATTGCGTGCAATGGTTTTAAGAATTCTTCGTCTTGCATGAAATTATATGAGAATTTCTCTTTCTTGCGTGTAATAATTTGAAGATTTATTCTTATTGCGTGAGGATTACTAGAGGATTTCTTTTTCTTGCGTGGAATGATTCAAGGAGGATTTTTCATTTTACAGAAAAATAGCTGTCTAGCTAATATTTGAAACATAGACATGTTTAACAAGAAGAAAAAAAGTAGAAATTAGGAAGTATTAGCGCGGCATGTTCATAGCTTGAAAGTAATTTCATTTTCGATAAGTGGAAGTTTACAGCTTTCCCATCTAAATACATGAAAATTAAACGCTAGAGCTCTGTAAAGAATAAGCGGGGCGTCACTTTGCTTCAAGTCAAGGAGGAAAAATGTCGTGAAACAGATATCTGGCGTTTGAAATCATCGCCTGGGTTTGTAGTTTCCATAGGATTCCTTCATTCTCCCCGGAGTCGATTGGAAAGAAGTTGACTTCGTAGTTTGATCCGATGTAACTCTTCAAAAGATGGAAAATATCTTTATTGACACCTCTCTCAGTCAATTTGGTTAAGGAATGAAAACAATAACCTAAAATAATACATTCCTCTACCAATATTCCAATTGGCTGAATGCCAAACTTTATCAAAGTATAACACGATACAAATATATTGTTTACACCTTGAGAGAAGTTGACGTTCAGCCAATCGAAATATTGGTAATCAATTCTGTAATCCCATATAAGTTTGTTTTTATTCAAAATTTTAAGAGTGGATTGCTTCATTTTAAGTATACACGATAAATTTTAAAAATGTTAAATATATTTATGCATATTTACATATATCAGCTCAGGAATAGGCTGACAATATTGTCGCGGAGATAAATAAAGCAAGGGCAAATTTGGGAATAAATAATTTATTATAAGGGGTATTTATAGGGAGAGAGAGAGAGAAAGTACAACTTACTCCAAGTTGAAGATTATCCTAATGTCCGCCACCGTCCCGTTTTCCTTATTTACCGATCAGGGGGGGGATCATGTGGTCCCCCCCCCCCCCCCCGGGGTCCAGGGATGATTGACAGGTGTCCCATCTGGATGGAGCTACTTGACAATATTATCTCGATCGTCAAACTATGCAACCTTTTCACTTATTTACAAATATTACTTCCGTTCATATAGTGATTGGTTGATGTAGAGCCTGCACAGCACTGACAGAGACCAAGTACTCGAAACGCGTACGCTGTCATTTTTTTCTCGCTTTCCACAGAACTATTTGTACACTAATTATTCTGAAAGTAAAAAAAAAATTAACGCTTAATAGATGTTTATATTCCAATAGATGGCCTTAAATCTTGGCAATGTTTAAATTTGTCGTAAGATGGTATTGCCATTTTAATTCTATGTTTTTTACTTTCCCTCTTTTATTATTGTTATTATCATAAGTTAGGGAGCTAAAGGTCAATAACCTGAGATTATGTAATCAATAAATCTCCAAGTTCTCCAGGCGGCAAGGAATGGTGCTCCGATAATAAAATATAATTCCCGCGGGGTGACATTAATAAATTCATAAATAATTTATCCAGGCGATGTCGGGGAGAAATTGGATGCAAATTGGCCTGGAGACAAAGTATTGATGGAGTGAGTGCTTAATGGGAAACGGATCGTTCTTTGATTTGCTGGACTGTTGAAATGTACGCCTCTCTTTCCTTAATGGTTCTCTTATTTTTATTATGATTATCATGATTGGTTTTTATCCATTCGTCGCGGGATGGATTTGATGGGAGCCTGCGTTTAATAGGGAGATTGCTTTGATATTCCTTTAATGTAAATCTCTTCTGTGATATACGTTTAAATTTTCTTGACCATTGACTTGCGATTTGGTATTTAAATGAGGAGATTCTTTTTATAATCAAAGAGAATTTAGGTTTTTATTATTATTATTTTTTTGTGTATAGATGTTTGTATATGTGGTTGAATTCCTAATGTCAATAGATTAACGAATTAACGAAATTAATTATTAACGAAAGTGCATAAATTGTATATGTAAATAGGTGTTTGTGTAGATTTTATGTGTGTGGAGATATAGATTTAAGGATTGTGAATGATACTCTGTAATATTTGCATAACTAGGCTTCCACAGACTTTCTCGCGCAGTCTATTTACTGTGGTGTAGATAGCAGGTAGGGACAGTCCTTCCTGGAGTTGTACGGCGGCTACTGACTCAGTCATCTACTGTAGTTAGCTGTGGTGTAGATAGCAGGTAGGGACAGTACTTCCTGGAGTTGTACGGCGGCCACTGACTCAGTCCGTCTACTGTAGTTAGCTGTGGTGTAGATAGGGACAGTCCTTCCTGGAGTTGTACGGCGGCCACTGACTCAGTCCATCTACTGTAGTTAGCTGTAGTGTAGATAGCAGGTAGGGACAGTCCTTCCTGGAGTTGTACGGCGGCCACTGATTCAGTCCGTCTACTGTAGTTAGCTGTAGTGTAGATAGCAGGTAGGGACAGTCCTTCCTGGAGTTGTACGGCGGCCACTGACTCAGTCCATCTACTGTAGTTAGCTGTAGTGTAGATAGCAGGTAGGGACAGTCCTTCCTGGAGTTGTACGGCGGCCACTGACTCAGTCCATCTACTGTAGTTAGCTGTGGTATAGATAGCAGGTAGGGACAGTCCTTCCTGGAGTTGTACGGCGGCCACTGACTCAGTCCATCTACTGTAGTTAGCTGTGGTGTAGATAGCAGGTAGGGACAGTCCTTCCTGGAGTTGTACGGCGGCCACTGACTCAGTCCATCTACTGTAGTTAGCTGTGGTATAGATAGCAGGTAGGGACAGTCCTTCCTGGAGTTGTACGGCGGCCACTGACTCAGTCTATCTACTGTAGTTAGCTGTAGTGTAGATAGCAGGTAGGGACAGTCCTTCCTGGAGTTGTACGGCGGCCACTGACTCAGTCCATCTACTGTAGTTAGCTGTGGTGTAGATAGCAGGTAGGGACAGTCCTTCCTGGAGTTGTACGGCGGCCACTGACTCAGTCCATCTACTGTAGTTAGCTGTGGTGTAGATAGCAGGTAGGGACAGTCCTTCCTGGAGTTGTACGGCGGCCACTGATTCAGTCCGTCTACTGTAGTTAGCTGTAGTGTAGATAGCAGGTAGGGACAGTCCTTCCTGGAGTTGTACGGCGGCCACTGACTCAGTCCATCTACTGTAGTTAGCTGTGGTGTAGATAGCAGGTAGGGACAGTCTTTCCTGGAGTTGTACGGCGGCCACTGACTCAGTCCATCTACTGTAGTTGGCTGTGGTGTAGATAGCAGGTAGGGACAGTCCTTCCTGGAGTTGTACGGCGGCCACTGACTCAGTCCATCTACTGTAGTTAGCTGTAGTGTAGATAGCAGGTAGGGACAGTCCTTCCTGGAGTTGTACGGCGGCCACTCACTCAGTCCATCTACTGTAGTTGGCTGTGGTGTAGATAGCAGGTAGGGACAGTCCTTCCCGGAGTTGTACGGCGGCCACTGACTCAGTCCATCTACTGTAGTTAGCTGTGGTGTAGATAGCAGGTAGGGACAGTCCTTCCTGGAGTTGTACGGCGGCCACTGACTCAGTCCATCTACTGTAGTTAGCTGTAGTGTAGATAGCAGGTAGGGACAGTCCTTCCTGGAGTTGTACGGCGGCCACTGACTCAGTCCATCTACTGTAGTTAGCTGTGGTGTAGATAGCAGGTAGGGACCCTCCATTGAGGAACAAGGCCCTACTAATATTTATGTTAGCCAGTTTAGCGTGTGTGCGTGAGACAAGAGAAAGTTTATTTTATTCTTCAGAGATTAGAGCGTTAATATCTCCAATTTCAAGTATACTGTATGGTATACAATGTTTTGGCCTTCTAGCCTAATCCTCTAAACGTAAAAACGATGCTATAAATGTGCTTCTTCTCACTCTCATATTTACATACCAACAGAATCAAAGTGTAGGCTTGACCAGAAGAACAGATATAGTTGTACACAACCCAAAGAAGCTATATAAAATATATGTATCAATAAAGAGGCATCTCAGAGAACGATGAATTGTGTTTATCGCCCTACTAAAAAATACTTTACTATTGGCGATAAAGAATGAGCCTTAAAATTATCTTTAGAAAATGTAAACAAAAATTCAACAACCTGTATACCAAGGTTTCGGACTGTGGCCTTCATCAGTACAGGGACATAACATCCTACGGGAGAGGTTATGGAATCGGTAGAATTTATCAAAAAGGAGTTTAAACTGGTGAAGTTGTAAGAGCCGATTTTCAGGCTAGAATATAGAGTTGTGGGAAGATGATATTCATGTCCCTAAAGAGGCATTTATCTTTACATCAGAACAATGTTCATAGTTTATCAATCTTGTGAAAACTTACTGGTGGTGATACAAAATGAGCCACACCAGATTTGGCAAATTCAGACAAATTGACAAAATTTACTTTGTACGGGTTACCACAAAATGTAATAAACTCGGGCCTACAGTAAGAGTAACTTAAACACAGAAAAAGGTACACTCAAGAGTACAACACCAACAACAAAAAAGGGGTAAATTAAAAAAAAAAACACGATTTTTTAAATAAAATAAAAACAGTACTTATCTTTTATTCGCAGCGTTGATAAGGAGCGGACCGGGGTTAACACAGGTATGCGAGGAGATCACGAGACAAGCACACAGAGAACGCTTTAAGCGTCTCCACTCGAACACCACTCCACGACTCCTCGCATTCCAGTTCAACCCTCTTTTTATGTACAAACATGGCCACATTCGTCCAATGAGAAGGCGTGGGAGATCAGTTCACTCAACAAATAAAAAACAAAATTCTTTCCACTAAAACCAGAGATATGATAAGAGTGCAAATTATTGTCAATATAATTTGACAAAATGGTCAATCTGTATACCATGGTAATGTTTTTACCAGGGGGATCAACATAACACATCGTTCTGATGTGTAATAAAGGGAGAGGTTATGTAGATGGATATCCTCCTGCCGTAACTCTATATTCTATATCTACGTATCTTGTAAATTGTGTTGGAATCATATCAAACAATATGTAGCACACATTAGCCAGTACAACCGTGAAGTGGAAATGTGTTCTTATAAGTTATTCCTCCAGGTTTTCTCAACAATAAATGTTTTAATTATTTAAATAGCGCATCTGATGTTAAATAAACCTGAATATATCTGTCCCTGTTTGAAAATAGAGCAATCCATAAATAAATCTTTAATTAAAAGGTAAAGTCTTTTTACATATATTGGATCAAAATATCATTTATTTTACCAATATTTCAGTTGGCTGAACGCCAACCTTTATCAAGGTGGTATAACATATTAATGTGTGTCAACAACAATGTGGCGCTGAGTTTGTTGTTGACACACATTAATATGTTATAACACCTTGATAAAGGTTGGCGTTCAGCCAACTGAAATATTGGTAAAATAAATGATATTTTGATCCAATATATGCCTTTTTATTTAGATATATGTCTCTGTTTTCCAGGTTTATCCGAGACTTCTAGAGGACCAATCAAAGGCAAGACACACTGTAGAGGTAAGATTTCTGCTTCCCTTTAACATTGCGGACACTTTATAGACACTTTACATAAGTATGATCAATCACGAAAAAAATAAATCCGTTATTTAGATCACTTGAGTTTATCAAGAAGCTTTCGTAGCAATCTCTTTCGTAACCTCGTACCTAGCAAGATATATGGGCTGGTCACAGGACGACTCGAAGCTCCTGTGAGTAAGTAGATAACTCCAAATAACAACACTGTACATAAAACATATTTAGAAAAAAATGAAAAGGTATCACTTTATCGTTGAACTGAAGTTGCGTATGGTTTGCGTCTTCTGTCATTTCAGTTGCACTATAAGGAGCTGCTTTTTTTTTCTTAATATAACCATCTGATCTTATTAACTTATCACTCTCTCTAATACTCTCTGTTTCCTCACATTTATAAAGGCTCTTTAGTTTTATTTTATTTTTGGATGGAAGCTTTCAAAATGTTCTCTTTGTTAAACTAGCAGACGATATTATTCATAAATACATTTGTTTAAAAAGAAACGGAATTTGATGCACATTTTTATTTAAGTTCTTTTTGCCATTATATATTTAGAGAGAGTGTCATCTACTGGGTTTGGTAAACACAAGAACGTTTGTGCCAAAATATATATCGCGATAATAAATTATGTAAATAGGTAAATGACACATAATATTCTACTAAACACGCGGTGGGGCCTTAGCGTAGTGTTAATAAGAAGATTTAACAAAGTATTCTAAATGAGGTAAGTAAAAGGAAATTGAAGTTTTCAGGAGATGTACCTCAAGAATCATTGGGAGATTGTCTATTGACCATATTGTAGGGATTGAAGAATGAACCAAGGAAGGATTGGTTCAACAATGTAACAGAATGGTGGCTGAAGAGGAGAAATGATATTCCATGATCTCAGACATGGCTGTGTAATGCATAATGATCATTGTTGAATTGAATATAATTAACTTTATTTATTTGTGTATTCACGTCTTCTTAAATTGAAAAAATAACGCCTATTTTGCATAATCTCAAAACAGAGTTTTTCTACTGATATCATTTGGAGATAAAGAAGTAGAAAATGGTTGGTCAGATGTAAACCCTCCTACTCCAGTTTAATATATGCCTGGCATTTTGTCTTATTCATTTTGTTTCTATAATTAGAATTTATATTATGGCAGCTATACGACCGACATAAATCCAATGCCATATACTCTTACAAAGTCGATAATCTATCTCATATATGGGGAAACAGGCATAAATCTATGGGTCAATCCACCGTCTAATAAATATAAACGAAACGTAATTTTAGGAACAAAGACATGACAAATCTATATCCCAGAACCCGGTCATGAATTCACAACCTGGAAGATGTCATTACAGTACCATATAGGAGCTCCATCTATTATTTCTTCCTGTGATGAATCTGTATAAGACTGGTGGTCTTAATAAAGCTTTGTGTGTATTACAGTACCCCAACATTTGTTGGTTGGAAGTTTGTTTAGAAAATATATAGCTATATCAATCAATCAATTTTTGAGGAGAGTCACAGAGAGTCATTGAAACGTCCAGAAGTAAATAAAGATGAAGCTATATCTTTATACAAATATACATGTACTCAACAAATGTACCAAAATTCAAAACTATTATAGATGCGTAAGATTCTTTTTTTAAATTAAACAATTTCTACTGCCTTTACTGCAATGGAAAAATTATTGGGAGGGCCTGACTCATCAGTGGTGAACCCTCCCGGCGGTTTCGCCAGTTTAATCTACCATACCGCTGTTATATTGCATTTTTGGAACTTCCTTTTATAGTGATACTGATGCTAGACTCTTCGAATGGGTATATTTAGGTGAACTATGGACATAAGCTTTTAGGACAGCAAAATTATATATAATTATAAATATATAAATATAAATGTACCAAAGATTGCTCCTTGAATCCATCATATCCCCGGAAAACAAAAACCTATGTAGATTTACCACACTTCAGTTCAAGCAACATTCCTAATAACAAACAGTATAGTTCCATATGACACCATCAACACCTCGGGCCATTAAATATTTATTTTTGACTCGTGCTTTAGATGTTGTACAAAATTTCGAATATCGCGTGAGAACGCCCTTAGAGCCTTAGAATAATTTTTAACGCCTTGCTATATGTTTTAATTTTTGTTTGCTCCTGACGAGGACAAAAGCTTTTTGTCGAAACGTCGAGGTAATAAAAATATTTATACTGGCCGAAGTATCTTTTTTCAAGAAATATTTAGAATGGTTATATAAATTCTATATAACCTATATAATATATATTATATATATATTATATTAGAATATATATCTAATAAATATATATTCTATATACAGTTACGAGCGTCATGGCCTCTGTCACGGTTTGCCGGCGCCCTCCTATTGGTCGGCTACGATCACGCCACCTTTGCCCCCCCCCCATCATTTGGTGCCGCCAATGCGCGAGACACTTCAATACTCGCCTGCCACGCGGGCGCCCCGGGTTCGATTCTCGGCCGATGGTTTGGGGCGGGACGTTTCACAAGAGTGACATCTACGGCGCCAATTTATAATTGTAACGAATAGTATTTGAATAAAAGCATTTAATCGGGTAAACCGCGGGCGTTGCCCGGGTCATTCGACTAGTGGTTATATAAAAGGGCGTACTTGGATTTGTAAAGAAAAAAAATTACAATTTTTCTCAAAATATTTCGAGAGATTGCTCCCTCTTTATCAATTTATTGTACAATGAAATAAAGTCCTGTTGGAGAACTTTAGCTCGAAACCTAGCCTTTATTGTATGTAAATAAAATCTGTTCAAAGCAGATATTAGTAGATACGCGCGTCTTGCAACTTTAATCGTACATGGTAGGAGAGTCGTGGTGTTTGTTCTAATAAAATTAATGAAATGTATAAAGTACTTTAATGTTTGAGAGACAGTTCAATATTGCTGCGTCCACACAATATGTAAAATGAAGTAAGGATACATATACTCTGCCTACGCTAACATAAAGAGAAATGTGAAACACCATTCCCCGCTGGTGAGGCGGCCATAGACCGTTATCAAGTCAGTCTCGCCTTAGAACCACGGGGAATATAGGATTCAAGGTCTTCCTAACTTGTTCAATGGAGGGTAGATAACCCCAGACATCACATCTCTCGTACATGGAATGACTAGAACTACACTCATGGACAAAACTTAAGGAAGTGGAAATTATTTGATGTCGCTGGTCGTCTATTTTTTTTTTTAAGGGGGACAGTGGCAATTTTGTTCACATTTTATCATCACGTGTGCCTTCAATAAAGGTTACTGTGTATCAAATATATTTCAGAGTTATTGTCCCGATATACACGCTAAAAGGTATAACTTATTTAAGTTTTGTTCTTAAGTATATATAATGAACCCCCTCACTAACTGATTGTAAATAAAATTATTCTATTTAGGCTCAATGGACTTAGGTAATAATGATAAAATAGCATTACTGAATAAATATAGCAACCACGTCACGGCTGAGAGAATCAAAGAGAGGAAGCTACAAGATTATAAACCTTACATAGGACTGGACAGTTCTGTCTGTAAACTGGGAGTTCCACGACCACTGGGCTGGTTTGTCAATATTGGGAGAGTACTGTGGATAGATATACCACTTTGTACATTGCACTTTTAGAATGCTGTAACGTGGTATCTGTACGGTTATGTGCGAAACGCAGGATTCTAAATTTAAAAGATGAGGGTAGTTTATATACCTGGGAGTCTTTGAGGCCGAGTTTCTCCGCCAGTTTCTTGCGGTCTGGCTTGCTGATGTACTTCTGTTGCTGGAAGCGTCGCTCGAGGCCCTGGCGCTGGGCATCGGAGAACACGGCGCGGCGCATCATGCCCCGGCGTGGCTTGCCCCTGACGGCTGCTAGCCAGGGTAGGGCGCCGCTCGCTGGGTAGCCCCCGTTCCCTGGTGTCACATCCACTCTGTTTAATTTGAAAGTCTTCAATGTTTAAACGTTAAAACCAGGAGACTGCACTTCCCTTATTTAACACTAGAAGCTTCATACTTGTCTGTCCTCCAACAGGTGCTTGGACTAAAACTGCATGGAGAGGCTTAAATGTAAAGTTGCTATAAACATGAACAAAACTTGAGGAAGTTGTTCCTTTTGGCACGCATATAGGGATTCAGACAATAACTCTGAAAGATAGTTGATACGCAGTGACCTTTATTGAAGACACACGAGATAACCAAGTGTGAACAAAATTGCCTTTGTCTCCTTCAAAAAAAAAGACGACAGACGACATCAAAAACTTTCCACTTCCTTAAGTTTTGTCTATAAGTGTAAATAAAACCATTAAAACGTATTTGTATAAACGAGATTACACTATAGAATAAGTATAAACATGTGATTAAACGTGAGGAGCTAGGAGGAAAGCAGGCTACCGTCATGCAAAGTATAACTTTCTACTGGTTCTGTTCAATACATTACCTTGAGAAACCTGCGCGGGTACAAGACGGTTTGTGGCGTGACCTTGAGTATAATCTATTTTAAAGAAAGGTCACCTCTCTCTCTTCAAATAGACGCAACAACTATGCGCCATCTATCGACCGTCTTTGCAAATAAAAAGAATCAGGTTGGTGACAAAGCTACAACACCGCCTTTGGAAAATTCCGAACGCCTACTTGAAGGTTTCGGGCTAATGGTCTTTACGGTAGTGACGGCTGATAAATGGCACATAGTTTTAGCGTCTATTTTGACGGGAGAGGCGACCTTTCTATTTACAGGTCAATATCCTCCCGGCCCAGTTCATGGATAGGTAGAGCAGGTAGCCATGATAATGGAGAATCGCAGAAAACCTTGAATAGCCCTTTTAAATATTGGTGAAATATTTTAATTTAGCTTCACAATGTATACATGTTAATTGTTTATTTATAGATGAAGAAAAAACGTGTGAAAAAATAGTACAAATGTTGTACTGGGATAAGGTGGATAAATTAAGTATCTCCTTATCGTGCAACTGAAAGTTTCTGATGGATGGTGTCATCTATAGTTTTGGCCAATTTGGTCAATTCTGAAATTATTTAAAAATCAACGAAAAGTTGATATTTATTCAGATAGATGGCGTAAGCCATCAACAACTTTCAGTTGCACGATAAGGAGATGTCTTTTTCTTAATAAAGAAACGTATTTCTAACGTGTAATTTTATAGTTTCTCGATAGAGTGTGGCACTAGAGACATAGAGTCAGCAGCAGTGTGAAACTCACCAGGCGACATGCAGTGTGTGTGAGACACCGCGACATTCTTGGAGACCACAGAGGCGGAATACGACACGGCGCCTGGACACACCACTTGTGTCAACTGGGACCCTTTGCCCTACACAGGACCTTTATTTTGTGAAATAGTGTCGGTAATTATTCTTCGTGATTAATAGTCTATTCTGCTTGTCACCATTCGTAGATGTATATTCTTTGAAGATAAAACCACTCTGTTGATAAGAAGGAGTTCCTTCTATTGAATACACTACAATTTGAGGCGTAACATAAATTTATCATCAATGGAGCGTTTTTGCTCTTAAATAATTTTAGCGATTCGATGTTTATTTCTAGATAATGTTGAGAATGGTGTATATCTAGTGGCACGATGGAAAGATGATCGTTAACTCAGGGGACAAGTGCTATTCTATATAACCTCGTGGTTATACAACACAAAAGTAACTAATTTCCTCGTTAATAGGTTGTGAGTATTCTTATAAAAAAAACTGTTTGTGTATGTGAGGTATAAAAAGCCCCGGGCGTGTGATATTTGAAGAGGTGTGATCCAATGATTGCCCGGTAGCTGTGGATTGGAAAGTCATTAGGGCTCTCGCGCCGATGGCCAAATGATGGGATCGATGACAGGCTGCTGCCGCCACCGCCTCGTGCAATTAAATGTCCCGCCTCGTACAGTACCTACTCTCTTGTCGTACAGTAATCTCTCTCTTGTTGACCCTCGTACAGTACTCTCTTGTCGCAATGTATCTCTACACCCTCTGGTCGTGAAGCATCCCAACTATCTTGTCCTTCGGTAGCTACACTCTGGTCGCAAAGTGTCTTTATCCTCTTGTCGTACAGTACTCTCTTGTCGCAATGTATCTCTACACCCTCTGGTCGTGAAGCATCCCAACTATCTTGTCCTTCGGTAGCTACACTCTGGTCGCAAAGTGTCTTTATCCTCTTGTCGTACACTACCTACACTTTCTTGTCACAAAGCACCTATACTATCTTCGGTGCCCGGGTGGTATATACCATGCAAGCTCTTACATCCCTAGCTCATGTCCAAATCAACAGAATCTTGGAAAACTATGCCCCTCCCTGCTGGGAGGATTTGTACCCCGGTGCACTTTGTTCCCTCTAGAGTCAAGCAGTTTCCTTTGAAGGTTTCTTCTCAAGATCGACTTTTGTTCTGGAATACCAGACTGCCAGGTAGAGCTGATCCTGATGTGTTGGCGGACGGGCCTCTGTGATGGCGTTCTCTTAGTTCGCATCACCCCTAAACCTTCTAATTATACAGCTTTCTTTATTTAGTGATAAGTCTATAAAAGCAAAGGTCTCCTCTTCCGTCAAAATAAACGTCAAGACTAAACGCCATTAACCCGAAACCATGATCTCTAGGTGGACGCTTCTCAGTTTGCCAAAACTGCTGTTGTGGCTTTGTTACCGACCCGAGTCCGCTGGTTTGTGGAGACGGTCAATAGATGGCGTCTAGTTTTGACGTCTATTTTGACGGGAGAGGCGTTCTTCGCTTTTATATATCAATTTTCTCCCGGCAGAATTTCCATCTTTATTGATAAGTCGCGTGTGTATAAATTCTTATTTAGAGATAAAGTTAATATTTTTATTCTGTTCTTTTGAGAAGAGGAGAGAGATAATATATATGTATCAAAAGAGACACCTCTCCCTTTAAAAATACACCAAAACAATGCAGTTCATTAATCAGTCCAGTACAGAACATTGTTTTAATACATTTTAAAAGAGAGATGGCTCTTTTGGTACAAGAATGCCATCTTACTTGCGTTATGTTTAGTTTACCATAAGATTAGATAAGTCATTTCCCTTGTTTAGAATTTCTAATTTTATATTTATTTTACAAGGATATAATAAAGTATCAATCTATTTGTCAAGATAAACTTTATATTGAAGTATAGAAAATACAACAATATGGGGGGGGGGGGAGTAATATTAAAAGTGCATCGAGTAATCTATATATCCATACACAGTGAAGACACTAGAGATAACCAAGTGTGAGCAAAATTGCATCCATCTGTCTCTTTAAAAAATATATATATACACGACCGGCGAATACACTTTCCACTTTCTTAAGTTTTGTCCGCATTAGTGTACATATATATCAACATGGAGCGCTTCAAATATTCTCTAGATGGCTTAATCCCAATGAGTAAGAGGATCATTAGAGAACATTCATAAGTTCCACGAGAATTTAAACAATTCCACACGAGGTGTTTAAAGTTGAATTGTATCGGTCAGATTCAGATAGTATATAATTCCACCGCGACCTACAGCCAGGTACCCATCCACATGACATCAAAACTGCTGCCTCACTCAGCACACGCACAAGTCCAACTTACAACGATGCCACTTCACGAAGTAAGCCAGGACTGAGGTCTCACGAGGTTAGGTTGACCTGGAGAATAATGGCCTCAAATAAACCTCTCGACAGTCTGTGAAAGATCCCATAGACTGGCCCCAATAACACTAATAGCCTCTGAGATCATGGTTGCGTGAATCCACTCTCTCGTAGATCTCACAAACCTACATCCGTCGTGGTGTGTCAGTTATACCATTCCCACAATAGATGGCATGTACAGATCGCTGGCACTCCCTCGATATTCTTTGGCGCAATGTTCCCTCCTTGGGATATCGCGTCTGATATTCCACTCCAAGCTGGTCAGTTCCAAGAACCTTTGGTAAATAAGGAAGAAGCTGCCCTCGTTTGAAGTATGTCCAGTGTGGACACCGAGTCAGTCAGCATGGCCGGAATGTCGCCATTGTCACACGTCACCCGGAGTGGTACTTCCACCTGATGATCACGCTCCAGGTTACATGGACAGTTTAGTAGCTAACTGTGACAACCGTGGCTCTAGGCCAAGAGATCAGCACCAAGTGACACCGATTCCCAATAGCAAAGGACCTCTAGCCATCCCATTACCGATCAAGAAACAATACTATGGCCTGAGTTGTCTAGGGTGCGTACAACTGATTCCATCCACTTCAATGACAGAAAAACACCGAGTACCTAGGCCTACCATACAAACATGTTAAGTTGCTCAGGAGCTAATTCAAGCCCAACTTTGGTTCCCCACGCTCTTTGGAGGAACTGAACGGGGATTTATAGCTGCACGTGTTCCCAAATATACCTTGTTTTATCGCGAAAGTTTAGTTTAACATAGTACTTCTTACTGTCCTTACTTCAATGAGAAACATATTGGAATGAACATCAGTGGTGAACCTTCCCAACTTTTTCGCCAGTTTGTTCTACTATTTAGAGGGTGGCCTATATAAAGCCTAATTTACACCTGACTGGATTTTTAAGAATTGCTAGCGGAAGAGCAAGTATTTATTTGTTAGTTTACTGTCCTTATGTTCATGGTTTGCTTAACCAAGATTTTCCCTGCTGGATATTTAAGCACCATACCATATTGGAGCTGTAAAAGTGGTGCGGTTGATTAAACTGGCGAAACCACTGGAAGGGTTCTCACCACTGATGAACCAGGCCCTTACAATATTCTATTTATTATTATATCAATAGCGTGTAATAATTTTGATACTCTGTAAACTTCCCTTATTGCCTTTCTGGTGTTTTATAAATGTTGATTCCTGGTAGTTGGCGACCTCTGTACGTGGCTCCAGGTACCTCGGTTATCTATATATAAATGTTGATTTATTCTTGACTTAAATTGCTGTGTTCTCCTGAAGTTTGTCTTTCCTAATTTCTGCGTGACATTTGGGTGGAGAAGCTGGGTAGTTTAGGGAAGACAAACTCAAACTTGCCGAGAAGACCTTGGGAGGAAGGGGGGGGGGGGCGTTGTGGTTTACATTTTCCGCGACTGACTCCAGGATTCCACCGCCGTGTCAAAGCCAAGACTTCCTTTCAAAAAGGCGATATTCCTTAAGATGATAATACGACAATGCCGATCTTCACACTCTAAGAAAGAGAAGGAGGCAAACATACTAATGACAAACTTCCAAGACTTCAACGGAATCCTTTACAGAAACACATCAGTTCCAAGTTATTAGCAACAAGATTACAACCCCCATAGGGATGTAACTACGTAGCAAACTATATTTATTATTGTATTAGCGAATGTATCCGGCTTCGTACGGTGTTTACCCGAGCGAAGGTTTGCCTAAAGAACATTTGGTAAACAATTGATTCAGAGCAAACATCCACTCCCTCTCTACTGAATCCATTGTTGTCAAGATAAATTGTGGTTTGTTACCTTTCTCTACCAAACCCAATGAATAAACCATTGGAAAACTTTACATGTAAGTAGCTGAATATGTAAGCTGAACATTTAAGCAATTCAATGGCTGAAATTAGATAAATAACAACCCATTTGACATATTTTAGTGTGTGTTATATATTTTTTATAATTTTTATAAAATGACACTCTGAATGACTTAGCTTCGCCCATCGCTGCGATCTCTGGAGCAAAGTATTATCAGACTACTTCGCTGTGATTTCAGCAGAAAGCAATCTTACCTTTCATTGAAAACTGTATCAATTGATGTATTTGTTTTCTCTTCACCTGAAATCTAATTTTGAATACTGAAGTTTATACCATTGACATCGGTGTTTTTGTCAGCAAGTATTCCCATCTATTCAATTACTGCAGGTGCGGCGCTCAAAATACTAAAATGCGTATATATATATATTCTCTAGAATAGTTATTATTATAGTTAATATAATAAAATTTCTCACAGGTTTTAAAACGACATTCGAAAATCGTATGATTAAATCCTCTCAAAATAATTGCTATTAAATACAAAATTTATTATATTTCGGGATTTTTTGGTTCGTCGGGGGATTATGTCCGGAAGTCATTGAAACATTCTCCCAGAAATGGAGAAATAAGCAGTTATGTGATTTCACACATTCTTTCTCTCAAATCGACTATCAATTTTTACCATTTAAAACATTGAAAAAAATGATAAGAACTATCTACCTGAAACACCCCATCAACCCAGGTCCTTCGTGGATCCAGGTACTTTCATGTATCAAACACGGAGTTGTCCATAATTGAAAGGTGTTGAATTTGATTAGACTTTTTAAAGATACTGATTCCAAGAAGATTTATCAAACATTATTGATTTACAAGAGTGAGAACAAAATAAATGAGAAACATAACATAGTAAACAAAGATAAACTTATCTTCTTACAGTTAGCTCCTATTTACTTGTGATCTTATATACATACTCTGTGGGAACATTTAATTAATTAAACTTAAAATATACACAGTATAAGTATATATACAACAAAAGGTACATCCGAATTTTTAATTATTGAGTTGGGGAATATACAATAAAATTAACGAATACAAAATATAATTCTTTATTAGTCCTACCGCTCCTAGTGACAAAATCAGAACTATAGAAATTTATCATTTTTTCCAAATTTATTAAAATTACACATTTTAAATATTAAATCGCATCTTCGGCTACCTACCCGCGATATTTCTTAATGGTGATTCAGTAATTTTAGTTTGCAGAAGAGTAACAAACATTGATTTAACATTTATATATATGTTATATTAAAATATTATTATATTTAAAATTATATATTTCATAGTTACAAATACTGCTAAATCGACCGCCAGAGGTCACGCTTCCACTATATAAACTCATTGTTGTTTTATCCCCGTTGGCCGGCTCAAACCTTTTGTACAGTATGTAAATAAGTATTTCATTTTTATTCTTACGCCTTAAGCCAGGCAGTACTTTAATCAAATTATGTTTTCTTATATATTACTTTAGCTCAAATAAAACAATCTCTGATCAAAACCATTTTTATTATTTTTATTTCAAGATTATTCAACCACGACTGCACCGCCATAGCTTAATCCTCAAGATAACCAAAATCAAGATAATCTCAACAATTCTAAATACAAGCAGAAAATATTTTTTTTCTTTATATAAGATATATATATATATATAAGGATGTACCAAAAGATGCACCTCTCCCTTTAAAAATGCATTAAAGCAATGTTTTTTAATTTATAACCCCAGTACAGGACGTTATGTTGGTGATAACGAATGAGCTACAACACCAGTTTATGCAAATTCAGACAAAAGCCAACAACCTGTATACCATGGTTTCAGGCTATGGCCCTCATCAGTACAGGGACGGCTTGGATTTCATAACATGCTATCGATCGAATTCACCAAGAGGTATTTAAGCCGGTGGAGTGTCAGGTCGATTTTCAGGCCGCAATACCGCGGCTTTATTGGATATTGGGAAGATGAGAAGCTTATCTATAGATAAGGATAGGTACCAAAGTGACACATTTATCATCGGTTTGTACTGGGGTGATACATCAAAATACATTGTTCTAATGTATATTTAAAGGGAGAGATGTCTCATGAATATCATCCTTCCGCAACTTTAAGTTTTTGGATAAGGATATACATTCATGTGTGTGTGGACACAAAATTTAAGCAAGTTGTACCTTTTAGCATGTATATCGGGAAAATAACTCTGAAAGATATTACAGTGACCTTTATTGAAGACATACGAGATAACCAAGTGTGAATAAAATTAGCTCTGTCTTCTTCTTTAAAAAATAAAAAATAATAATGATAAAATAAAACAGAAGACCGGCGACATCGAAGACTTTCCACTTCCTTTTGTTCATGAGTGTATGGGGTGTCCTATAATTTCTAAACCATGGAAAATAGGATAACAATAAGAAGGGGAATGTTAGCTACGCCTTCCACCAAGACGGTATATAGCAGATTATATATAACCCCTATTGATTCTCTCTTCTTTCTTGGACTCCGGGACTATGAAGTCTATGTTAAGACGTCTTAATAAAATACTTTTGTTATAAATGATTATTCTCCCGCTGGACCAGCTCGCTGCTGTCATAGGACCTCAATCAGAGTTGAGTTTCTTAGTAGAAAAGTTGCTGTTTGTCTAACACACATCTATGAGTATGAGGTGACATTAAAAACTGATAGTTGTTCAAATCTTGGATTTTTCTCTTATTATTATTTTTAAACCTTTTTGTTGGTGAGACTAAAAATGTTTTTAGTCGTTGACAAAACTTAAAGAAGTAGAAAGTCTTTGATGTCGCCGGTCGTCTATTTTTTTTTTTAAGGAGACAGAGTTGTTCACACTTGGTTATCTCGTGTGTCATCAATAAATATCATTGTATTATCTTATCTGAATCCCGATATACATGCTAAAAGGTACAACTTTCAAGTTTTGTCCATGAGGGTATTCCCCCCGTTAGAATCTTCTCTACTATTTGACTTTTTTCACCCGTCGAGAATGGACTCAGTTCCATTGATATTGAAAACTTTTTGAAACATTGTGGTGTAGAGATTAGAAGATGTTACCTACCGTTAAATTCAGAAATTTATTGGATTTGTGCATAATTATTGGGACTATTTTCCATTAAAATATGATGTTTTTAAATTAAAATAATTCTCTTCTATTTTTAGACAATAAAACCGTGTATCCCCAAGAATTACACACCCAAATTCTCCACATTATACCACTTCGAGGAATGTAGTCATTCCGTTATCTCAACACACTCTTTGACGAAGGAACAATCAGCCAAGTTGGACTCGGGCGGTACAACCTCGCTGGTGACTGACTGACAATGGTTACAGCTAATTGATCAAATGGCATGGCCTTCTAGCTCTACTACTGGCTGAAATGAATCAGACTGACCACGGCAAACCAGCGTGCGGCGTCCAATTTCAACCATTGCCCTCTAACCCTTGGGTGATTAGAGACGGCGCTAGGTGAAATCCCGTCCACAAGCCAGCTGGCAAGTTACAAGTTTGACATCGCAATATCCCCCGTGACAACACCCAAGGAACCACCAAGTCCGTCACCCAACGCAACGCAAGCAGGGGCGGCGCCCTCGCTGGTGAAGGAAGACCATCAAATTTGGACGTGAGTGGCGGCCGTAGAAGAGAAGCAAAACTTGACAACGGGAATGTTGGCTTCAATATGGACGACCTCCGCTCATCGTATTAAAAGTTCGGAAAATGAAGTTGAAGTTGGTGAATATGCTCCGGAATATCCATTTTAAAAATGGTTTGTATTGAAGAGAGAGAGACAAAATCAGAAAAAATAGTTATGCGCCGAGCGAATAATAGAAACGGCCAAACTCGAACGTTCTACCGGGGAAAATCCTAATTCCAATACAATTTACTTTCGAATCGTCTCTTAGCATTTTGGTGTTTTATAAAACCAGAGAAACCTTTCCCTTCGATGTACAAAATGCTAAATAAAAAATTATATTTTCCACTATATATACAGAAACGTACCGGGATGGACAAGAACACTCTATAGGAGGAACTGAAGAAAGTTCTGTTTTAAATATCTCCAGAAATTGAGCTGAAGATAATTCTAAAATAAATATTTCTATGCCACCTTGGTAACATTTATGTTCAGTTGGCTTATCGCAGTGTTGTATCAGAGGAAGGAGGCATTGTTGTTTATTGCGACACTTTTAAGAACCTCTCAAACGCTTCACTTCACTGGCTTAAACACCTCTTGGTGAATTCGATCGATAGTATGTTATGAAATAGAAGCCGTCCCTGTACTGATGAGGGCCATAGCCTGAAACCATGGTATACAGCGGGTTGTTGGCTTTTTTCCTCAGGCTATATTTCTTTTGAATTGGTGCCTTCTATGTATTCCCATCTCAGCTATCAACAGGTCATCAACTTCAATGATCCAATAGAAGCTACAGTTCTGAAAACTCCACAATACATAGAGAACCTTCTGAATAACGCCCATTTTGGGATTCTTTACGAAAACCTTTTGTTTCAATTCGAGATGAGTTCGTCTTTATATGAGAACAAGGATTCTCCTGTGCTTTTTTTATTCCGTCTCAGTTTACAGGTTCGGCCCACTCTGTCCTGGGTATTTACCCATGGCGAGTAGAGTTGTCCAAACCTTGCTGGAGAGAAACCGTTGGGGGCTAAGTTTCTCACTAATCATCAGGACGCCGAGATTTTTGAAGGATTTATTGAATATAAGTTGGTTATATAAGATTAATTTTGTGTGGGTAAAAGAATAAGGTAAAAATAAGCAAAAGTGGAAAAGAAAGTCGGGCAGTGATATGAAAAAAATATTCATATCCTGACTGCTCAAATAGGCCTTTTAGATGTCGCCATCTAGCGGAATAAATATTAACTAAACGTTAATTTATTCCGTGATATTTGCCAACTCTCTTTCTTGATGAATCAAAAAGTTCTGCCATCCAAAAAGCTGATTTGAGCGGTCAGGGTTTGCTTATTTTGTTTCACATAGATAATTTTTGTATTGTATTAAATATCTAATTTATTTATTTTTATATTGTGAAATGTTTTTTCTCTTCCTCTCTCTAGTCCCGGTTTTTGTAAAATAGGTAATCTTGGTTTGTTGTTTTGAACATAGTTCAGCGTCGATTGTAACTTGACTCGTCTTAAGCAGTGGATCTAAGCGCCATGTCAGTGGTTAATTACCTACTTGAATTATAACTAATTACCTCAATCACGTATATTGGCAGCCTAATCAACACAGATGGTAAAAGTCAAGGTGACGTAAAGGCAAGGATAGTCCGGGAAAAAATGGCATTCAATGAGGGGGGGGGGAGTTTGTTTTTTATCATGACGCTTAAAACTAAGAAGCCAAGAGCTTCTTTTGGATCGTGTGTATACCTCGGAGATCTGTACTATTAGAAAGGCAGAAATGGTGAAGCTACAGGCTTTCTAAGATGTGGTATTGGCGCCGAATGATGACATGGACTGTCAGACTGACTAACGAGGATATGCTAAAAAATATCGAGGAGAGATCTGGTTCTGGAGACATTTGAGAGGAGGCCATGTCTCGGAGTGGATATTACTGGAGGGAATGGAGTTCATGGACAATTTCGGGTGAAGACGGCGGCCCTATAATGCCATCAAAAGTCTGGTAAGGAAGTTCTAGGAGAGGAATACTGCCAGCCACCAACGTATGGCTGGTTGAGGAAACATAGATAGACCCTACGATACCATCAAAATACTTGCAGTCATAGAAAGGAAGCTCTGAGAGGACAGGAATACTGCAAACCACCAACGTATGGATGGGTGAGGAAACATAGATAGACCCTACGATACCATCAAAATACTTGCAGTCATAGAAAGG
This sequence comes from Cordylochernes scorpioides, assembly GCA_030710605.1. NCBI lineage: Eukaryota > Metazoa > Arthropoda > Arachnida > Pseudoscorpiones > Chernetidae > Cordylochernes > Cordylochernes scorpioides. Next base: position 64,797,268 of record CP092880.1, read on the forward strand.
AAGCTCTGAGAGGACAGGAATACTGCCAGCCGCCAACGTGTGGCTGGTTGAGGAGACATAGATAGACCCTACGATACCATCAAAATACTTGCAGTCATAGAAAGGAAGCTCTGAGAAGACAGGAATACTGCCAGCCACCAACTTATGTCTGGTTGAGGAAACATAGATAGACCCTACGATACCATCAAAATACTTGCAGCCATAGAAAGGAAGCTCTGAGAAGACAGGAATACTGCCAACCACCAACGTATGTCTGGTTGAGGAAATATAGATAGACCCTACGATACCATCAAAATACTTGCAGTCATAGAAAGGAAGCTCTGAGAAGACAGGAATACTGCCAGCCACCAACTTATGGATGGGTGAGGAGAAATAGCCTTGAAATGTCTCCGTTTACTTTAGTAGTGACATTTCTCTTCAACACCCCCAACAGCCACTCTTTAGATTACTATTTGCTCTAAGAGTGAGTCCCAGCACGTTTTTCTATATTTCTGGAGAATTCAGTAAAGTCACCGCGCCTACGTGGAAGAGTGAATTAAGTAGCTTTGAGCCACTTATAGGTCCGTTTGTTAATTTTTCCTTTAGTTGTTGTTGAGCTTGTTACCATGACCACGTGCTGTTAGTTCACTGCATCGCTGATAGATGGCGGTACCGTCGGCCCTAGAGTAGTGTGACATTTTTCTCTATATACCTCTCTTTCTTTATAATATTACTGGCTATAATTCGACAACTCTCTTCTTTGATAATAACTTCACGATGGTATGTTGATACGAGGAATCTGAAGTGTGGCAGTCCGACTTAGTTTCACACGAGGTAGATGGAGAACTGACATCTTTGCTGCCGACCCTTACATCTTTTGGTTGGTAGGGCTTACTTTATTGGCGGCATATAGTTTGGTCATTCACACAGTATCTCATTGAGTGGTGTGGCTATTTATAGGTCTCTCTAGTCCCGCCCACCACACTCGCTGCACAGGTCCCAGAGATGGACTTACCGTGGACTACGGCGTGGTCGAGTAGCGCGCTCACTCCGAACTTGAGCGCCAGTGGACTAAGTGGGACTGGACGTGCGATAGCACCAGACGATTTCCGGCTCTCCGATCGCAGCAGATTCTCGACGAGGAACGCCTCGCTCCCGGGAGGCTGTCGCTCCGCCAACATCACAGAGCGTTCGCCGCCTGGCCCCGCCTCCCACCACGCCCCTGACCACGCCTCTCGCCTCCCATTGGCTGCCAACTTTGGCCACGCCCCCTTTCCCCGACTTGTGTTTTATTCATGGTTACTTTAGTTTTGTATGTAGTTGGGATCCTTAGTTTTATTGTATTGTGGTTTTAATATTATTTATGCCGTCTGTGACGTGAAAGTGAGCGGAGTTTACTGGCCATGTCGAAGTCATCGTTTAGATTATTTCCATTGATAGCCGCGATTTGCCCACAAAGAAAATCCTTCTTCATTTTCTTTATAAAAAACGAATTTAAAAAATATTGCCAAACTCTCTCTCTCTCTCCCATTTATTTTCCTGTCCGCGGTAAATGCACAATTTTTAAAATTGAAATTTTCAACAACATACAAAGCGCGACATTTTGCTATGTGGGGATTATTTCACTTTTTACACGTAAAGATGACATTATGGTTAATATAGGCACAAAAAGTTTTCTATTTACATATAAGGAAAAAAAGTATTTTATTGATCTCTCTAAGCAGCTTCACAAATCAGTGAATATGCCATAACACACACACAACACACACACACACCGGCTGGTTTATCCAATTTTTATTTGAAGGGAGAGGTGCACATATGAAACTAAAGCTAAGGAATTAATAATAAGCAGAACATTCCTTATTTAATTCCAGTTTTTAATATTAAAAACACTGAATATATTCTGCGAGAAAATTTGACAAATTTAGCATAGCCAAATTATTCCTAGAATTTACGAAACATCACATAAACAAGGGTTAAAAATATACAAAATCTAAGCAAATCAATTTGTACACACATAAATTTTGAATACAATATTATTAAATGTGTGTGTGTATATTAGCATATACACGTATATACACTTGTAAATATATATACAGTTAAACCTGTCTATAGCGCCCCCTCCTGGGACTTACCAAAATAGGGTGCTATAGAGAGGGGGTGTTATAGACAGGTCAATTTTAATGTAAATCGCATCGTACTACGTATTTAAAATCGGGCGCTATAGAGAGGGAGGCGCTATTTAGAGGGGGCGCTATGGACAGGTTTAACTGTATATTAAATTATTTATATTTACCCATATATCTATTTAGATGAATTTTTTTGCCGGGAAGATAATGATCTATGTACAGATTTATCTGTAAATAAATGTTCCTGTCAAAATAGGCATAAAAACCTAGACGCCATCTACGCATAGACCGCAAACTAGCGGCCTCGGGTCAGGGACACAACACTAGCTTTGGCAAACTGAGAAGCGCCCACTTGGAGACCATCGGGCTAATGGCCCTCGTCTTACATTGTCATCTGGATTGAGCGAGTGTACAACCTTCTATATTTATATGTGGTCTGGAAGTAATTGATCACTATATTTATGGACAGAAGAGATAAGCTTCTAATAAAAGTGGCGGGGGAAGATCACCATGAAATTCGAAATCAATGTAATATAAAGTAACTGATTAACACAAGTTTTTATATTTTTTACTAAATATTTTACCTCTTCACT
>CP092880.1:64800068-64818009 GCA_030710605.1 Cordylochernes scorpioides
TCAAAACCCGCTCCGCTCTTCTCAAGCTTTCTTTCCTCCAACCCAGTTGCCTTTTATTTTCAAACCCCATCACGTGTCCTGATTATTCCTAACTGTGTGCTTCACTTGCCACTCAACGACTGCGTTTCAACCAATCCTCACCATTCAAATCAAACAACAAGAAATTCCGCAACGATATTGTCACAGAACGGTTAAGTCGACAGGATTCTACAACAGTGTAATACATCAAATATTGCAGTGTAATAACTTTGGATTATATTACATATATCTTAACACTAGGTTTAATATTAATGTGCATATTTAAAAATTTAGGTGGGGATTTCGTATATATATTTTAACTTTTGATTCTAAGTTTTGTTAATTCATGACTAAAAACTAACCAAATAATTAATAAATAAAAATACATTAAAAAGTTTTTATTTAAATGCACTAAAAAGTAAAAATAAAATAGTTTATCTTCTACCATTGAGCAATTAGATTTATATGAGTGAAAATAGAAGCGGTGATCATATTGAGAGAAGAGATAAAGCAAACACACAGCAGACTGTTGGAATGCCCTTTAGCGTTAGACAGAATGTCTTAGATATTAATTCGTAAATCTTGCATAATGAGTTTTAAAACTGTGTATGTTCAAAAATGTAAATTGACGCAAGTATCCCACTGGGAATATCGCGTTTTTTTTGTTGAAATAAAATTTAAAAAAACACGTATAAAATCGCTAATCAGTTGCTTCATATAAAATCATATTAAATCGAAATTTATGATGATCATCCCCCGCCGCTTTTATCTTCACTCAGATAATCTAATTGCTCAATGACAGAAGATAAAATATTTTATATTTCCTTTTAGTGCATTCAAATAAATATTTTTTAAATGTATTTTTTATCAATTAATTATTTATTTTTAAATTTTTTGATACACAAGCACACACGCCTTTCCCTACCCCCCGAGGCTCATTTCATTTTTAAATTAGTAGTATTATTGCCAAGATTTATTGGGAATTTATATAGTGAATCTCTCAGATACACTTAACTACCAATAATACTGCATTATATACCACCAGCCTCAGTAAACAAGCCTTGGTTTCCACCTGAACTCAAGTAACTGGAGTGAACTCCTATCTGACTTTATGAACTCCTCAAGCAAATATTGTGACACCAAGTCGCTGCTTAACAATATCCTCACTCATGTCTTTACACTAATTGATTAGATTTCCCGAGCGAGATTTTCCATTTTATCAGGTACAAGAAAAATAAGATGATAAATATTTACAAAATACGAGTAGTTATTCTATTTATTTTCTTGAAGAATACAATCTGGTCCAGAAGTCTTCAGTTACTCCTGCCAACAGTTGTCCTCTCCGCGTGCCAACCTTCCAAGTCATGTGAATTCATGACATAAATATATAAATAATGTGCTATGTCACAAACAAAAATACATATCAGATAAAAATATTTTGCAACTAATTTTTACAATGACTTAAATTGATAATTTTTTCAAAATTTCAAGATAAAATATTGGTATATTATTTCAATCAAACATGATGCAGCATATCACCCTCTCAAGAGGTTGTCACGTCCTCGTGAATGTGTGACCTCCCCCTCAATCCTCTCAAATAAGGCTTGAGTCGAGAGACATGCACTGTTAATGACTCTAAAAATAATCTAACAAGTTGCTCAAGTTGGACTGTTGGGGAGGTCAGAGAGAAGCAGCGTGCGCAGTTTAGATGGAATCAAGGTGAGAAATCAGAGTGTTAGGGGATAGTCACGATCTCTCTGTATTGTAGTGATATACTATTCTGATCAAAAAGTTTCGACACTTTGCTCATAAAATCCTGAAAACTCAATATATTTTCTCCCGGTTTGTGGCAAACGCAAGCATCGCCCTTGGCTTGGAGACTTTCCAATTTTCAAAAATCACGCGCCACAACAGCGCGAGCAGCGGCTGTTCGAAGTGAAGCCATTTTGCCCGTTCTTCGATTTCGTTAGTCACCGAAATGGAGGATCAACGAATTTGCATCAAGTTCTGTGTGAAAAACGGATTCAAGGGTGCCGAAATTTTTTGGATGTTGCAAACAGCCTACGGGGATGCCGTCATGAGCCGAAGACGAGTTTTCGAGTGGTACAAGCGCTTCAAGGAGGGTCGGGAAGAGACCGTCCACATCAACCACGCCTGTAAAAGTGGACGAGGTGTTGGAACTGGTGCGTGAATACCGACGAATAACTGTCAGGGAGGTCGTAGAAGAAGCAGGGATATCATTCGGGTCGACTCAATCGATAATGAAGGACATTTTGGGAGTGAGAAGACTCAACGCCGTTTTCGTTCCCAAAGATTTGACTTTTGATCAAAAGAACGCCCGGAAAGAAACGACCAGTCTCAATCTCGTAGCGACAACCGACGACCCCGAATTGCTGAAGAGGGTCATTACTGGAGACGAAACATGGATTTACGGCTTTGATTCGGAAACTACCCAACAGGCATCGGAGTGGCGCTTCAAAAATGAGCCGAGACCAAAGAAAGCGAGGAAGGCTCCCAGCAAAGTCAAGGTCATGTTGCCGGTGTTCTTCGACTACCAGGGCATCGTTCATCATGAATTTCGACAACAAGGCTCTATAATAACTGCTGACTCCTACCTGGGAGTTTTGAGGCGATTGAGGGAAGCGATCCGGCAGAAACGGCCGGAGCTGTGGAGGAGCAAGTCATGGATCCTCCACCACGATAACGCGCCGGCGCACACAGCCCTCAAAATCTCGAAGTTTCTGCAGGACCACTCAACCTCTGTGTTCCCCCAACCCCCCTACAGTCCCGATTTGACCCCCTGCGGCTTCCTTCTCTTTGGAAAGCTCAAAAAAGTTAAAGAGTCGCAAATTTCAGAGTATAGAAGAGATCAAAGTGGAATCGAAGAAGGCCATGAAGGCGATCCCGAAAACAGACTACCAGAGGTGTTTTGCCGACTGGAAAAAAAAGGTGGCTGAAGTGCATCGCGGTTAACGGGGACTACTTTGAAGGGGACAATTTGAATTTGGTAGAATAATAAAGTTTTTTTTCACTTATGAGCAAAGTGTCGAAACCTTTTGATCAGATAGTGAGAGTTTGGAGGGTGTCGATGCATTTTCTAAAATAAAAAAAAAAATTCGATAATTGAAGTTGAAATAAAGGTCAAAATTGAAAATGAATGGGTGATACAAAATTGAACAAGCATGTGAAAATGAATATAGTAAAAGATTAAAATAATAGTGATTGAGAGAGAGAGAGAGAGACATGATTGTTCATTTGAAAATAAAAATACAAAAGTTTAAACATTAAAAAAACTCAAGATATGTTTAAAATCTATATATATAAAAATGAATGTATGTGTGTGTGTCTGTTTGTTTGTTTGTTTGTCCTTTATGCCTGACCAAACCACTCATTGGATCGCCATGAAACTTTGGGAAGTTATTTAGTATAGTACTGGGAAGGTTTCTAGCAAATAAAATTTTTGAAATAACTTTTCGCCTAGAAATAATCAAGATAAATATTCTAATTTATCTGTTATAATTCAACAATCTGCTCTAAATATTATCATGATGATACGATGATTTTGTAATGTAGAAAATTAGGAAAGACAAAATTCAGGATGACACGGCAATTTATTTGAGACAAGAATAATGATACAATTCCAAGGCAAGATACTATTCCTTTAACTTCCAATTACCGAGGGAACCAATTAATATTGATTTTATTCAACTTATCGAGTATTTTTCAAGGGACCGGGAAAAAAATGTTCACTTTATCGAGAGATTCGTTAGACAAACTTTTACTCTGGTAAAACCCGGGCGAAGCCGGGTACATCCGCTAGTAAGTGATAAATAAAGATGCAAAATATTCAAATGAGAGAGATTAAAAAATAGAAAAGTAGCATATAAAAATAACATATTTAAACTATTGAAAAATATAAAATATACAAAAAAAGGTATAAGAATAAAACAGTTGATGGCCAAGCCAATCTTCAAGTGACACCGAGGAAGAGGTGATTGGCACATGTGTGGTGTTGTATAAGTTGGGCAGTGATACTATAGCTTTGCTCGTCGATGTGGAAGCCGATATGGCGACAATGGTGATTGTAGGGCTGGTGAATGCGGCCGTGTGGCGATTGGCAAGGATGATGCGACGGCGTGTAGGGTTGATGTTCAGTAAGTTGATGGTAAAACTGGCGATATATACTTCAAATATTTACGTGAGTTGGTGTTAGTTGGTTTAGTTAAGTGAGGTTGGACGTAACTACATACGATTGCAGTGGTGTCCGCTCATGAGTGGAACGCTTCACGATTTTGCGTGTCATCCTTGCGCAGGGGCCATGCTAATCTTCTCTGTATCGTTCCAATTTTAGTATATGTACCGCCGAACAAGCGTGTCCGCTCATGAGTGGTGCTTAATGACATCCTGGGAAATAGGAGGGAGAGAGGACTTGGTGGTTATGTTTTGGTTCATGAGGGTTGTTAATAGATGTGTCTAAATGAGTTCTTTAAAGAAATCGAAAGTGTGTTATTCAATGGGAAGAATGGCCTAAGTTAAATCACAAGTAGGGTGTGAGAAGGAATAATACAAATGGACGCGCGCCGAGGTGTGACAAAGAATCGGTATCAAATGACCGACTGACCGGCAGCGTGCGTAGAAATAAATTTTCATGATATAGTTTGATTGTGTAATGTGAGTGTGGGGAAATTAGGTGCTGTAGCTAGATTATTTAGTTTTGACGTGAAAGAAGAATTTAAAATGATTTTGTTAGATACTTTGTGTGTGTGTGTGTGTGTGTGTGTGTGTTAAGAAAGTAATGGTGATAACGAAACATTCAAGTCAATTAGATTGCTATCAAAAGTATTTTGTGTTGAATGGTTCAATTGGCCTGGGAGGAATTACGCGGTTAATTGGATTCTTGGAAAAGTCTGGAGGGAAGTACGGATATGAGTTTTTTTTAATATTTTGATTTGTAAGGTGATCTATGTGGGAATTTAACTTTTTTGGAATTACATTATACATGAAATGTGAAGAGGGTAATAGTGGTGACCATTACAATGGTAGGGCCGTCTGGATTCCATATTTGAATGGCACCGTATTATGGTGGAATGGCTGGCGGGCATTGAATATCTTATTCGTGTGCTATGGTGGTCCCATGGATGGCTCTGGTGATGGGTGTAGGTAAAGATGAAGGGAAGACAATGTGAGGATGACAATATTTGCAATTTTTTTGAAGTTAAGGAATTTTTTTAGGCAAAGTGATCAAAATTAGCTAGCTTGTGGAATGGAATATTTTTATAGAAGGAACAACGGGTAAGAACACTGGGTGATGTCAATTGATATGTCTTTAGGATAAACAAAAGGACGAAATTTCTATTTGATGAGTGTGGTGACTATACAGAATATTTAGTGGGTATCAGGCGTACATTTCAAAATACCAAAAACTTGATTTTTTAGCTTTAAATGAACATTTTAAATTTATATAAGTTTTTTTTTTAAGAATAAATTATTCTAAAAATGAATATGTAATAAAAGAGAATATAATCTAATGTTTGATTAAGAACACCAGTTATAATTGTTGAAGACAAAATTATTATAAAAATGTATGAAATGAAGTGGCTTTTTTAAATCAAAAATAAACTTGGGTTTCACGATAGGAAGATTTAACTGGCCGAAGTGTCTATTTTTCACAGAAATATGAATGCCGGCCAGGCAACCTCTATTTTCAGTATAAAAAAATATGTTATAACGGTTTTATAATTTTGGTCACAGATTCCATATAATGAAGAAATGAAAAACTTTGAAAGGCTTGATTTGAGTTGGGTATAAAATTGAATTTGTGTGAAACTTAATTTAAGATATATATATATAATCCAGGAAATAAAAACAAATTGGTATGAATGAAATTACAGGGGCTATAAAGCGTAAAATGAAATAATGTAATAAAAAAATACTAAAAATTCAATTGTAATTTTAGGTTTAAAATGAGTTGTACAAAAATGTACATTGTAGTCTGTAAGTTAACACTGGTTGATGTTGATGGTTGGAGTCAGGTTCTTGTAGTCAGGTGGTGAGACGAAGACGTTGGACTTGTAAAGGCGAAATGGAGGTTTGTGGCCTTAGGAGGTAGTTTATATCCCTGAGGCTGGAAACGGTGATGCAATTTGTGCCACCGTGATCTCCCGCTCTGTCCTCGGTATAGTTGTCTGGTTGGTTATCCTGATTGCTGTGGCAGTCATAGAGCCACAGTAGTTTCAGGCGTCAATGGGTGACACAAAAGGACGAGGCAGGTTGGATGTTGTCATCTAGAAGACAATTTGACAATTTAAACAATTTTATTGATTCTTTTAATCAAATTTTACAAAGGTGGAAAAATAAAAGAGTAAAAGGGCATATAAAGTGTAGGGGAATATACGAGGGTTGTCCGTTAAATAAGTTCCACAGAGGTTTTTCATACAGAAAAACAGGTTTATTTGCCCTGAACTATACATTTTCGAAAATATCAGACTTTTTTCATTTTTCTACATATTCCCCGTTTCGTTCTACGCATTTTTGCATTCGGTACACCCACTTATGGAAGCCAGAGTCGAAGAACTCTGCCGCCTGGCCACGTAGAAGCCTAAAACCGCTTCTTCCAACTCGTCATCGTCCTGGAATTGGGTTCCCCCCAGGTTTTTCTTCAACTCGGGGAAGAAATGGAAGTCACTAGGAGCTACGTCCGGGCTGTAAGGTGGGTGTGACACCAATTCCCATTCAAATTCTTCGATGAGGGCGGTGGTTTGACGGGCGGTGTGCGGCCGAGCGTTGTCGTGGTGAAAACGCACCCCTTTGGTTAACATCCCTCTCCTCTTGTTCTGAATCGCGCGTCGAAGTTGTTTTAAGGTCTTACAGTACCGGTCGGAATTGATTGTTGTACCCAGACGCATAAAGTCGCACAACAATAGTCCCTTTCGGTCCCAAAAGACGGTAGCCATAAGTTTCCCGGCAGAAAGTGTTTGTTTAAACTTTAGAGGTTTCGGCGAAGAAATGTGATTCCACTGCTTGGATTTCTCCTTTGTCTCCGGTGTGGTGTAGTGTACCCATGTCACATCACCAGTAACGATCGAATCCAAAAATTCCTCTCCGTCAGTTTTGTGGCAATCGAGAAATTTCTGGGCCACATAAACCCGCTGCCGTTTATGGTCTTCAGTCAGCATTTTCGGAACCCATATTGCGCAGACCTTTGAATACCCTAAATGTTCACGCAAAATCTTGTCGAAGGTGGTTTTACTGACATCAGGAACCAAATCGCAGAGCTTCCGCACAGTAACCCGTCGATCTTCAAGCATTGCCGCTTCGACTTTGGCAATGGTTTCGTCCGAAACCGATGGCCGTCCAGCACGCGGTTCATCGTGGACGTCTGTTCGGCTGTTTTTAAATTCTCTGACCCATCTGCGCACCATCCCGGAACTCATACACCCTTCTCCATACACTTGACAGAGTTCAGTATGAATGTCCTTCGCCGAATTCTTCTTTGCGGCCAAAAATCGAATTACTGACCGTAATTCGCAGCTGGCGGGAGACACGAGGGGAAGCTCCATCACTAACGGCTGCTCAGCCAAAACTAAGCTTACCAGCGACGTGTCCTTGGTGGGAAATTGGAGTGAGGAGAACAAGCTACGAGCCCGTGCAGTCGGCTCGAGCCTAAAAGCGATCCTCACGACAGTGGTGCCCCGTGGAACTTATTTAACGGACAACCCTCGTATATACAAATGCCTTCAGCAAGGAAGGCTTCCCCACCTTGAGAGAGTCCTCCTCCAGACAAGGAGGGGGTCTTCTTGTACACTTCTCAGTTCCGCGCCGAGGAAGTACCTATAGATGCGCGTCTTGGTAGACGCCAGGATGGCCAGGGCGTCATCGTCTAGGCCATGCCCGAAGACCCAGCCCTGCAGGTCAGGGGGCCGCCCGATGATGGTAAATGCCTCCCGGATGAGAGGCCTGATGTAGCGGCCTAGAAGAAAGGCCGAAGACTCGGACAAGGTCCAGGAAGGTGTGATCTTCATGAGAAGGAAATATAAACTGATGTTATTCGTCCTTTTTGTCAGGGTCCAGTGGCGATCATAAAACTTCTTGGAAGTTTCCTGGGAGGAAAAATCTTTGACGAAGGTCGCGCGAATCCTCGTCCTGTCTTGGGCGCGGCGAACTCTCAATAAAACTTATTTTATTTTTAATACATGATGACCAAACTGGCGCGTTGAATTGTATCTACATTTTGAGGCCGTTACACTATAATTATGGTACTTAAGAAAATATAGAGTACATTTCATACACTATATATTTTCATATGTTGTATATATATATTTATATCTAAACAAAAATAATGTAGAAAAAGGAGAAATATAATGATTAAGTTTATATTATTATTTTTAAGGTGAATATTATGAATGTATAAATAAATATTTAAATTATTTAACAGCAAGATTATACACAGTACACTTTGAACTTAGCCAAAAGGCCGAGAAGCGATATTTTAAATATAGAGATAACCTAGCTTCGTGTGTCTTCTGCTCGACTAAATGTTTGGCAGCTAAAATCTTGTTCCTGCCTATACTGATAATGATGGTCTGGCTTCGCCCGTGGTTTGCTTCAGTGAATATTTCCCGAAATAATTTTGTTTCTTGCAATCTAACATTATATAGGAATATTGTCAACATTTTCTTACTAAAAATATTTATTTTTGCCCAGCACTTGGTTAATTTTAATTTGTTAAAAATACGACAAAAACTCTTTCAGATTTAACTCTATGTCCTATTAAAATTTCAGCCAGGATATTTACATATTGAGGACATGCATAGCCGACAAACATAGAGATAGAATATAGGTTTACGGGCCACTAACCACAGTGTATGATCTTAGAGCCTAAAAATGGACGTAGCAACCAGACAAACCGTAGCAAAGTACCAAAGTGCTGCACGCCACCAAGGTGGTTAAAAAAAGGTTAGATTCCCCAGGCCAGGCAAGTTAATATATATATATATTATTTCGTCTCTATTTACAGAAGTTACCATCGAGTCACCATGTCCTGGTTATTTACACATGGCGAGTTGGTGGAATAGAGACCTTGCAGCTGTTGAAGCTCCTAACTAAGCGCCAGGTCGTCTGAATCGGGGATTGATTATAATCCATTAACATCATACATCAATATCTTCCAATTTTGATTTCATTGATTTGCTCATTGTGAAAATTAATTGCGAAATTATTTCGCTGATATATATTTATATATATATACATACATTGACTTTTATATAGAGAGAGATAAGAGAGAAAGATAATAACGTACTCTGACAAAAATATGTTTATGAGTGAAAATATTTCGCAATTAATTTTCACAATATGCAAATCAATGAAATCAAAATGGGAAGATATTGATGTTAATAAAACATGATGCAGCAAAACAAATAAATTTTACAAGCGTTCATACAACAACTGTTTGAGTAAAAATAAACACGAACATTTTGAATATATTGCTTTATTTATCTGAAATAATCTCAGCTATATAACATTAAAAAACATATATTTACATAGGGTCTTATTTGCACCACACGTTATATTAATGGAGATTATTTTGCATGTAAAAATAGATATGCAAATTAATATTGAAATCCAATTATCCTCGCAGGAATCGTGGGGGAAACATTTTAATCTCGAATACTCAGCCTTCGTGAAAATATGTCGTCGATATCGGAGTCAGAGCTGTCGTGGATATTGGGGTCATAGCTGTCGTCGATATCGGAGTCAGAGCTGTCGCTAAGAAAGCCACTTTGCTTGATTCTCACGATGTCATATTTCTTACGTCTTATGTTGTAGACAATCTTGAAGAAATCTCTTCGGCACACTGGGCATTTAGTCTGCACCTCGGCCCAAGTCAGGAGGCAGTCGAGATGGAACAGGTGACGACAGTTCCTGGGGTGGCAGCGGTCCTGGTTGATGGGGTCCAGACATAGGGAGCAGTATTCGACTTTCTTTATGGACTTCCGGGATTTCTTCATAATTTCGGACATTTTTATAATAATTTATTGAATATTCAACTTTTTTTCTGTATGGGAATGATAGAGAGAGATTTATAACATAGGTTTCAGTACCCCGGAGTTTTGAATGATACAACTACAGATAAATGTGTGAGTCAAAATTAATTTTAAATATATATTCTGTGTTCTTAATATATATAATTTTATACTTGTGAGTCCCCGGGTAGTGTGTGTGTTGGCGCTCTATCTCTATAATTTATAAATTAAATATAAAATATAAAAATCATAACTGTGTTCTACTATATCAGGAAATATTTACTTTATCTTTCTCAACAGAAAATTAAAATTTAAAAAAGGGAACAACTTGATTTATTATTTTCGTGCAACGGTATCAATCAACACAACTATATGTTTAGCAATCACTGTGGAAATTTTCTCCCAAAAATTCCTTTAGTAATTCTCACTTGAATTTTATTAGGAATTTACTATAAACTTTTAAAAAAAACCTATCAATGGTTCTTTGCGGAAATTTTACCTGTCGTCACCAAGTGTGGTTTATCAAAGTGACAAATTACAGAGATTTCAAACTACACAACAAATCATAGATTTGGTCTTTTTATACAGAAACTCCTACTTGTCGCAATGCTAGTACAGGTAAATATTTATATGTAATTCTACTGTCCTTAAACTTATTGTTTACTTAAACACCATTTCTGAGACCATTCAGTGTATCATATATAAGCAGAATTATCCAATACAGTATTAGAACTCTGAAGAAGCGCGCGGTCTGGTAGATTAAATTGGCGAAACCGCTGGGAGAGTTCACCACTGATGAGCCAAGCCCTCCCAATATATTTTCATCTCAGTAAGGACAGTATGTGTGAAAGAAATATTAGTGTCTTAATGGTATACAGTTGAGCCTACATTATCGAGCTAACATTCTCTGAATCTTGCATACTTCGTATTAACTGGAATTTCAGACCATGTAGCTATTGGGAGACCGGGGGGTTGCCGTGTCTTACATTGTAGACTCTAGTGTATTTTACATCTCAAATTATGTGTGAGAGGCCCCTTGTTTCCACGTTACTTTATCATTCAACTTTAGGTGGGTGTGTTGACTGTAGTTCTATAAGTATTCTCTATTTATATAATAATAACCGTTTAATCGCTTTTACCGAAATGGAATTTTGGACAAGTTTTTTGGGGTTATTTGTAGGTATTTTAAATAATGAATAGGAAATAGCGCTGTAAAAAACAACAGTTTTTCTGTGAAAAGAACAACTATTTTATTTATTAAATGCACGATTTTAACTCTGAATTTAATTGGGAGATGACACAATTGAAATATTCACAATGATTGGTTAGACATTCAAAGAAGGAACGAATGACAATTTCCATGAACCTCTCTTTCGGAATTCGAGAAAAACCCAATCAGAAAATGTTTTAAATATCTTAACTATATTTTTATCATACCTTTTTTTAAGCCAAGATATTTTTTAAAAGATCAACGTAAATACATGTTCTCCCTGAGTAAATGTTGCCTAATGCTTGAACAAATAGTATTTAATATGATTGCAATTTTTTATCACTTCTAAAGTAAAATTATTTAAAAAATTCAAATTTGAAATGAAATAAGCACACAAAATGGACATGATCATAATATTAATCAATTGGATTCCTCGTGACCACTAATTAGAATGATAATGTGATAAAATAAATAAAATTGGTTAAAGCTAAATTCTTCTGACAAAAAATCACTAGGGGAGAATCTGGGTCATGTAAAGGCAGTATAATTATCATAATTTTACAACTTCGAATAGATTTGGATATTGTCTAGTCTGAATATGTTAATCTATATATTCGGCTACCTATATGCAAAATTTCTCAACGATTTTGTTGGAGAATAATAACAAATTATCTTGACAATAATGGATTAAATTGGGAGTGGATGCTCGCCCCGCGAATATTGTTTAACAAATGTTCGTTAGTCAAATTTTCACTCGGGTAAAACAAACTGGGCGAAGCCGGGTATATTTGTTATAGTATTTCAATATTATAGTGTATCAATAGGATGCATTTACGCGCTCTATATCTGTTATAATTATTTTTGACACGTATAATTCTTTTTAAATAAAACCTACTGCCCTTATAATGGGAGAGTTCACCACTGATGAGCCATGCTCTCCAATCAATTTATCATTGCAGTATATGATTGATTTATTTCAAAAAGAACACGTCAAATAGTTTCATATTTTAATATATTTTTAAATAATTAGCCCTTAAATTATATATAGAGTAGAACCTCCCTGTAACCTATTTTATTTATTTGACATTTCGGACGCCCAGCTTGGGATACTTGCGCCTAAATACAGCAGCTTATATACAATTCAATAAACAAGACTAAAAACAAAATTAAAACTGAAAGGTTGGTTTTCTCAAACAGAAAAGAAAATCTAAAATGAATTTAGAAAAAGCATTGAATTTTACATAGGTGTCTTTGTTATATACAAATTCACACATTTCTTCAATGGGATGATTACTTCTGTAGCTGTAAAAGAATGGAAATTCTATCAATAAATGTATTGAGTCTTGGTTTTATTTTCCACAGAAGCAGCTAGGATCATCCGTTGTCCCGATTTTCGCCATAAATTATTCAAAATTACCATGATTTTATGATGAATTGTGCGTTGTAAAAATTTGGAAGAAAATAGTAAGGAATTCTTAATGGGAAATTTTTCCGGAATGTTTCATTAGTGTTAGCTATTGTTTCAGCCATTCTTGATTCTGTGAAGTTGTGAATTATAGTTGGGGCATGCGGTCTAAATAAATTACTGTCTTCTTTTGATAGATAAGTCCATTCGTGTATTTGATTATCAACGATTCTATGTGATCTGTGAGAATAGGTATTTTTGCCAAACTATGGATACAATTTGATGAGGTCATTTTATAAGCTCTCACTACCCAAAGAAGAATCTGATATTGCTGAGAGTGTAATCTTTGCTTACTTCTTTTATTAATAAATTTATACCATATTTCAGATCCATAGGTTAGTATTTTGGCCTGAAAAGAGTTTCATATAAAATTAATCTTTTTTTAGCATTCAATCCCCACATTTTCCCACAAAGTGAAAACGACAGATTTTCATTAGATTGGTTTTACATAAAATATCATTAAAGTGGGGTGTAACTTTAATTTTTGACTTGAATTAAGATCTTTTGTTTGCCGTGTAGATGCAGCAAGTTGGTTTTCTCCGGGCTTAGCTTCAATTTGTTTCTTGTACACCATTGCATTAAATAAAATTTAAAGTATTTTCTGTTACATTTTTAACCCTTCTATGGTCTTGTGCCATCAAATAATGGAATCATCATCCGCATAACAGATTATTTCAGAATTTGGGGACACGAAGTTGATCAACAAATCATTTAACAGTATATTCCACATTAAAGGTGATAATGGTCCGCTTTGAGGACATCCCTTTGATAATGATTGTTGCGTTGTTGGTTGGCAAAGAATAACTTCCTTGGGAAGAAAGGATCTTTAGGACTTTATTTAAGCCTAATCGATAAAATGTTTACAGAAGAGTGTAAAAAATAAACAACAATAAAGAAAACAGCAGTTACAAACTGCAGCACAGTGAAGCAGGCGCAGAGCAGGAGACAGAAGTTCATAGAACCTTCTAGAATCTTCCAGGAAGTACACCGGCACCGGGGGTAAGCAGTAGTCTTGAGACAACAGCGTTTGCTTGGAGTCCACCACGTAGCTTCGTTCTTCTTCTTACTGGCATGAGTTCATCATCCCTATATATACCGGAGTAGCTATTTCCAGAAGATGTCCTGGTTGGACAGTCAAACAGAAAGCCGCCAGCACCAAGCCTTGCGCAATCGCTTTAGATTGGCCAATCAGTTGTCTTCCGTTTTTCCACATTATTCTTAAACGTTCAAGAACATTCTTTCTCCATTCTGGAATGTGCTTTTATTTCTACGTAACAATATTTTGAAATTGTAGTATTCGAGAAGGTGAGACTAAAAGACACCTAATTGGAGAGCCAAGTATATTCTAGGGAGAGATGTCCTCTTACTGGAGAGTTGCTGAATAGTAAAATTGATAATTTTGCAAATAAAAACTGTCCTTTGTAAAGAGGTGTCCGCTAAAGGGAGGTTCTACTTTATATATAATGATAGAATTTTATATTATTATTAAAAGCTTTTATTTAAATTGCTTTCATGTCTGTCTTTCCACAAATATATCTTGTAATCGATTTTTAGTATACTTCTAGAGCACGTAGAAATCTGAAAATCTATACACTTCTTAGAACCTGATGTCAATACAGGTTGACAAATATTCAGACTTTGAGTTTGTCAGAATGACCTGAAATCGACAAATTTCCGAATTGACTTTCAAAATTTTAAATTTAATTTTAATATGCTTCCATATCACATATAGTTAAGAAGCTTTTAACAATCGCTCAGTCCAATGAGCAATGCAAATATACAAATTTTCAGACTTTTGGGTGGTCGGAGTGGCCAGGAATGAACAAATTTCTATATTTCTTTTTAAATATAATGTGTAGCACGAAGTCATAAACTGTTGGCAGTTGCGAGTTGATATTTTCAGAGATTGTTCAAAACCCCAAATGAGTTACAAATCCGAATATTCTGTTCCTATATAAGATATCTTTGGAATTACAATCAAATTTCTGTCAAAAGTCAATAAATATAATAATTTATCTGTTATAATTCAGTAATCTGATTTCTATATCATCACGCATATAGTCATATTCATTATAGTATATTTATATACATGATAATATAAGACCACATATTTCAAGCCATTGTTATAGATAGTTTCCCTTTGTCAATTAATTTCTTTTATTACTTATAACTAAAATTAATCAATTAATTAACCCATATAGAATATGTACAAATTATCCCTCAACAATGAACCATTGTGTCCGTAACTTTGGGCTTTCCCCAAAACAAAATTAAAGAAACATATTTCCGTTAGGCTTTAGCCTTCGTCACTTCCCGCTTCGTACGAGGAATTGACCAATCCTCCGCGAACCGATTTCAGTCTATTTAAGGCCTAATCCACAGTGATAACGATTTTAAAAATATATTTTATTTAACTTGCTTCATTTCTGTCTGTCCACACATTTTCTAATAAATTTGCATGTAGAAAATTAGTACATTTATTTGAACCTGATGATAATTCAGCTTGACAATTTTTCAGACTTCTGGGTGGTCAGAATGGACGGAAACGGACTTATATTTTCTAATTGCCTTTCAAATTTTATAATTTAATTATAGTTCTAGGCCACATGGAAGTCTTACATTTTGAACACTCGCTCAGCCCAACAAACATTGCAGGTATACAGACATCTGGCTGGTCAGGAAAACTGTTGGAAGCAGCGACTTGAATCCTTCAGTGATTGCTCAAGACTTCAAAGAAAAAAAAGGAAGAATAATCCAAAAATATTCAGGTTCTTATCTGAAAATTCTTTGGATTCAGGCCAAAAATATGTTATAAATTAAAAAATATATATATCTATTCATCTGTTATAATTAAGTAATTTGTTTCTCCAAAATCATCACATGTGCACATTCATATTAAATATACTGTTACGACTCTTCTCAGCCGTCGATGTTTGCGTTCAAGGTTTCTGAGAAGACAATGTGGATTCTGCTTAGTGCGGTATATTTATTATAAGAGCTTTGAAGAGTAGATAAGTAACTATACAGTAGATGGACTTGCCTTCAATGCCGCCCCAGGTAGGTTTCTCCTCGTCCTCCACTTGTTAATCCACACAGTCCCGGAGCCCACTTCCTCCAGCCAACTTGCCGCGTCTGTTGTCACCACCGCCGTTCTCCTCGCTGCAAGTCCCGTTGTCACCAGACAGACTTCTTCCCCCAAACTGCCATGTCTACTCGGCGCACAAATCCCCGGCAAGCCGGCCGGCTTCCTTCTACCGCGGCACCAGCTGGACTCCCCCTGTCTGCCACCCCCTCCCCTGGAATTTGTCAATCCACACTTCCCTGAAGGAGCCCCTGCATGCCGCTTCTATTGGCTTTCCCACGTCTTCTTTTCTACTTCTTTGCTGCATCGCTTCACTGCCCCCTTCTCAATCCTTTTCGTCCCGAAAAGGCCGATTTCACCAGAGGCGCTGATCGGCGGCCCTTTGATCTCCCTGACGTCTCTGGCCACATAAGGGTCGTCCGCCTCCCGGAAGCGTAGCGGCAGGGTTAACACCAACCCTTGTTTGGAGAACCACATCTCAACTCGGGCTTTCTTTCCACTCTCAACCAGTGCCGACGCCATTGATTGGTCTCGCTGTCTAGCATAGGGCGGTGGTTCTCCACACGATGGAGGCCATATTTCACGGCCTACGATGCTTTCATCTGATATTTTGAATTCTCCTTGTGAACACTCTGTAGCCGCAATGTACAAAGGGTTGTGATCGTTTGTATTGCGCTTTCGCCGCTTCCTTCCACTACGGGGCTGTAGATCGCCGATCTTTACAGTGGATTCGTCCACCTGATCCACGCTGTCCATATCGTGGCCTCCCTTTTCTTCTTTAGGTTTCCCATTCTCTTTCTCTAGAGGCTCTCTCTTTCCAAATCCTTCAAACCTGGGCTTCTTAGTGCCGACCACGCACAGGGCTGTGAATTTCTTAAACCTTCTGGAGGTGTCGGATCCCGTGGCAGTCTCAAGATCGGGAGAACTTTTCCTAGGCGGTGGCTGCTTGATCTGCACCTTGTCGGGCGAAGGAACGAAGATGAATGGTACACATTCTTGGCACATCTTTTCAGCTTGCATTGCAGACGACGGCGCTGACACATTGCGCGCGACTTCCGCGTCACAGACATTGTCGTCGGACTTCCACAGAGCGTCCAATGCTCTATCCCGTTCAGTCGGGTTGCCGGCTCCAACTTCAGGGTGCTTCGACCATCTAGCCTTGTCGCACTTCCACGGAGCATCCAGCTCCGTCCCGTCCAGTTGGATCGCCGCTGTAGTCCCTGACAGTCTGACACTGTCGCTGAAGTCAGTCACGCTGTCGCACTGCAGCTCGCCAAGATCGTTGCTGTTCTCATGGAGTATTTCAGAAAGAATCCCAGGGGTTGAATTTTCGCTCTGTATATCACCTTGAGGGCATTCTCCTTCCGTCCGCTTGATTTTATACAAAACACACGTGCCACAGCCGTTGTCGGAGGAGATCAGCTCACCCTCCTCCGCTACACAACCAGTCTGGATCATTTCCTGCTGTCGACACTCTTCGGACATCTGGATCACGGGAGAATCTTCTAGCGTAGATTCTGACAGTTCACTTACAACGTCTCCTGACGTGATGATCTTTGTTGTGATGGTCTTGTCGGGATCTTCATCACCTGGGATCGTCTTTTGTCCCCTCAGACATTGAATACGTGGGCTATTGGTTGCTGTGATTGTTTTTGAAAAGCCATCCGGATTTTCTGGCGGTAGTACATTGAACTGAACTTCGCAAGACATGGGTGTGGCAGAACGTTTGACATTCCGAATATGCTCGAGTCGGCTCAATCGAGATTCCAATGGAGTAATCCCTTCTTTAATCGATCTAACGTTTTCTCCGAGCACATCTACTTTTTGGCTTATCAGACTGAACAATTTCGTGAATTTTTCAATTTCGAGGTCGGTTAGTTTTTCCATTTTTCTTTTTAAATTAGCGCAAAATAAAATCTTCAATTAACATTAACTAAGCTGTATCCCACTTCTGACACCAAATGTTACGACTCTTCTCAGCCGTCGATGTTTGCGTTCAAGGTTTCTGAGAAGATAATGTGGATTCTTTAGGATACAGCTTAGTGCGGTATATTTATTATAAGAGCTTTAAAGAGTAGATAAGTAACTATACAGTAGATGGACTTGCCTTTAATGCCGCCCCAGGTAGGTTTCTCCTCGTCCTC
>CP092880.1:64818109-64881953 GCA_030710605.1 Cordylochernes scorpioides
ATTGGTGAGTTCCGCAATCAACTTGGATTGGAATACTCGTCCTCGGTCCGTGATGATTTCTCTGGGGGCTCCGTGCTTGAGAACAACATCTTCCATTAAGAACTTGGCTGCTTCTTTTGCTTCCCCTGTGGGTAAGGCTTTAGTAACGGCAAATCGAGTAAGATAGTCAGTACAGACTATGATCCATTTATTACCAGTATCAGACTTGGGAAATCTTCCAAGGAGGTCCATTTCAACTCTCTGAAAAGGGGAGGTTGCAGGAGGTATGGCCTTAAGTAGTCCGGGTGGCTTTTGAGTTGATTGTTTCTTTCTTTGGCACTCTTTACAATGAGCGACATACTTCCGTATGTCCCGGAGAAGTCCTGGCCAGAAATATTTGTTTTTAACTCTCTCATATGTCTTCGAAAATCCAAGGTGACCTGCTGTGGGAGCGTCGTGTAAACTTTTCAATAGTTCTAAGCGTAAGTGCTTGAGAATAACTAAAAGGTGTTGGTTTCCCAGGGGGTCGAAATTCTTTTTGTATAAGGTTCATTTTAACATTTCATATCCTTTTGATTCGGCACCAAATCTTTCTGTTTCATCTATCAATTTATTAATTTTAGGGTCTTTTCTTTGTTCAGCCTCGAAGCACGTCAGAGCAGTTATTGAGGGTATATCATCATCCTCATCATTGTATGCTTCTTCCGATTCAAGTTGGAGAGGATTTCGAGAAAGACAGTCGGCATCTTGGTGTTTGCGTCCACTTTTATAAACAACCGTTACATTGTATTCTTGGAGTTTTAAAGCCCATCTTGCTAGTCTTCCTGTCGGGTCCTTCAGGTTAGATAACCAGCAAAGAGCGTGGTGGTCAGTGACGATGACAAACTCACGACCAAAAAGGTACGGTCGAAATTTGTTGATGGCCCATATTGCGGCCAAGCATTCTCTTTCCGTTGTTGAGTAATTCTTCTCCGCCTTAGATAAAGTTCTTGAAGCATAACCAACTGGCCGCTCTTTCCCATCGTTGATCTGTACGAGGACAGCTCCAATTCCATAACCGCTGGCGTCAGTATGAAGCTCGGTTGGCAGTTGTTCTTCGAAATAGGCAAGAACAGGTTCAGACATCAATGCTTTTTTTAAGGAATCAAAAGCATCCTGTTGGTCAGAGTTCCACGTGAATTTATTATCTTTTTTGAGGACTTCGTGTAAAGGAGCAGCTTTCTCAGCAAAATTTTCGATAAATCTACGATAATAGGAACATAGGCCAATGAAGCTTCTCACATGTTATAGATTTTGGGGTCGGAAACTTGGCGATAGCTTCAATCTTTTCTGGATCGGGATAAATACCTTTACTATCGACGAGGTGTCCAAACACTCTGATTCGTTTGGTTCCGAAAAGGCACTTTTTTGGGTTGAGCCGTAGCTCGGCTTTGTCGAGACATTGTAGTATGATTTCAAGCCGGTGTAAATGTTCGTTGAACGATTTGGAATACACCACGATGTCGTCTAAATAACAGAGGGCCATCGTCCATTTCAGGCCTTTCAATATCTTGTCCATCATGCGCTCGAATGTTGCAGGGGCATTGCACAGGCCAAAGGGCATGACTAGGAATTCGTAGAGTCCGTCAGGGGTAATAAAGGCAGTTTTTTCTCTATCTGCTTCGTCGACTTCTATTTGCCAATATCCTGAACGAAGGTCCATTGATGAATAAAATTTGGCTCCTTTCAGGGAGTCAAGTGTATCATCGATTCGGGGTAGTGGGTAAACGTCTTTTTTAGTAACTTTGTTTAGTCGTCTGTAATCCACACAGAAACGCCAGTTACCATCCTTCTTCTTCACTAAAATAACCGGCGATGACCATGGACTTTCTGAATGACGTATAATCCCGGCGTCTAGCATTTTGTCCACTTCCGTTTGGATTGCTTGGCGTTCTGTAGGGGAGACTCGATATGGTCTATGCTTAATAGGCTGATGGTTTCCAGTTTCAATTTTATGTTTGGTTACTGAAGTTTGCTTTACAGGTTCATTATTTTTATAAAATATTTTTTCATATCGTTTTAAAATTGATAAGATTTGGGACTGCTTCTCTTCTGATAAATCATGACTAATTAAATTTTGTAAAAATTTAAAGTCACTTTTATCAGCATGACTGGCATAATTCGCATTTTTCACCTCCTTATTAAATTCAGAACATTCTGAAATAGCCGTCAAGTTATTTTCTTCAACCCTTTGAATTTTCCCCAGGCACATTCCCTTAGGGACTATTTGAGCTGTGGTGCTAGAATTTATGATCCAAAGTTTTCCTTTATTATGGGAAAGCCTGAATAATGCACAGGGAAGTGTTAACCCTTTTCCTATCAATACCTTTTTCGAAGGTTCAAAAAGTACCTGATTTTGCCCATTAAGCTCTTCACTCATAACATTTATTAGTTTGGTAGATTCGGCTGGGATTACGACGCTTCTGCTAGCCACAACCTTTCCCATGGAAGCTGGTGAATTTAGTACATCTTTGGCCTCTTCCAATCTGATTTCGGCGCGTCCACAATCAATCACGGCATTTGATGCCTCTAGGAAATCCCATCCGAGGATAATACTTGGGTTACTATTAGGGAGGACGATAAACTCAAGCGGCTGTTCCAATCCATTGATGCTCAAGCTGATTGTGCATCGGCCGATCGATGTTACATTCTTGCCATCAGCAACTTTCAGAGTCATTCCGCTATCCTTGAACATGGTCTTTTTTAATTGTCGTCTCAATCCATCAGAGATAACTGAAAAAGAGGAACCTGAATCGACCAGAGCAGAAAATGCAATGTCATCAATGATGATTTCGACATAATTTTGTTGTAATTTAGCGGCTGTCGACGATGGAGGGTTTTTCACACCCGCGGCTTCCCCCTCGAAAGAAGACGCGACGCTTAGTTTTTTCTAGATTGTAGCGGCGTGGGGATTGGCTTGTATGGCGGCCTGGGGAAATAGACTGGCGTCTTGGGGATCTTCCTCTGTTTGGATACGGCGATTGTCTGCGGTAGATTTGGCTTCTTATGGCTTGGTGGTTACCCATTTGAGGTTCTTGGGTGCTTGGTGCATGTCCTTCGGGTCTCTGCGTCCATTGTCGTCGTTCTCTACAATATCGCTTAACATGGCCTGGGCGGCTGCAATTAAAACATATTGGGATGTTGTCATGCGTCCTCCATTCATCCGTTCTTCGTTGTGGTGGCGTCTGGTTATATATGGGTGTTTGGGTAGGGTACTGACGTCGTGGAACCTGGTTGAATGTACGTGTTTGGTTGGGGTACGACTGTCGTGGCGGAGGTCTTTGAATAGGCTTCGAAATTGCAGCTACGTTTTTTTCAATCCGTTCTCGGATAATTTCTTTCAGAGAAGATGGTTCAGGGGTAGTTGACTCGGGATTTAGTGCGCGATGAACTTCTTCACGCACGATGCGTCGGATTAAGTCTTCCATTGATTCAGAGTCTGCTGAATCGATGGCGGCAACATTCGGTAGTCTGTCGAATACTACACGTTTATTTACACGTTTTTTATTTGAAGCCTCGATTTTACGGCACCATTTGATGAACTCTTCGATAGTTGCGATGTCTAAAATGATTATTGACTGATATATCTCCTCCGATATCCCTTTCGTCAAGTGTGCGACTATTTCATTTTCCATCATGGCCGGATTCACTTCTCTGCACAGATGGAGAACATCTTGAATGTAGGAATCACTGGTCTCCTCCTTCCCCTGAGCTCGAGTTTTGAGGTTCTCTGCGAGCTGATCTTTTTGGGTGACATGATTTTGGTGTTTGGTTGGGGTACGACTGTCGTGGCGGAGGTCTTTGAATAGGCTTCGAAATTGCAGCTACGTTTTTTTCAATCCGTTCTCGGATAATTTCTTTCAGAGAAGATGGTTCAGGGGTAGTTGACTCGGGATTTAGTGCGCGATGAACTTCTTCACGCACGATGCGTCGGATTAAGTCTTCCATTGATTCAGAGTCTGCTGAATCGATGGCGGCAACATTCGGTAGTCTGTCGAATACTACACGTTTATTTACACGTTTTTTATTTGAAGCCTCGATTTTACGGCACCATTTGATGAACTCTTCGATAGTTGCGATGTCTAAAATGATTATTGACTGATATATCTCCTCCGATATCCCTTTCGTCAAGTGTGCGACTATTTCATTTTCCATCATGGCCGGATTCACTTCTCTGCACAGATGGAGAACATCTTGAATGTAGGAATCACTGGTCTCCTCCTTCCCCTGAGCTCGAGTTTTGAGGTTCTCTGCGAGCTGATCTTTTTGGGTGACATGATGTCCGAAATTCTGAGAAAACATTTTCACAAAAATATCCCATGAATTAATTTTCTCTTCAACATTTTCGTACCATCTGTGCGCTGTTCCTTGGAGGAAAAAATAAACATTTGCGAGGCACATTGAATCATCCCAGCAGTTGTAGCGAGCGACGCGATGGAATTCTTTCAACCATTTTTCTGGATTCTGGTTGCGTTCTCCAGTAAAATAGAAGGATTTCTAAAAGGTTGAAAGTGGTACTCACCCATTTTTGTCTGTGTCTCTTGCTTGATCATAGCGATGTTTTCTTCAGGTTCTAGTCCTTGTAGTCTTCGGCTTCTTCTAACGGCTTGGGCGTCGAGGGAATATTCCAGCTTCTCCACCAGTTGTCACGGTAGTGATAACGAGTATAACAAAAGTTTAAGTAAAAATAATTTATTTATAAAATGCAAACTATTTCTAAAAAATTATTTACAAGAAATAATATACAAGAATGGTAAGGGGTGATGACTATGCAAATATTAATGATGATATACCACAGAATATTTAAAATAATTATTCAGTGACAATATTTTAATTTTAAAACCTATTTTTGGCCTGAATCCAAAGAATTTTCAGATAAAAACCTGAATATTTTTGGATTATTCTTCCTTTTTTTTCTTTGAAGTCTTGAGCAATCACTGAAGGATTCAAGTCGCTGCTTCCAAATGTTTTCCTGACCAGCCAGATGTCTGTATACCTGCAATGTTTGTTGGGCTGAGCGATGTTCAAAATGTAAGACTTCCACATGTGGCCTAGAAGTATAATTAAATTATAAAATTTGAAAGGCAATTAGGAAATTAGTCCGTTTCCGTCCATTCTGACCACCGAGAAGTCCGAAAATTTGTCAAGCTGAATTATCATCAGGTTCAAATAAATGTACAAAATTTCTACGTGCTAATTTATTAGAAAATTTATGGACAGACAGAAATGAAGCAGGTTAAATAAAATATATTTTTTAAATCGTTATCACTGTGGATTAGGCCTTAAATTGACTGAAATCGGTTCGAGGAGGATTGGTCAATTCCTTGTACGAAGCGGGAAGTGACGAAGGCTAAAGCCTAACGGAAATATGTTTCTTTACTTTTGTTTTGGGGGAAACCCAAAGTTACAGACACACAATGGTTCATTGTTGAGGGATAATTGGTACATATTCTATATGGGTTAATTAATTGATTAATTTTAGTTATAAATAGTAAAAGAAATTAATTGACAAAGGGAAACTATCTATAACAATGGCTTGAAATATGTGGTCTTATATTATCATGTATATAAATATATTATAATGAATATGACTATATGCGTGATGATATAGAAATCAGATTACTGAATTATAACAGATAAATTATTATATTTATTGACTTTTGACAGAAATTTGATTGTAATTCCAAAGATATCTTATATAGGAACAGAATATTCGGATTTGTAACTCATTTGGAATTTTGAACAATCTCTGAAATATCAACTCGCAACTGCCAACAGTTTCCGACTTCGTGCTACACATTATATTTAAAAGAAATATAGAAATTTGTTCATTCCTGGCCACTCCGACCACCCAGAGGTCTGAAAATTTGTATATTTTCATTATTCATTGGACTGAGCGATGGTTAAAAGTTTCATCACTATATGTGATATGGAAGCATATTAAATTTAAATTTAAAATTTTGAAAGTCAATTTGTAAATTTGTCGATTCCTGGTCATTCTGACAAACTCGAAGTCTGAAAATTTGTAGACTTGCATTGTTCATTGGACTGGGCGAGTATTAAAGGTTTCATACCTATATGTTATCCATATTAAAATATAAAGCAAATAAAAATCATAATAAAAATTCAATATCTAACCAATATATTTCAATTGTGTCATCTCTAATTCCGAGTTAAAATCGTGCATTTGATAATATAAACAATTGTCCTTTTTACAGAGAAATTGTTGTTTTTCTGCAGTGCTATTTCCTATTCATTATTTAAAATACCTACAAATAATCCAAAAAAAACTTGTCCAAAAATTCCATTTCGGTAAAAGGGATTAAACGGTTATCAACATATATAGTCACGACCGTCTTTCCACCGTCATGTCACGGATGCGCG
Organism: Cordylochernes scorpioides; assembly: GCA_030710605.1. NCBI lineage: Eukaryota > Metazoa > Arthropoda > Arachnida > Pseudoscorpiones > Chernetidae > Cordylochernes > Cordylochernes scorpioides. The sequence continues at coordinate 64,824,512 of CP092880.1, forward strand.
CGCATCATCATTATGATCATTATCATTATCTAATGATAATAATAATAATTATTATTATATTATTATTATTATTATTATTATCAACATATATAGTCACGACCGTCATGGGTTCTGTCACGGATGCGCGCGCATCATCATTATGATCATTATCATTATCTAATGAAAATAATAATAATAATAATTATTATTATTATTATTATCCCTATATATAGTCACGACCGTCATGGGCCGGTTATGTCACGGATGCGCGCGCACAGGGAGGTCACGTGCTCGCCGGCAGCCAACGGGCGCACGCCGCCGGCATTACGTCATCCCTATATATAGTCACGACCGTCATGGGCCGGCTGGCGAGTATCTTACCACTGACCGGCACACTTCCAAGTGCACCAACTGCTGTGCCAAGGGCCTCCCATACAAGCACGAGGCGAGAGCCTCCAGCTGCCCCACCTTGAAGCTTAGAGCCCTCAAATTCTAGGCTTCCAGGACCTCCTGCCTCCTCAACAGTCCTCCATCCTGGCTTCTCACCCATTAAGGCGCTGCTTCCCTGACCTCTCCAGCTTCTCCCCCCTGCGATGACACCTCCACTGCCAGACCCTTGGATCCCTTCCCACCAGTTCGCGACCTGCAGCCATAGTAGGGCTAGAAGACCCATTTTTGTGGCCAATTAGTCCGGATTCTCAACAACTACTGGGCCGGCTGGCCGGCCGGCCGGTTAATAATTATTATTATTATATTATTATTATTATTATCAACATATATAGTCACGACCGTCATGGGCCGGCCGGCCGGTTCTGTCACGGATGCACGCGCATCATCATTATGATCATTAACATTATCTAATGATAATAATAATAATAATAATAATAATAATTATTATTATTATATTATTAATTATCATCACGACGTGGGTAAGTGTAAACACGTTTTTTTCCCCTCTCCCAATAAAACCTGGAAAATTGATCAAAAATAGCGCCAAAGTGATAATTTTTCAATATTAAAAACAAACATTTTCGAAATAGTAAAGGGCAAGGTAAAAATCTGTATCAAAAAATGAGAAATTTCGAAAATTTGATCAATTAGTGTCTTAGAAAGTTGCAAACACGTGCTTTTACAAACGTGATAGTATTGTTAAGCCTTATTTTATTTAGAATTTTTTTTTGTGTTCATGTTGGTAGGATTTGTGTGTGTAAATTTTATTTCCATTTTTCTTCTTTATCAGATTGTGAATGGCTGAAAACAACCTTCAAGAAAATATCAACTTGAATCCTACATTAACTTGGAGGCAGAATGGTCACTCCAGCCAGTCAGATGAAGATATAGAGAGAAGTGAGAATATCTTTCTTATCCAATCATTTTATAAATATGCCGATAGAAAGGGAAGGGCAGGAAGAAATTCTTGGCCTAAAATCCAAGAAGAATACCGAAAAAGCCGATTTGGACGCGCAATAAATCTTGGTACTCTAAGAATAAAGGTTTACAAGCTTATCAAGGACGAAAGATACATAGATATCGTCAATGAATACAGAGGGACATCCAACGGATCTGCACCTGTTGTAAGCCAAAGCCAGGAAGAAGACGAAAGAGAAAGTACCTCAAATGTTCCAGACAACGGCGAGCAAACCAGTGACAGTAGAACTTGCGATAGTGAAATCACCAATAACCAAATAGTCCAAGAGGAAGGTGAGAGAACAAACGAAAGGGAAGATAGGGATTCATCAGAACTAGTAAGCCAACCAGATAAGGAAAAAGAAACAAATGAAGAGGCAAACAGCGATAACCCAGTAAACATAGAATTGCGGCTGAGAGTAACAAGGGCAATGGAGAAAGCGACAGAAGAATGCTCGAACAAACCAGTTAATGAGTGGACATCGACGTTCAAAATCCCATACGTAAAATATAAAAAGCATATTCTAGAGGAAATTAACAATTACATTGAGGAAAACCTAATGGGGAATCTGAACTTGGAAAAAATCAGCAAAATTATTTATGCAGCGCAAATGGCATATGAACAGTTAACCAAAAAGCCGCAAAGAGCGGGGGACTGGAAATATCCATTGAACAAATCAATCCAAGAGAAAGAAAATATAATGAAAATAATTGAAAAACGAATAGAATCTGGAAAAATGAACAGCAAAGAAAACCACATGGTAAAACAAGTAGCCAAGAAATATAGAAGCGACCCCAGGAAAATATCAGATTTAAAAATAGTTCAAGAAAAAATAAACCAAGAAATAAAAGTAATACAGAAAAGAATAGAGGTATCAGAAAAAAGAAGTGAATTTAATAAGACAAATTATATGTTTGAACTGAATAGGGGAGCATTTTACAGAAAATTAAAGCCACAAAAAGCAAATGAAGGCCCCATTAATGAAGAAGATTTAACAAATTTCTGGTCCAAAACTTGGGCGAAGAATCAAGACCTCGATATTCCGGAATACCTCATCCAGAATATTGAGAAAACAAACAAACCTATCGAGCAAATAGAAATAACAAAAGAAGAATTCGAGGAAACATTGAAAAATTTGCCAAATTGGAAAGCAGGCGGTATAGATAAAATTTATAATTTCTTTATTAAAAAATTGACCCCGCTACACGAAGATCTATATAAAGCCGTTGTTCAAGCTATAAGGAATCCAGAAACAATTCCAGATTGGATGTTTACTGCAAAAACCTTCTTGTTTCCTAAAGGAGGAGAGAACACCCCCAGCAACTACCGCCCCATAAGTTGCATGAGCAACCTGTACAAATTAATCACGCGGATATTATCTAGAAAGCTGAACAAATACATAGATAAGGAACGATATCTGTCTATCAATCAGATAGGAACGACGCAGCGAACTCAAGGCGCCAAGGAACAGGTCTTATTAAACAAAGCTATATGCAAAGAACACGCAAATAAACTGAAAACCATGTGGATCGACATAGCGAAAGCTTTTGACAGCATTGACCACAAATACTTGCTTAAGATATTGGAAACATCAAGAGTTCCAAAAGAAATTCAACAATTCGCAAAAATTGCCCTAGACAAATGGCAAGCACAGTTGTACTATGGCAAGCAGTGCCTCAAAACAGTGAAAATAGAAAGAGGAATATTGCAGGGAGATGGGCTATCACCTCTATTCTTCGTCATGTGCCTCGAGCCGATAACAAGGGAGCTCAACAAAGAAGACAGTCCCCAAGTGGAGATGAGAGTGGGAGAGGAAAAAATTAAAATAAATCACCTATTGTTTATAGACGACATAAAAATATTTTCCTATAGCGACAAGGATCTTGAGCTCTTAGCGAACAAGACAACTCAGCTTTTGAATAATATAGGCTTCAAAATCAACCCGACAAAAACAGCGACAAACTCCACAGAAATTCAGGAATTTGGGACACTGGCAGAAAAAGAAACATATAAATATTTAGGTGTTCTAGAGGATAACACCAGCGCAGTCGTCCCAGAAAATAAAGAGAGAATAAAAAGAGAAATAGTATCCAGAATGGAATCTTTAGCGGAAACCAAGCTGAACGCTAAAAACCTCTTCGCTGCTTTCAACGAATTTTCGCTCTCGCTCATAAACTACTACGTTGGAATCGTGGAGTTTAGTGAGCGAGAACTAGAAATGTTGGACCAAAAGGTGAGAACAACGCTGAGCAAATTCAAAATCCATCTTAAGCCAGCAAATAAAGAAAGATTATATCTTCAACGCGAAGAAATGGGAAGAGGATTGGTGAACTTGGTCCAAAAAAACGAAAGAATTCTGCTAAGCCTCTACAAGTATATATTTGGGGGGGAGACAACAAAAAGAAAGGAAGCCATTAAAGCGTGTGAACAGGGCGAAAACACAATGCTCACGCACATCCAACTAATTATAGAAAACAAGTACAAAATAGAAGCCCAAAACATCACAATGAAAACTCTGAAAGAAAAACAGATTGAAAATCTAAGAGAAATCATTGGCCAGAAAATAATCCACAGAGCATTCTTTAAAAATGAAGACCAACCGCTATTGGACATGATAGAATCCTCACAATGGCTCAAAACGGGAAACAACACACCACAAAATGAAGGATTCTACATGTTCATACAAGATAGAAACGTGTTCCCGAAGGATAAGAACCTGAAATGCCCTCACTGTGAAAAGGTACAGAGGACGGTGGACCACCTTGCTACAAACTGTGGAAGATTGCTTCCTTACGACTACACTGAGAGGCATAATGAAGTAGTGAGATGCGTCCACTTCAACTTGGCAAGAAAATATAATTTCACAGAGAACAAGAAGATAAAGCTCCACAAAATAACGACTAAGATTGAAAATTCATACGCCAAGATAATAACGGACCTGCCAATGATAAGCGATATCAATATCAGAGCTAACAAACCTGATATAATAGCATATGACAAAATAAAAAAAGACATAACAATCATAGAGATAGGGGTTACCTCCCAAGACAATATCCAAACTACGGAGCTGACAAAGAAAAGAAAATACCAGCTACTGGCGAGGGAAATGGCCCAAACTGAAAAAATGCCCGTAAAAGTAGTGCCGATAGTCTTAACATGGGATGGAATAGTAACCAAATATAACAAACAATACAGGAAGGAAATAAACATAAGAAAAAGGGACTTTGCATATATTCAATCCCTGGTGCTAAAAAAGACGATGGAAATTATTTCAACAGAAAAGAAGAATGAACCTTACGATAAGTTACAGAGAAATAAAGAAATGGAAGCCATGGATAGATTGTTGGAACGATGTAGGGAGCTGGCATGTGATGACGAGGAAGGTGGAACACCGGACATGGAGCACAGGGATACGACGACCATAGAAGAGATCCAGGAGAACGACCTAGAGCAGATGACAGGAGACCTGACAGACAAGAATGGATCAAGGCCAGGGGACCATCTTATCGAGGAGCCACTAGTAGAGGCCATAGAAAGACTGCTGGAGAGCTACAGGACATCAGGGGACCATAACGGCAAGGGCCACAGCACTGACCAGGAGTCATGATAGCAAATGTAAATATCTTTGTTTACTTTTACTGTTGTCATTTATTGAAGTTGTAAATAAAAATATGTAAATAGACTGACCATTCGCTACACTTTTTAGAGAAAAACTTGTAACCTTTTGGAAAATAAATTAATATTATTATTATTATCCATCCATCAACATATATAGTCACGACCGTCATGGGTTCTGTCACGGATGCGCGCGCATCATCATTATGATCATTATCATTATCTAATGATAATAATAATAATAATAATAATAATTATTATTATTATATTATTATCCATCCATTATATATATAGTCACGACCGTCATGGGCCGGCCGGTTCTGTCACGGATGCGCGCGCACAGGGAGGTCACGTGCTCGCCGGCAGCCAACGGGCGCGCGCCGCCGGCATTACGTCATAGATTATAAACACAAGGTAATAAGGCCAAATAAAAAAATAGTGTGTGATAAGGCACAATTTGGATTATCTACTTATATAATTGCCTTATTCTCTCTGTGTGAAGTTCACGGATAGATTTTGGTCAGAATGGATAAAATAAAAAAAGTGTCAAGGGATGGGAATCGAACCCACGACCTTCCGCTTACCGGGCAGATGCCATGACCACTAGGCTACCCTGGACATATTTTTCCGTTCACATTTTTATTTTTATATTTTCAAGACACACACAGTTTGGGGCGGGACGTTTCATAAGAGAGACATCCACGGCGCCAATTTATAATTGTAACGAATAGTATTTTAATTAAAACATTTTTAAAATATATACGCACTCGGGTAAAACCCGGGCGCTGCCCGGGCCATTCGTCTAGTTATTATATAAATAGAATACTTATAGAAATACAGTCAACACACCCACCTAAAGTTGAATGATAAAGTAACGTGAAAAGATTAATATATTGAAAGAATATCTTGGTGAGAACTACATGACACTGAACGAGTCCAAGTCGAAGGTTATGGTATTTCGCAATGGTGGTAAACCCTCAAGAGAAGATAGATGGTACTGGAATGGTAAACCTCTGATGGTAACAAGAAGATATAATTACTTGGGATACCCTCTGGTCAGTACAACTAAAACCACTCGAGCCGCAAACTTTTTCAAAGGAAAAGCACTTGCGGCAATAAATGCTACAACCCCACAATATTAGCAAAATCAAAATTTAATTCATTAAACTCTGCAATGAAACTGTTTGATTCTATTGTGATGGCTGTTTTGATGTATGCTGCTCCAATTTGGGCAACAGAGCATAAAGATTTATTAGATCATATACAAGATACATTTATTCGTAGGTTCTTGAATTTGCCTATATATACACCAGGATACATAATAAGACCAGAAACAGGCCGCGTCTCATTAATAATAACAGCTCTGAAATTGACCTTTAAATATTGGCTGAGGGTGCTGAGTATGGATACAAATAGATTGCCTCGAATATGTTTAAATAGAATGAGGCAAATATCCTGTGCTACAGGTGCGCCCATCGGGTTTATAAAACAATTAAGCAATTTACTCAATAATAACGGATCCTCGTGGCTTACTTATTGTAATGATCCTGATTCACTAAGGAATGAGATCCCAGGAATATTAAGAACTGCGATAGAGAAAACAATACAAAATGACTTAACAAGAATAACCCAATCAAATTTATATTCCCACTATAGAGACATATATACAACGTTTACCACCGAAGAATATTTCTTAAGTGAATTCCCTTTTCCTGTCATCAGATTAATCGCACAATTTAGAACCCTTTCAATGTTTTTCAGAGAACACCATCTGATTTTAATGAGGCGTGAAGACCTGAAATGCACTTTCTGTGGATCAGGAATAACAACGGAGATGTTGCACTACTTATTTGACTGTGCTGCTCTGTCTGAGGAAAGACAAAAACTAAATGATAAAACGGGACAACTTTGTCCTTCATTTCCGGCACTAATTAATGAAATATCAAAGAATAGGTATATAGCGATGGCGATATTTGGATTCCACAAGACTATATCCCGGAAAAAGGCCACACAGTGTTCTCCCCATTCCTTGTGAACTGGCGAATCCTGTATAGGGCGAGAGGCCCTAAATAAAGGCTTTGTTGTTGTTGTTGTTGATAAAGTAACGTGGAAACAATGAGCCTCTCACACATAATTTGAGATCTAAAATACACTAGAGTCTACAATGTAAGACACGGCAACCCCGGTCTCTCAATAGCTACATGGTCTGAAATTCCAGTTAATACGAAGTATGCAAGATTCAGTGAATGTTAGTTAGATAATGTATAGCATTAAGACACTAATATTTCTTTCACACATAAACTCTACTGTCCTTACTGAGATGAAAATATATTGGGAGGGCTTGGCTCATCAGTGGTGAACCCTCCCAGCGGTTTCGCCAATTTAATCTACCAGACCGCGCGCTTCTTCAGAGCTCTAATACTGTATTGGATCATTCTGCTTATATATGCTACACTGAATGGTCTCAGAAATGGTGTTTAAGTAAACAATAAGTTTAAGGACAGTAGAATTACATATAAATATTTACCTGTACTATCATTGCGACAAGTAGGAGTTTCTGTATAAAAAGACCAAATCTATGATTTGTTGTAGTGTGTGTGTGTGTGTTTTTTTGAAATCTCTGGAATTTGTCACTTTGATAAACCACACTTGGTGACGACAGGTAAAATCTCCGCAAAGAACCATTGATAGGTTTTTAAAAGAAGTTTCTAGTAAATTCCTAATAAAATTCAAGTGAGAATTACTAAAGGAATTTTTTTGGGAGAATATAAAAATTTCCAGTGATTGCTAAACATATAGTTGTGTTAATTGATACCGTTGCACGAAAATAATAAATCAAGTTGTTCCCTTTTTTAAATTTTAATTTTCTGTTGAGAAAGATAAAGTAAATATTTCCTGATATAGTAGAACACAGAGTTATGATTTTCCTATTTTAAATTTAATTTATAAATTATAGAGAGAGAGCGCCAACTACCCGGGGACTCACAAGTATAAAATTATATATGTTATAAGAACAGAATATATATTTAAAATTAATTTTGACTCACACATTTATCTGTAGTTGTATCATTCAAAACTCCGGGGTACTGGAACCTAGGTTATAAATCTCTCTCTATCATTCCCATACAGAAAAAAAAGTTGAATATTCAATAAATTATTATACAAATGTCCGAAATTATGAAGAAATCCCGGAAGTCCATAAAGAAAGTCGAATACTGCTCCCTATGTCTGGACCCCATCAACCAGGACCGCTGCCACCCCAGGAACTGTCGTCACCAGTTCCATCTCGACTGCCTCCTGACTTGGGCCGAGGTGCAGACTAAATGCCCAGTGTGCCTAGATGATTTCTTCGAGATTGTTTACAATATAAGACGTAAGAAATATGACATCGTGAGAATCAAGGAAAATGACACGCTTGGCGACAGCTCTGACTCCGATATCCACGACAGCTCTGACTCCGATATCGACTACAGCTCTGACTCCGATATCGACTACAGCTCTGACTCCGATATCGACTACAGCTCTGACTCCGATATCCACGACAGCTCTGAATCCGATATAGACTACAGCTCTGACTCCGATATCGACTACAGCTCTGACTCCGATATCCACGACAGCTCTGAATCCGATATCGACTACAGCTCTGACTCCGATATCGACTACAGCTCTGACTCCGATATCGACTACAGCTCTGACTCCGATATCGACTACAGCTCTGACTCCGAAATCGACTACAGCTCTGACTCCGATATCGACTACAGCTCTGACTCCGATATCCACGACAGCTCTGAATCCGATATCGACTACAGCTCTGACTCCGATATCGACTACAGCTCTGACTCCGATATCCACGACAGCTCTGACTCCGATATCCATGACAACTCTGACCCCGATATTCAAGGCAGCTCTGACTCCGATATCGACGACATATTTTCACGAAGGCTGAGTATTCGAGATTAAAATACTCCCTTGCAAATGCATATCTAATTTTACGTGCAAAATAATCTCCATTTAAATAACGTGTGGTGCAAATAAGACCCTATGTATAAATATATATTTTAAATGTTATATAGCTGAGATTATTTCAGATAAATAAAAAGCAATTTATTCTAAAAATGTTCGTGTTTATTTTTACTCAAACAGTTGTTGTATAAACGCTCGTAAAATTTATTTGTTTTGCTGCATCATGTTTTATTAACATCAATATCTTCCAATTTTGATTTCATTGATTTGCATATTGTGAAAATTAATTGCGAAATATTTTCACTCATAAACATATTTTTGTCAGAGTACGTTATTATCTTTCTCTCTTATCTCTCTATATATAAAAGTCAATGTTAATTGTCAATTTTATTTTGGTAATATATCATATTCTATATACTGTAAATATTTAAAATAAAAGAGGCATATCCTGACCAGGTAACACATGTGCTTTACAGAAGGCAGAGGGGCATTTTTTATTTTTAAAATTAACACCTGACCTTTTGTTTTTTCTATTATTTTTTCACATATATATACTAGCGAATGTACCCGGTTTTTACCCGAGTAAAAGTTTGCCTAACGAACATTTGTTAAAACGATTCTAGCAAACATCCAATCCCTACTGAGTCTATACTTGTCAAGATAACTTTTATGTTTGATACTCTGCTCCACCTAGCTGTACCCGTTCACATGTTGCTGTGTTTGAACAAACAAGTTTTGATACCTCAAACACATAATTTTTTTTTAAATATTCATTAAATTTTAAATAAGATGTTTTCTTATAATAATATTGAAATGTCAAGTTTTTTTTTTATAACGTCATTGGAAAATTATATTACTAAATGCTCAAATTAAGTTTATTATACCTCGAACACTCCCCCTAATTATTAGAACGGCAACCGATCAGTCCTTGCAGCTGGATTATGTAAGAATAAGAAAATCAGTGCTCTACTCTCACTATAAATACTTTCATTCATCACCTACAATGGAATGCTATCTTAATGACAATATCCCCCTAACCTTAAAGAGAATCATTGCACAAGTAAGAAGCCTTTTTGCAGTACAGAGAATTAATCATGTTTCACTTTTGAAAATAAAGACCATAAAATGCACCTTATGCAACGGTGAATTTAGTCTCGATTTTCCACACTACATGTTCTACTGTACGGCAATGGAAGAAGAGAGAGAAATTCTGCGTCAAGAGACCGGCTATAATAGCAATTCGCCTTATGTTTTAATGGCAAAAGTCGTAAAATCCAGACCCTTTGCATTCGCTTTTTATAAATACTGGAAATCAGCTCAATCAAAATATTTAGCACAGACACCGGATCCAACTCGATAATTGGTCGAGGTCAACACCCAATATTTGTATATAACTATGATGCTAATTTGTTATTTATTTATTTTGTCCTACCGGGAGAATCCTGTATGGCACGTGTGCCTAATAAAGGCTTTTGTTGTTGTATACCTCGAACACATTTTAGAATTTTTACAATTATAAATGTAATATCACCAGATGCCGCGAGAGGAGCTGCTTGCGAGTGAAAGTAGAAAATTTGCAAATAAAATTGCAACGAATATTTATTTCCAATCAAATTTAAACCAGAAACCTTCCCGGTAGTATAGTAAACAACTTCCCAAAGTTTCACGGCGATTGGATGTATGGGTTTTGGATCTATCGAGTACAGACAGACAGACATACATACAAAATTGGAAACTATTATAGACGCGTAGGATTCTTTTTGAAAATAAACAATTTCTACTGCCCTTACTGAAATGTAAAAATTAACGGGAGGGCCTTTCCATTGCAGTAAGGACAGTAGAAATTGTTTATTTTAAAAAAGAATCATACACGTCTTTAATAGTTTCCAATTTTGATAAAAGATGGCACGCTAATGCATCATAATACATACAATACAGACACATTCATTTATATATATATATATATGTTTCCTCTATCTCTTAACTTGCTTGGCCTGGGGAATCTAACCTTTTTTGAACAACCTTGGTGGCGTGCAGCACCTTGGTACTTGTCTGCTTGCTACGTCCATTTTTAGGCTCTAAGATCATACACTGTGGTTAGTGGCCCGTAAACCTATATTCTCTCTCTATATTTGTCGGCTATGCATGTCCTCAATATATAAATATCCTGGCTGAAATTTTAATAGGACATAGAGTTAAATCTGAAAGAGTTTTGTCGTATTTTTAACAAATTAAAATTAACCAAGTACTGGGCAAAAATGAATATTTTTAGTCAGAAAATGTTGACAACATTCCTATATAGTGTTAGATTGCAAGAAACAAAATTCTTTCGGGAAATATTCACTGAAGCAAACCACGGGCGAAGCCAAACCATCATTTTTAGTATAGGCAGGAACAAGATTCTAACAGCCAAACATTTACTCGAGCAGAAGACAGACACGAAGCTAGGTTATCTCTATATTTAAAATATCGCTTCTCGGCCTTTTGGCTAAGTTCAAAGTGTAGTGTGTATAATCTTGCTGTTAAATAATTTAAATATTTATTTATACATTCATAATATTCACCTTAAAAATAATAATATAAACTTAATCATTATATTTCTCCTTTTTTCTACATTATTTTTGTTTAGATATAAATATACGAGGGGCATCCAATAAATAAGTTTCCCTATTTTTTTTTTCGGCGAACGAAACGTTGTAAAAATTAGTTAGTAGGTAAGAAATGGTCACTAGGATGCGTTGGAAGCTGGTGACCTTTCAAAATCACTCTACTCGTACGCGCAAGTCCGTAGCGCTTCAGTTTCCATGGAGCTACCACTGGTGAACGTGTCCACTTGCGAACTCCGTTCTGTAATTCGTTTTTTCACAGCGATAAATGAAACTGCGGTCAATATTCATCGCAATTTAGTGTCAGTGTATGGTGAAGGATGTATGAGCATCCAAATGGTTCGCCGATGGCGTTCATGGTTCTTGGAAGGACGGCAAAACGTGCATGATGACGAGCGAAGCGACAGGCCCGTTACTGCTACGGACAATGCAGCCGTGGCTGCTGTTCGGAATGTGGTGGAAGCAAACCGCCGCGTCACCATTGACGAAATAATGATTCGACTGCCTCCTGGAATCGAAATTGGATGCTCTTCGATTGGAACAATCATGTCAGATGTTTTGAATTTGAATTGAAAACAGGCGGAGGCGAACCACTGGCTACGAAGACAGGACACGGCTTGGTACAACAGTGGTATCAAAAAATCGCTACAACGGTACCAAAAATGTTTGGACAGAAATGGTGATTATGTAGAGAAGTAGTCTATGAGTTGTATAATGAAAATAAAATAACTGCATAATTGTAAATAAAGTTGTTTATTTGTTACAAAATAGGGAAACTTATTTATTGGATGCCCCTCGTATATACAACATATGAAAATATAGTGTATGAAATGTACTCTATATTTTCTTAAGTACCATAATTATAGTGTAACGGCCTCAAAATGTAGATACCAGCGCCAGCTTGGCCATCATGTATTACAAATAAGTTTTATTGAGAGTTCGCAGCGCCCAAGACAGGACGAGGATTCGCGCGAACTTCGTCAAAGATTTTTCCTCCCAGGAAACTTCCAAGAAGTTTTACGACCGCCACTGGACATTGACAAAAAAAAAAGGGAGGACAGCATCCGTTCAACTTCAATTATCAATTTTAATTTTAAAATTTGTCATTTTTATTTCAGAAAATGCATCGTCACCCTCCAACCTCTCACTATATCACTACAATACAGAGAGATCGTGACTATCCGCTAACACTCTGATTTCTCACCTTGATTCCATCTAAACTGCGCACGCTTCTTCTCTCTGACCTTCCCAACAGTCCAACTTGAGCAGCTTGTTGAGATTTTTCTTATTTTTTTATTTCCGGCCTTTTTTTGAGCATCAACGCCCATTTTTCTTTTATTTTTCTCTTTTATTCTCACATCCGGGCAATTCATTTTATTTAAATTTTTGTTTCGTGATCTACACCTTCACCACTGCCTTACCGCGGCCAAATCATTCACCTTTTTTTACTCGACAGAACGACTCTCTCTATCACTCTCATATTTTCTCGACCAAAGTTTCCACCTCCCATTTACAAATCCGTCTGATAGGACAACCCATAAGCAATACCTTCAACATACTGTAGATGGGCCTACAAAGACAATGTCGCATCGCAGTACCAAAAGCTCCTATGTCCACCCATCTAGACTTCCCAATTAGCTCACCCCATAAGTCAATGCTTTTTCTAATATTAATTACAACATTCAATGCTGTATATAATCACCCAAATTTATATCTTTACTTTTTATTTTATCCTTTTTCATTTATGTTTACATTGGGCTTAACATTAATATAAATTATAATTTGGTCAACATCATCTTTTTATTATTAATCATTATTATGTTATCAAATAATGCCCAGTAATATTATTCTCTACAACCACATATTTTACTAGTTATAGCCATAGAATCAAACCAATTTGCACACAAAATTATTTCCACCACTATAATTACCTTATGCTTTCATCTACAATCCCCACTTTTCATCACCCGGGGCATAAACTGTTGTAATATATTTCAATATATATCCAATATGTATATGTATACTTGATATCCATATGTAATATAGTTACAACAGTCAAATTGTAGACACAATTCAACTCGTCAACTTGGCCATTATGTAATAAAGTTTTATTGAGACAGCCGCGCCCAAGACAGGACGAGGGTCCGAGCATTTCCTCCCAAATTTCATCAAATTGATGAAATGCTTTAGAGAAGGTATAATTAAGCCATCTTCAAGCCTCTGGTCTTTTAAAGTTATTTTAGTCAAGAAACAAGAGGGTAACTACATATTTTGTGTGGCCTACAGAAAATTCAATGATGTAACAGTGAAGGATGTCTATCCAATCCCCAGAATTGATGAAGTAATGGATACACTTCAAAGATTCAAATACTTTTCGTGAATTCAGCATGAAAAGTTACATTAGAATCAACATCAGGTTTTCTCCGGCAAAAAAAGTTTTTTTTTTTTGTAGACCTGTGTAATTTCAAAATTTTGCAAGATATAAAATATTGCTGATCATGTCAATCAGACATGAGGCAGCACTTCCTCCTCTCAAGAGGTTGTCACGTCCTCGTGAATGACTTCCCTCTCAATCCTTATTTTGAGAGGATTGAGAGGGAAGTCATTCACGAGGACGTGACAACCTCTTGAGAGGAGGAAGTGCTGCCTCATGTCTGATTGACATGATCAGCAATATTTTATATCTTGCAAAATTTTGAAATTACACAGGTCTACAAAAAAAAAAAAAAAAAACTTTTTTTGCCGGAGAAAACCTGATGTTGATTCTAATGTAAATTTTCATGCTGAATTCAAAATTGAAATCCATCACCCATAGTTCTTGCAGGATAACCATTTTTTTCTATAAATTGGTATATACAGTAATAATGCAGAAAATGTTACGTAAGCATTTTTTAAGTAAACATCATTACATTAGCTAGCGCTTTATTTTTGACAAGAGTTGATATGTGGAGCCAAAAGCTTTATTTTATTTGTTATTAATTAAATTTTGCTCTTTAAGAATCATAAATATTAATTTAAATAACAAATTATTGAATTTTTAATTAAATATGTTTATTTTATAATACAATCTGTTTTGCTTACAACTAAAAAATAACGACAAGCTCTGGAATGCTATTTGCTGAATAGCAGTTTTCTCTATCTCTATATATATAAAAGTCAATGTCTGTCTGTCTGTTTCGCGATAAACTCAAAAACTAATGAACCAATTGGTCTTATCAGAGACTTTATCACGTCACATGCCAAGTCATGAAGAGTCTATGAACCCAAACAGAGTCTCTGATGAGGTTAGCTATGTTTTTAGATTATGGTCTTACATTGGAGACTCTACTGTATGCATTTTTGATAATTTAAGCTTCTATGCAAAAAAAAAAAACTAACTTAATAAAATATTCTAATATCAAGCAATATGCAAAATCTCTCCTAATATTTAAATGTACATATTATTAGCATCTTAACGGCGTTTATTCGTTTTTATGTACTCCTGAATTCCCGGGCGAAGCCGGGTCATTCGTCTAGTACCTGATAATTGTTAAGGCCATTCGATTACCGGCCGATTCCTGCAGGACATCAGGGAACCATATCTGAGAGAGCCACAGCACTGACCAGGAGTCAAGATAACAAATGCAAATATCTTTGTTTACTTTTACAGTTATTATTTATTGACATCGTCTCTTCTTCTTATCTTATATCTTATCTTATCTTATATCTTATCTCTATATATATAAAAGTCAATGTTTGTCTGTTTCGCGATAAACTCAAAAACTACTGAACCAATTGGTGCCAAATTTTGCATGTCGCTTTTTATAAACCTGAGGAAAATTTTCGGCTGCATTTTGATTAGTATTTTTGGCTATTTCTTTTTTTTCATTTGAAGAACTTTTTTTACGCGGACTAATCCGGAATGGAATGAATACCTAAATATGGCCATTTTTTAAAGCATCGGTGGTTCAGTGGTAGAATGCTCGCCTGCCACGCGGGCGGCCCGGGTTCGATTCCCGGCCGGTGCTTCGCCCGGGTTTTACCCGAGTAAAGGTTTGTCTAACGAATCTCTAGATAAAGTGAACATTTTTTCCCGGTCCCTTGAAAAATACTCGATAAGTTGAATAAAATCAATATTAATTGGTTCCCTCGGTAATTGGAAGTTAAAGGAATAGTATCTTGCCTTGGAATTGTATCATTTTTCTTGTCTCAAATAAATTGCCGTGTCATCCTGAATTTTGTCTTTCCTAATTTTCTACATTACAAAATCATCGTATCATCATGATAATATTTAGAGCAGATTGTTGAATTATAACAGATAAATTAGAATATTTATCTTGATTATTTTAAAGCGAAAAGTTATTTCAAAAATTTTATTTGCTAGAAACCTTCCCAGTACTATACTAAATAACTTCCCAAAGTTTCATGGCGTTCCAATGAGTGGTTTGGTCAGGCATAAAGGACAAACAGACCACACACACATACATTCATTTTTATATATATAGAAGATAATATAAATATATATTATTATATCAACTATATACCTAAACACTAATATAATACAATTTATGCCATCACACACACTTTTTTCCTGTAGTTTATGTGTTACTTCTGTATTGCTATTCTATGGCACTTCTAATATTTATTATTGATGTACTTTTAGTATGAAGGAAATTGCACCCAAGGGATTTCTCGGGCGAAGCCGGGTCATTCGCCTATATTAATATATATAGTCACGACCGTCTGCCGTGGCCTCTGTCACGGATAATATACAGTTATCATCGTCATGCGTTCTTAATTCTTCACCGTTTGCTTTTGGTTCAGTGGTAGAATTCTCGCCTGCCACGCGGGCGCCCCGGGTTCGATTCCCGGCCGATGCATTTTTTTTTTTTTTTACAATTTTTAAAACTCATTTATATATTATACAAGAATGACATCCACGGCGCCAATTTATAATTGTAACGAATAGTATTTGAATAAAAGCATTTAATCGGGTAAACCCCGGGCGTTGCCCGGGTCATTCGGCTAGTATATATATAAAAATGAATGTTTGTATGTATGTCCGGTATACAAATTCGCAGTAGTTCACAAATTCAAACCAAAATTTCCATACATTGGTAAAAAATACGGGGAAGACGATAGGCTATTTTAAAAAATATATAAATCAATTATTAAAACTATATATTTTTATTCAGAAAATGATGATGACGATATTGCTGTATCATGTTTGATTATCAGCTACAAAATTATATCGGGAAAATATTAATATCTCTATATATATCAAAATGAATGTTTGTATGTCTGTCTGTATGTCCGGTATACAAATTCGCAGTAGTTCACTAATTCAAACCAAAATTTCCATACATAGGTAAAAAAATACGGGGAAGACGATAGGCTATTTTTAAAAAATATATAAATCAATTATTAAAACTATATATTTTTAGTCAGAAAATGATGATGACGATATTGTTGTATCATGTTTGATTATCAGATACAAAATTATATCGGGAAAAATTCCAAAAAGCAGAGACCACGGGTGAAACCAGTTCATTATTTTGTACGCAGGAACAAATTTCTAACAGAAAAACATTCATTCGAGCAGAAAACAAAAGCCAGATCATCTTCCTATAAAACTATCGCTTCTCAGACACAAAGTTTGGAGCGGGACGTTTCACAAGAGTGACATCCACGGCGCCAATTTATAATTGTAACGAATAGTATTTGAATAAAAACATTTAATCGGGTAAAACCCGGGCGTTGCCCGGGTCATTCGGCTAGTAGGTCTATATATTAAAAACATTTCAAAATTTCAAGTAGGTGTATCTCAGAAATCTTGCGTGATAGAAAAAACTAATGGTATATTTGGAATCAGCACAAAGAGTAAAATTTAGATAAGATTCTGTTTCTTTTGGGACAAAGAAAAATATTTTTTGATAAACAGTGTAATGTAATAAGGTTTATGCAAAAATGCTTACGTTGTTTTCATTTAATCTGTATTTATCCCAATACTGGCTGTCACGCTGTCATGGGTGATGGAAAATTTCTGGTTCTATTTTTGAGTTTAGCATGAAAAGTTACACTAGAAACACCATCAGATTCCCTTGGACAAAAATGTTGTTGAACAGTGTAATTTAATCTATATATATATAAAATTGAATGTCTGTCTGTATGTTTATACTCTATAGATTCAAAAACTATACATCCAATCGCCGTGAAATTTTGGGATTATATTAGGTATATCCCCGGGAAGAGGTTTTTGAAAAATAATTTCTTGAATATCCTTAGAGTTATTTGCAGATTTGTAGATTTAACTCGCAAGCAGCACACCCATTGCGACGGAGATAACAAGTTTTATAATCTATAAGTTTGATTACCAACAATTTTTTTTATCTATAAGTTTTATTATCACTAAGTTTAAAGATTATTTATCAAACGTAAAATTTTCTACCTATTAATTGCGCACAAGTCAAAGTTAGTTTTATCATTTATCTACAACATAAACAGGGTGTACCAGGTAAATTGGGAATTTCAACAATGGTATTTTAACTGAAATTTTTTGCAAGTAAAAATTAAAATATCCGAATGAAATTTGACACAGTAGTAGATAAAAGGATATAGTTTTTATTTATTCAATGTAGTTTCCATTATTAGCTACAACAGTCTCGAGGCGAGTGCGGAATGAAGCACAGGCCTTGGCGACGATGACCTTGTCCATTTGGGTCATCACCGTGTGAACTGCTTTCTTGACAGACTGGATGGTGGTATGAGGAGCTTTGTTGACATCTCTCTCAACAACGCCCCATACATAGTAGTCGAGGGGATTGCAATCTGGAGAATTAGGGGGCCAAATATCAGGACCCCAGTGACTAGGGACGTTAAGTGTCAGCCACGATTGTGTCTTTTTTGCCTTATGGGCTGGAGCTGAGTCCTGTTGGAAGACATACTTCCTTCCTGCGGCCACCATGTCCATCCAAGGCTTCACAACGGTCTCCAGAACATTGATGTAGGTGTCAGCGTTCATCCTAAGGCCCTTCTCAAAGAAATGGGGAGGCATGACATCACCTTCACTGCTGATAACGCCAAGGACCATTACGGAGGCAGGAAATTTCGTGTGCATCACGACAGGTATCTCTGAGGGGTCTTTACAGATCCAGCGATCATTCCTGGGATTTACCTTTTGGTCCACGTCAAAGTTCTTTTCGTCAGAGAAGAACCTTAGCATGCCAAAAGAGTCGTGTTTCAGGTTGTTGAGGAGGGCAGCAGCCTTTCCTTTTCTGTTATTATTCATATTCTCAGTCAGCAACTGACCTTTCTGAAGGGCATAAGACTTGAGACCAAGGTCCTCATGGATAGTTCTGACAATTGTCATAGAGCCAACGTCCATTTCCTTGGCTATGGCCCTCATGCTCTTCCCAGGGTTTCCATCAATCTTCTCCTTGACATTTTTGACAAATTCTTCGCCTCTTACCCTGTCCGATCGACGCGAGTGATTTTTCCTTGTAGCTATCCCCTCTTTGTTACTGTCGGCCTCATCAAACTGCTTCTTGACACGATAAATAGTGGTTTTGGGCAACTTAAGAAAATCCACTATCTCTTTGGGGCTCCTTCCGGCGCGCAGAGCAACGATGATGGCAGCTCGATTTTCAAATTCTCGGTTACTCTTCATCACTACACTGCGCACACATGTACTGTTGCATTTTACATGAATATGGCTACGTAATGAAAAAAAAACACGTTTTTAATCAAGTAGTTTTTGTTTTATGGACTGTCAAAGTTAGTCCCAAATTACCTGGTACACCCTGTATATTGGGAGAATAGATAAAATGATGATTTTGTAATGTAGAAAATTAGGAAAGACAAAATTCAGGATGACACGGCAATTTATTTGAGACAAGAATAATGATACAATTCCAAGGCAAGATACTATTCCTTTAACTTCCAATTACCGAGGGAACCAATTAATATTGATTTTATTCAACTTATCGAGTATTTTTCAAGGGACCGGGAAAAAATGTTCACTTTATCGAGAGATTCAAATTTACGAGTTTCAAATTATCAAAATATATCTATTATTTTTTACATATGTTATATTCATATGCCATTTATGTAGGGATAATTTTATTGTTAATTTTCATTTTTTTATTTTTTTGCTTATCCCTAGTACACGTGGTACAGGCCATGATAATCATGGTGGGTAGAAGTAGGCGACTGCTTTTACTGTAAGTGCACCACATGTATACCCATGTGAAAAGCAGTTCGACTTTGCACTTACAAATGTGCCAGAGCCCCGTTTGGTTACTTTGCACTCGCTGGTGGGGTTGGACTTTTGCAAGAATCGGGGGCCATTGGAGCATTATTTTTTTAAACATAAAAAAGTGCCCAATGCGGGAATCGAACCCGGGTCACAGCGGTCAAAAACCAACGGTTTAGACCATCCTTCCACCGACCCCCTAATTTTCATTTTGATGTATTGTATACATTTGATCATTAATAAATTATTATTTAGGTATTAAAACTGCCTTTTTGTTCAAAGACAGCAACGTTTGAACGGGTACAGCTAGGTGGGGTAGATAATCTAACATAAAGTTATCTTGCCAAGTATAGATTCAGTAGGGATTGGATGTCTTCTAGAATTGTTTTAACAAATGTTCGTTAGACAAACCTTTACTCGGGTAAAAACCGGGCGAAGCCGGGTACATTGGCTAGTAAATTATAAAATAAAGATTGGATTTCCAAGTTAATTTGAGAAAGGGTTACAAAACAAACGAGATGACAAAGATTTCTTTGTTCAAAAAGCGCTCGTTAATTTCGTCTCAAACAATTATAACAACACTTATATTTAATAGGTAATCCCATAATATTATGTTCAAATCAATAAGCTTGAGGGATAAGTCTCTTTTAAAAGAGACTTATCCCTCAAGCTTATTGATTTGAACACTTATATTTATTGAATAATTTCTAATTTATTATTCTTCAAACATGAATTTTAATGGTTTTTCATGAGAGGCCAAAAAAAAAATCGATTTTTAGTGGTCACTTGTTGTTCACGGAGATGGTCGTTAATGGGAGACTCGTGATATTGTGCTTTACAAGGGAAACCCATTCGTGCCTTACAATGTGGTCGCTCATGGGAGACTCTCTAAAATGAACATTGTTAATTTATAAATAGCGGGTTTTATTTAGCTTCGATCGAAATTACCCAATAAAATGAAATTTAAAAAAAAGCAAAATTCATCATTAGCGTCAAACTTATCATTACCATAACTTCAGAAATGTCTTCATCCTCAACCTTGTTATCATAACCTTTTTATCATTTGAAACAAAGTATCATATCATTACCACAACTTTAAAAATTCCTCATAATTAACGTAAAAATTCGAAACTATTATAGACACGTATGATTCTTTTTAAAAAATAAAAAATTTCTACTGTCCTTACTGCAATGGAAAAATTAATGGGAGGGCCTCGCTCATCAGTCGTGAACCCTCCCAGCGGTTTCGCTAGTTTAATCTACCATACCGCTGTTATATTGCATTTTCTATCTTTTTTTTTATAGTGATACTGATGCTAGACTCTTGGAATGGGTATTTTAGATGAACTATGGACATAAGCTTTGAGGACAGCAGAATTACATACATTATCCCTATATATAGTCACGACCGTCTTTCCTCATCGGCCTCTGTCACGGATGCGCGCGCACAGCCGGATTTGAACCAGCGACCTAAGGATCACTGTTGTAACATCTACAGTCCTCCGCTCTGCCAACTGAGCTATCGAGGGATACAAACTGTATGAATAAGTTTACCTTATAAAGTCAACTAATCCTATTTCTACAAAAAATGTACTCATACATATATTATATTATATTATCAACATATATAGTCACGACCGTCTTTCCACCGTCAATTCCTCATGTCACGTATGCGCGCGCATCATCATTATGATCATTATCATTATCTAATGATAATAATAAATATTATTATTATTATATTATTATTATTATTTTATTATTTTATTATTATCAGCATATATAGTCACGACCGTCTTTCCACCGTCAATTCCTCATGTCACGGATGCGCGCGCATCATCATTATGATCATTATCATTATCTAATGATAATAATAATAATAATTATTATTATATTATTATTATTATTTTATTATTTCATTATTATTAACATATATAGTCACGACCGTCTTTCCTCCTCAATCAATTCCTCAATTCCTCATGTCACGGATGCGCGCGCATCATCATTATGATCATTATCATTATCTAATGAAAATAATAATAATTATTATTATTATATTATTATTATTATTATTATTATTATCAACATATATAGTCACGACCGTCTTTCCTCAATTCCTCATCGGCCGCTGTCACGGATGCGCGCGCACAGGGAGGTCACGTGCTCGCCGGCAGCCAACGGGCGCGCGCCGCCGGCATTACGTCATAGATTATAAACACAAGGTAATAAGGCCAAATAAAAAAATAGTTTGTGACAAGGCACAATTTGGATTATCTACTTATATAATTGCCTTATTCTGTCTGTGTGAAGTTCACTGTATGAAGTTCACGGATAGATTTTGGTCAGAATGGATAAAATAAAAAAAGTGTCAAGGGATGGGAATCGAACCCACGACCTTCCGCTTACCGGGCAGATGCCATGACCACTAGGTTACCCTGGACATATTTTTCCGTTCACATTTTTATTTTCAAGACACACACAGTTTGGGGCGGGACGTTTCACAAAAGAGACATCCAAGGCGCCAATTTATAATTGTAACGAATAGTATTTTAATTAAAACATTTTTAAAATATATACGCACCCGGGTAAAACCCCGGGCGTTGCCCGGGCCATTCGTCTAGTCAACATATATAGTCACGACCGTCTTTCCACCGTCATGTCACGGATGCGCGCGCATCATCATTATGATCATTATATCATTATCTAATGATAATAATAATAATTATTATTATTATTATATTATTATTATTATTATCAACATATATAATCACGACCGTCTTTCCACCGTCATGTCACGGATGCGCGCGCATCATCATTATGATCATTATCTTCTATAGAAGCTTCTATCTTTATAATTATGTATATTTACAAAAAGTCAATTCGCTCGCGCCTCTTGCGGTGATAATGAGGGGTAATACCAGCTGACCTAATGTACATGTAAAGTTTGGAGCGGGACGTTTCACGAGAGTGACATTCACGGCTCCAATTTATAATTGTAACAAATAGTATTTGAATAAAAATATTCAATCGGGTAAAACACGGGCGTTGCCCGGGTCATTAATATATAGTCACGACCGTCTTTCCTCAATTCCTCATCGCTGTCACGGATGCGCGCGCATCATCATTATGATCATTATCTTCTATAGAAGCTTCTATCTTTATAATTATGTATATTTACAAAAAGTCAATTCGCTCGCGCCTCTAGCGGTGAAAATGAGGGGTAATGCCAGCTGACCTAATGTACATGTAAAGTTTGGAGCGGGACATTTCACAAGAGTGACATCCACGGCTCCAATTTATAATTGTAACAAATAGTATTGGAATCAACATATATAGTCACGACCGTCTTTTCACCGTCAATTCCTCATGTCACGGATGCGCGCGCATCATCATTATGATCATTATCATTATCTAATGATAATAATAATAATAATTATTATTATTATATTATTATTATTTTATTATTAATATATATAGTCACGACCGTCTTTCCTCAATTCCTCATGTCACGGATGCGCGCGCATCATCATTATGATCATTATCTTCTATAGAAGCTTCTATCTTTATAATTATGTATATTTACAAAAAGTCAATTCGCTCGCGCCTCTAGCCGTGAAAATGAGGGGTAATACCAGCTGACCTGATGTA
The DNA here is from genome assembly GCA_030710605.1 of Cordylochernes scorpioides. Lineage (NCBI taxonomy): Eukaryota > Metazoa > Arthropoda > Arachnida > Pseudoscorpiones > Chernetidae > Cordylochernes > Cordylochernes scorpioides. The sequence continues at coordinate 64,847,958 of CP092880.1, forward strand.
CATATAAAGTTTGGAGCGGGACGTTTCACAAGAGTGACATCCACGGCTCCAATTTATAATTGTAACAAATAGTATTGGAATAAAAACATTCAATCGGGTAAAACACGGGCGTTGCCCGGGTCATTCGTCTAGTATATATATAGTCACGACCGTCTTTCCTCATCGGCCTCTGTCACGGATGCGCGCGCACAGGGAGGTCACGTGCTCGCCGGCTCCCTCGAGCCGGATTTGAACCAGCGACCTAAGGATCACCGTTGTGTTGGCTTCCGTAGGCGTTTCTTACTGGGAAAAAGAAAGAGAGGATCCAATAAAATAATTTAGTAGTGTTTATTAGAACAAAATCATAATAGTGAACAACAAATATAACAGAGAGTACCGTCGTCTTCCGGGTATTCCTTCTACTGGGGAGCTCGGATTCTATATTCTGTGCGTTTATAATCTGTTTATCTGTGGCTCTCTGGTCGGGATGGCGCCTACATTCGGCCATTCCTGGATTTCAATCGTCCTCGATTGAACCTTGCGTTGCAGGAACGTCGTGGGTTGCGTCGGGGGGTATCTTCTACTTCTGGCTCCTCGTCCGGACTTTCTTCTGTAGCTGAGTCATTAATTCTATTTTGTTCTCCTACTGTCCTATCACACGGGTCCTTTCGAAAGATCTGGATCAGGTCTCTCAATTCAGGGTCGGAATGCTGAATCATCAAGATTTGTTCTTCCAGTGTGATTGTGAGGCACACTTCAAGGTTTTTTTCTCCACGATTTCCTCCATCGTGTCTCTAGGGTCGTCGACTGGAGCTCTACTCATTCCGTCTACGTGGGCCATCTTCTCCCCTGGTTTATGTCGGATTTCGAAATCGTATTCCTGAATCAGATTGTACCATCGCGCTATCTGAGGATTTGTAGTCTTCTTCGCGTTCATGTAGACCAGTGCTTGGCAATCTGTAACCACTGTAAACTTGATTCCTACGAGGAACTGACGTAGTCGATCCAAGGTCCACACTATCGCCATCAGCTCCAATTTGCTTGAGTGGTACATCTTCTCGGCCTCTGTTGTCTTCTTGCTCACACAGTAGACCAAGCGCCATTTGCAGTCTTCGTCCATCTGTAGCACCATTCCTGCTAATCCCTCAGCACTCGCATCGCAATGTACTTCTGTCTTGAGTTCAGGGTTGTAATGAGCTAGTACCGGATATTCGACCAGATCCTTTCGTAGTCCTCCAAATGACCTTCGCTGTTCTTCCTTCCATTCAAATTGTGAACCTTTCTTCGTAAGTCTGCTTAGCGGTTCTGCTTTCCTCGCGAAGTCCTTTACAAATCGTCTGAAGAAGTTCGTCAGTCCCAGAAAGCGTCGTATGTCGTGGACATTCTTGGGTTCTGGAAATTCTTCTATCGCCTTGATCTTTCTTGGGCCTGGCTTAAGTCCGCCTGTACTGATGACATACCCTAAGAACTCAACTTCCCTCCTTCCGAACTCACATTTAGAGGGTTTCAGTGTCAACTTCGCTGATCTTATTCTTTCGAGGACTTCCCTCAACCTTTCGATCATCTCCCGCCAATCCTTTGCCGGGATAATCACGTCGTCGAGATAGCAGAATGCCTTCTTGTTCAGCAGCGGACCTAGGACAGTGTGCATCAGTCTTTGGAATTCAGCTGGTGCGTTGGCGAGTCCAAAAATCATCCTTTCGAATTGACCTGTATCATCTGGGGTGATGAATGCTGTCTTTAATTTTGCCTTATCGGTCAGTGGTATCTGCAGATATCCATGCGCCAGATCCAGAGTGGTGAAGAATTTCGCATTCCTTAGGCCTTCCAGAAGGTCGTCTATCCTTGATAATGGGAACTTGTCCTTAACTGTTTGAATGTTGAGTCTCCTATAATCTACCACCAGACGATGATCTCCAGTTTTCTTCCTCACAAGTAGGACGGGACTAGCGTAGGGTGATCTAGTTTCCGTGACTATTCCATTGTCCTTCCACTCTCTGACAATCTCCCTGATTGCTTCGCGTTCACTTGCAGTCGTCTTATACGGTCTCAGACAGACTGGCTTGCTTCCATCAACCTCCTTAATGTCCATCTTGGTGACATCGGTGCACCCTAATTCCTCCATGCCAAGAGCGAAACAGTCTCTATACTCGTTTACTACATCTAGGATTTCTTGTCTCTCTTTCGAAGTCAGAGAATGATTGACGTTGATGTCCTCAGGCAGTATGGGGCGCTTACGTTTCATTTGGTCTTGTCCTTCCCTCTTCTCTTCATTTTTAGTCTGAAACGAATCCTCTGCGACGTCCAGGTTAACAACAATATCATCAAGGTTCAGTAGTTCAACTCGCCCTACACATTGGTTCTTCCTTACTCTCAACTTGCCCTTGCCAGCTGAGATGATGGGTACGGTCGTCTTTCCGTCGACCACTTCCAATAGGGAATCGACACAGGCGTCATCTACTCCTGTGAACAATACATATCCGTCCTTTACCTCGTCTGTGATTGCACTTGTAAAGTTAATGGAGTCGCTCTCCAACTGAACAGTTTCGGTTGCTCTCAGTTCGATGCGACGCGACTTGATTTCTTCTTGCAGATTAGCAAACGGAAATTCGGATGAATAGCCAATATGCAAGTTTTTACCAATTCTGGCGAAGGATACGTAGGGCAGATCTGTCCATGTTCTTCCAATTAATAGGTCATAGGGTTGGGCATCATCGTTGACAATGAATACAGTGATTTCCCTTCCGACGATGCCATCAATCTCCAGGTCGACTGTCGTCTTCCCAACGGTCCTGGCAGCTGGTGCAGTCTGGTTACCGATGCCGTACAGACTAGTCGAGTCTGGTTCGATGTCGACGCTGATCCTCCTTGCGACCGATTCTCTCATTAGACAACTGCTGCTCCCGGTGTCTATCATTGCCTTCACGGTTTCCTTGTTGTCGATCTTGACATCCTTCAAATATACATCTGGCGGGACAGTCTCCAGTCCTTCGACTTCCAGGTTGGCTACTTTTAGTCCTTCTTTGTGTCTTGTGCAATTCCTTTCCTTGTGTCCCGTTTGACCGCATCCTCGGCATGTCAACGTAGTCCTGGGTGCTGGGCAGTCTCTGGCAATGTGTCCAAACTGATTGCAGTTGAAGCACTTCGGTTCTCCCTTGTCGTTTCTGATTGCACGGTTGACCATTCTCCTCAAGGTGTTAGGATACGTTTCACTGATTTCGTTCCTTGCAGCGTCTTGACCCGAAACATTCGTTCCTTGTTTAGTCTCTTTAACTTCGCTTTGGTTGGGGAATCTCGCAGATTTCTGCTGAAACGACGGTGGTATGAGGTGTTTCGCATTCCAATGCGGAGGTCCCATCTCGGTGCGAACATTTTCGTACTCGTCCAGTTTATCCGCCAACTCATCTGGGTTGTTTAACTTGGTCCAATCGTCAATGAGATGATTACGCAGCACATTTGGAACTTTTTTCTTTAGTTGGTTAGTGACGGACAAATCCTTTAGGGCGTCGAAATTTTCCACGTTCATTCCTTCGATCCATTCGTTGAAATATCCTCGCAATTCGAAAGCGAAGTCTCTCCAGGAACCCTTTTGAGATCTCTCGTGCTTCTCGAATTTTTGTCTGAATTGTTCGGGGCTCAACTTGTACCGTTTTAGGAGCAACCTTTTCACGAACCTATAATCGCCGCTTTGTTCTTCTGTTTCCCGAGCGATTAATTGAGTCATTTCGTAAGGTAGCAATCCTAGGAGGCTGAACGCCCATTGGTCTTCATCCAATCCTAGTCGCTTTGCCTGTCTTTCGAAAAGAATTAGGTAAAAACTCAAATCATTGTCCTTCGACTCGTACTTGGGCATCAGTTTACGTATCTCGTAATGTGCGTCATTGCTGGTACTTCGAGACGTATCGTTGTTTCCGCGTGTAGTCTGGATGCGCAGCTTCTCAAGCTCGAATTCCATTACCATTTGTTCTTTTCGTTCGATTCGTTCCCGATCCTCGATTCGTTCCCGTTCTATACGTTCTGCTTGCTCTGTTTGTGCTGTTTGTTCCATTCGCTCCCGTTCTGCTCGTTCTGTTTGTTCCCGTTCCTCGATCAGAGTCTCCAACAGTTGCTTTGCGAATTCTTCTTCGTAAGATTGACTATTCAGGATAAGGCGTTTTAAGTCGACGATCCTGCTCTCTGGCGGTACTACCTCGCCGAGTTCATACGCCAACTTGCTCAAATCGCATTTCCTTACTTTCGCTAAGTAAGTCATGTTTTTCAAAAGGAAAAATAAACAAGGCAAAGTTTTTTTTTTTAAATAAACAAATAAACTGACTAAACCAGATACGTACTGTTTCAATTATTTCTTTCAACGAAATCAACTTTTCTTTGGTAATTTTGAGACAATACCCTTTTTTTTTTTCTTTTTACCGCGATACTTTGCGATAATACTTTTTATTTGTTTCTTCAATTTACTTTAAAAATACTTTCTTTAGAATACTTTACTTTACTTTAAAATACTTTCTTTAAAATACTTCACTTTACTTTAAAATGCTTTCTTTAAAATACTTTCTTTAAAATACTTCACTTTACTTTAAAATGCTTTCTTTAAAATACTTTCTTTAAAATACTTCACTTTAAAATACTTCACTTTACTTTAAAATGCTTACTTTAAAATACTTCACTTTACTTTAAAATACTTTCTTTAAAATACTTCACTTTAAAATACTTCACTTTACTTTAAAATGCTTACTTTAAAATACTTCACTTTACTTTAAAATACTTTCTTTAAAATACTTCACTTTAAAATACTTCACTTTACTTTAAAATGCTTACTTTAAAATACTTCACTTTACTTTAAAATACTTTCTTTAAAATACTTCACTTTAAAATACTTCGCTTTACTTTAAAATGCTCACTTTAAAATACTTCACTTTACTTTAAAATGCTTACTTTAAAATACTTTCTTATCGAGATGATTTTGCAATAATATTTTACCGAGGTGACTTGTAATAATACTTTTAGGAATAGGTAATTAAATTTCGTACATACCATGCAACTCCTCTTACGTTGATCGGTCACCGCGCCACGTCCTTCTCGTTTCCAAATTATTCCAGTGAATCTTCAATTTTCTTCAGGACTATCCCACTTCTGAATTTCTGTTGGCTTCCGTAGGCGTTTCTTACTGGGAAAAAGAAAGAGAGGATCCAATAAAATAATTTAGTAGTGTTTATTAGAACAAAATCATAATAGTGAACAACAAATATAACAGAGAGTACCGTCGTCTTCCGGGTATTCCTTCTACTGGGGAGCTCGGATTCTATATTCTGTGCGTTTATAATCTGTTTATCTGTGGCTCTCTGGTCGGGATGGCGCCTACAGTTGTAACATCTACAGTCGGGTAAAACACGGTGTTGCCCGGGTCATTCGGCTATATATATATATAAATGAATGTATGTGTGTCTGTCTGTCCTTTATGCCTGACCAAACCACTCATTGGAACGCCATGAAACTTTGGGAAGTTACTTAGTATAGTACTGGGAAGGTTTCTAGCGAATAAAATTTTTGAAATAACTTTTCGACTAAAAATAATCAAGATAAATATTCTAATTTATCTGTTATAATTCAACAATCTGCTCTAAATATTATCATGATGATACGATGATTTTGTAATGTAGAAAATTAGGAAAGACAAAATTCAGGATGACACGGCAATTTATTTGAGACAAGAAAAATGATACAATTCCAAGGCAAGATACTATTCCTTTAACTTCCAATTACCGAGGGAACCAATTAATATTGATTTTATTCAACCTATCGAGTATTTTTAAAGGGACCGGCAAAAAACTTCACTTTATCGAGAGATTCGTTAGACAAACCTTTACTCGGGTAAAACCCGGGCGAAGCCGGGTACATCCATACAAGAATAATGATACAATTCCAAGGCAAGATACTATTCCTTTAACTTCCAATTACCGAGGGAACCAATTAATATTGATTTTATTCAACTTATCGAGTATTTTTCAAGGGACCGGGAAAAAATGTTCACTTTATCGAGAGATTCGTTAGACAAACCTTTACTCGGGTAAAACCCGGGCGAAGCAGGGTACGTCCGCTAGTAAATACAGGGTGATCCAAAAGTCCCGCACAACTTTAAAAATTAATAACTCCGCGAATATTTGCGCTAGAGCAATGCGGTAAACACCATTGTGTTCAGGATGCAATGGGAATTTTTATGGCAAATAATGAAAATTTCGAAATTGAATTTAGTTACAACTTTATTCGCTAGATGGCGCTCTACCAGAATCAGAGATTCAGCGGCCAAATTGTTTGATAAATTGAAAAGTATAACTGAACGACACGTATTTTTCCTTTTTGAATACCAGGAAAGAACCCTAATAATATCAAATGATAAATTAATAAAACACCATTTCGCCAAAATTTAGAAGAAATGGTTAACGATTTTTAAATACAATCTGAGATATGTAAAATATGTATATGCAAATTAAAACATATAGCAAAAAAAAAACTGATATTTTAGATGCTGGAATCCTCTCGGCTATTTAAATTTCGAAAATAATAATTTTCTATTTTTTAATTCAACTCTCTCTCAGTATCGATTATATTTATTTTAATTCATTTGAAAAATATTTATCTATTTCTGATGATTTATTTTACTCTGGAATGCCGTTGTTGTTTTTGTCGTGTCCAATAAAGAGCCTCAGATGTCTTCATGCATCTCTATCACAGCAGCAGCAGCATTGTCCACTATCTTGGGTGTGTAAAGCAGCTGCTCTGGGTCTATGTCAATTTTCTGCAAGGCTGCGGGCATGAGAATATGTGGGTAGGTGTTAGTTCCACACCAGGACAGTTGTTGCATGTTCTATAGGTTCTTGTGCCATCAGGATGTATTGTCATCCTTTATAATGTTTTGTTCTAAATCTTGTTATAGTTTTGTCATTTTTCTCTCGGAGTTTATTTCACATTTTGATCTTTTCTTATTTTTTTGTTTAATTATCTTGTATTTTGCAAAAGCATTAGCGTCAAAAAATGACATTTGTTCTTTCCTTTGGCTCAACTTTCTGGCTTCCTTTGCAAATTCAACTGCCATTTCATTACCCCCGATCCAAACACTGGCAGAAATCCATTGTAGAATGCAGTTATTCTCCGATGATATCAGTTGAGTAAGTAATGAGTGTATTTTCTGCGTGATTCTAGTATTGCCCTTCTGAATTGCTTCTAGAGCGGATCTGGAGTCGCTGTATATTATAATTCCTTCTGCTTGATGCAGGGATGGTTGGTTAAGGCATACATCAAGAGCTTTCCAGATAGCTGTCAGTTCACAAATGAATTTGACGAAATCTTTCTTGCTCCTTCTTTGATTTTGATGTATGTTCCATCTTGCAGTATTATGTTAATTCCAGCCCCTCCATTACTTATGGTAAGGTCTGATGATCCATCTGTATATGCTGTTAAATAATTTATCTGATCGCATAAACCAATTGTGTCAAGTCCTTTCTTTTTAAGTATGTTTTTGTTCTCTTTTTTTTATTGCAGGGTTCATTCAGGTTAAGATTGATGATTACATTTGATGGCAATGGGGTAGGAAATATTGGTTATTCTCGAATTTTAAATTCATTATGTTTCATATTTATGCTCTTTCTAATATTGTTGTCGTACTGAAGTGTTGAAGATCTTTTGAGCCTTACTTTTTGTGCCCAATTTAAATAGATTCTATGGGATATGTGTTCGGTTTCTTTAGTTTTTAAGCTATTGGTGAATTTTATTGTTTTTAATTGTCTTCTGCTTTCAGCCTTTCAAATAATTTCTACACTCGATCAAAAGCTGAGGTCATATCCAGGAATACGGCCGTTGTCTTCTTTGGCGGTTTTTCCTAGAAATATATTATTGATTGACAGAAGTAGAACAGTTTATCAGTTGTTCAGTGTCTGGATCTTTAGGCAGTTTGGTGGAAGTTTATTTTATTATTGTTAGTGAGCTAGCTTATGAGCCTTGAGTGGATAATTCATTCTGTTATTTTACAAAGTATGCTGGTAAGAGCAATTGGCCGATAGTTCTTGCATTCCTTGGCATCTTTGTTTGGTTTCAGTATTGGCACTATAATTGATATCTTCCAATTCTTTGGTAGTTTACCAGTTTGCCATGAAATCTTCAGTATTCGTAGGAGTTGATTTTTAGCTTCGTCTCCAAAGTGTTTAATCATTTAACCAAATATTAGAGCATCTCCAGGTGACATCTTGGATTTAACTTTCCTATTGATGAGTTTAGCTCATTCAGTGTGAAGGCTCTCGAGTAAATATCTTGTTGATGGTAATTTCTTGCTTGTTTAACTAACCTGTTTATATTATTCTTTAGAGTCTGCCTTCATTCGTATAGCTGGAAGTGCTTGAAAGATATTTAGCAATTATTTCAGCCATCTGTTTGTTCGTTCTCGCTATTCATATCGGTTTGAGTATTGGAGGATTAGTGTTGGTTTTGATTGTTTTATAACCCTAATTATATTCCAGTGATGGCTTTCCTTTTTTGGATCCATTTTTTTTTCGCAGAATTCTGCCCATTTTTCTCTCTTGTTTGAATATCCAAATTTTTTGTTCTATTTTGTGACTAATTTCAATGAGTTCCTTTATGATTTCTTCTGTTTTATTTGTTTTAAGAAGTTCATTGATATTGTCTCTCTCTCTGCAATCATTGCCTCGATGTTGTGGTCCTTCCAGTAAGGTATCCACATGTCTTTACGTCTACCTCTAGGCATCGATACTTTTGCAGCTTTGGATATGTTCGATGAGAATTTTCCATTTTTTTGTCAATCGTTCTGTGATTTAATTCTTCGTTGCACAGTTCTTCAAGCTTTTCTGTGAATTTTTTTCAGGTTTTTTTTATCGTGTTGGAAATTCTCAATTTTGAATTTTAGGGTTGTTAAAATTGGCCTGTGGTCACTGATTGCACTTTTCAGAATTTTCCATTGTGTTGTGGGTGCGATGCTGTAATTTATCGCTGTTATGTCTATTGCGGATTCTGTGCCTGTGGACTTGGATAGATAGGTGTTCTTTTCGTTATTTAACGGTATAAGGTCGAGGTCGGTTAGCATGTCCTCAACCTGCTGACCTTTGTTATCCTGGACAGGTGATCCCCAAGTTAGTCTTTCGGCGTTAAAATCACCTAGTATGATTGCGATATCCGAAGACGCTTCACTTAATGTCTCTATCAGGCCTGTATTGATGCTAGTATTATCGTGGTGATAAACATTTATGATTGGAATTGTTTTATCTGTAAGATAGATTTCTATTGCCTGAGCTTCTGTCGTGCTTTCTCTAGGCTTACTCTGATTATAGGCGATTTCCTTAAATTTGATTTCTGGTGTTTTAATCAAAACGGCAAGTCCTCCTCCGAATTTTCCCGGTCTGTCCTTTCGTAGTGTTGTATAACCTTTGATATTGAATCTCAGATTCTGATTCAATTTTGTCTCCTGAGGAAAGTAATATGTACATTGTTGTCACGGAGAAGACAAGTCAGCTCTTTATTTTCCTCTGGGTACCATTTATATTGAGTTGTAGTAGATTGAATTGTGTCCTCGTAGTAGATTTCTCATCATGAGCTCGAGCTGCAGCTCCTGACGCGGCGGTTACCCCGGACGCGGTAGCATTACTGGAGATATCAGGTTTGCTCTTCATTTGAAAATGGGTGCCGTTGCAACGTTAGTCACCTTGGAAACGAACCATAATTTGGTCAAATATTCCAAAGGTCCAGGGGGGACCGCAAGGAGGTGTGGTCGGACTTCTCCCCTTACCCCTGGAATGCCGTCACTAGAGGATAAAGCACTCTTGGTGAATTTTTTAAATTGTGATTCAGAATCTGCCACTGAAGGTTTACGAGCTTTTCGTTCCTTTAAAGATATTCGAAGCGGTAAAGGACCAATGAGTTGCTACTCTCTAAAGCGATTGATTAAAAGTTTTGAGGAAACTGGATCTCTGGAAGCAAAACCTCGGAGTGGAAGACCATCGACATGCAAGTCAGTGGCTGTTACGGTTTTGCAGAATGCTGAAGCTATTGAAACGTTATCCACGTATGGAGAAGTAATGGAGCTAATTCGTATGGAACAGTTTGGAGAGAACACACATTTAGAATTTTTCTATAAAAATACCCTAACAAAATTCAAAGTTTTCACGAGTTGAAAGTCAGCGATTTTGAGAAGCGTCAAGAATTCGCTGCATGGGTTTTCCGGCAAATTGATATTGATGAGAACTGGCTGTCAAATGTTCTAAGAACAGATGATGCTCACATTTATCTAAAGGGAGAATTTAACATTCAAAACTGCCTTATTTTGGCAACAGAAAACCCTAGGAATTTTACAGAAATACCACTTCATCAGCCCAGAGTTACAGTTTTGTGTGGGTTCACTTCTTCTTTTATTATTGGGCCATTTTTCTTTGAAAAATAATCAATGGAAGAACTTTTAAAACCGTTTTTGTAACTGGTGAACGTTATGTTCAACTTTTGAGGGAAAAGTTTATTCCCATATTGCAGGACAGACAAGCACTAAGCAAAATAACATTCATGGATGATGGAAGACCTCCTCATATCTCCCGCAGTGCCAAACAATTGCTGAAGGATACGTTCGGTGAAATTCGTTGATAAGTCGCCACTTTATATACCAGTGGCCTCCAATATCACCAGACTTGACGCCTTACAATTTCGGTTATGGGGGTACATTAAGTCGCGTTTTTATCGATGCCGGCCTACCACATTGGCCATGTTGAAGGCTTCTATCAGATGGCACGTTTTATAAATTCCAACTATTTAATTGTGACCATTCTGTTATCTGTCGTCTGCAGGCGGTGTTTGAGAATGAAGGGCGCAACTTGAGCAAGGATTGTGACCTAATACAAGAGAGAAGGCAGTTACCTCATGTGTTATATTTTGCAGCTCTTTGTTTTGGGTTATGGGAATAATAAATGCTGTCCTCACATCTTGACTCTTTTTTTTTTCTGTGAACAGTAATTTTTCTGTTTGTCATTTGCCCACATCTTATATTATGTCGTGCAGGCCAAAGTGTTATAACTTCTCGAATAACACTGGTATACACAATTTTACCGCTTATGTTTAGTTTACCGCTTTTCGCTCATTAGAAGAAATGGCATAAGGAATATTCTCTGTATCCCCCCCCCCCCAACTTTAGAAATTTTGCGCAAAAAATAATACAAAATGATTTTACTACCACGTTTTCAACGCAAAAGGTCGATTTAAAAATGCCTTTTTTTAGAGGATACATTTTCAAAATTATGTACAGTATAATAAACAATGATAACATTTGACAAGCCCATAGGATATTTGGAATAAAGTACGACAAATATATTTTGTCACTCCCCTCTATATTTCATTTGTTGGATCATGACAAATATCCAGTTAAATAGTCAAGTGTCGCCAATTAGTCAAGAAACTATACATTTCATATAGCACGAAATCCTATTAGTAGTGCCATCATAATTTTTGGTACTATATTAACATTTCAAAAACCGTGTATTGATATCAGTAGTTAATTTCAAACATTCAATCTATTTCACAAAACTCCATCTAAAATATAAATATTTTTTGCTACATGTTTTAATTTGCATATACCTATTTTACATATCTCAGATTGTATTTAAAAATCGTCAACCAATTCTTCTAACTTTTGGCGAAATGGTGTTTTATTAATTTATCATTTGATATTATTAGGGTTCTTTCCTGGTATTCAAAAAGGAAAAATACGTGTCGTTCAGTTATATTTTTCAATTTATCAAACAATTTGGCCGCTGAATCTCTTATTCTGGTAGAGCGCCATCTAGCGAATAAAGTTGTAACTAAAATCAATTTCGAATTTTCCATTATTTGCCATAAAAAATCCCATTGCATCCTAAACACAATGGTGTTTACCGCATTGCTCTAGCGCAAATATTCGCGGAGTTATTAATTTTTAAAGTTGTGCGAGACTTTTGGATCACCCTGTATATAAATCCAAGAGTCTAGCATCAGTATCACTATAAAAAAAAAAAGATCGTAAAATGCAATATAACAGCGGTATGGTAGATTAAACTGGCGAAACCGCTGGGAGGGTTCACCACTGATGAGCCAGGCCCTCCCATTAATTTTTCCATTGCAGTAAGGACAGTAGAAATTTTTTATTTTAAAAAGAATCATACGCGTCTATAATAGTTTCGAATTTTGATAACAGATGGCGCGCTAATGCATCATAACGTAAAAATTATTATTATTATTACCATAACCTAACCTTTAAAAAATTCCTCATCATTAACATCAAAATGATTATGATTATCATAACCTAACTTAAAAACCTTTTCATAATTTGAATCAAAATGACCATATTGTTATCATAACCTTTATGAAAGATTCTCCATGATCACCAAAGAGAGAACAATTAAGTGACCCACCAGGGTAGCGTCTGTCTCCCATGTCTTAGAGAACTCCAGGCAGTACCTCGATGTACAACGAATTGACCGCTGAAATTTCACAGGAGGCCTCACACATCGCCTCAAATAAAACCCCCTATATGGAACATTGTCTTTATAGAGCCGTTGTGGACAACCTGAGTAGCTTTCTCTTTTTTCGCAAAATATGTAAACTAAATAGCGCGCCAATCTGGTATTACATATTTAACTACAGTTAAACCTGTCTATAGCGCTCCCTCTAAATAGCGCCTCCCTCTCTATAGCGCCCGATTTTAAATAGGTAGTACGATGCGATTTACATTAAAAGTGACCTGTCTATAGCACCCCCTCTCTATAGCACCCTATTTTGGTGAGTCCCAAGAGCTATAGACAGGTTTAACTGTATATATTATTTAACTATTTTTTAACGTAACCAAAATCTACTGTCTTAACTGCGCATGCTCCGCCGTCAGGATTTGTTAGAATTTAAAAAAGGAAATTTCAGTTTCAAACTATTCAAATTTCTTATAAACATTTTTCCAGACATTTTTATATAAGTTAAAATTGTCTACTCGTATGTGTGTGCATAGTCTCTCAATAACACTCTATTGAATCTGGTGTGTTTGCCCCTTTACTTGTGTTTTTATCTTCAAGTTTTCACAAATGGAATTTAAAGATAACATTTGTATATAAGTTTATATATATTTTCCTTGAAAATACTAGCATTCAATTTGCTTAAATTATTTACCAGTTACCAAACGTAACGTTTTTTTTTAAGTCAAAATGTAAATATTTTTTAAAATTAAAAAAAAAAATCGTAGATTTATATATTTAAATAATCATCATTTTTTATTTTTTATTTCTCAACCTTGCGTGCTCAAATAGCTCGTGTTTCAAATAAGTAAATTGATTTAAGAATATTGTTAAATTAAATAATCATCATTTTTTATTTTTTATTTTTATTTCTCAACCTTGCGTGCTCAAATAGCTCGTGTTTCAAATAAGTAAATTGATTTAAGAATTTTGTTGAAAAATAATTTGAGACAAACCCACCAGCCAGAATGTCGTGTGCTACGCTCAAGAGACGCATAGACTGGGACCCCCTCGATGTCCCGATAAGTAAACGACGTCGATGCCTGCTTTCACCCAATAAACCGCAGGTGAGCGCACAGCCTTCTCCGTTCGGACAAGTTGCCACAAAATGGACTTCGAAGGAGATCGAATCTTGCATTCGCAGCGAGGTGAAGAAGCTAGAAAGACAAGCCAAGAAACAATTGAAGCCCCCAGCGTCACCAGAAAAACCTCTCTTCACCTACCGCCAGATCGGCCTCCTCAGCCAGCGGATCGTCCAGGAGCGGGAAGCCGAGATACGAGAGGAGTACGACCAAATCCTCAACACCAAGTTGGCGGAGCAGTACGACATGTTTGTCAAGTTCACTCAGGATCAGATCGAGCGGAGATATCGGAGAGACGTGCTGCCCAGTTACCTTTCTTGAACTACCTCATCCTATTTGCATCCCTATTACAATTTATGTAAAAATTACCTATATATATATGCTCTTTATTTGTTATTTGTAAAATAAACATATCGATTTAAAAAGTAGTTTTTTTTTGTTACTTGTATCGATCCCAGTGTAGAGGATTGCCTCAAGTCATACAATAGTCCTAACACCACCGACACCATTGTGTCAGCATATTAAATAAACTACTTCGAAAGGGTTTAAAGAACTCCACTAAATTATTTGGTTGTCTTTTGGATAGAAATATGTTCTGGCGATTTTCAAAAAATACTTCCCACTACAGCAATCGCCTAATTAAGATACAAACTACCCGGCCAGTCTTTTTTTATCCTACAAGCAAAAAAAGAGAAGTGATAATACCAATGTATTTTTTAAATATGGAAATCTAAAATTGTTTTAAATTAAAAAAAACAGCATAGATTATAAAAAATGCTTTGTCATAAATTCCTATTAACTGCAAGACCAACCTCTCTTTTTATCAAAGTACAAACAACGAATTTTTATGAAACTTGATGAAGATTAAGAGCCAATATAAATATATGATTCAATACAGTAGAACCTATATGAGAGGACATTCTGGCTTAGAGGACACCTCTCCCTACAGTCTTCATATCTCCAAAAATGACCATTTTACCAATTGGCTGCTCTCCAGTATACCTCTCTCTAAAGGGCACTTTGGCTCTGCAGCTAGGTGGAGTTATGTAGAAGATATAAACAGAGAGAATATATAGGAACAATCTTCCAAAGCTTATCTACGATGTAATGAGTTTGCTCACCTTTGTCGTTCAAAGATAAGAACGATTATCAATTTATCCGTGACAATATATCGAACCTTTGTTTATTCACCAAACTTCTCCGTCATGCCATTCTGGTTAACCTTGGCGTTTTCTCCAGGTTTCTTACAGCGAATATCTTTTTAAAGGAGTCTTCTCAACGACCTGCTGTGTTTATCCCACCAGGTGACGTAATCTGTCATCATTCATTTGTTATCTTGTTTGTTAATCACGTGTCTCGTGAATTTTAATCTTTAAACAAATATTTGCCTGATTAATAAACTTCTAAATTACACAACGTTATAAAACAAGGAGTTATATCCCTGCGTTATTACCCTGCTTTCAGAAGTCCATCCACTTCTGCTCCAAACTTAAGGCACATCAAAGAGGACGTGAAAAGCAAGTCGAGTTCCAGTAAAACTTCCACCGTTCGGTGCCTTTTTGTGAGTAGTAAGGAAAATAGTGATTACTCTTTGATCAAAGGCATTTTTGTGCAAAACATTGTCACTTCAATTAATTTGCATAATTTCGTATTTTGCATATACATTGTTTAATATCCAATATTTTGCATAATCTGCAATTTTTTGATTTTTTTAGATTAGATTATATAAATGAAAACAATTTTTTTTTTCATTTACTTTTTGAAAAAAATATTGCCAAAAAGAAAAAAAAAAGCTATTGTTTGATGTCCTATTTCAAAGAACCCCACCCTGTATTTAACACAATGACTATAATTGAATAAACCAATGAAATATTTCGTTTTAAAAGTAGATTTTGCCATGTTTCTGCCATCCTAAGGGCCATCTATGGATAATTAAGTTATTTGCCGGAGAAATCAGAATGAAAAATATTTCACCTTAATAAATCTTCAAAACAACAAGAAAGTTAAATATTGCAAAGTAAAAAAACGACGTTTATTGAAGCAACAACAAAAATCACTTCATCAAAAGCTTCATTTGGAGAGAGTGTCTTGAGACCTGGACTTCTAGAAAGATGATAAAGCTACAGACTTTCGAGATGTGGTGTTTGTGTCGAATGATGCTATTATTATGGACTGGTGATGGTGGCTGACAGGATTGCTCTCCTCTCAGAGCTTCCTTTCTATGGTTAGTCTGTTGATGGTATCGTAGGGCCTTCTCCCGAAATGGCCAGTGTTCAAGAATTCTCTGCCTTCCCTCCAGCTAACCACTCCGAGACAACATGTCCAAACATGCTCCTCCCTCTCAAGGGTCTCCAGAGATTCCACAAGTCAATGGTAGCATAGATAAAATTGTCTCCACAAAAGGCCATATCTCTCCTTGGATCATTTTCAGAAAACCGTCAATATAGAATCCAAACAAATCTTTCAGCATCCCTGACGACCCAGCCGTCAGAAACTACTCCCCGAAGTATAAATAAACTACATATCTGGTACAACGAGGTCGGACAATGTGCTGCTGATGGGTCTTGACAGTCCAAGTTTCTCCATACCTCACCTTCTATGCCTTCCCTTCCCGTAGATTCCTTCAAGCAGTCTGGGTTTGTTCCTACTTGTCGCTAGTTCACAAAGCTAGGGAGATCTGGAGACATTTGACCATTCGAAGAAATGAAATATTTTCAACGTTATTTCCACGCTCTAGTTTAGATTAGGTTCAGATCAGGTTTAATTTCGAATTTGACCAAATCTCTCCAGGTTTTCCTTCACAACTAATGGCCTGTTACATGTGAAACTTCCTTATAACGCCATCCCGCTTATACCGCTACTCCACATATATCTCGAATCCTTTGCAATACATATAACTAATAAACACAACGGCTTCCAAGGATGTTTTATTTTATAATCTTCTCAAGCCGTCGGGTATTACAAACCCCAAAGATCCTTTCTGTCATATACCCCTGTAGAAGGGTTGTAAGGGCTTGAGATAAAGAAAGCAAGAAATCCATCCTTGGAAGACGTCTATCCCCTAGATAGAGATCTATATCACGCCACCGGTATCACACAATTACCACCGGTACAACGAAGCTTTAATTAATATAAATTTAAACCTGTCTATAGCGCCTCCCTCTCTATAGCGCCCAATTTTAAATACGTGGTACAAAGCGATTTACATTAAAAGTGACCTGTTTAAATCACCCCCTCTCTATAGCACCCTATTTTGGTGAGTCCCAAGAGCTATATGTATATGTATGTGTGTTTCAAAATGACACTCTAGCATACACATCATCTAACGGCATTTTTCAAACACATAGTAGAACAAACCTTTAAAGACATCACCTAGTTACAGAGTCAGAGCGTCCTTTAAAGCGAGGTGTTCTCTTACTGTAGACCAACTAATTGGTAAGCAATGGTTTTTTGATGATGGAAACTGTTCTTTGGTGTCCGCTAGCGCGGGAATGACAGAGGTTGTTCTACTAAAAGGAAATAATAATAAAAAATAGTGCTTCCTACCTCGCAAGAGGTAGTATGACTGAAGAGATTCTCCCCGGACTCTCGACTACTTCTATTTCCATACTACATATGAAAGTATACAACGTGGTACGGCAGACTTTGCGTCGTTTGGACGTCTTGCCTGAGTCTAGTTAGCGTATAGCTTTGTATTTTGGGTGCGCAAGTATGACTCCGCGTTTTTTTTTTTTCAGTTAGAAAATCTAATGACATTGAAACAAAATTATACTAGACATTTATGAAAAATAATTGTAATTGCTAGATACAACATTATCCTATAATTTGGGTATTTTATGGATGCTTTCATTAAAAAAGTTTTGGTTTCGAGGCAATCCATTCATCGAGCCAATTTTCAAATGCTTTGCAATTCTCGAAGCGCTGGTCAACCAGCCCATGTGACATCGACTGGAAGAGGTGATAATACAATGGAGCGATGTCTGGAGAGTATGGCGGGGACATCCCATTTGAAGTCTTTCAGGGTGTCTTTTACCGATTGTGCGACATGTGGCCTTGCGTTGTCATGAAGCTGTATCAACTTGCCATGTCGTTGCGCCTATTCTGGACGTTTCACTGCGGTTTCTTGGCGTAACTGCGTTAATTGTTGTTGATAGCGATGATCAATGACGCCTGGTTGAAGAAGTTCGTAGTAAAGTATGCCGTGCTGATCCCACCAGATGCACAGAAGAACCTTCTTGCCGTGGATATTGGGTTTGGCGGTCGAAGTTTCCGACTGTCCTGGGCTTACCCATGATTTCTTGCGCCTCGGATTGTCGAAATACACCCATTTTTCATCCTTAGTAACAATACGATTTTTCCTTCCTTCTGTATATTTCACATAGCATGCAAACGAAGTGAAACAGCCTGTCGAGTGAGGTTGAGAGAAGCCGCTAACTGTTCTTGTGTTCGAGCATCGTCTTCATCCAATAATGCTTGAAGTTCCTCATCATCGAACTTTTTTGGTGACTTTCCGTGTTCCTTGTCGTTGGCGTCAAAATCTCCAGATTTGAATCGTTCAAACCACTCTTGACAGGTTCTTAATGAAGGATCATTGTTTCCATAGGCGCTATATAGAGCATTTGATGTGTTTCGGTTGCGCTTTTCCTGAGGTTGAAGATGAAAAGCAAAGTTTCCCGCAAATGAGACTTTCCAGGCACTAAAGTAGACCTCTAAAGAGCTTAAAATAAAAATTCGCCTAATATTTAATGTCAAGTATTACATATGAATAGCTAGTGTTTAAGACGCAGAAGTCGATGCAAATCAAAGCAATAGGGAAAAGTTTGTTTATGCAAATTTTTAATGAAAAGCGCGGAGTCATTTTTGCTCACCCATGCTGAGGTTTATTATTATAGTTTTATGAGCACGTACAATTTTCAGGGTAATTGGCGACTCCAGAAACCTGGGTTATATAGCGGTAGGGCACTGACCCTCACAAGATCCCCACGTTTCCAATATTGGCAGGTTCAATTTTTTTTTCTTTAACGGCAGTAGAGCTATCCCGACATTTTCATGTCATAGCGTGGTTGACAGTGAGTCATCTCAAGATGTTCAAAATTTGCTGAAACGTCTTTATAAATAAAATATATTTCACTGGCCAAATGAACATTTTAGAACAAATGCGTTCAAGCCTCCTCTATACCTGCCCTAGACAGACTTACATTGTCTTATTTGAGAAAACAGCACAAAAGTGAAATTGTACTGGGAACAGGTTGACATTTCTCGGTTCTGTTATTCAAAGTGGCTTGCGCCATCTGCCGTAATAGGTATCAACTAATTTTTAATTATTCCACAATTTTTTAAAAAATGAGCATTTGGCCATTAATCTGGAATAATTCAAAATCAACGATTAGTTAATTCCGAGAGATGGCGCAAGCCATCATCAACTTTCAGTTGCCCGATCAAGAGAGGTTTTTATCTTAATTCTCTAACTTGTTTACCCCATCAGTGTATTCCCACACTGCACATTTGTCGTGGAACTGATGAAAACATTAAGACGCCTTAATGAGTTAACATTTTAGTTTAAATAACTTCCCTCCACACACGTTCGTTCTGTGCAAACACGCGCCTTGCTATCTGCAACATTTCGTACAATTTTATAGATACCAAAAGAGACATTTCTCCCTTTGAAAATATATTTAAGCAATGTAATTGTTTGCCTCTACATTGCAAAATTCAAAGTTGATGATAAAGAATGTATAGCAGCTTTGGCAAATTCAGACCTATATACCATTGTATAATATGTAAGTACATGGAGAATCCTATTACTTTCCTAACCCCTTAAAATTTTATCATCATTATATAATCAAAATGATCATAACCTAACCTTGAAAAGTCTATCATTGGCATCAAATTTATCATAACCTAACCTTATCATTAGCATCAAATTTATCATAACCTAACCTTATCATTAGCATCAAATTTATCATAACCTAACCTTATCATTAGCATCAAATTTATCATTTTATCATAACCTAACCTTATAATTAGCATCAAATTTATCATTTTATCATAACCTAACCTTATCATTAGCATCAAATTTATCATTTTATCATAACCTAACCTTATCATTAGCATCAAATTTATCATTTTATCATAACCTAACCTTATCATTAGCATCAAATTTATCATTTTATCATAACCTAACCTTATCATTAGCATCAAATTTATCATAACCTAACCTTATCATTAGCATCAAATTTATCATTTTATCATAACCTAACCTTATCATTAGCATCAAATTTATCATAACCTAACCTTATCATTAGCATCAAATTTATCATTTTATCATAACCTAACCTTATCATTAGCATCAAATTTATCATTTTATCATAACCTAACCTTATCATTAGCATCAAATTTATCATTTTATCATAACCTAACCTTATCATTAGCATCAAATTTATCATTTTATCATAACCTAACCTTATCATTAGCATCAAATTTATCATTTTATCATAACCTAACCTTATCATTAGCATCAAATTTATCATTTTATCATAACCTAACCTTATCATTAGCATCAAATTTATCATTTAATCATAACCTAACCTTATCATTAGCATCAAATTTATCATTTTATCATAACCTAACCTTATTATTAGCATCAAATTTATCATTTAATCATAACCTAACCTTATCATTAGCATCACACAATCATCATTATTATCATCAAGTGATGCAAAGACGTACAATGAATTGACCCCAGCAAAAAAAAAAAACGAATATTACCAGAGACGTCACCTCTCTGGATCAATTTGAAATTGCGGGAGAGATATATATACCATGTTTGTTGATAAATATATATGGACATATATATAAGGAGAATGTTCGCTGTATTTAATATAGGCTACATCGCGCGACAATTCCTTTGTTGTCAGAACCACTGGGGAGAACAAACAAATGTACAAATTAAACACAGGGCGAGATCTGTATGGAACTAATGATGCACGAATTTTACTTTTCAAATTGAAAACACAATATTCAAGTTTATAATACAATATAATGTGGCTTATGATTGTAGAACGACATTTGACAAGTTTTACCGCAAATGTTTCTTTTGAACGAAAAATCGTAATTTATTTTAAGGAGAAATAACGACTATTTCTAACTCAGGGATGAAGTATGAAAGGATGAATTGTGAATAGTAATGATAAAGAGGTTCCGTTTATCATGACTCTTCACAATTCATCCTTTCATACTTCATCCCTAAGGTTAGAAATAGTAGTTATTTCTCCTTTAAATAAATTACGATTTTTCGTCCAAAATAAACATATGCGGGATAATTTTCAAATGTCGTTCTACAATGTTCTAGTGTTCACTTTCTAGTGTTCTTAATTACGATAAAAAAAAAATATTTGGAGAGCCAGCAGGCTCATCATTGGTGAAGCTCCCAGCAGTTTCGGCAGCTTAATCTATCATACCGTTTTTTAGAAGCTCTACTATTGCAGTAAGTGAATCTGCATATATATCAGATGCTATAATCTTGCTTATGGTGATTTAATAAAGCTATGTGAACATCATTTAAAACTATTTTCAGCTCAGTAAAGGACAGAAAAGAGGTATGTTTAGAGGAAAAATCTGTGGTTTAATAGTTTAATTTTTGAATCAAATGTATTCCGGTCATGTCTCCAAGTAACACGTCCACGCTAAATTTCCATCTATCCCTTTTTTATATAACTAGAACATAAGCCCGTTCCATGAACGGGTCTAGAGCCAGTTCAAAGCCTTATCAAAGTTTAATCCTAGTTAAGATAAAAATAAGATTATATATGACTCACTAATAGATATTTAACCAATGTAAATAAACGGGAAATCACAAGATACAGTGTTTCCTATAGTTCGTTTTACTTGTATCCATAAAATGTTAACATAAGCCATCCTACATTTTGATCAGAGAACAGGTTGTCTTTTGTTTGATATCGCTATCGAAAAAGACATTCAAAGAATAACAATCAAGACCTGAAATATTTTCGAATATTTCTAATTCATCGAAAAATTCAACAAGAACTTCAAAAAATGCATGAAATTACTGCAAATTGGAAATTTTCAAATATTACTATACTACTTCCACGAAGGTTTACTACCTATTCAATACATCCCCATTTTTATTTGAGTCATATAAAAGCATTTTTATATAATTTGACCATTGCAGAATTTTCACAACTTGCTCACTCACGATGAGAATTCAATGGTATGGAACATTTTTAATTGTGCCCAATATTAAATAACCATGACCCCATTTGATTCAAATTTGCATAATTATTAAATGTGGATCAAAGCTTCTTTTAAAACAATAAAACCTGAATTGTTAAAGGCATGTAAATATTTATTATAGACTAGACGAATGGCCCGGGCAACGCCCGGGTTTTACCCGAGTGCGTATATATTTTAAAAACGTTTTAATTCAAATACTATTCGTTACAATTATAAATTGGCGCCATGGATGTCACTCTTGTGAAACGTCCCGTTCCAAACTGTGTGTTTTTAAAATGTTTTAATTAAAATACTATTCGTTACAATTATAAATTGGCGCCGTGGATGTCTCTCTTGTGAAACGTCCCGCCCCAAACTGTGTGTGTCTTGAAAATATAAAAATGAAAATGTGAACGGAAAAATATGTCCAGGGTAGCCTAGTGGTCATGGCATCTGCCCGGTAAGCGGAAGGTCGTGGGTTCGATTCCCATCCCATCCCATCCCTTTTTTATTTTATCCATTCTGACCAAAATCTATCCGTGAACTTCACGCAGTGAACTTCACACAGACAGAATAAGGCAATTATATAAGTAGATAAGTATAATAATAATAATTATTATTATTATTATCATTAGATAATGATAATGATCATAATGATGATGCGCGCGTTGATGACCAAAATCTATCCGTGAACTTCAGACAGTGAACTTCACACAGACAGAATAAGGCAATTATATAAGTAGACTAGCGGATGTGTACCCGGCTTCGCCCGGGTTTTATCCGAGTGAAAGTTTGCCTAACGAATATTATATATTATGAAGTATAATAAACAATGTTAAAGATTAGTTTTAATTATTAATCAAGATTGTGTGTAAATATGTGAGAAAGATGTAATATCGTTGTTGTTTTCTTGGCCGACTGTTTTACATATGGTGTTATCTTAAAATTGCTTGTTTTGAATTTTTTTTTAGATTGAGTTGAATGAATTGCTGAATTTTTTTTGTATTTATATATAAATAAAATTAACTCTGTTGATTTTTTTTGTATTTAATCGATAACAGCGAAGTTACGCATGTTAAAGTTAGGAAAAATATTTTGATGTTAAGCAAAACCTGCTCCATCTCGTTTTACATAAATGTTGAAAATTTGGTCGAAATTGATGCATTGTAACGAAAGTTTTTAGCGAACACCACTTATGAAATTTGCATTTTATTAATATAGATAGATAAGTATAATAATAATAATAATTATTATTATTATTATCATTAGATAATGATAATGATCATAATGATGATGCGCGCGTTGATGACCAAAATCTATCCGTGAACTTCAGACAGTGAACTTCACACAGACAGAATAAGGCAATTATATAAGTAGATTTTAAAGATGATATTAATGAATATATATACATGATAATGATATTTGAAGCAAATTACTTAATTATAACAGATAATATTTATTTTGATTTGTACCAGTTTTTCTGCTTGTAATTTCAAGGCGTTATGAAATAGAAACCAGAAAATTTTCGGATTTCTTTCTCCATTTTCAGGTCATGAACAATCGCTGTAAAAAATATCATGTCTAAATTCCCAGCAGTTTCAGGGTTAAAATCGTGCATAACAGATATCGTGTTTATATAGAACTAGCCGAATGACCCAGGTTTTACCCGATTAAATGCTTTTATTCAAATACTATTCGTTACAATTATAAATTGTCGCCGTGGATGTCATTCTTGTATAATATATAAATGAGTTTTAAAAATTGTAAAAAAAAATGCATCGGCCGGGAATCGAACCCGGGGGCGCCCGCCACTATAATATATAAATGAGTTTTAAAAATTGTAAAAAAAAAAAAATGCATCGGCCGGGAATCGAACCCGGGGCGCCCGCGTGGCAGGCGAGCATTCTACCACTGAACCAAAAGCAAACGGTGACAGAATTAAGAACGCATGATGCTGATAACTGTATATTAATATTAACGATAGCTCTCTGTCCAACAAGATGAATGATATATAAATATGATAAGCATGATGAAGGTAAACCATTGTCCGTGGCATTCCTGTATAGCTATAGGATAGTTGGTGGTGTATTCTGTATTGGATAATTAGAATAAATCGAGATCAAGAGTTCTCTACACACTCGGGTCAAACTGCACTCGAGGGAAAACCCAGCCATTGCCCGTGTTGTTCATCTACTATATAAAATTTGTATATAAAGATATTCATAAAATTTTGATATGTGAAAAATGTATGCGTCATTAGATATATAAACTATTTTCGGCACTTATTTTTCTATTTATTACTACAGCCCTCTAAGATTATGTCTCCATATAGTTCGTTTAGAACATCTTTTCCAAGAATTTATCTTCAGTAGCGGATATAAAAGCAAAACATCCCAATATGCAATTTCAGAGCGGTATGGTAGAATAAACTGGCGAAACCGCTGGGATGGTTCACCACTGATGAACCAAGCTATCCCATTATATTTATCATTGAAGTAAGGGCAGTAGAATTTTAAAAATAAAAATACGCTCTTTGCTATGAATAGTTTAAATTTCCGATGCTTGTGTGTAATGTGAGATAGAAAGATAGAAAAGGTTTGTATGTAAGGTTTTAAAATATTTTTTACAAAATTAATAACAAATTGGGGTTACGTCACAATTACCCGATAAGATTTTTACATAAAGCAAATCTATTCGTATTTATTATGAATTTTAAGTAGATTACTGGATTTTGTGTCTCAGTCTTGTGAACAACAGTCGACCAATTATGGCTGTGGATAGATCCTCTTGGAGGAGGCTGGTTGAGGAGGTACATCAACCTTCAGGATTAAGTCTTCTTTCTTATCTCCACTCAATCATATTAGGGAATCAAGCTTGTAAAGCTTAAGACTCTAATTCATCTGAAATGATTAAATAGAACGCCTCAAGCCGTGTCACATGTTGGTCTCAGTTGAAGATGCGGTATTTATAAAGAAAGGTTCTAAAAAAGCGTTTGACTTCCACGCCATGATGTCGCAGCCAAATTTGCATGACGACGGAGGACACAAAGGAAGAGAGTGTCGCGGGAAGATCATCACATGACAAGAGCAGAATGGGGCGTGACAAAAACCCACGTAATTGTTCCCTGTCGCAGGACGTGGAGGGGGAGCTTTCACACCTTGTATGGGGTACCTTTTTCAGCAGCGCGCGGGGATTGAAATATGCGCATACGTTCATAGCTGCCTATGCAAATCAAACACAAAACAGTTTACCAGCAAGTGACAAGGCCAGAGAGACAAAAACGACATGTGACTCTTTGGTAACAGCAGTGTCACTTGCAGGGGGTGGGGTACTACAACTAAGTCATTTACAGTTTATACATTCGGATTTCTCCCCATTATTACACAACTGTTTGTTACAATATAAGTTGGGCTATCTCTCGGCCAGGACCTGTGGCCGATGAAAAAATTCCTAAGACTTATGATAAAGAAAATCCAACATTATAAAACCTAATATAACCATGATTTAGATCAAAGAGGTTGGTGATCGACATTATTATGATCTTCCAAAGTTTTCCTCTCAATTGCTGCTCTTTTGATGGTAGGGTCTTCTCCTGCAATTGTCCAATAACTCCAGACTTCCCTTCAACCATCCCTCCAGTTAACCACTCCGAGACATGTCCAAACATGACCTCCTCTCAACCATCTCCCTCTGTCAGTCCATGGTATCTCCATCATTCAGTGATAGCACCACATCTCGAAAGCCCTATTAGCTTTACCATATCTGCCTTTCTAAGAGTTCAGCTATTTGAGGCACATGTACATACGTTCCAAATGAAGATCTTAGTAAAGTGAGTTTTGGTTTCAGGCAGTATGGTTCTACTGTCTATAACGAATATTTTACTCACGTCTCTATAAAACGACTTGTGATTCACAGCACAATTTAGGATTTAAAATCTCAGTTTACCAATACGGCGTCAAATAAGTACAATCCAATTTTAATTCGCAGCTCGTTAAAACTTCACTTTTAGAATAACTGTTTATAACCTCAAAGGAGATTCCTGATATCCAAAATCTCATTTTCAATCACAAACGTCCTGGAGCTGGAACTAAAAAAAGAACAAAATTTGTTATTAGCTGTAGTACAGATATTCAACGAAGAGATCGGAATATTTGTGTCAGGCGGTTGTTGATTTGTAACAATTAAGTTTATGGTAGGATCATACTCCAGGTTCGAATCCGAGATGGTATTAAAGGTCTCCGGCAAAGCAGATACCAACACTATACGCCATCTATCGACGACCATCTCTACAAACTGGTAACAAACATTCCTTTCTCTCCATTTACATCCTATATTTGGCTTTGCTACTTTGTACCTTTTTGGAAAATTCTGAAAAGTCCTTGTAGATCTCATGAAATCAGAGCCCGCCCTGGACTGACAAGGGTCATAGCATGAAGACATGATTGGTGGATGTTTTGAATTTACCAAAGCTGGTGTTTTCTAACTCTGCTCGATTGTAGAGGCGGTCAGTAGGTGGCGCCTGGATTTTGCGTCGATTTTGTCAGGAGAGGCCAGCTTCCTTTTTATAGGTCAATCTTCTCTCTCCAAAAAAATTCTATCTTAATCTTCTTAAAATTAGAAATAATATTAACGCTATTTTAAGATCTCTATAATTTAAACCGTTCGTCAGTGGTGAACCCTCGCCAGACTGTTGAGAATTCCATCTATTCCCGTTTGTTATAGTAAATGGGAGAGAACTGTGTGGGCTATGTGGGCTGTAGACATGGTCTGATACAATAGTAGAGTAGTGTGTGTCTCGCACTGTTGAGCCATGCACCCTTCCTCATTCAATTTTTATTCATTGCAGTATAAGATCGGCAGAAATAGTTTTTCTTTATAAATATGTATTCAGAAAGGAAAAAGTGGGGTTTAAAATGATTTAAAATGTCAGCGACAGATGGCGCTGAGTGGATGATATCTATAATGTCTTTTACCTTTCTTCTTTCCCCCATGAAATAGACAAACAGGGTTAACTACTCCCGCTATATATATACGAGGGAACAGGAGGTATATTAGAAGGTGTGGTGCCTGGAAGAAGATGAAGGAGATGGCCCTGAAGATATAAACATGATTTTAAAAAACAACGTATTAGACTTGGAACTAATCTCTCTCCGTATATATGGATATTCAAATCTACTATAAAATTATTGAGCGTTTAAATTATTTATATTACTTTTCTCTCTAATTATAGTATATATAGTGTGGTAATCAAATGTCTTTTTATATTTCAATATTATTTTAGCTATTGTGCTGAAAATATTTGGCACCCTGTAAAAAAGAACGTTATTGGGGTTAGATTGTTTACCGCGGCTAGTTGTTGTCATACTTTCTAACATGCCGCGCCACCCATATGTCAGAAAAATAAATAACCGTCACGTTATGAGAGCGTTCTTTTTTTCTAATGTTTCTGAACAAAATTCTACAACTTCACCAAATTAATGGTGAAAATTATTGGTCAAAAATTCCTAATATTGACACCTTCAATTTGATTAAGTTGTAGAATTTTGTCTAAAAAAAAAAAAAAAACGAACGAAATAATTAGCACTCTCTCTAAAAATGATTAAATATTCGCTTTTGTAAGAATGATCCTAAACATGATCCTAGTGCTATAAGAACAGAATTCTACCACCAACGATGTTCCACAGATGGTGTAGGACTATGCACCCCTATTTACATACTTCCTGAGGATTACAACCGCGGGCTGACAAATGTTCTTGACCCCAGACAGTAATCCCTTGGGCACACACCAGACATCTGGAACAGCTGTCTCTGGAGATACTTGTTCCAACCTTGTTCACCGTGACCTAGGTCTCTACGACGTTGGGAATATCTCCCAAAGCTACAATTATATATATTTAAGTTATATTTTTATTTAATGCTAGCCGAACTTGACCGGCTTCGCGCGCTCTGGGTTCTATATCCGAATGAAAATTTGACAAAAATTGTCCAATCAAATATTAATTTCCAGCATTATTAATATAGTAATTAAATCGCAAATATATTAATATTGATAATAATATTATTATTAATACTTATTTACATATTGTTGGATGTGACCAGTTTGTTCATTTGAGAAGGATGAAAGATTCTGTAAGCATATGGAAATATTTTTGAACTAATCAAGTAGAACAGACCTTTTCTATTGGAGTGAGCAGTGAGAGGACACAGAGGATTCTCTAATGTCAAATGGTGGAAGGCCCACACAAATAAAAGATATTTACATAGAATAAATAGCTATATTCTTTGGTAAAACGTGTAATATATATAAGCCTTTCCATATTATACACTTACATATAAACTTCATTTTGTTTAGATCAATGTACACTCATGGACAAAACTAAAGAAAGTGGAAAGTATATATATATATTTTTTTGGAGACAGAGGCTGTTCACACTTGGTTATCTCGTGTCTTCAATAAAGGTCACTGTAATATCTTTCAGAGACTTATTGTCCCGATATACATGCTAAAAGGTACAACTTCCTTAAGTCTTGTCCATGAGTGTATGTATATACTAAACCAAGCGAATTCAAAGAAAATTTATTTTTAACGTTTTCTTGGCGCCAGACTCGCTGAGTAAATCTAATTTCATAAGAAGTGACTTTGAAGAATGAAGAAAGAGAGGTGGACGATGTAAAGACTGTTTCGATAGCTTAATAGAAAAGTCTGGAATGTGAAGATAAGAGAATTGCTCAGAACAAGATGATGTTCCACAATGGCTTAATAGAAATGACTGTCTCGAATTAAATGACGAACAAATGTGTTTAGCGAACTGATTCCCCACGCTTTCCCTTTGGATGGATATTTTCAACAAAGCCAATAGCTTGAAAATAAAGATACTTCGGCCAGTAAATCTTTTTATTACCTCGACGTTTCGACAAAAATCTTTTGTCCTCGTCAGGAGCAAACAAAAAGATTTACTGCCCGAAGTATCTTTATTTTCAAGAAATATGAATGCCGGCCAGGCAGCCTCGAACTTTACGAGAAAGCCAATAGCGTGCCATCTATGCTCCCATTAGTCCTGTTTGTATATAAAAGGTGTTCAAAGGTGATGGTCCTGAGGGTTATATTGGAAACGCTCTATAGCATAACCTAGCATAGCCTAGCATTGTCTGGTGCCCGCCCTCACGTACATTGTTGAATTCCTTTACGTCCTCATCAATACTGGGAAAAGACAACCACTCTTATTTTGATTTTCTTCCCGACCTCTCAGTGATTCTCTGTCATCACCTTCCTGTATCTCTATGGTTTAGACAAACCTCCAGCCAGCAAATGTGATGTTTAAAACTGTGGAAAATCGATATGTCTTAGTTTTGATATATATATATATATATATGTATTTTATCGTGTATTCGTTTAACTTTTACTTGTTTCTTCGTAATTTGTGTATGTGCCCGCGTTTCGGTGTATTAGGTCGTCGTACTTTTTGTGTACCAATTCCGCAATAAGTAATGTTTGCCATTGCCAGGATACTGGCGTGAGGGTGAACGTGTAAATTCATGCTACAGTAGAACTACCTCTCTGTGAAGTACAACACCTAGTGGCAGAGCAGAGGTGTCCTTTGAGAGAGTTGCTATTTGGTAAAAATGGCAATCTTGGCGATATGTCCTTTATAGGGCAGTGTCCACTTATGGAGGTAATTCTACGGTATTTCAAGATATCAAAACTCTTTATTCAGACATTATTATCTACATAGCATTATTTACATAGTATTACATGAGTCACAACATTTAGTTCTATCAAGTATTGTTGATTATACAGGAAATTAAAGCATTGAAGCACGATTTTTTTTTTTTACACATAAAACAAATATCCACTATCTTTACTGCGATGAAACAATATTGGGAGGGCTTGGCTCATCAGTGGTGAACCCTCCCAGCCGTTTCGCCAATTTAATCTACCAGATCGCTTCTTAGATCTCTAATACTGTATTGAATACAACAACAACAAAAACCTTTATTAAGACACTATTGTCTTACAAGGGGATTCCCCTAAAAGGTTATATATGTACATGAGTGAGGAGTAAAAGCAATTTAGAGGGGAGGGGGAGAAATCAGCCGTTGTCTGTGGAGTTGTTACTGTATTGAATATACAAACAGATATGCCTGCATATTCGTATGCGTATGCGTGTGAGATGCGTGTATGAGCAGAATCGTCCAATACAGTATTAGAGCTCTAAGAAGCGATCTGGTAGATTAAATTGGTGAAACGGCTGGGAGGGTTCACCACTGATGAGCCAAGCCCTTCCAATATCTTTCATCGCAGTAAGGACAGTAGACATTTGTTTTATTTGTAAAAGAAACATTCATGCTTCAATGCTTTCATTTCCCATGTATATTTCTTTATATATTGGTGATTATATCCAAACAGTAGTTCAATACAGAGAAGATTAGCATGGCCCTTGCGAAAGAATGGCACGGCACAATCGTGGAGCGTTCTAACCGTATTTCACTCCAACGAAGGAACGAGCAGGTAATGGAGGTAAACACGGCGGCGGGACAGATGGGCGAGTTTTTTCCCCCGACTTAGCATAAAAGTTATATCTATCATTAGAATTGTATGTAAACACTGGCGACACCATTAATCCTACGTCCATTGTGAGGAGGAGCAGGCGTTTTAATAGACCCCCCCGGGGGAAGCCTTACACCGTCCGGCATACATCCTGAGCTCTCCCTCCTGACTGGCCGTACTTGGTGGAGGAATGGTATAAGTTAAGGGATAGTTTTCGACAGCCACGACCGAACCCCGAATTAGACACTTTTTTCTAGTAAAAAAAAAAAGCATCGTACAAATTGTATCACCTTTTTGCATATTTCTTACATGGTACCTAGTTGTGTTTATTTCTACAATCTACTCAGTGTCATCTTTCTTATCTTCGGATTAAGAAGACTTCTCCGTCAGCCCATGTTCGCCGACATTAAAATTATTGACAGAAATCCTGGATTCTATTAATAAGCATCTTATAAATGTTTTGCTCCAATGGCCCCTAATTCTTGCCTTGTGCTCTGTTTATATGATAATCGTATCAATTATCATAGATATAAGTAAAACATTTTTTACTCATCCCAAGTACACGTGGAACACAGGCCATGATAATCATGGTGTATGGAGTAGTTAGCGACTGCTTTTACTGCAAATGCACCACTTGTCTTCACATGTAGAAAGCACTTCCACTTTTACATTTACAAATGTGCCAGAGCTCCGTTTGGTTACTTGCACTCACTGGTGGGGTTGTTGGACTTTTGCAAGGATTAGGGACCATTGAGAAGATTTTTTTCTTCCGAAAAAAAGTGTCCAATGCTGGATTCAATCCCGGGTCGTAATTGTGGTAAATCAACAGTTTATACCAGTCGCCCAGCCACCGACCCCCTAAGTTAAACATGTTGTTTCTTATCCCCTTGTGTAAAGATTACACAAATTCCATTCCAAGTTAAACATAATAAAATCAACTATAAGGCTGCTTTATAAATGAATCCACAATATTCATTGACAGATCGATAGATTGAGAGGAAATACCGATCATTTCAATTGTCAATAAAACTTCCACGTCACGTGACCGACCCAATTAACCAATTAGCGGCAAGTAATGGGAGTTTAAAAGGGAGACGGTGGCGTCCATTGATCACCCACAGCTGGGGGAGACGTGTCGCTCGCCCCATAATTAGCCTGCTCCCCCCCCCCCCTCGCTGTGGGGGTGTGGGGGTCATACGTCACTTCCGGTCCGTCGGGCATCACCACGGGGAGGATTGTCTGTCGTTGATGTGAAGAGCACATGGCGACTTAGCTCCTGGAAGTGGTGGCCGTCTTTAACAAACGTCCTTCCTACATTATTCGGCCAGTACTGGTGTTTCAGGAATACTTCCCAATCTATATCAGTCTCATTTACACTCTTGGACAGAATTTAAGGAAGTGGAAAGTTTTTAATGTTGCCGGTCGTCTTTTTTTTTTAAGGATACAGAGTTGTTGGTTAACACTTGGTTACCTCGTGTCTTCAATAAAGTTCACTGTAATATCTTTCAGAGTTATTGTACCGATATACATGCTGAAAGGTACAACTTCCTTAAGTCCATGAGTGTAGACTCTCTTCACCACGTACAGACAGTAAATGAGAAACCGGGTCTCTACCATGCTGTGGTGGAGTGAAGACCAACCAACTAATCGAAGGTGCTCATCCATGTACGGCGATGGTGTGGAGTGTGACAAACCAGAAACCCAAATTTGAAAATTTTTGTACATGGAGGTGGGACTTGTTCCAGCCCTCACACCAGAGCTTGGAAGGTTGTGCACATCTACCTTTCTCAAAACCTATTTAGGATTAGATCCTTCCTGTTTGATCCAACACAGTCTAGGATGGGTTGTGAGGAGACATTTGATGGCAATGTGGAAAATTTCTCTCCCTCTCAAGTATTAAGGGTTTAGGTCGCCTGTTATACACCTTGTAATCCTAGTATAACCACCGTGTGAGAGAGATCAACACTCAAAAGTTCTTGTTTTGTTGTTGCTGTGCCAATAGTGTACTTCCCAGGGATATAGGTCGGCTTTGAACTGGCGTAGATAGTCTGTATTTCTGAGTTAGCTGGTGCTTGTTGTGAAATGATAAATTGTCTTAATGTCACCCCCTGGTTCTATCCCAAGTCCAGTTCCACCAGAGAGTCTAAGTAGCCACCTCTGGTAACTGGTAGTTGGAAAATTTTGTATTTCTTGTTCAATACTCGGAGTGGGTATTACTGGAGGGATGTATGCCGAGAGTTCTTGGACAATTTGGAAGGTAGAAGGCCCTACGATTCCGTCAAAAGACTGGTAGCCATAGAAATGAAGATCTGATAGCCCTAGCAATACTGCTCACTACCTATGGCTTGAGGAGAAATAAAAAGGCATCTCCTGATTTATGCAGTGTTGACGATGACTTGCGTCATCTATTGGAATAAATATCAATTAAAAACGTTGATTTATTTTATTCAAGAATTTTGGCAAAAAGCTACTCTTGGTTTATCAAGGCTACACAATTATGCATTAAGGGTTGGTGACCCTCGTCACATTGGTGCAGGCTGTACAGTAATAAGGTGGTCATAGAGGCTTCCCTACGGAGAATGGGTCAAGAATTAGTGCGCTAAACTATGAGAACAAATAAAACAAAGAATTGGATGCCCCAGTTCAATTTAAAGATATAAATCCCGATTGTGAAAAATTAGCAATTTGATGATTAGCTTCCCAATTTAAATTTGTTTTCTTTCGTTTTTTCGCATTCTCTTCTGTTTTACTAGCCGAGAGTCATATTTTTGGCACCGATTGGAGGGGTTTTATAAGACTTTTTATCAACCTATTTTAATGGAATTTGTGGCCACAACAAATCAGGCTCTCGTGCATAGGGACAGGATCCTTTCTGGAATCTCACTCGGAAGTAGTGATCCGGACAAAGAGCGAGTGAGGGATCAGTGATTCAAAAAAGAGTGGGAGCTCATCCGAACCGATTCTTTCAAAGAAGATAAAAAGTTTTGACTCTTGACTCGGTGCTCTGACTCTCCAGTTGTGTTTGTTCTTCGGGGAAATATTCTTCGTAAATAATAATATCGAAATATGTGTATGTAGATTATATATTATTTAGCTATATATACCCCAGTTTTTGATTCTATAGAGAATTGCACGGTCTCACAACAAATATAGAGTGAAAGAAATTTATTGAGGATTTCTATTATCAAAATATCATATAGAGTTGTCTTTTTTTGGATTCAGACTGGAGCGAGTGGCGAGTTATGAAATAGAAATAGCTCTTTCCAGTGAGTAAAAGGTTCTGATTCGATCCTTAATCAGCAAACAAATCTAATGCAATAGCTTGTTATAAAATTTTTAGATCATCATTATGTAAGGACCAGTCAACAAGTGAATGACTTTGAGATGAAGAGTAAAGCCAGTTCAATTTCTATGTAAATAACACAATTATTACCTTTCCCAATTGGGAGAATCTGTATTGGGCAAGTCCCTAATAAAGGCTTTTGTGTGTGTGTGATTTGATCCTTAATAATTGATAAATGATAAAAATAATTTATTAAATGTTCATTAAAAGGGAGAAAATAACTATTTAAGCCATTGAACAATTGAATTTATAGGAGACAAAACAAAAGCGGCGGGGAACAATCATCGTATACTG
>CP092880.1:64882053-64963190 GCA_030710605.1 Cordylochernes scorpioides
CCTCTTTCTTGGACTCCAGGACTTTATGTAGGAGGTGTTAGTAGAAGGTCTTTGTTGTAAATGATGCCTTGATTATTCTCCCGCTGAACTTGTTCGCTGCTGTCATAGGATCCTAATCAGCCAATAAGAGTTGTTGAGTTCCTTAGTAAAAAGTAATAATAGCCTCTCACACATCTATGAGTATGAGATGATTTTAAAAAACTGATGGTTCAAATCTTGTATCTCCTCTCTTTTTTTTTTCTTACCTTTTTGTTGGTTAAACTAAAAATGTTTTTTTTTTTAAGTCATTGACAAAGCTAAAGGAGGTGGAAAGTCTTTGATGTCGCCGGTTGTCTTTTTTTTTTTTTAGGAGACAGAGTTGTTTACAATTGGTTATCTGGTGTGCCTTCAGTAAAGGTCCATGATAAAAGGTACAACTTCCTCAAGTTCTGTCTATTGAGGGTATTTCCCCCGTAAGAATCTTCTCTACTATTTGACTTCTTTCATCCGTCGAGAATGGACTCAGTGATTGGAAACTTTTGGATATTGTGGTGTAGATTGGATGTTACCTACCGTCAAATTCAGAAATTTATTGGATCGGTGCATAATTATAGGGACTATTTTCCATTAAAATATGACGTTTTTAAAATTAAAATAATTCTATTTTCAGACAAAACAACCGTGTATCCCCAAGAATTACACACCCAAATTCTCCACATTGTGCCCTACCACTTCGAGGAATGTAGTCATTCCGTTATCTCAACACACTCTTTGACGAAGGAACAATCAGCCAAGTTGGACTCGGGCGGTACAACTTCGCAGATTTCAAGTTGGACATGAATGGCGGCCGTGGAAGAGGA
The DNA here is from genome assembly GCA_030710605.1 of Cordylochernes scorpioides. NCBI lineage: Eukaryota > Metazoa > Arthropoda > Arachnida > Pseudoscorpiones > Chernetidae > Cordylochernes > Cordylochernes scorpioides. The sequence goes on from CP092880.1 coordinate 64,882,893, forward strand.
GTGAAGTTTGACAACGGGAATGTTGACTTCAATATGGACGACCTCCGCTAATCATCTCAAAAGTTCGGAAAATGAAGTTGAAGTTGGTGAATATGCTCCGGAATATTCATTTTAAAAATGGTTTATATTGAAGACAAAATCAGAAAAAATAGTTATGCGCCGAGCGAATAATAGAAACGGCCAAACTCGAACGTTCTACCGGGCAAAATCCTAATTCCAATACAATTTACTTTCGAATCGTCTTTTAGTATTTTGGTGTTTTATAAAACCAGAGAAACCTTTCCCTTCGATGTACAAAATGCTAAATTAAAAATTCCATTTTCCACTATATATACAGAAATGTACCGGGATGGGCAAGAACACTCTATAGGAGGAACTGAAGAAAGTTCTGTTTTAAATATCTCCAGAAATTGAGCTGAAGAGAATTCTAAAATAAACATTTCTCTGCCACCTTGGTAACATTTATGTTCAGTTGTCTTATCGCAGTGTTGTATCAGAGGAAGGAGGCATTGTTGTTTATTGCGACACTTTTAAGAACCTCTCTAACGCTTCACTTCACTGGCTTAAATACCTCTTGGTGAATTCGATCGATAGTATGTTATGTAATTGAACCCGTCCCTGTACTGATGAGGGTCATAGCCTGAAACCATGGTATGCGGGTTGTTGACTTTTTCCTCAGGCTATATTTCTTTTGAATTGGTGCCTTCTATGTATTCCCACATTTCTCAGCTATCAACAGGTCATCAACTTCAATGATCCAATAGAAGCTACAGTTCTGAAAACACGCTTGTTCGGCGGTACATATACTAAAATTGGAACGATACAGTTCTAAAAACTCCACAATACATAGAGAACCTTCTGAATAACGCCCATTTTGGGATTCTTTACGAAAACTTTTTGTTTCAATTCGAGATGAGTTTGTCTTTAAATGAGAACAACGATTCTCCTGTGCTTTTTTTATTCCGTCTTAGTTTACAGGTTCGGCCCACCCTGTCCTGGTTATTTACCCATGGCGAGTAGAGTTGCCCAAACCTTGCTGGAGGGAAGCCGTTGGGGGCTAAGTTTCTCACTAATCATAAGGACGCCGGGATTTTTTAATAATTTATTGAATATAAGTTGGTTATAGATTAATTTTGTGTGGGAAAAAGAATAAGGGGAAAGTGAGCAATAGAGTAAAAGAAAGTCGGGCAGTGATATGAAAAAAATATTCATATCCTGACTGCTCAAATAGGCCTTTTTAAATGGCGCCATCTAGCGGAATAAATATTAACTAAACGTTAATTTATTCCGTGATATTTGCCAACTCTCTTTCTTGATGAATCAAAAAGTTCTGCCATCCAAAAAGCTCATTTGAGTGGTCGGGATATGCTTATTTTGTATCACATAGATGATTTTTGTATTGTATTAAATATCGAATTTATTTATTTTTATATTGTGAAATGTTTTTTCTCTTCCTCTCTATAGTCCCGTTTTTTTTTTTTAATAGGTAATCTTGGTTTGTTTTTTTTTAACATAGTTCAGCGTCGATTGTAACTCTGACTCGTCTAGAGCAGCGGATCTAAGCGTCATGTCAGTGGTTAATTACCTAGTTGAATTATAACTAATTACCTCAATCACGTATATTGACAGTCTAACCAACACAGATGGTAAAAGTCAAGGTGACGTAAAGGCAAGGATAGTCCAGGAAAAAATGGCATTCAATGAGGGGAAAAAAGTTTGTTTTTTTACCATGACTCTTAAAACTAAGAAGCCAAGAGCTTCATTTGGATCGTGTGTATACCTCGGAGATCTGTACAATTAGAAAGACAGAAATAGTGAAGCTACAGGCTTTCTAAGATGTGGTATTGGCGCCGAATGATGACATGGACTGTCAGACTGACTAACGAGGATATGCTAAAAAATATCGAGTAGAGATCTGGTTCTGGAGACGTTTGAGAGGAGGCCATGTCTCGGAGTGGATATTATTGGAGGGATGGTTGGAGAGAATGGACAATTTCGGTAGAAGACGGCGGCCCTATAATGCCATCAAAAGTCTGGTGAGGAATTTCAAGGAGGACAGGAATACTGCCAGCCACCAACCTATGGCTGGTTGAGGAGACATAGCTAGATCCTACGATACCATCAAAAGATATAGAAAGGAATTTCTGAGAAAACAGGAATACTGTCAGCCACCAATTTATGTATGGGTGGGGAGAAATAGCCTTGAAATGTCTCCGTTTACTTTAGTAGTGACATTTCTCTTCAACACACCCAACAACCACTCTTTAGATTTCTGAGTGAGTGAGTCCCAGCACGTTTTTCTATATTTCTGGAGACTTCAGTAAAGCCTACGTGGAAGAGTGAATTAAGTAGCTTTGAGCAACTTATAGCTCCGTATGTTAATTTTTCCTTTGGTTGTTGTTGAGCTTGTTACCACGTGCTGTTAGTTCACGGCATCGCTGATAGATGGCGGTACCGTCGCCCCTACAGTAGTGTGACATTTTTCTCTATATACCTCTTTTTCTTTATAATATTACTGGCTATAATTCGACAACTCTCTTCTATGACAATAACTTCACGATGGGTAGGTATGTTGTTGATACAGAGAATCTGAACTGTGGCAGTCCGACTTCACACGAGGTAGATGGAGAATCTTTGCTGCCGACATCTGTTGGTTGGTAGGGCTTTCTTTATTGGCGCCATATAGTTTGGTCATTCACACAGTAACTCATTGAGTGGTGTGGCTATTTATAGGTCTCTCTAGTCCCGCCCACCACACTCGCTGCACAGGTCCCAGAGATGGACTTACCGTGGACTACGGCGTGGTCGAGTAGCGCGCTCACTCCGAACTTGAGCGCCAGTGGACTAAGTGGGACTGGACGTGCGATAGCACCAGACGATTTCCGGCTCTCCGATCGCAGCAAATTCTCGACGAGGAACGCCTCGCTCCCGGGAGGCTGTCGCTCCGCCAACATCACAGAGCGTTCGCCGCCTGGCCCCGCCTCCCACCACGCCCCTGTCCACGCCTCTCGCCTCCCATTGGCTGCCAACTTTGGCCACGCCCCCTTTCCCCGACTTGTGTTTTATTCATGGTTACTTTAGTTTTGTATGTAGTTGGGATCCTTAGTTTTATTGTATTGTGGTTTTAATATTATTTATGCCGTCTGTGACGTGAAAGTGAGCGGAGTTTACTGGCCATGTCGAAGTCATCGTTTAGATTATTTCCATTGATAGCCGCGATTTGCCCACAAAGAAAATCCTTTCTCATTTTCTTTATAAAAAACGAATTTGAAAAATATTGCCAAACTCTCTCTCTCTATCCCATTTATTTTCCTGCCCGCGGTAAATGCACAATTTTTAAAATTGAAATTTTCAACAACATACAAAGCCCGACATTTTGCTATGTGTGTATTATTTTACTTTTTACACGCGAAGATGATATTATGGTTAATATAGCGCACAAAAAGTTTTCTATTTACATATAAGGAAAAAAAGTATTTTATTGATCTTTCTACGCAGCTTCACAAATCAGTGAATATGCCATAACATCGGCTGGTTTATCCATTTTTTATTTAAAGGGAGAGGTACACATATGAAACTAAAGCTAAGGAATTAATAATAAGCAGAACATTCCTTATTTAATTCCAGTTTTTAATATTAAAAACACTGAATATATTCTGCGAGAAAATTTGACAAATTTAGCATAGACAAATTATTCCTAGAATTTACGAAACATCACATAAACAAGGGTTAAAAATATACATAATCTAAACATTTTTTTTTAATGTACACGCATCAATTTTGAATACAATATTATTAAATGTGGGTGTATATTAGCATATACACGTATATACACTTGTAAATATATACACAGTTAAACCTGTCTATAGCCCCTTCTTAGGACTTACCAAAATACGGTGTTATAGAGAGGGGGTGCTGCAGACAGGTCACTTTTAATGTAAATCGCATCGTACTACGTATTTAAAATCGGGCGCTATAGAGAGGAAGGCGCTATTTAGAGGGGGCGCTATAGACAGGTTTAACTGTATATTAAATCTACTTATATAATTGCCTTATTCTGTCTGTGTGAAGTTCACTGTGTGAAGTTCACGGATAGATTTTGGTCAGAATGGATAAAATAAAAAAAGTGTCAAGGGATGGGAATCGAACCCACGACCTTCCGCTTACCGGGCAGATGCCATGACCACTAGGCTATCCTGGACATATTTTTCCGTTCATAAAGTTAATATATGATGCCAATATATATAATAATTGTATAAACGAACGCAAGACAAAATCACCGCGAATGTTTCTTTTTTTTTTTAAGGCAATTTATTTTTAAGGCAATTATCGTTTTGCACAATTACTTAATCTTTTAAAATAAATAACAATACAGTGGACCCTCGGTTTACGAGCACCTTGGAGTACGAGCTTTTCGCAGTACGAGCAAAATTTTTTGAAAAATTTTACCTCGGATTACGAGTGAAATTTCGCATTACGAGCAACTCGTGATGGTTGCCCGTAATCGTGATGGATGAAAATTCACTGGGATCCCTCCCTTCAGATCAGATTCGGGAAATATGTAAAATGTGGGAAACTGTGCAATTGTTCGTAGCAAGAAGAATTGCCCGAGTTTCAATTATTAAAAATAAGAAATTAGTTTCGCACTACGAGCGTTTTGGAGTACGAGCACGGCTCTGGAACGGATTATGCTCGCAAACCGAGGGTCCACTGTACTTAAATGAAAATATGTTTCTTTAAATAAAATAAAATAAACTTTTAAATCGGTAATCTTTATGAGAACCTTTAAATATATATAAGTACCTTTAATCGATAATCTTTATAAGAATAAAATATGTAATTCATTAAATAGAATTATATAATAAATATAAAAAATATACGCACTCGGGTAAAACCCGGGCGTTGCCCGGGCCATTCGTCTAGTTATTTATATTTACCCATATATCTATTTAGATGAATTTTTTGGCGGAAAGATAATGATCTATGTACAGATTTATCTGTAAATAAATGTTCCTGTCAAAATAGGCCTAAAAACCTAGACGCCATCTACGCATAGACCGCAAACTAGCGGCCTCAGGTCAGGGACACAACACTAGCTTTGGCAAACTGAGAAGCGCCCACTTGGAGACCATCGGGCTAATGGCCCTCGTCTTACATTGTCATCTGGATTGAGCGAGTGTACAACCTTCTATATTTATATGTGGTCTGGAAGTAATTGATCACTATATTTATAAACAGAAGAGATAAGCTTCTAATAAAAGCGGCGGGGAAGTTCACCATTAAATTCGAAATCAATGTAATATAAAGTAACTGATTAACACAAGTTTTTATATTTTTCTCTGAATATTTTACCTCTTCACTCAGTATACGATAGTTGTTCCCCGCCGCTTTTATTTTGACTCCTATAAATCCAATTGTTCAATGGCTTAAATATTTATTTTCTCCTTTTTAATGAACATTTAATAAATTATTTTTATCATTTATCAATTATTAAGGATCGAATCACACACACACAAAAGCCTTTATAAGGGACTTGCCCAATACAGATTCTCCCAATTGGGTAAGGTAATAATTGTGTTATTTACATAGAAATTGAACTGGCTTTACTCTTCATCTCAAAGTCATTCACTTGTTGACTGGTCCTTACATAATGATGATCTAAAAAATGTATAATAAACTATTGCATTAGATTTGTTTGCTGATTAAGGATCGAATCAGAACCTTTTACTCACTGGAAAGAGCTAGTTATAGTTCTCCATTCACCACTCACTCCAGTCTGAATAATAATTAAAAAATAATAATAATAATAAAACTCTATATAATTTTTTGACAATAGAAATCCTCATTAAACTTCTTTCGCTCTAGATTTGTTGTGAGACCGTACAATTCTCTATATAATTAAACGGAAATATCTTTATAAAACATTATAAAGGACTGCGGCGTATGATTATAAAACAACACTTAAAGTTTCACCGCATAAGTTTATTTTCTGTGAAAAATCAATATTTATTTCAAAGAGAAATATTTACTATTTCTAACTTTTTTAGATGAAGTACGAAAGGGTGAAAATATGAAGAGCAATGGCGAAGTATGAAGTATGAAAGGGTGAAAATATGAAGAGTAATGGCGAACGGAAAAATAAGTGTCCAGGGGCGGGAATCGAACCCACAACCTTCCGCTTACCGGGCAGATGCCATGTCCAGATGCCATTCGCCATTACTCTTCATATTTTCACCCTTTCATACTTCATACTTCGCCATTGCTCTTCATATTTTCACCCTTTCATACTTCATCTAAAAAAATTAGAAATAGTAAATATTTTTCTTTAAATAAATATTGATTTTTCACAGAAAAGAAACTTATGCGGTGAAACTTTAAGTGTTGTTTTGTAAATATCTTTATTTACGGGGCTGCTAACCAAAATGAATGATTTTTGAGCCCCGATATATAATCAAACACTGGGATATATATAACTAAATAATATATAATCTACATACACATATTCCGATATTATTATTTGCGAATAATATTTCCCCGAAGGACAAACAAATGAAGAGTCAGAGCACTGAGTCAAGAGTTAAAACTTTTTATCTTCTTTGAAAGAATCGGTTCGAATCGGATGAGCTGCCGCCTTTTTTGAATCACTGATCCTTCACTCGCTCTTTGAATAAGTCTGGGTCACTACTTCCGAGTGAGATTCCAGAAAGGATCCTATGACGAGAGCCTGATCTGTCGTGGCCACAAATTCCATTAAAATAGGTTGATAAAAAGGCTTATAAGACCCCTCCAATCGGTGCCAAAAATATGACTCTCGGCTATTAAAACAGAAGAGAATGGGAAAGAACGAAAGAAAACAAATTTAAATTGGGAAGCTAATCATCAAATTGCTAATTTTTCACAATCGGGATTTATATCTTTAAATTGAACTGGTGCATCCAATTCTTTGTTTTATTTGTTCCCATAGTTTAGCGTACTAATTCTTGACCCATTCTCCGTAGGGGTGCCTCTATGACCACCTCATTACTGTACAGCCTGCACCAATGTGACGAGGGTCACCAACCCTTAATGCATAATTGTGGGGCCTTTCTTGGTAAACCAAAAATAGCTTTTTTCCAAATTCTTGAATAAAATAAATCAACGTTTAATTGATATTTATTCCGATAGATATTTCGCAAGTCATGGTCAACACTGCATAATCTGGAGATGCCTTTTTATTTCTCCTCAAGCCATAGGTTAGTGAGCAGTATTGCTAGCCTATCAGATCTTCGTTTCTATGGATAGTCTTTTGATGGAATCGTAGGGCCTTCTACCTTCCAAATTGTCCAAGAACTCTCGGCATACATCCCTCCAGTATTACCCACTCCGAGTATTGAACAAGAAATACAAAATTTTCCAACTACCAGTTACCAGAGGTGGCTACTTAGACTCTCCGGTGGAGTTTGACTTGGGATAGAACCAGGGGGGTGGCATTAAGACAATTTATCATTTCACAACAAGCACCAGCTAACTCAGAAATAGAGACTACCCACACCTGTTCAGAACCGACCTATATCCCTGGGAAGTACACTATTAGCACAGCAACAACAAAACAAGAACTTTTGAGTGTTGATCTCTCTCACACGGTGGTTATACTAGGATTACAAGGTTTGGAATAGGCCACCTAAACTCTTAATACTTGAGAGGGAGAGAAAAATTGTCCACACTGCCATCAAATGTCTCCTCACAACCCATCCTAGACTGTGTTGGATCAAACAGGAAGGATCTAATCCTAAAGAGGTTTTGAGAAAGGTAGATGTCCACAACCTCCATGATCTGGTGTGAGGGCTGGAACAAGTCCCACCTCCATGTACAAAAATTTTCAAATTTGGGTTTCTGGTTTGTCACACTCCACACCATCGCCGTACATGGAGGAACACTTTCGATAGTTGGTTGGTCTTCACTCCACCACAGGATGGTAGAGACTCGGTTTCTCATTTACCGTCTGTGCGTGGTGAAGAGAGTCTACACTCATGGACTTAAGGAAGTTGTACCTTTCAGCATGTATATCGGGACAATAACTCTGAAAGATATTACAGTGAACTTTTATTGAAGACACGAGGTAACCAAGTGTTAACCAACAACTCTGTATCCTTAAAAAAAGACGACCGGCGACATTAAAGACTTTCCACTATCTTAAGTTCTGTCCAAGAGTGTAAATGAGACTGATATAGATTAGGAAATATTCCTGAAACACCAGTACTGGCCGAATGATATTGGAAGGACGTTTGTTAAAGACGGCCACCACTTCCAGGAGCTAAGTCGCCATGTGCTCTTCACATCAACGACAGACAATCCTCCCCGTGGTGATGCCCGACGGACCGGAAGTGACGTATGACCCCCACACCCCCACAGTGAGGGGGGGGGGGGGGAGCAGGCTAATTATGGGGCGAGCGACACGTCTCCCCCAGCTGTGGGTGATCAATGGACGCCACCGTCTCCCTTTTAAACTCCCATTACTTGCCGCTAATTGGTTAATTGGGGCAGTCACGTGACGTGGAAGTTTTATTGACAATTGAAATGATCGGTATTTCCTCTCAATCTATCGATCTGTCAATGAATATTGTGGATTCATTTATAGAAAAGAGCCAACTTAGTTGATTTTATTATGTTTAACTTAATGGAATTTGTGTAATCTTTACACAAGGGGATAAGAAACAACATGTATAACTTACAGGGGTTGGTGGGTGGTCGACTGGTATAAACTGTTGATTTACCACAATTACGACCCGGGATCGTATCCAGCATTGGACACTTTTTTTCGGAAAAAAAAAATTATTCTCAATGGTCCCTAATCCTTGCAAAAGTCCAACAACCCCACCAGTGAGTGCAAGTAACCAAACGGAGCTCTGGCACATTTATAAGTGGAAAAGTGGAAGTGCTTTCTACATATGTAGACAAGTTGTGCATTTGCAGTAAAAGCAGTCGCTAACTACTCCATACACCATGATTATCATGGCCTGTGTTCCACGTGTACTTGGGATAAGTAAAAAATATTTTACATATATCTATGAAATTAATACGATTATCATATAAACAGAGCAAGAATCAGGGGCCATTGGAGCAAAACATGACGCTTATTAATAGAATCCAGGATTTCTGTTAATTATTTTAATATCAGCGAACATGAGCTGACAGAGAAGTCTTCTTGATCCGAAGATAAGAAAGATGACACTGGGTAGATTGTAGAAATAAACACAACTAGGTTCCATGTAAGAAATATGCAAAAAGGTGATACGATTTGTATGACGCTTTTTTTAAATAGAAAAAAGTGTCTAATTCGGGGTTCGGTCGTGGCTGTCGAAAACTATCCCTTAACTTATACAATTCCTCCACCAGGTACGGGCCAGTCAGGAGGGAGAGCTCAGGATGTATGCCGGACGGTGTAAGGCTTCCCCCGGGGGGGTCTATTAAAACGCCTGCTCCTCCTCACAATGGACGTAGGATTAATGGTGTCGCCAGTGTTTACATACAATTCTAATGATAGATATAACTTTTATGCTAAGTCGGGGGAAAAAACTCGCCCATCTGTCCCGCCGCCGTGTTTACTTCCATTACCTGCTCGTTCCTTCGTTGGAGTGAAATACGGTTAGAACGCTCCATGATTGTGCCGTGCCATTCTTTCCCAAGGGCCATGCTAATCTTCTCTGTATTGAAATACGGTTTGGATATAATGAACAAAATACGAGGCAATAATGTGGCATCTATACATGGGAAACGAAAGCATTGAAGCATGAATGTTTCTGTTACAAATAAACAAACTTCTACTGTCCTTACTGTGATGAAAGATATTGGAAAGGCTTGGCCCATCAATGGTGAACCCTCCCAGCCGTTTCGCCAATTTAATCTACCAGATTGCTTCTTAGAGCTCTAATAATGTATTGGACGATTCTGCTTATATATTCAATACAGTATTAGAGCTATAAGAAGCGATCTGGTAGATTAAATTGGCGAAACGGCTGGGAGGGTTCACCACTGATGAGCCAAGCCCTCCCAATATTGTTTCATCGCAGTAAAGATCGTAGATATTTGTTTTATGTGTAAAAAACATATTCGTGCTTCAATGCTTTCATTTCCAGTATAATCAACAATACTTGATAGAACTAAATGTTGTGACTCATGTAAAACTATGTAAATATTGCAATGTAGATAATAATGTCTGAATAAAGATTTTTGATCTCTTGAAATACAGTAGAATTACCTCCATAAGAGGACACTGCTCTATAAAGGACATATCGCCAAGATTACCATTTTTACCAAATAGCAACTCTCTCAAAGGACACCTCTGCTCTGCCACTAGGTGTTGTACTTCACAGAGAGGCGGTTCTACTGTAGCAGGAATTTACACGCTCACCTTCACGCCAGTATCTTGGCACATTCGGCAATGGCAAACATTAATTATTGCGGGATTGATACACAAAAAGTACGATGACCTAATACACCGAAACGCGGGCACATACACAAATTACAAAGTACATATATATATCAAAACTAGGACATATCGATTTTCCACAGTTTTAAACATCACATTTGACGGCTGGAGGTTTGTCTAAACCATAGAGATACAGGAAGGTGATTACAGAGAACCACTGAGAGGTCGGGAAGAAAATCAAAATAAGAGTGGTTGTCTTTTCCCAGTATTGATGAGGACGTACAGGAATTCAACAATGTACGTGAGGGCGGGCACCAGACAATGCTAGGCTATGCTAGGTTATGCTATAGAGCGTTTCCAATATAACCCTCAGGACCATCACCTTTGAACACCTTTTATATACAAACAGGACTAATGGGAGCATAGATGGCACGCTATTGGCTTTCTCGTAAAGATAGAGGCTGCCTGGCCGGCATTCATATTTCTTGAAAATAAAGATACTTCGGGCAGTAAATCTTTTTGTTCGCTCCTGACGAGGACAAAAGATTTTTGTCGAAACGTCGAGGTAATAAAAAGATTTACTGGCCGAAGTGTCTTTATTTTCAAACTATTGGCTTTGTTGAAACATATGAAGTTTATATGTAAGTGTATAATGGAAAGGCTTACATAAACCACACGTTTTACCAAATAATATAGCTATTTATTCTATGTAATTTATTGTAACGTAGAAAATTAGGGAAGAGAAACTTCAGGATGACACGGCAATTTATTTGATGTAAAACTAATAAAATAGCAGAGAGGCAATAAGGAAATTTTACAGTGTATCAAAATACAAATATCAAAACTAAAAATCTTTTCGTAGAATAATAAATAATCTGCTACATAGCTCCTTCCCTGCTGTGACCCACAGCTTGAAAATCTTGTTACTACTGACATGGATCTAACGTGTTTCTGTCACGTATTTCCTTGGAGTCTTCGACCTCTGTCCCTAGTAGCTTTGTGTCCTTTTTCTTGCGGCGTGAAGGGCGGCGTTGTCACCGTATCGTCAATAGGAACATCTTCATCTTGGAGGGATGTCTTGGCTTTGACACATCGGTGGAACCCTGGAGCCAGTCTCTGAAAATGTAGATCATAGCACCGATTACCTCAAGCTCTTCTCGGCGATCTTCAGTTTGTTTTCCCTAATCTACCCAGCGAGATGCTGGTGGAGATCACCAGTTGTAACATAGAAAATTAAGAAAGACAAACTTCAGGATGACACGGCAATTTATTTAATGTAAGCACAAATTATAACTAATAAAATAGCAATAAGTAAATTTTACAGCATATTAAAATACAAATATCAAAATTAAAAATCTTTTCATAGGATAATAAATAATCTGCAACAATATCTTTTATTTGTGTGGGCCTTCCACCATTTGACATCAGAGAATCTTCTCACACTGCTCTCTCCGATGGAAAAGGTTCTGTTCTACTTGATTGGTTTAAAAATATTTCCATATATACTTACAGAATCTGTCATCCTTCTCAAATGAACAAACTGGGCACATCCAACAATATGTAAATCAGTATTATTAATATTATTATCAATATTAATGAATTAGCCATTTAATTACTATTTTAACAATAATGGCAATTAATATTTGATTGGACAATTTTGGTCAAACTCTCAGTCGGGTATAGAACCCAAAGCGCGCGAAGCCGGTCATTTTCGCCTAGTACACTAAGTAAAAATATAACTTAAACATATAATTGTAGCTTTAGGAAATATTCCCAACGTCGTAGAGACCTAGGTCACGGTGAACAAGGTTGGAACAAGTATCTCCAGAGACAGCTGTTCCAGATGTCTGGTGTGTGCCCAAGGGATTACTGTCTGGGGTCAAGAACATTTGTCAGCCCGCGGTTGTAATCCTCAGGAAGTATGTAAATAGGGGTGCATAGTCCTACACCATCTGTGGAACATCGTTGGTGGTAGAATTCTGTTCTTATAGCACTAGGATCATGCTTAGGATCATTCTTACAAAAGCGAATATTTAATCATTTTAGAGAGAATGCTAATTATTTCGTTCGTTTTTTAAAGACAAAATTCTACAACTTAATCAAATTGAAGGTGTCAATATTAAGAATTTTTGACCAATAATTTTCACCATTAATTTGGTGAAGTTGTAGAATTTTGTTTAGAAACATTAGAAAAAAAAGAACGCTCTCTGATAACGTGACGGTTATTTATTTTTCTGACATATGGGTGGCGCGCCATGTTAGAAAGTATGACAACAACTAGCCGCTGTAAACAATCTAACCCCAATAACGTTCTTTTTTTACAGGGTGCCAAATATTTTCAGCACAATAGCTAAAATAATATTGAAATATAAAAAGACATTTGATTATCACACTATAATTTAAACGCACAATAATATTATAATAGATTTGAATATCCATATATACGGAGAGAGATTAGTTCCAAGTCTAATACGTTGTTTTTTAAAATCATGTTTATATCTTTAGAGCCATCTCCTTCATCTTCTTCCAGGCACCACACCTTCTAATATACCTCCTGTTCCCTCGTATATATATATATAGTGGGAGTTAACCGTGTTTGTCTATTTCATGGGGGGGAAGAAGAAAGGTAAAAGACATTATAGATATCATCATTCTAGCGCCATCTGGCGCTGAAATTTTAAATCATTTTAAACCCCACTTTTTCCTTTCTGAATACATATTTATAAAGAAAAACTATTTCTGCCGACGTTATACTGCAATGAATAAAATTTGAATGAGGAAGGGTGCATGGCTCATCATTGTGAGACACACACTACACTACTATTGACCATGTCTACAGTCCACATAGCCCACACATTCCTCTCCCATTTACTATAACAAACGGGAATAGATGGAATTCTCAACAGTCTGGCGAGTGTTGAGGGTTCAGCAAGAATCCTCACGAGCCTAGCGGCGCCGAGGTGACGGCGGGAACCAGCCGAAACTGGATCTCGCCAGTTGGTTTTGGTGTCGGCTGCGAGGAGGACTAACTCCGCGTCTAGCTGTGTGTGGTATTCCCTTTATGTTCCGGCACTGGTTATCAATAAAACCGGTACCAAGGGAGCTCCGACGACTCAGAGTGGATTATTGACAAAACAACGGGCAAACACAACAGCGAGGGTCACCACTGACGAACGGTTTAAATTATAGAGATCTTAAAATAGCGTTAATATTATTTCTAATTTTAAGAAGATTAAGATAGAATTTTTTTGGAGAGAGAAGATTGACCTATAAAAAAGAAGCTGACCTCTCCTGACAAAATCGACGCAAAATCCAGGCGCCACCTACTGACCGCCTCTACAATCGAGCAGATTTAGAAAACCCCAGCTTTGGTAATTCAAAACATCCACCAATCATGTCTTCATGCTATGGCCCTCTTCAGTCCAGGGCGGGCTTTGATTTCATGAGATCTACAGGGACTTTTCAGAATTTTCCAAAAAGGTACAAAGTAGCAAAGCCAAATATAGGATGTAAATGGAGAGAAAGGAATGTTTGTCACCGGCTCGAGTCTTCCAGTTTGTATAGACGGTCGTCGATAGATGGCGTATAGTGTTGGTATCTGCTTTGCCGGAGTCCTTTAATATCATCTTCTCGGATTCTAACCTGGAGTATGATACTACCATAAACTAAATTGTTACAAATCAACAATACAACCGCCTGAGCAAAGATTCCGATCTCTTCGTAAAATATCTGTACTACAGCTAATAACAAATTTTGATCATTTTTCAGTTCCAGCTCCAGGGCGTTTGAGATTGAAAATGAGATTTTGGATTTCAGGGACTTCCTTTGAGGTTATAAACAGTTATTCTAAAAGTGAAGTTTTAACGAGCTGCGAATTAAAATTGGATTGTACTTATTTGACGCCGTATTGGTGTACTGAGATTTTTAGATCCTAAATTGTGCTGTGAATCACAAGTCTTTTTATAGAGACGTGAGTAGAATCTTCGTTATAGACAGTAGAACCATACTTCCTGAAGCCAAAACTCACTTTACTAAGATCTTCATTTGGAACGTATATACATGTGCCTCAAATAGCTGAACTCTTAGAAAGGCAGATATGGTAAAGCTAATAGGGCTTTCGAGATGTGGTGCTATCACTGAATGATGGAGATACCATGGACTGACAGAGGGAGATGGTTGAGAGGAGGCCATGTTTGGACATGTCTCGGAGTGGATATTACTGGAGGGATGGTTGGAGGGAATGGAGTTATTGGACAATTTCAGGAGAAGACCCTACAATACCATCAAAGAGCAGCAATTGAGAGGAAAACTTTGGAAGATCATAATAATGTCGATCACCAACCTCTTTGATCTAAATCATGGTTATATTAGGTTTTATAATGTTGGATTTTCCTTATCATAAGTCTTAGGAATTTTTTCATCGAGCACAGGTCCTTGATGAAGACCATGTTGGCCGAAAGCTACTTATATTGTAACAAACAGTTGTGTAATATTGGTGAGAAATCCGAGTGTGTAAACTGTAAATGACTTAGTTGTAGTACCCCACCCCCTGCAAGTGACACTGCTGTTACCAAAGAGTCACATGTCGTTTTTGTCTCTCTGGCCTTGTCACTTGCTGGTAAACTGTTTTGTGTTTGATTTGCATAGGCAGCTATGAACGTATGCGCATATTTCAATCCCCGCGCGCTGCTGAAAAAGGTACCCCATACAAGGTGTGAAAGCTCCCCCTCCACGTCCTGTGACAGGGAACAATTACGTGGCTTTTTGTCACGCCCCATTCTGCTCTTGTCATGTGATGATCTTCCCGCGACACTCTCTTCCTTTGTGTCCTCCGTCGTCATGCAAATTTGGCTGCGACATCATGGCGTGGAAGTCAAACGCTTTTTTAGAACCTTTCTTTATAAATACCGCATCTTCAACTGAGACCAACATGTGACACGGCTTGAGGCGTTCTATTTAATCATTTAAGATGAATTGGAGTCTTAAGCTCTACAAGCTTGATTCCCTAATATGATTGAGTGGAGGTAAGAAAGAAGAAGAATTGGTCCTTAAGGTTGATGTACTCCTCGACCAGCCTCCTCCAAGAGGATCTATTCACAGCCATAATTATAAAAATCAGGGAAAAACATTTATTTCTAATCAAGAGTTAAATAATGAATATCACACCTGAAAACATAGATATTATCAGAAGATGTAATAAAGAAATAATTACAACTAGTGAAATGGAGACATCATTTAAACTTCAACAAATTATGCGAAGAAGAAAACTTCATCCCACCATCTTTAAGAATAAAAGATCCTGTAAAGAAACATTTTTCTGTAAAATTGATAAAAGAAACACAACTGAAACTGTTGAGGACAAGAACCCAAGGATGCTACTCTAATATTAGAATTTTAACTAAAACCATTAAAGATTTAATATGTATATTATCATTATCTGATTTTGATTCAACTTTAAATGATTTAATCATATAGATCAACTTAAGAAAATATTTCATTTGAAATCTACAATAGAAAAGAAGCATAACAAAAAGCTGGAACATTGGGCTCAAAAATATCACGTACCATCATTGATCAGAGTCAAGAGTAATTCTAAAGTTATTAACCTATCCCAATCAAATCTCACTACATATGAAATAAATATACTGTCAAATGGTTTAAAACATAGAATAATAGAAAAACCAGACCCTATAAAAATTATAAGTGGAGTAGAAATAGCCATAACAAAACTAAAGAACCAAGACAAGAGTGAAATTAGACATAAGATAACCAGTATTCTAAAAACGCCAAGTAACCTTCCTCCACATAATCCTCACGAAAGAAGAATTATTCAAAACCTCAAAAACAGAAAAGACCTGATAATTACACAGGCGGATAAAGGTGGGATGACAGTAATCATGGGGAGACTGGGAGAAAAGTCCATAATAGAATAGCTGAACATAATAGGAATATTAACAATAGAGAGTGACCCAAGATCTTTAATAGTTCAACACATAAAAGAAACAGGCCATACATTTAACTTATCTCAACCCATAGTGTATTATGACAACATCCATAGTAAATACCAAAGACTTTTAATAGAATCTATGATAACCAAACGGCAAAAAAGCATAAACAGATGCATAGAAATATCAGAAACATACGAAACAATATGGACAAACCCCATAGACATAGGCAGTCTTCTATATATGCCACAATAGTTCACGAATTTCTTGGGTTTAACTTGAGATCTCGAGATATCATTCGACCAGCACTTATCCTCCACCATGCACGTATATTTTCATAAATTGTTTATAACACACAAAGAATGTAATATATATTTTCTCTCCCTTTCAATATCATTAATATTTAAAATATGTAAAAATTAATTTGTATATAAAAATAGTATATATCATCAATTTATTATCGTGATACTCATGTTGAAGGACTGACAAGTCCGAAAGCTTGAAAAAAAAAAAAATATGAACAAGAAACTTAACCCTGGAAGCTTTATTTATTTTATAATAATGAATATCTTTACATACAAATTTTATATAGTAAACGGGAAATGGCTGGGTTTTCCCTCGAGCGCAGTTTGACCCGAATGTGTAGAGAACTCTTGATCTCGATTTATCCTAATTATCCAATACAGAAGTTTTGGCCCCACCACCAACTATCCTATAGATATAGAGGAATGCCACGGACAATGGTTTACCTTCATCATGCTTATCATATTTATATATCATTCATCTTGTTGGACAGAGAGCTATCGTTAATATTAATATACAGTTATCAGCGTCATGCGTTCTTAATTCTGTCACCGTTTGATTTTGGTTCAGTGGTAGAATGCTCGCCTGCCACGCGGGCGCCCCGGGTTCGATTCCGGCCGATGCATTTTTTTTTTTTACAATTTTTAAAACTCATTTATATATTATAGTGGCGGGCGCCCCGGGTTCGATTCCCGGCCGATGCATTTTCTTTTTTTTTTTTTTTACAATTTTTAAAACTCATTTATATATTATACAAGAATGACATCCACGGCGACAATTTATAATTGTAACGAATAGTATTTGAATAAAAGCATTTAATCGGGTAAACCCCGGGCGTTGCCCGGGTCATTCGGCTAGTTCTATATAAACACGATATAGGTTATTTTAACCCTGAAACTGCTGGGAATTGAGACTTGATATTTTTTACAGCGATTGTTCATGACCTGAAAATGGAGAAAGAAATCCGAAAATTTTCTGGTTTCTATTTCATAACGCCTTGAAATTACAAGCACAAAAACTGGCACAAATCAAGATAAATATCAATTTATCTGTTATAATTAAGTAATTTGCTTCAAATATCATCATATATATGCATTAATATCATCTTAAAAATCTATAATAAATATTTACATGGCTTCAACAAATCCGATTTTATTGTTTTAAAAGAAGCTTTGATCCACATTTAATAATTATGCAAATTTTAATCTAATGGGGTCATGGTTATTTAATATTGGGCCCAATGTTCCATACCATTGAATTCTCATCGTGAGTGAGAAAGTTGTGAAAATTCTGTAATGGTCAAATTTATATAAAAATGCTTTTATATGACTCAAATAAAAATGGGGATGTATTGAATAGGTAGTAAACCTTCGTGGAAGTAGTATAGTAATATTTGAAAATTTCCAATTTGCAGTAATTTCATGCATTTTTTGAAGTTCTTGTTGAATTTTTCGAAGAATTAGAAAGATTCGAAAATATTTCAGGTCTTGATTGTTATTCTTTGAATGTCTTTTTCGATGGCAATATCAAACAAAAGACAACCTGATCTTTGATCAAAATGTAGGATGGCTTATGTTAACAATTTATAGATACAAGTAAAAGGAACTATATGAAACACTGTATCTTGTGATTTCCCGTATATTTACATTGGTTAAATATCTATTAGTGAGTCATATATAATCTTTTATCTTAACTATGATTAAACTTTGATAAGGCTTTGAACTGGCTCTAGACCCGTTCATAAAATGGGATAGTGTTCTAGTTATATATAAAAGGATAGATGGAAATTTAGCGTGGACGTGTTACTTGGAGACATGACCGGAATACATTTGGTTCAAAAATGAAACTATTAAACCACAGATTTTTCCTCTAAACATACCTCCTTCTGTCTTTTACTGAGCTGAAAATAAATTATGTTCACATAGTTTTATTAAATCACCATAAGCAAGATTACAGCTTCTGATATATATGCAGATTCACTTACTGCAATAGTAGAGCTTCTAAAAAACGATATGATAGATTAAGCTGCCGAAACTGCTGGGGAGCTTCACCAATGATGAGCTTACTGGCTCTCCAAATATTTTTTTATCGTAATTAAGAGCACTAGAACATTGTAGAACGACATTTGAAAATTATCCCGCATGTGTTTCTTTTGGACGAAAAATCAAATTTTATTTTAAGGAGAAATAACGATTATTTCTTACCTTAGAGACGAAGTATGAAAGGATGAATTGTGAAGAGTGATGATAAAGACGTTCCGTTCATCATCACTCTTCACAATTCATCCTTTCATACTTCATCCCTAAGGATAGAAATAATCGTTATTTCTCCTTAAAATAAATTTCGATTTTTTGTTCAAAAGAAACATTTGCGGTAAAACTTGTCAAATGTCGTTCTACAATAATAAGCCGCATTATATTGTATTATGTGAGCAATAGTTACCGAGAAATTATTTGAAAGAGTAAAAATTGAATCAGGTAAAAAGTTTCTTTTTATTTATATTTGCTAGCTTTCGAGCAAATTAACTGCTCTTCAACGGGCTGATATTCTTTGTACAAACTCAAAAATATTTATACACAGTAAAATTGAAAAGTTTGTTATTAGCATGTGCTCTCGCGGGCGTGCATCGGATTGTTTCCAGCTAAAGTAATAGATATTATATATTGGGATTAAATATATTTACATTCTAATAATTATAAATATTTAGATTATTTGTCTGGGATATTTTTATATTGGGTTGGGAGGTCAATTTTTCTATTGATGCTATTTATTTTTGATGATACCAGTGCTTCTAGGAATAATCGTTGTTGTTTTCTTTCTATGTCTTTATAATGGGCTATTGCTTGTTTGAGATTGAATGTGTGTCCAGTGGTGCTGGTGTGTTGATATATTAAGGATCTATTGTCTTTGTATCTTATGTTTCTCTCGTGTTCCTTTAGTCTGGTGTCTATTGTCCTACTGGTTTCTCCTACATATGTGGCATTACATTGGCTACATTTGACAGAGTATATTGCATTAGATTTAGATAGGGGATCGGAACTAATATTTTTGGTAATTGGGTTTCTCAGCAAAGAACCGAGATTGGCATGGGTGCTAAAATAAGTGGCTATACCATATTTATTTAACTTATGAGCTATTGTAGTATTGACTTTAGAATAAGGAATGGTACAATGTGTTCGGTATGTTTTAGGTTGGCGGGAGAAGTTTGGATTGAAGGAATATCTATGGATGAATGAAATCGGGTAACCTAACGCTGTTAAATGGTTGGTGATGTTGGTCTGTTCTATCGTTTTAAAACATGGTAGTGAGCAATGGGTGAAAATACGTTTGGTGAGTGTTTTTACTACAGTGATTTTATGGCTAATGGGGCAAAATGATGTATAGTGGGTATAGGAGGGGTTCATGTGCTTTTTGTAAAAAACTGTCGTATGAAACTTGGTTGGTGTTCTGATGATTAGAATATCTAGGAAGGGTAAGACATTATTGTTTTCACTTTCTAAGGTAAAAGAGATTTCAGGGTTGTGTGGGTTTTTCTATCTTGTTGATTATGGTTATGTCGGTGTTGATCATGTGCTCTTTTGACGTTGTATCGCTATACCTCAGCTTACCCCACCAACTCATCATAGAAAGTGTTACAGAATTTCTTATAGAACTCAACACCGACATAACCATAATCAACAAGATAGAAAAAATGTGCAGACTGTGTTTGGATATGAACGTTTTCTCGTTTGATGGGCAATGGTTCCAACAAATTAGAGGTTCCCCCATGGGTAGTCCCTTATCCACGGTAGTAGCAGAATTAGTCATGTCCCGTCTTGACCGCTGGATTAATTCACAACATGCGTCAGACTTAATATTTTGGAGGAGGTACATTGACGATATATTTTGCATTTGCTCGAAGGATAAGGTTAAAAGCATTCTTGACACACTCAATAGTTACACACACACAACCCTGAAATCTCTTTTACCTTAGAAAGTGAAAACAATAATGTCTTACCCTTCCTAGATATTCTAATCATCAGAACACCAACCAAGTTTCATACGACAGTTTTTTACAAAAAGCACATGAACCCCTCCTATACCCACTATACATCATTTTGCCCCATTAGCCATAAAATCACTGTAGTAAAAACACTCACCAAACGTATTTTCACCCATTGCTCACTACCATGTTTTAAAACGATAGAACAGACCAACATCACCAACCATTTAACAGCGTTAGGTTACCCGATTTCATTCATCCATAGATATTCCTTCAATCCAAACTTCTCCCGCCAACCTAAAACATACCGAACACATTGTACCATTCCTTATTCTAAAGTCAATACTACAATAGCTCATAAGTTAAATAAATATGGTATAGCCACTTATTTTAGCACCCATGCCAATCTCGGTTCTTTGCTGAGAAACCCAATTACCAAAAATATTAGTTCCGATCCCCTATCTAAATCTAATGCAATATACTCTGTCAAATGTAGCCAATGTAATGCCACATATGTAGGAGAAACCAGTAGGACAATAGACACCAGACTAAAGGAACACGAGAGAAACATAAGATACAAAGACAATAGATCCTTAATATATCAACACACCAGCACCACTGGACACACATTCAATCTCAAACAAGCAATAGCCCATTATAAAGACATAGAAAGAAAACAACAACGATTATTCCTAGAAGCACTGGTATCATCAAAAATAAATAGCATCAATAGAAAAATTGACCTCCCAACCCAATATAAAAATATCCCAGACAAATAATCTAAATATTTATAATTATTAGAATGTAAATATATTTAATCCCAATATATAATATCTATTACTTTAGCTGGAAACAATCCGATGCACGCCCGCGAGAGCACATGCTAATAACAAACTTTTCAATTTTACTGTGTATAAATATTTTTGAGTTTGTACAAAGAATATCAGCCCGTTGAAGAGCAGTTAATTTGCTCGAAAGCTAGCAAATATAAATAAAAAGAAACTTTTTACCTGATTCAATTTTTACTCTTTCAAATATTGTATTATAAACTTGAATATTGTGTTTTTAATTTGAAAAGTAAAATTCGTGCTTCAATAGTTCATTTCTGTTCAATAGTTTCATATAGATGCCGCCCTGTGTTTAATTTGTACATTTGTTTGTTCTCCCCAGTGGTTCTGACAACAAAGGAATTGTCGCGCGGTGTAGCCTATATTAAATACAGCGAACATTCCGGTTATATATATGTCCATGTGCAAGTATATATATATATTTATCAACACATGGTATATATCTCCCGCAATTTCAAATTGATCCAGAGAGGTGACGTCTCTGGTAATATTCGTTTTTTTTTTTGCTGGGGTCAATTCAGTGTACGTCTTTGCATCACTTGATGATAATAATGATGATTGTGTGATGTGCTAATGATAAGGTTAGGTTATGATAAAATGATAAATTTGATGCTAATGATAAGGTTAGGTTATGATTAAATGATAAATTTGATGCTAATGATAAGGTTAGGTTATGATAAAATGATAAATTTGATGCTAATGATAAGGTTAGGTTATGATAAAATGATAAATTTGATGCTAATGATAAGGTTAGGTTATGATTAAATGATAAATTTGATGCTAATGATAAGGTTAGGTTATGATAAAATGATAAATTTGATGCTAATGATAAGGTTAGGTTATGATAAAATGATAAATTTGATGCTAATGATAAGGTTAGGTTATGATAAAATGATAAATTTGATGCTAATGATAAGGTTAGGTTATGATAAAATGATAAATTTGATGCTAATGATAAGGTTAGGTTATGATAAAATGATAAATTTGATGCTAATGATAAGGTTAGGTTATGATAAAATGATAAATTTGATGCTAATGATAAGGTTAGGTTATGATAAAATGATAAATTTGATGCTAATGATAAGGTTAGGTTATGATAAATTTGATGCTAATGATAGACTTTTCAAGGTTAGGTTATGATCATTTTGATTATATAATGATGATAAAATTTTAAGGGGTTAGGAAAGTAATAGGATTCTCCATGTACTTACATATTATACAATGGTATATAGGTCTGAATTCGCTGCTATACATTCTTTATCATCAACTTTGCATTTTGCAGTGTAGAGGTAAACAATTACATTGCTTAAATATATTTCCAAAGGGAGAAATGTCTCTTTTGGTATCTATAAAATTGTACGAAATGTTGCAGATAGCAAGGCGCGTGTTTGCACAGAACGAATGTGTGTGGAGGGAAATTATTTAAACTAAAATGTTAACTCATTAAGGCGTCTTAATCAGTGTGGGAATACACTGATGGGGTAAACAAGTTAGAGAATTAAGATAAAAACCTCTCTTGATCGGGCAACTGAAAGTTGATGATGGCTTGCGCCATCTCTCGGAATTAACTAATCGTTGATTTTGAATTATTCCAGATTAATGGCCAAATGCTCATTTTTTGAAAAATTGTGGAATAATTAAAAATTAGTTGATACCTATTACGGCAGATGGCGCAAGCCACTTTGAATAACAGAACCGAGAGATGTCAACCTGTTCCCAGTACAACTTCACTTTTGTGCTGTTTTCTCAAATAAGACAATGTAAGTCTGTCTAGGGCAGGTATAGAGGAGGCTTGAACGCATTTGTTCTAAAATGCTCATTTGGCCAGTGAAATATATTTTATTTATAATGATGACTCACTGTCAACCACGCTATGTCATGAAAATGTCGGGATAGCTCTACTGCCTTTAAAGAAAAAAAAGAACCTGCCAATATTGGAAACGTGGGGATCTTGTGAGGGTCGATGCCTTTGCCCTACCGCTATATAGCCCAGGTTTCTGGAGTCGCCAACTACCCTGAAAATTGTACGTGCTCATAAAACAATAATAATAAACCTCAGCATGGGTGAGCAAAAATGACTCCGCGTTTTTCATTATAAATTTGCATAAACAAACTTTCCGCTATTGCTTTGATTTGCATCGACTTCTGCGTCTTAAACGCTAGCTATTCATATGTAATACTTGACATTAAATGTTACGCGAATTTTTATTTGAAACTCTTTAGATGTCTACTTTTGTGCCTGGAAAGTCTCATTTGCGGGAAACTTTGATTTTCATCTTCAACCTCAGGAAAAGCGCAACCGAAACACATCAAATGCTCTATACAGCGCCTATGGAAACAATGTTCCTTCATTGAGAACCTGTCAAGTATGGTTTAAACGATTCAAATCTGGAGATTTTGACACCAACGACAAGGAACACGGAAAGTCACCAAAAAAGTTCGATGATGAGGAACTTCAAGTATTATTGGATGAAGACGATGCTCGAACACAAGAACAGTTAGCAGCTTCTCTCAACCTCACTCGACAGGCTGTTTCACTTCGTTTGCATGCTATGTGAAATATACAGAAGGAAGGAAAATCGTATTGTGACTAAGGATGAAAAATTGGTGTATTCCGACAATTCAAGGCGCAAGAAATCATGGGTAAGCCCAGGACAGTCGGAAATTTCGACCGCCAAACCCAATATCCACGGCAAGAAGGTTCTTCTGTATATCTGGTGGGATCAGCACGGCATACTTTACTACGAACCTCTGCAACCAGGCGTCATTGATCATCGCTATCAACAACAATTAACGCAGTTACGCCAAGAAACCTCAGTGAAACGTCCAGAATAGGCGCAACGACATGGCAAGTTGATACAGCTTCATGACAACGCAAGGCCACATGTCGCACAATCGGTAAAAGACACCCTGAAAGACTTCAAATGGGAAGTCCCCGCTATACTCTCCAGACATCGCTCCATTGTATTATCACCTCTTCCAGTCGATGTCACATGGGCTGGTTGACCAGCGCTTCGAGAATTGCAAAGCATTTGAAAATTGGCTCGATGAATGGATTGCCTCGAAACCAAAACTTTTTAATGAAAGCATCCATAAAATACCCAAATTATGGGATAATGTTGTATCTAGCAATTACAATTATTTTTCATAAATGTCTAGTATAATTTTGTTTCAATGTCATTAGATTTTCTAACTGAAAAAACAAAAAAAAAACGCGGAGTCATACTTGCGCACCCAAAATACAAAGCTATACGCTAACTAGACTCAGGCAAGACGTCCAAACGACGCAAAGTCTGCTGTACCACGTTGTATACTTTCATATGTAGTATGGAAATAGAAGTAGTCGAGAGTCCGGGGAGAATCTCTTCAGTCATACTACCTCTTGCGAGATATAGGAAACACTATTTTTTATTATTATTTCAACCTTTTAGTATAACAACCTCTGTCATTCCCGCGCTAGCGGACACCAAAGAACAGTTTCCATCATCAAAAAACCATTGCTTACCAATTAGTTGGTCTACAGCAAGAGGACACCTCGCTTTAAAGGACATTCTGACTCTGTAACTAGGTGATGTCTTTAAAGGTTTGTTCTACTATGTGTTTGAAAAATGCCGTTAGATGATGTGTATGCTAGAGTGTCATTTTGAAACACACATACATATACATATAGCTCTTCGGACTCACCAAAATAGGGTGCTATAGAGAGGGGGTGATTTAAACAGGTCACTTTTAATGTAAATCGCATTGTACCACGTATTTAAAATTGGGCGCTATAGAGAGGGAGGCGCTATAGACAGGTTTAAATTTATATTAATTAAAGCTTCGTTGTACCAGTGGTAGTTGTGGGATATTGGTGGCGTGATATAGATCTCAATCTAAGGGATAGACGGCTTCCAAGGATGGATTTCTTGCTTTTTTTATCTCAAGCCCTTACAACCCTTCTACAGGGGTATATGACAGAAAGGATCTTTGGGGTTTGTAATACCCGACGGCTTGAGAAGATTATAAAATAAAACATCCTTGGAAGCCGTTGTGTTTATTAGTTATATGTATTGCAAAGGATTCGAGATATATGTGGGATGGCATTCTAAGGAAGTTTCACATGTAACAAGCCATTAGTCGCGAGGGAAAACCTGGAGAAATTTGGTCAAATTCGAAATTAAACCTGATCTGAACCTAATCTAAACTAGAGCGTGGAAATAACGTTGAAAATATTTCATTTCTTCGATTTGGTCAAATGTCTCCAGATCTCCCGTGGCGGTGGTCTAGCTATGTGAACTGCGACAAGTAGGAAAAAACACAGACTGCTTGAAGGAATACACGGGAATGCACAGAAGGTGAGGTGTGGAGAAACTTGGACTGTCAAGACCCATCAGCAGCACATTGTCCGACCTCGTTGTACCAGATATGTAGTTTCTTTATACTTCGGGGAGTAGTTTCTGACGGCTGGGTCGTCAGGGATGCTGAAAGATTTGTTTGGATTCTATATTGACTGTTTTCTGAAAATGATCCAAGGAGAGATATGGCCTTTTGTGGAGACAATTTTATCTATGCTACCATTGACTTGTGGAATCTCTGGAGACCCTTGAGAGGGAGGAGCATGTTTGGACATGTTGTCTCGGAGTGGTTAGCTGGAGGGAAGGCAGAGAATTCTTGAACACTGGCCATTTCGGGAGAAGGCCCTACGATACCATCAACAGACTAACCATTGAAAGGAAGCTCTGAGAGGAGAGCAATCCTGTCAGCCACCATCACCAGTCCATAATAATAGCATCATTCGACACAAACACTACATCTCGAAAGTCTGTAGCTTTATCATCTTTATAGAAATCCAGGTCTCAAGACACTCTCTCCAAATGAAGCTTTTGATGAAGTGATTTTTGTTGTTGCTTCAATAAACGTCGTTTTTTACTTTACAATATTTAACTTTCTTGTTGTTTTGAAGATTTATTAAGGTGAAATATTTTTCATTCTGATTTCTCCGGCAAATAACTTAATTATCCATAGATGGCCCTTAGGATGGCAGAAACATGGCAAAATCTACTTTTAAAACGAAATATTTCATTGGTTTATTCAATTATAGTCATTGTGTTAAATACAGGGTGGGGTTCTTTGAAATAGGACATCAAACAATAGCTTTTTTTTTTTAATTTTGGCGATATTTTTTTCAAAAAGTAAATGAAAAAAAAATTGTTTTCATTTATAATCTAATCTAAAAAATTAAAAATATTGCAGATTATGCAAAATATTGGATATTAAACAATGCATATGCAAAATACAAAATTATGCAAATTAATTGAAGTGACAATGTTTTGCATAAAAATGCCTTTGATCAAAAAGTAATCACTATTTTCCTTACTACTCACAAAAAGGCACCGAAGAGTGGAAGTTTTACTGGAACTCGACTTGCTTTTCACGTCCTCTTTGATGTGCCTTAAGTTTGGAGCAGAAGTGGATGGACCTCTGAAAGCAGGGTAATAACGCAGGGATATAACTCCTTGTTTTATAACGTTGTGTAATTTAGAGAAGTTTATTAATTAGGCAAATATTTGTTTAGAGATTAAAATTCACGAGACACGTGATTAACAAACAAGATAACAAATAAATGATGACAGATTACGTCACCTGGTGGGATAAACACAGCGGGTCGTTGAGAAGACTCCTTTAAAAAGATATTCGCTGTAAGAAACCTGGAGAAAACGCCAAGGTTAACCAGAATGGCATGACGGGGAAGTTTGGTGAATAAACAAAGGTTCGATATATCGTCACGGATAAATTGATAATCGTTCTTATCTTTGAACGACAAAGGTGAGCAAACTCATTACATCGTAGATAAGCTTTGGAAGATTGTTCCTATATATTCTCTCGGTTTATATCTTCTACATAACTCCACCTAGCTGTAGAGCCAAAGTGTCCTTTAGAGAGAGGTATACTGGAGAGCAGCCAATTGGTAAAATGGTCATTTTTGGAGATATGAAGACTGTAGGGAGAGGTGTCCTCTAAGCCAGAATGTCCTCTCATATAGGTTCTACTGTATTGAATCATGTATTTATATTGGCTCTTAATCTTCAAGTTTCACAAAAATTCGTTGTTTGTACTTTGATAAAAAAGAAAGAGGTTGGTCTTACTGTCAATAGGAATTTATGACAAAGCATTTTAAAAATAATCTATGCTGTTTTTTATTTAAAACAATTTTAGATTTCCATATTTAAAAAATACATTGGTATTATCACTTCTCTTTTTTTGCTTGTAAGATAAAAAAAAGACTGGCCGGGTAGTTTGTATCTTAATTAGGCGATTGCTGTAGTGGGAAGTATTTTTGAAAATCACCAGAGCATATTTCTATCCTAAAGACAACCAAATAATTTAGTGGAGTTCTTTAAACTCTTTCGAAGTAGTTTATTTAATATGCTGACACAATGGTGTCGGTGGTGTTAGGACTGTTGTATGACTTGAGGCAATCCTCTACACTGGGATCGATACAAGTAACAAAAAAACTACTTTTTAAATCGATATGTTTATTTTACAAATAACAAATAAAGAGCATATATATATAGGTAGGTAATTTTTACATAAATTGTAATAGGGATGCAAATAGGATGAGGTAGTTCATGAAAGGTAACTGGGCAGCACGTCTCTCCGATATCTCCGCTCGATCTGATCCTGAGTGAACTTGACAAACATGTCGTACTGCTCCGCCAACTTGGTGTTGAGGACTTGGTCGTACTCCTCCCGTATCTCGGCTTCCCGCTCCTGGAGGATCCGCTGGCTGAGGAGGCCGATCTGGCGGTAGGTGAAGAGAGGTTTTTCTGGGGACGCTGGGGGCTTCAATTGTTTCTTGGCTTGTCTTTCTAGCTTCTTCACCTCGCTGCGAATGCAGGATTCGATCTCCTTCGAAGTCCATTTTGTGGCAACTTGTCCAAACGGAGAAGGCTGTGCGCTCACCTGCGGTTTATTGGGTGAAAGCAGGCATCGACGTCGTTTACTTATCGGGACATCGAGGGGGTCCCAGTCTATGCGTCTCTTGAGCGTAGCACACGACATTCTGGCTGGTGGGTTTGTCTCAAATTATTTTTCAACAATATTCTTAAATCAATTTACTTATTTGAAACACGAGCTATTTGAGCACGCAAGGTTGAGAAATAAAAATAAAAAATATAAAAAAAATGATGATTATTTAAATATATAAATCTACGATTTTTTTTTTTTTAATTTTAAAAAATATTTACATTTTGACTTAAAAAAAGCGTTACGTTTGGTAACTGGTAAATAATTTAAGCAAATTGAATGCTAGTATTTTCAAGGAAAATATATATAAACTTATATACAAATGTTATCTTTAAATTCCATTTGTGAAAACTTGAAGATAAAAACACAAGTAAAGGGGCAAACACACCAGATTCAATAGAGTGTTATTGAGAGACTATTCACACATACGAGTAGACAATTTTAACTTATATAAAAATGTCTGGAAAAATGTTTATAAGAAATTTGAATAGTTTGAAACTGAAATTTCCTTTTTAAATTCTAACAAATCCTGACGGCGGAGCATGCGCAGTTAAGACAGTAGATTTTGGTTACGTTAAAATAGTTAAATAATATATACAGTTAAACCTGTCTATAGCTCTTGGGACTCACCAAAATAGGGTGCTATAGAGAGGGGGTGCTATAGACAGGTCACTTTTAATGTAAATCGCATCGTATTACCTATTTAAAATCGGGCGCTATAGAGAGGGAGGCGCTATTTAGAGGGGGCGCTATAGACAGGTTTAACTGTAGTTAAATATGTAATACCAGATGGTACGCTATATGGTTTACATATTTTAAGAAAAGAGAGACTCAGGTTGTGCACAACGGCTCTATAAAGACAATGTTCCATATAGGGGGTTTCATTTGAGGCGATGTGTGAGGCCTCCTGTGAAATTTCAGCGGTCAATTCGTTGTACATCGCGGTACTGCCTGGAGTTGTCTAAGACATGGGAGACAGACGCTACCCTAGTGGGTCACTTAATTGATCTCTCTTTGGTGAGAATCTTTCATAAAGGTTATGATAACAATATGGTCATTTTGATTCAAATTATGAAAAGGTTTTTAAGTTAGATTATGATAATCATAATCATTTTGATGTTAATGATGAGGATTTTTTAAAAGTTAGGTTATGGTAATCTATATATATATATATAAATGAATGTATGTGTGTCTGTTTGTTTGTCCTTTATGCCTGACCAAACCACTCATTGGATCGCCATGAAACTTTGGGAAGTTATTTAGTATAGTACTGGGAAGGTTTCTAGCAAATAAAATTTTTGAAATAACTTTTCGCCTAAAAATAATCGAGATAAATATTCTAAATTATCTGTTATTATTCAACAATCTGCTCTAAATATTATCATGATGATACGATGATTTTGTAATGTAGAAAATTAGGAAAGACAAAATTCAGGATGACACGGCAATTTATTTGAGACAAGAATAATGATACAATTCAAAGGCAAGATACTATTCCTTTAACTTCCAATTACCGAGGGAACCAATTAATATTGATTTTATTCAACTTATCGAGTATTTTTCAAGGGACCGGGAAAAAAATGTTCACTTTATCGAGAGATTCGTTAGACAAGCTTTTACTCGGGTAAAACCCGGGCGAAGCCGGGTACGTCCGCTAGTAATAATAATAATAATTTTTACGTTATGATGCATTAGCGCGCCATCTGTTATCAAAATTCGAAACTATTATAGTCGCGTATGATTCTTTTTAAAAATAAACAATTTCTACTGTCCTTACTGCAATGGAAAAATTAATGGGAGGGCCTGGCTCATCAGTGGTGAACCCTCCCAGCGGTTTCGCCAGTTTAATCTACCATACCGCTGTTATATTGCATTTTTCGATCTTTTTTTTTTATAGTGATACTGATGCTAGACTCTTGGATTTATATATTTACTAGCGGACGTACCCTGCTTCGCCCGGGTTTTACCCGAATAAAGGTTTGTCTAACGAATCTCTCGATAAAGTGAACATTTTTTCCCGGTCCCTTTAAAAATACTCGATAAGTTGAATAAAATCAATATTGTTACATCATGATTAATGGCGTATTTCTTATATTATTTTTAATATATTTGAAATTTAAATTATATATTTATTTATTTTTATATAAAATATTCTATGATATTTATTTAAAACAGATTATTTAGATTATCATCATTTGTATTTAGGTACACGTGTGACTTCACTGCTCTCTTTGATGTGAGAAAATAAATAAATTATTCTGGAGGCTACTTAAAGTAGACTTATCTCATTATTCCCTTTTATAAATTTGTAGGATGGTTGAAACACGCTCTGGTAAGATGCAAGACCCAGCCCAGGAGAGAATCAAGGCTGAAGAGTCTGCCAAGCCGCAACCTGGTGCAACAATTGATGGAGATGCTAGTTCCGACCCAGTTGTCCTGAATCCCAACATCGACATCCCCAAGTATGATGGAACAGAAGACCCTCGCCCATGGATTGAATCTCTTGAAGAAATTGGCTTCCTGTACCATTGTTGCACCAGGTTGCGGCTTGGCAGACTCTTCAGCCTTGATTCTCTCCTGGGCTGGGTCTTGCATCTTACCAGAGCGTGTTTCAACCATCCTACAAATTTATAAAAGGGAATAATGAGATAAGTCTTCTTTAAGTAGCCTCCAGAATAATTTATTTATTTTCTCACATCAAAGAGAGCAGTGAAGTCACACGTGTACCTAAATACAAATGATGATAATCTAAATAATCTGTTTTAAATAAATATCATAGAATATTTTATATAAAAATAAATAAATATATAATTTAAATTTCAAATATATTAAAAATAATATAAGAAATACGCCATTAATCATGATGTAACAATATTAATTGGTTCCCTCGGTAATTGGAAGTTAAAGGAATAGTATCTTGCCTTGGAATTGTATCATTATTCTTGTCTCAAATAAATTGCCGTGCCATCCTGAATTTTGTCTTTCCTAATTTTCTACATTACAAAATCATCGTATCATCATGATAATATTTAAAGCAGATTGTTGAATTATAACAGATAAATTAGAATATTTATCTTGATTATTTTTAGTCGAAAAGTTATTTCAAAAATTTTATTTGCTAGAAACCTTCCCAGTACTATCTATATATATAATTGCCTTATTCTGTCTGAAGCTCACGGATAGAATGAGCGCCCATTGGCTGCCGGCGAACACGTGTCCTCCCTGCCCCCCTCTAGACAACCCTGTTATCAGCTGTGTGATACATACACCTGTCTATAGCGGCCATTCTAGACAACCCTGTTATCAGCAGTGTGTTACATCCACCTGTCTATACAGACCACCCTGTCTATAGCGACCACTGACCACCCTGCCTATAGCGACCACTCTAGACAACCCTGTTATCAGCTGTGTGATACATCCACCTGTCTTTACAGACCACCCTGTATATAGCGGCCATTCTAGATAACCCTGTTATCAGCTGTGTGATACATACACCTGTCTATAGCGGCCACTCTAGACAACCCTGTTATCAGCTGTGTGATACATCCACCTGTCTATACAGTCCACCCTGTCTATAGCGGTCACTTTAGGCAACCCTGTTATCATCAGTGTGTTACATTCACCTGTCTATACAGACCACCCTTTCTATAGCCGTCACTCTAGGCAACCCTGTTATCAGCTGTGTGATACATACACCTGTCTATACAGACCACCCTGTCTATAGCGACTACCCAAGACAACGTTTTTAAAATATATTCGCACTCGGGTAAAACCCGGGCGTTGCCCGGGTCATTCGTCTAGTACTAAATAACTTCCCAAAGTTTCATGGCGTTCCAATGAGTGGTTTGGTCAGGCATAAAGGACAGACAGACACACATACATTCATTTATATATATATAATAGCCGAATGACCCGGGCAACGCCCGTGTTTTACCCGACTGTAGATGTTACAACGGTGATCCTTAGGTCGCTGGTTCAAATCCGGCTCGAGGGAGCCGGCGAGCACGTGACCTCCCTGTGCGCGCGCATCCGTGACAGAGGCCGATGAGGAAAGACGGTCGTGACTATCTACTTATATAATTGCCTTATTCTGTCTGTGTGAAGTTCACTGTGTGAAGTTCACGGATAGATTTTGGTCAGAATGGATAAAATAAAAAAAGTGTCAAGGGATGGGAATCGAACCCACGACCTTCTGCTTACCGGGCAGATGCCATGACCACTAGGCTACCCTGGACATATTTTTCCGTTTATAAAGTTAATATATGATGCCAATATATATAATAATTGTATAAACGAATGCAAGACAAAATCACCGCGAATGTTTATTTTTTTTAAGGCAATTTCTTTTTAAGGCAATTATCGTTTTGCACAATTACTTAATCTTTTAAAATATATAAATAACAATACTTAAATGAAAATATGTTTCTTTAAATAAAATAAAATAAACTTTTAAATCGGTAACCTTTTTATGAGAACCTTTAAATATATATAAGTGCCTTATAATTGTAACGAATAGTATTTTAATTAAAACATTTTAAAAACACACAGTTTGGAACGGGACGTTTCACAATAGTGACATCCATGGCGCCAATTTATAATTGTAACGAATAGTATTTGAATTAAAACGTTTTTAAAATATATACGCACTCGGGTAAAACCCGGGCGTTGCCCGGGCCATTCGTCTAGTATATATATAATATAATATAATATATGTATGAGTACATTTTGTGTAGAAATAGGATTAGTTGACTTTATAAGGTAAACTTATTCATACGGTTTGTATCCCTCGATAGCTCAGTTGGCAGAGTGGAGGACTGTAGATGTTACAACGGTGATCCTTAGGTCGCTGGTTCAAATCCGGCTCGAGGGAGTTTTTTTTTTAATTTTTTATTGGCTGCTGGCGAGCACGTGACCTCCCTGTGCGCGCGCATCCGTGACAGAGGCCGATGAGGAAAGACGGTCGTGACTATATATAGGGATAATGTATGTAATTCTGCTGTCCTCAAAGCTTATGTCCATAGTTCATCTAAAATACCCATTCCAAGAGTCTAGCATCAGTATCACTATAAAAAGAAGATAGAAAAATGCAATATAACAGCGGTATGGTAGATTAAACTGGCGAAACCGCTGGGAGGGTTCACCACTGATGAGCTAGGCCCTCCCATTAATTTTTCCATTGCAGTAAGGACAGTAGAAATTTTTTATTTTTTAAAAAGAATCATACGTGTCTATAATAGTTTCGAATTTTTACGTTAATTATGAGGAATTTTTAAAGTTGTGGTAATGATATGATACTTTGTTTCAAATGATAAAAAGGTTATGATAACAAGGTTGAGGATGAAGACATTTCTGAAGTTATGGTAATGATAAGTTTGACGCTAATGATGAATTTTGCTTTTTTTTAAATTTCATTTTATTGGGTAATTTCGATCGAAGCTAAATAAAACCCGCTATTTATAAATTAACAATGTTCATTTTAGAGAGTCTCCCATGAGCGACCACATTGTAAGGCACGAATAGATTTCCCTTGTAAAGCACACTATCACGAGTCTCCCATGAACGACCATCTCCGTGAACAACAAGTGACCACTAAAAATCGATTTTTTTTGGCCTCTCATGAAAAACCATTAAAATTCATGTTTGAAGAATAATAAATTAGAAATTATTCAATAAATATAAGTGCTGTTATAATTGTTTGAGACGAAATTAACGAGCGCTTTTTGAACAAAGAAATCTTTGTCATCTCGTTTGTTTTGTAACCCTTTCTCAAATTAACTTGGAAATCCAATCTTTATTTTATAATTTACTAGCCAATGTACCCGGCTTCGCCCGGTTTTTACCCGAGTAAAGGTTTGTTTAACGAACATTTGTTAAAACAATTCTAGAAGACATCCAATCCCTACTGAATCTATACTTGGCAAGATAACTTTATGTTGGATTATCTACCCCACCTAGCTGTACCCGTTCAAACGTTGCTGTCTTTGAACAAAAAGGCAGTTTTAATACCTAAATAATAATTTATTAATGATCAAATGTATACAATACATCAAAATGAAAATTAACAATAAAATTATCCCTACATAAATGGCATTTGAATATAACATATGTAAAAATAATAGATATATTTTGATAATTTGAAACTCGTAAATTTGAATCTCTCGATAAAGTGAACATTTTTTCCCGGTCCCTTGAAAAATACTCGATAAGTTGAATAAAATCAATATTAATTGGTTCCCTCGGTAATTGGAAGTTAAAGGAATAGTATCTTGCCTTGGAATTGTATCATTATTCTTGTCTCAAATAAATTGCCGTGTCATCCTGAATTTTGTCTTTCCTAATTTTCTACATTACAAAATCATCATTTTATCTATTCTCCCAATATATATGTTGTAGATAAATGATAAAACTAACTTTGACTTGTGCGCAATTAATAGGTAGAAAATTTTACGTTTGATAAATAATCTTTAAACTTAGTGATAATAAAACTTATAGATAAAAAAAAACTTGTTGGTAATCAAACTTATAGATTATAAAACTTGTTATCTCCGTCGCAATGGGTGTGCTGCTTGCGAGTTAAATCTACAAATCTGCAAATAACTCTAAGGATATTCAAGAAATTATTTTTCAAAAACCTCTTTCCGGGGATATACCTAATATAATCCCAAAATTTCACGGCGATTGGATGTATAGTTTTTGAATCTATAGAGTACAAACATACAGACAGACATTCAATTTTATATATATATATATAGATTAAATTACACTGTTCAACAACATTTTTATACGATAATAACAAGGCGAAGGAAGACGAGTATCTTTATTGGTGCATAAGAGACAACATTTTTGTCCAAGGGAATCTGATGGTGTTTCTAGTGTAACTTTTCATGCTAAACTCAAAAATAGAACCAGAAATTTTCCATCACCCATGACAGCGTGACAGCCAGTATTGGGATAAATACAGATTAAATGAAAACAACGTAAGCATTTTTGCATAAACCTTATTACATTACACTGTTTATCAAAAAATATTTTTTTTGTCCCAAAAGAAACAGCATCTTATCTAAATTTTACTCTTTGTGCTGATTCCAAATATACCATTAGTTTTTTCTATCACGCAAGATTTCTGAGATACACCTACTTGAAATTTGGAAATGTTTTTAATGTATAGACCTATATGAACGAAATATATTTATTTTATTGAAAAGTAGTGACAGTGGATTTTCTTCTATACTTTGCTTGTGGTACATCCCTCTTGAGTGTCCAGCAGTAGTCAGCAAGCATACCGGGACTCCATTTACCTTGGTACCGCTTCTCCATGCTTGATATATCATGATGAAACACACACACACCTCTCACCATTCTCATCGCTAACTGCACCAAGATTGGAAAGAAATCCAGATGTGAATGCAGGAAATGGATCTTGAGAGACGTGTTAAATCCCAGTGCCTTGTAGGAAAGCAACAGATCATTAACTATGTCTCGGTAATTTTCAACCTTGACACTTCCTAAGAAGTTTTTGCAAACGTTTCTAAAGGAATTCCATGCTGCTGCTTCAACTTCATTCAAACTATTTTGAAAATTTCCATCCTGCAGCAATTATAGAATGTGAGGTCCAACGAAAATGCCTTCTTTAATTTTCGCATCACTTATGCTAGAACATTTTTGTTTTGGGTAGACAAATCCACTGGCATTTCGATCCATTGCCTTGACAAAGTTCTTCATTAATCTCAGTTTAATATGCAATGGTGGTAAGTAAATATTTTCTGAATCGATCAAGGGAGGATTTACAATATTTTCATGTCCTGAAGTAAAGATTTCACGGTTTGGCCAGCTTTTTTTAATGTAATGCCTTTCCCTATCTCCGCTATCCCACTCACACAGAAAAAAACAAAATTTTGTATATCCAAGCTGTAATCCACGCAAGAGAGCAATGGCTTTCAAATCGCTGCATATTTTCCAACCGTATCTTTCATATTCTATCTTTTTCAAAAGCAGTTTCATGTTTTCGTAAGTCTCTTTCATGTTGGATGCATGTGCTATTGGCACTGATGGGAACTTATTTCCGTTGTAAAGGAGAACAGCTTTAAAACTAATTTTTGAAGAATCGACGAATATAAACGCTACTCTTCTGTATCATGGTCATGACCAAGCGCTTCCATTAGACTAACAACATCATTGCAATATACTAAATCATTCTTTTCTGAAAAGAAGTCTTGAAATTCATCTTGACGCTTGCGAAAAAAAAGCATACTTTTGCCTTTATGCAGCGGATTTCAGCCTTTTAACCTAGAGCCTAAAAGTTCACTCTGTTTTTTGGATAAATCTAAATCACGTACGAGGTCGTTCAAATCTCCTTTGGTTAACAAATGAGGTTCAGATGAAGCACCTGCTTCAAAATTTGTGTCATCCGACTGTTGCTCTCGTCTATCTGAATCATCGTCACTAAATATTACATTTTCAGGAGGCTGTGGCACAGGTAAAATATCACTATGAGGAACCGGTTTCATAGCAGAAGGTAAATCTGGATATTCAACTGTATACCTTGATTTGGATGTAATACCCGTAATCTTTGTCAAACAAAAATAATAGTCTGAAGAATGGTCTTTAGGTTCCCTCCATATCATTGGAACCGCAAAAGGCATAAGACGTTCAACTTTAATCCACCCTGTAAGACGTCGAGCACAAATTTCACAACAATGATGAGGAGCCCAAGTCTTATCTTGGTCACCGACTTTACAGCCAAAATAAAGTTGATAGCACTTTTTGATGAGCGGTGTAAAGTTTCGCCTTTGAACTTTGAAAGTTAATCCCCCACAAATGTAACAGAAAATATCAGGAATATTAATGCAACGCCCCGGCATATTGACACAGTCTAGTGCACACGATTTATAAAAGCAAATCGATGGAGAAGAATAAACTGATCACTTCAAATTTACCTGTCACTTCTAATGCAAATATATTAAACAAATCGTTAGGTTCAATTTAAATATATATATTAAAACTGTTATTCAGCAAATAGCATTCCAGAGCTTGTCGTTATTTTTTAGTTGTAAGCAAAACAGATTGTATTATAAAATAAACATATTTAATTAAAAATTCAATAATTTGTTATTTAAATTAATATTTATGATTCTTAAAGAGCAAAATTTAATTAATAACAAATAAAATAAAGCTTTTGGCTCCACATATCAACTCTTGTCAAAAATAAAGCGCTAGCTAATGTAATGATGTTTACTTAAAAAATGCTTACGTAACATTTTCTGCATTATTACTGTATATACCAATTTATAGAAAAAAAATAGTTATCCTGCAAGAACTATGGGTGATGGATTTCAATTTTGAATTCAGCATGAAGAGTTACATTAGAATCAACATCAGGTTTTCTCCGGCAAAAAAGTTTTTTTTTTTTTGTAGACCTGTGTAATTTCAAAATTTTGCAAGATATAAAATATTGCTGATCATGTCAATCAGACATGATGCAGCACTTCCTCCTCTCAAGAGGTTGTCACGTCCTCG
Organism: Cordylochernes scorpioides; assembly: GCA_030710605.1. Taxonomy (NCBI): domain Eukaryota; kingdom Metazoa; phylum Arthropoda; class Arachnida; order Pseudoscorpiones; family Chernetidae; genus Cordylochernes; species Cordylochernes scorpioides. The sequence continues at coordinate 64,920,903 of CP092880.1, forward strand.
TGAATGACTTCCCTCTCAATCCTTATTTTGAGAGGATTGAGGGGGAGGTCATTCACGAAAAGTATTTGAATCTTTGAAGTGTATCCATTACTTCATCAATTCTGGGGATTGGATAGACATCCTTCACTGTTACATCATTGAATTTTCTGTAGGCCACACAAAATATGTAGTTACCCTCTTGTTTCTTGACTAAATTAACTTTAAAAGACCAGAGGCTTGAAGATGGCTTAATTATACCTTCTCTAAAGCATTTCATCAATTTGATGAAATTTGGGAGGAAATGCTCGGACCCTCGTCCTGTCTTGGACGAGGCTGTCTCAATAAAACTTTATTACATAATGGCCAAGTTGACGAGTTGAATTGTGTCTACAATTTTGGCTGTTGTAACTATATTACATTACATATGGATATATATTGAAATATATTACAACAGTTTATGCCCCGGGTGGTGAAAAGTGGGGATTGTAGATGAAAGGTAATTATAGTGGTGGAAATAATTTTGTGTGCAAATTGGTTTGATTCTATGGCTATAACTAGTAAAATATGTGGTTGTAGAGAATAATATTACTGGGCATTGTTTGATAACATAATAATGATTAATAATAAAAAGATGATGTTGACCAAATTATAATTTATATTAATGTTAAGCCCAATGTAAACATAAATGAAAAAGGATAAAATAAAAAGTAAAGATATAAATTTGGGTGATTATATACAGCATTGAATGTTGTAATTAATATTAGAAAAAGCATTGACTTATGGGGTGAGCTAATTGGGAAGTCTAGATGGGTGGACATAGGAGCTTTTGGTACTGCGATGCGACATTGTCTTTGTAGGCCCATCTACAGTATGCTGAAGGTATTGCTTATGGGTTGTCCTATCAGACGGATTTGTAAATGGGAGGTTGAAACTTTGGTCGAGAAAATATGAGAGTGATAGAGAGAGTCGTTCTGTCGAGTAAAAAAGGTGAATGATTTGGCCGCGGTAAGGCAGTGGTGAAGGTGTAGATCACGAAACAAAAATTTAAATAAAATGAATTGCCCGGATGTGAGAATAAAAGAGAAAATAAAAGAAAAATGGGTGTTGATGCTCAAAAAAAAAAAAAGGCCGGAAATAAAAAAATAAGAAAAATCTCAACAAGCTGCTCAAGTTGGACTGTTGGGGAGGTCAGAGAGAAGCAGCGTGCGCAGTTTAGATGGAATCAAGGTGAGAAATCAGAGTGTTAGGGGATAGTCACGATCTCTCTGTATTGTAGTGATATAGGGAGAGGTTGGAGGGTGACGATGCATTTTCTGAAATAAAAATGACAAATTTTAAAATTAAAATTGATAATTGAAGTTGAACGGATGCTGTCCTCCTTTTTTTGTCAATATCCAGTGGCGGTCGTAAAACTTCTTGGAAGTTTCCTGGGAGGAAAAATCTTTGACGAAGTTCGCGCGAATCCTCGTCCTGTCTTGGGCGCTGCGAACTCTCAATAAAACTTATTTGTAATACATGATGGCCAAGCTGGCGCTGGTATCTACATTTTGAGGCCGTTACACTATAATTATGGTACTTAAGAAAATATAGAGTACATTTCATACACTATATTTTCATATGTTGTATATATATTTATATCTAAACAAAAATAATGTAGAAAAAAGGAGAAATATAATGATTAAGTTTATATTATTATTTTTAAGGTGAATATTATGAATGTATAAATAAATATTTAAATTATTTAACTGCAAGATTATACACACTACACTTTGAACTTAGCCAAAAGGCCGAGAAACGATATTTTAAATATAGAGATAACCTAGCTTCGTGTCTGTTTTCTGCTCGAGTAAATGTTTGGCTGTTAGAATCTTTTTCCTGCCTATACTAAAAATGATGGTTTGACTTCGCCCGTGGTTTGCTTCAGTGAATATTTCCCGAAAGAATTTTGTTTCTTGCAATCTAACATTATATAGGAATGTTGTCAACATTTTCTGACTGAAAATATTCATTTTTGCCCAGTACTTGGTTAATTTTAATTTGTTAAAAATACGACAAAAACTCTTTCAGATTTAACTCTATGTCCTATTAAAATTTCAGCCAGGATATTTACATATTGAGGACATGCATAGCGGACAAACATAGAGAGAGAATATAGGTTTACGGGCCACTAACTACAGTGTATGATCTTTTAGCCTAAAAATGGACGTAGCAAGCAGACAAGTACCAAGGTGCTGCACGCCACCAAGGTTGTTCAAAAAAGGTTAGATTCCCCAGGCCAAGCAAGTTAAGAGATAGAGGAAACATATATAGATATATAAATGAATGTGTCTGTATGTATGTATTATGATGCATTAGCGTGCCATCTGTTATCAAAATTGGAAACTATTAAAGACGTGTATGATTCTTTTTGAAAATAAACAATTTCTACTGTCCTTACTGCAATGGAAAGGCCCTCCCGTTATTTTTTCCATTGCAGTAAGGGCAGTAGAAATTGTTTATTTTTAAAAAGAATCCTACGCGTCTATAATAGTTTCCAATTTTGTATGTATGTCTGTCTGTACTCGATAGATCCAAAACCCATACATCCAATCGCCGTGAAACTTTGGGAAGTTGTTTACTATACTACCGGGAAGGTTTCTGGTTTAAATTTGATTGGAAATAAATATTCGTTGCAATTTTATTTGCAAATTTTCTACTTTCACTCGCAAGCAGCTCCTCTCGCGGTATCTGGTGATATTACATTTATAATTGTAAAAATTCTAAAATGTGTTCGAGGTATACAACAACGAAAGCCTTTATTAGGCACACGTGCCATACAGGATTCTCCCGGTAGGACAAAATAAATATACAGTGTGGCAAATAATTTTTAAGAATGGGTTTGTAAAATAAAACAGAAACAAGCTAATTCAATTTCTACTATTTTTTTATTCAAAATAATCCCCTCCAGATTCAATACATATGTTACAACGATTTAATAAGGAATTAAATGCCTCTTGCAGGCCACTTTGAGGAATTGCCTCCAAAGTGCTCGTCGCAGCTGTCTGGATGGTCGGGATATCATAAAAAAAGCAACCTTTTAACTTCAATTTTATTTTTGGGAATAAATAAAAGTCACATTGTGCTAAATCAGGGGAGTACGGAGGATGATTCAACACACAGACGTTATTTTTGGCCAAAAAGCGACGAACAGTGAGTGATGAGTGACTCGGTGCATTATCATGCAGCAAACACCAACTGTCTTCATCGCGATATTCTGCACGAATGCGACGATTTCTAGCAATCAAACGTTTCAAAACGTTTAAATAATACTCTCCAGTAATGGTTTGTCCAGCGGGAACAAATTCTTTGTGGATAATACCTCTACTATCGAAAAAGGTAATCAGCATTGTTTTGATTTTTGATGGCACTTTTCGCGTTTTTTTTGGCTTGTGGAGAGTTTTTTGACTTCTATTCGGCACTTTGGCGCTTTGTCTTTGGGTCATACTGAAAACACCATGTTTCATCACCCGTAACAATTGATTTCAGGAAGTTTGAATTATTTTCATAGGCAGAAATGATGTCCCTGCAATGTGCAATTCACACTGATTTCTGCTCGCTCGTTAAAGTGTGTGGAACAAATTTAGTACAGACTTTAGTTTTACCATAAATCTTCATGCAGAATGGTTCGAATCGTTTCTTTGTTGATGTGTAAAACCTCTGCCATCATTGTTTTCAACAAATTCTCGCACTTTTTCTATACTTTCTGGTGTCTTTGAAGAACTTGGTCGTCCAGTATGCTTATCATCTTCTAGCGTATTTCTTCCATCCGAAAAACGTTTGTGCCAAATGAAAACATTTGATTTACTCAAACATAATGTACCATAAACTTGCTTCATCAAAATATATGTTTCCGATGCACTTCTACCAAGTTTTGCATTAAATTTAATGACCGCTCTCTGTTCCATCTCAGAATTCCGACGAACAAAAAATTTTACTTTTCAAAAATCGCCTGTATGTTTTTAAAGAGTTAACCAAAATGGCTGAAACAAAGCCACGCGCTAGATAAGGCTTCGAATATATATACGCATGCGCAATTTCATAACTGGCTCTGCTATTGGCCTTTATCTAGCGCGAGTCTTAAAAATTATTTGCCGCACTGTATAAATAACAAATTAGCATCATAGTTAAATACAAATATTGGGTGTTGACCTCGACCAATTATCGAGTTGGATCCGGTGTCTGTGCTAAATATTTTGATTGAGCTGATTTCCAGTATTTATAAAAAGCGAATGCAAAGGGTCTGGATTTTACGACTTTTGCCATTAAAACATAAGGCGAATTGCTATTATAGCCGGTCTCTTGACGCAGAATTTCTCTCTCTTCTTCCATTGCCGTACAGTAGAACATGTAGTGTGGAAAATCGAGACTAAATTCACCGTTGCATAAGGTGCATTTTATGGTCTTAGTTTTCAAAAGTGAAACATGATTAATTCTCTGTACTGCAAAAAGGCTTCTTACTTGTGCAATGATTCTCTTTAAGGTTAGGGGGATATTGTCATTAAGATAGCATTCCATTGTAGGTGATGAATGAAAGTATTTATAGTGAGAGTAGAGCACTGATTTTCTTATTCTTACATAATCCAGCTGCAAGGACTGATCGGTTGCCGTTCTAATAATTAGGGGGAGTGTTCGAGGTATAATAAACTTAATTTGAGCATTTAGTAATATAATTTTCCAATGACGTTATAAAAAAGACTTGACATTTCAATATTATTATAAGAAAACATCTTATTTAAAATTTAATGAATATTTAAAAAAAAAATTATGTGTTTGAGGTATCAAAACTTGTTTGTTCAAACACAGCAACATGTGAACGGGTACAGCTAGGTGGAGCAGAGTATCAAACATAAAAGTTATCTTGACAAGTATAGACTCAGTAGGGATTGGATGTTTGCTAGAATCGTTTTAACAAATGTTCGTTAGGCAAACTTTTACTCGGGTAAAAACCGGGTACATTCGCTAGTATATATATGTGAAAAAATAATAGAAACAACAAAAGGTCAGGTGTTAATATTAAAAATAAAAAATGGCCCTCTGCCTTCTGTAAAGCACATGTATTACTGGTCAGGATATGCCTCTTTTATTTTAAATATTTATAGTATATAGAATATGATACATTACCAAAATAAAATTGACAATTAACATTGACTTTTATATAGAGAGAGATAAGAGAGAAAGATAATAACGTACTCCGACTAAAATATGAGTGAAAATATTTCGCAATTAATTTTCACAATATGCAAATCAATGAAATCAAAATTGGAAGATATTGATGTTAATAAAACATGATGCAGCAAAACAAATAAATTTTACGAGCGTTTATACAACAACTGTTTGAGTAAAAATAAACACGAACATTTTTTAGAATAAATTGCTTTATTTATCTGAAATAATCTCAGCTATATAACATTTAAAATATATATTTATACATAGGGTCTTATTTGCCCCACACGTTATATAAATGGAGATTATTTTGCACGTAAAATTATATATGCATTTGCAAGGGAGCATTTTAATCTCGAATACTCAGCCTTCGTGAAAATATGTCGTCGATATCGGAGTCAGAGCTGCCTTGAATATCGGGGTCAGAGTTGTCATGGATATCGGAGTCAGAGCTGTCGTGGATATCGGAGTCAGAGCTGTCGTGGATATCGGAGTCAGAGCTGTAGTCGATATCGGAGTCAGAGCTGTAGTCGATATCGGAGTCAGAGCTGTCGTGGATATCGGAGTCAGAGCTGTAGTCGATATCGGAGTCAGAGCTGTAGTCGATATCGGAGTCAGAGCTGTAGTCGATATCGGAGTCTGAGCTGTAGTCGATATCGGAGTCAGAGCTGTAGTCGATATCGGAGTCAGAGCTGTAGTCGATATCGGAGTCAAAGCTGTAGTCGATATCGGAGTCTGAGCTGTAGTCGATATCGGAGTCAGAGCTGTAGTCGATATCGGAGTCAGAGCTGTAGTCGATATCGGAGTCAGAGCTGTAGTCGATATCGGAGTCAGAGCTGTAGTCGATATCGGAGTCAGAGCTGTAGTCGATATCGGAGTCAGAGCTGTCGTGGATATCGGAGTCAGAGCTGTCGCCAAGCGTGTCATTTTCCTTGACTCTCACGATGCAATATTTCTTACGTCTTATATTGTAAACAATCTCGAAGAAATCATCTAGGCACACTGGGCATTTAGTCTGCACCTCGGCCCAAGTCAGGAGGCAGTCGAGATGGAACTGGTGACGACAGTTCCTGGGGTGGCAGCGGTCCTGGTTGATGGGGTCCAGACATAGGGAGCAGTATTCGACTTTCTTTATGGACTTCCGGGATTTCTTCATAATTTTGGGCATTTTTATAATAATTTATTGAATATTCAACTTTTTTTCCGTATGGGAATGATAGAGAGAGATTTATAACCTAGGTTCCAGTACCCCGGAGTTTTGAATGATACAACTACAGATAAATGTGTGAGTCAAAATTAATTTTAAATATATATTCTGTGTTCTTAATATATATAATTTTATACTTGTGAGCTGGACTCCCCGGGTAGTTGGCGCTCTCTCTCTATAATTTAGAAATTAAATTTAAAATAGGAAAATCATAACTGTGTTCTACTATATCAGGAAATATTTACTTTATCTTTCTCAACAGAAAATTAAAATTTTAAAAAGGGAACAACTTGATTTATTATTTTCGTGCAACGGTATCAATCAACACAACTATATGTTTAGCAATCACTGTGGAAATTTTCTCCCAAAAAAATTCCTTTAGTAATTCTCACTTGAATTTTATTAGGAATTTACTAGAAACTTCTTTTAAAAACCTATCAATGGTTCTTTGCGGAGATTTTACCTGTCGTAACCAAGTGTGGTTTATCAAAGTGACAAATTCCAGAGATTTCAAACTACACAACAAATCATAGATTTGTTTTTTTTATACAGAAACTCCTACTTGTCGCAATGCTAGTACAGGTAAATATTTATATGTAATTCTAATGTCCTTAAACTTATTGTTTACTTAAACACCATTTCTGAGACCATTCAGTGTAGCATATATAAGCAGAATGATCCAATACAGTATTAGAACTCTGAAGAAGCGCGCGGTCTGGTAGATTAAATTGGCGAAAACGCTGGGAGGGTTCACCACTGATGAGCCAAGCCCTCCCAATATATTTTCATCTCAGTAAGGACAGTAGAGTTTGAAAGAAATATTAGTGTCTTAATGGTATACAGTTGAGCCTACATTGTCGAGCTAACATTCACTGAATCTTGCATACTTCGTATTAACTGGAATTTCAGACCATGTAGCTATTGCGGGGTTGCCGTGTCTTACATTGTAGACTCTAGTGTATTTTACATCTCAAATTATGTGTGAGAGGCTCATTGTTTCCACGTTACTTTATCAACAACAACAACAACAAAGCCTTTATTTAGGGCCTCTCGCCCTATACAGGATTCGCCAGTTCACAAGGAATGGGGAGAACACTGTGTGGCCTTTTTTCGGGATATAGTCTTGTGGAATCCAAATATCGCCATCGCTATATACCTATTCTTTGATATTTCATTAATTAGTGCCGGAAATGAAGGACAAAGTTGCCCCGTTCTATCATTTAGTTTTTGTCTTTCCTCAGACAGAGCAGCACAGTCAAATAAGTAGTGCAACATCTCCGTTGTTATTCCTGATCCACAGAAAGTGCATTTCAGGTCTTCACGCTTCATTAAAATCAGATGGTGTTCTCTGAAAAAAATTGAAAGGGTTCTAAATTGTGCGATTAATCTGATGACAGGAAAAGGGAGTTCACTTAAGAAATATTCTTCGGTGGTAAACGTTGTATATATATCTCTATAGTGGGAATATAAATTTGATTGGGTTATTCTTGTTAAGTCATTTTGTATTGTTTTTTCTATCGCAGTTCTTAATAAACCTGGGATCTCATTCCTTAGTGAATCAGGATAATTATAAAAAGTAAGCCACGAGGATCCGTTATTATTGAGTAAATTGCTCAATTGTTTTATAAACCCGATGGGCGCACCTGTAGCACAGGATATTTGCCTCATTCTATTTAAACATATTCGAGGCAATCTATTTGTATCCATACTCAGCACCCTCAGCCAATATTTCAAGGTCAATTTCAGAGCTGTTATTATTAATGAGACGCGGCCTGTTTCTGGTCTTATTATGTATCCTGGTGTATATATAGGCAAATTCAAGAACCTACGAATAAATGTATCTTGTATATGATCTAATAAATCTTTATGCTCTGTTGCCCAAATTGGAGCAGCATACATCAAAACAGCCATCACAATAGAATCAAACAGTTTAATTGCAGAGTTTAATGAATTAATTTTTGATTTTGCTAATATTGTGGGGTTGTAGCATTTATTGCCGCAAGTGCTTTTCCTTTGAAAAAGTTTGCGGCTCGAGTGGTTTTAGTTGTACTGACCAGAGGGTATCCCAAGTAATTATATCTTCTTGTTACCATCAGAGGTTTACCATTCCAGTACCATCTATCTTCTCTTGAGGGTTTACCACCATTGCGAAATACCATAACCTTCGACTTGGACTCGTTCAGTGTCATGTAGTTCTCACCAAGATATTCTTTCAATATATTAATCTTTTCACGTTACTTTATCATTCAACTTTAGGTGGGTGTGTTGACTGTATTTCTATAAGTATTCTATTTATATAATAATAACCGTTTAATCCCTTTTACCGAAATGGAATTTTTGAACAAGTTTTTTTTTTTTTGATTATTTGTAGGTATTTTAAATAATGAATAGGAAATAGCACTGCATAAAAACAACAATTTCTCTGTAAAAAGGACAATTGTTTATATTATCAAATGCACGATTTTAACTCGGAATTAGAGATGACACAATTGAAATATGTGCAATGATTGGTTAGATATTGAATTTTTATTATGATTTTTATTTGCTTTATTATGCTTCCGGATAACATATAGGTATGAAACCTTTAATACTCGCCCAGTCCAATGAACAATGCAAGTCTACAAATTTTCAGACTTCGAGTTTGTCAGAATGACCAGGAATCGACAAATTTACAAATTGACTTTCAAAATTTTAAATTTAATTTTAATATGCTTCCATATCACATATAGTGATGAAACTTTTAACCATCGCTCAGTCCAATGAATAATTAAAATATACAAATTTTCAGACTCTTGGGTGGTCGGAGTGTCCAGGAATGAACAAATTTTTATATTTCTTTTTAAATCGTATGTGTAGCACGAAGTCATAAACTGTTGGCAGTTGCGAGTTGATATTTTCAGAGATTATTCAAACCCGAAATGAGTTACAAATCCGAATATTCTATTCCTATATATCTTTGGAATTACAGACAAATTTCTGTCAAAAGTTAATAAAATGCAAATTTCATAAGTGTTGTTCACTAAAAACTTTCGTTACAATGCATCAATTTCGACCAAATTTTCAACATTTATGTAAAACGAGATGGAGCAGGTTTTGCTTAACATCAAAATATTTTTCCTAACTTTAACATGCGTAACTTCGCTGTTATCGATTAAATACAAAAAAAAATCAACAGAGTTAATTTTATTTATATATAAATACAAAAAAAAAATTCAGCAATTCATTCAACTCAATCTAAAAAAATATTCAAAACAAGCAATTTTAAGATAACACCATATGTAAAACAGTCGGCCAAGAAAACAACAACGATATTACATCTTTCTCACATATTCACACACAATCTTGATTAATAATTAAAACTAATCTTTAACATTGTTTATTATACTTCATAATATATAATATTCGTTAGGCAAACTTTCACTCGGATAAAACCCGGGCGAAGCCGGGTACACATCCGCTGTACATGATAATATAAGACCACATATTTCAAGCCATTGTTATAGATAGTTTCCATTTGTCAATTAAGTTCTTTTACTATTTATAACTAAAATTAATCAATTAATTAACCCATATAGAATATGTACCAATTATCCCTCAACAATGAACCATTGTGTGTCTGTAACTTTGGGTTTCCCCCAAAACAAAAGTAAAGAAACATATTTCCGTTAGGCTTTAGCCTTCGTCACTTCCCGCTTCGTACAAGGAATTGACCAATCCTCCTCGAACCGATTTCAGTCAATTTAAGGCCTAATCCACAGTGATAACGATTTTAAAAATATATTTTATTTAACCTGCTTCATTTCTGTCTGTCCATAAATTTTCTAATAAATTAGCACGTAGAAATTTTGTACATTTATTTGAACCTGCTGATAATTCAGCTGGACAAATTTTCGGACTTCTCGGTGGTCAGAATGAACGGAAACGGACTTATATTTCCTAATTGCCTTTCAAATTTTATAATTTAATTATACTTCTAGGCCACATGGAAGTCTTACATTTTGAACATCGCTCAGCCCAACAAACATTGCAGGTATACAGACATCTGGCTGGTCAGGAAAACTGTTGGAAGCAGCGACTTGAATCCTTCAGTGATTGCTCAAGACTTCAAAGAAGGAAGAATAATCCAAATATATTCAGGTTCTTATCTGAAAATTCTTTGGATTTAGGACAAAAATATGCTATAAATTAAAAAATATATATCTATTCATCTGTTATAATTAAGTAATTTGTTTCTCCGAAATCATCACATGCGCACATTCATATTAAATATACTATATATATATATATATCTCACAACGTATATAAATATATATGGGTAAACTTTAACAAAGGAGGTTTAGAAATTAATATCGTTTTAGACCCGTTCATATAGAACGGGATAATGATCTAGTTCTTAATATACGTACATCGAGACCATGTAGAAGTCTGGTATTTTATAGGCTATTTCATTACTGCTAACAATGCAAGTTTGAAAAATTTCAGATTTCTAGGTGACCGTCGTGGCATAGAGAATAGAAATTTAATAGTTTCTTTCAAATGAAGCTACTTCTGTGGTGTAAAGAGCGGCCAGCATTCAATAAAAATGTGGTCGTGAATAGACTAATTCCCATGCTTCTCCCCAATTGTTGATACTCGATTTTGGATATAATCCCAGACCACATAGAAGTATTAAATTTGGAATACTCGCTTAAAACAGCTTTTACGAAGCAAAAGTAATAAATATCAAACTTTTCGCTGTGTCGGCATAAGACATAGAATATCATTTTTAATTTCCTTTAAAGAAAATAGGCGCAGCAGAGTTTCCCTAGCATGATGAACGGCTGATATTACGAATATTCAACTTTCAAGGTAGAAACCCTGGTTCTTTAGGCGACTAAAGTTAGCCAGATTTTCCCGTGTGTAAACTTCCGATTTGCCTCAGACTACCAATTGTCTATTTCTGCCATATGCAGTCCACCCTACTGTACACCCAATGTTCAACTCTGCTGTGTCAAAGGTCACAGCGGAATATAACTAGCAGATCAAAGAGACCAGTCCGCTGCACCTTCTAACTTATACACTGTCTTTCAAAATTTTTCCAAAAAAAATTGGCTACAATAAAAGAACTCAGATATCACACAAAATCTATCAATACACCTTCAATTATACAACTAGCAATCTCAGTAAATTTACACCAAGAATCTCCATTCTTCCAAGAATAACACGAGTGTACTTCAACAACCATCCTAACTGGCCACTAAACAAGTATAAATTTTGAAAGAGGATCGATTTACTCCAACTACTAGAATGAAGACCAAATAGTGTTTCTCTTTATCTGCTCAGCTTTCTGGTAACAAACGGCCATTCTCCTATTTAATTCTCAAACTGGAATCAATGAAAAATATCCTTAGAAATAAATCTGCTTGACAATATTGGACTTCCACAGTCATTGTAAATAAACCCAATAATACTTAAGTCTGACTGACAACACGAGTGGTTAGAGAGATATTTTGAAGGCCAAAGGAACCTCGATCCTATAATTGGGTACACAGTTTGGACTTAATTAATTATAGATTATATAGAATCGTAAAATTTGAATTTTTTAAATTATCAACAGAGGAACGACTATTATTTGATCCAAATATCCCCGACATTATATCAAATCTAGAAAGTGGGAATATTATAAAATAACACAAATGACACGTTCAAAGGTTTCTTTCTACAAAGTATTCCAAATTATTTCTCCGACTTAATTTTTATAATTCACATTTTATTACAAATCACATAGGAACTATCGACGATAAGAAATCAAGTAGCGTGGATTATGTGTGGCCAAAGTTCAGTTGCTGTCCAATATTTCAGGACCACACAAACTTCAAAAGTTGAATCTGACCTTGGCAGACTCCAGCAAAACTCATGTTTAACTCCTTTTGTAAGCATATTCTAAAATAAATCTTCGTGTTCAATCCAATATATACCTTTTTATATTACCTATATTCTAAAACATTCCCACAAATCACACACAGCTAATGTATTCCTCTATCTGATATATATGTGTTTATATCTAAATCTACTGTATTTTTTCATTGTCTTGGAAATATTTTGATGTTTTTTCTGAATAAATTGTCACAAAATAGTAGATATCATAACTTTGATGTAGATAAAGTAACTTCAGTTCTATCCTCACGTGTTCCTTGCCGCACATGGCATTTTGATTTGGAAATAATTTATTTACAAATATCGTTTATTAGTATTTTAAATCCGATGTATATACATTTTTCCCAAAACAAGAAATTATTTATTCCCAATTGTTCACTCCCAATTTGAAAAGGAGTATATTATTATTGTGGTATATGTTATAACATTTAAAAATATATTTACATATGTACACATTTGCACTACACGTTATATAAATGGAGTTAGATAATAGTACATGCAAGAAACATAAAGGTATCAACACTGTCGCTGTCCACGTCTTCATCCAGCCCACCATTTATTTCCTCGACCCTCACGACGTCTTCAGAACTTCTGATGTTGTAGAATATCTGGGTGAAACCATATCGGCACACTGGGCAAATCGTCTTTATCTCGGCCCAAGTCTTGAGGCAGGTAAAGTGGAACTGGTGATTACAGTTACTGGGGTGGCAGCGGTCCTGGTTGATGGGATCCAGACATATGGAGCAGTCTTTGGTAGTCATGACTTCTTGAGACATTTGGAAGTTGTTCTTTATATTGGAGATTTATATATTATATCTGATATATTTTAAATATACTCAATATATGTTCTATATGTAAATGAGATAGAAAGAATCCTGGAATACATAACGCCAACTACCAGGAGAATCACGGAAAATGTTAGTCAATAAAATATGAATGATGGATCCAAATTATTTATTTTTTATTTCAAATAATCTGTCCTTTTTTAAAAAAAATATAGTGTAAATTTAAAACTATTAATAAATAAAAAACATTTTTTAAAAAGCTTTTATTTAAATACACTAAAAAGGAAAAAATAATGATATATATATCATTGGGAAATTTGATGTTTGAGTGTGAAAATAAAAGCGGCGATCATCATGAATTCCGAACCTAATGTCATGTAATATGTAACAACTGATGTTTCCTAAATTTTTACTCTAAATATGATCCGCAGGTTTTATTTCTCGCCCATCAAATTTCCCACAATGATAGAAGAGTTAAAATATTTTATTTTTACTTTTTTATGCATATAATTAAAAGCTTTTTAAAAAATTATATTTTGAATTTTTTTTGTTAGTTTTTAGTCATGGATTTAACAAACTTAAAATAAAAAATATATATTGAAATATATACGAAATATCACCAAAATATTTAAATATATCGATATATATTTAAAAAACAGAGAAAATATCTTTATTTTACGGGGCTGCTAACCAAAATGAATGATTTTTGAGCCCCGATGGACGCATAAAGCGGAATATATACAAAGCATAGTTGGGGGGCCTGGGGATGGGTGGCCAGGGATCATCGCAAGGGATCCTAGGATCTGGCAGTGGAGGTGTCATCGCAGGGGGGAGGAAGCTGGAGAGGTCAAGGAAACAGCGCCTTGATGGGTGAGAAGCCTGGATGGAGGCCAGTTGAGGAGGCAGGAGGTCCTGGAAGCCTAGAACTTGAGGGCTCTAAGCTTCAAGATGGGGCAGCTTGAGGCTCTCGCCTCGTGCTTGTCTGGGAGGCCCTTGGCACAGCAGTTGGCGCACTTGTAAGTGTGCCAGTCGGCAACTGAGGGGCAGGCACGGCCTTCATGGCCGCCTTCACCGCAGTGGAAGCACGTGGGAGCTCTGGTGCATTGGGCAGAGTTGTGGCCGAAGCCACAACAGCGGAAGCAGACTCGTGCGCGGATGGACTCCTCGAAGTTGAGGATCACACCATCCACCACGATCCTTCCACGATTTCCCAGAGCTCTGAAGGTCGTGAGGTCCACCTCGATGAAGGCGGTGCAGGTCCCGTTTCTGGGTGCAGAGCGATGCGCCACGTGCACCACCTTGTCCCCAGGGAGTTGGCTGACAGCAGGGGTTTCCAGCAGCGTCTCTTCAATGGTGGAGTTGGATGTTTCCTCATCCACTTTGAAGAGGCAGATGCGAGGCAGGATCACCTTCTGTTGGCGGACCTTCATGCCATCCAGCTTGTTGGCCAGGGAGGTGGTAACAGCTGGGATGGTATCGGGGTTGCTGGAGTGGAGGACAAGCTTCCCTTTGGTTCGCAGGGAGGCCCAAACGCCTTGGGGTAGAGTGTGGGCAGCGCGGACAGCTTTAAGCATTGCTCTTGGGTCAGCCTGTGGGTCATCAGAGATGACCACTGTGTGGGCCGCCGATTTTTCCCCATGGAGGACCACTTGGGCGGCCGCAGGCTTGGGGACGCGGGAGGGCGCAGGTTTTGCGGGACCATTGAGGTTGGTCCTCTTTGCGGGCGGGTAGGGAGCCTCAGGCTGCTTCCTTTTGGTTGGAGCGGGAGTGGCGGGCTTGGTGGGGTCAGTCTGAGTGCTGGTTTCCTTGCAGGAGGGAGAAGGGCTGGTTTGAGTGCTGTGGCAGGCTGTCTGTGGCTTGATTTCGTCCAGTTCCTTAAAGGACGCGAGGGTGCCAGAGAGGTTCTCTACCTCGGCAATGAGGGCCTTGATCTGCTCAGACCGTAAGTTGATGAATTCCATTAGGCTTTGGAGCAGGTAAAATCGGGAGGTAGGGTAAGGATTCTGTATTTTCTGCTCGAAGTTCTGCTTCACCTCTTCGTTCTCCATCTCCAGTTGGGCGAGGGTTACGAGGGGCTTCTCGGCATTCTCGGCATTCTTCTTCTTCTTCCTAGGAGCCATGGCAGGAGCAAATTGTTGTGACCAACGATCTAACGTATATTGGTATAATTAGATGATCTACTAGAGATATATGTCATAATTTGTATATAATTAAATGCAACCCCGACCCACTATGTATATATCATGTATGATTTTCAAAGACTTAATAAAGAACAAGGTAACTGGAGGAAAGAAAGTAACAAAAGATATAGGAAGTAAGACTAAAGCTGGCACGACTATTTTGGCACCCCTGTGTCAACATTGCAGGGGCAGAGACCGGACGTCTCTAGTGACCGCAGAAGTTATTTTAGCCAAGATGCACTCAATACTTCCGGCAAAAACAGGACGTATCTAATATCCGTCGAAGCTATAAGCGTCAAGATACCCAATACTTCCTGGCGAAATCGGATATATCAAGCAGGCCACATCTTTCATCAAGGAGAGCCGCGGGCCAATCAAAAGACCGCACCTTAAGTAGGTCAACCAATAGGACAAGATCATGTGACATCTCTCGACCAATCAGAGAGACACGGAGTCTTGGTGTTAAATCGAAAGGCAAGGATGGTCAGTTAGGTTTTCGCTCTCATAGGAACAACACCTGCAGTAGCGACTTGGCTCTCACCGAGTTCGGATCAGTTGCTCCTTCGCTTCCAACGAGGTGACATCGGCCCTGGACCTCTCCCCACTCAACTCATAGCTAAGTACAATCACCACCATGTGATCAGATAAGGAACAATCAAACCCGCTCCTTCTCAAGCTTTCTTCCCTCCAATCCAGTTGCCTTTTATCTTCAAACCTCATCATGTGTCCTGATTATTCCTAACTGTGTGCTTCACTTACCACTCAACGACTGCGCTTCAACCAAATCTCACCATTCGCATCCAACAATAAGAAACCCCGCAACGATATTGCCACAGAACGGCTAAGTCGACAGGATAAAGATTATGGAACTTAATCAGGATCAAGATGGAAATTAGCCCAGACACCAGCAAATCAAAAGGCAATGACAAAACCAGCGAGAAAGAAGCGGGCAAGAAGAGAGGCGACCAGGCGCCTTCTAGCGGCCATCATATGGCAGATGACCGTGGCCATCCGACGTGTCAACGCCCCACAAAGTGAGACGGAATTCCGGAGCGCCATTCCCCGGGGAGGACGACGGACACAACCCCCACCAACCCCAGGCGAGTGTCACCAAGACCGGACACCGACCACCGAGGATTCAACCACCGCCATGCCATACACAGTCCCCGAAACCAATCCGCGCGATCCGGGACAGCCCCAACGATCCCAAAATGATCTTCCAGTACCGGACTTCACTTCAATTTCGCGGACGGTGCGAGCAGTCCCGAGCCCCAAGCCAACCACTCCAAACCAAGGCGTCCCAAAGGAGACCTGTTGAACTGAGGTAGACACCCACCCTATGCCGTCAAGGAATTGACTTTGAACTTCTATCTAACCTACCTACCCCTTTAACCATATCTAACCTTTGTACTCAATGAATGCACGCACGGGCTAGACCAAACCTGTCCGAAAGGACTCGCACTACAATCAAATTTGTCACACAGGACAACCCTTGCCTGCATTCATTGACCCCACTACCATGTTTATCACTCAACCCAATTATCAATACTATATGCCCTCAAATACAAGCCACAAAGGCTTCAACCCTCACCATGCCCAAAAAAACGTGTCAGTACAGCCCACACACTTACCACACAAAATCCATGCATGACCATACGCCGCCAAGCCATAAAAATGTACCTCACAACAATCCCACAAACGTATTTAGCAACAATCACGACATTCACGACAACAATACACCGACAACATCCATCCAAAGGACGGTTTTCACGCTAACAAACACGCACAACCCGCCCAACAAGCGCGACACTCGCGCCAAAAGACGACAACCACAAACAAACGCATGCACCGTCGTTAGTAACCATCATCTCGTCTACCCAAAACACTAAAAAATGTTCACCTTAAAAGGTACCATATACTCTAACAATAGAAATTTCGATATATGACTTTAATAAATTTGTTGTTCATAGTGAGAACAGGTAAAATTTTGTACAAACAAGGATTTCGCGTGACACCTTTTCATTCACAATTTTTTTTTTTCGATTCGTGTCACAGGTCACCCACAAAACTTTTCACTTCAGGCCACAGACGCCTTTCACCAAGCCTGTGACACGTCTCTCACTCAAAGCGTGTTCACGTCGTAAGCCTCATTTTTCACTCAATTCCACCCTAATGCCACTGAATAGCATTTTTTACTAAAGTCACAACGACCATTCGATTTAATAAATGGATACAACATCCGGCTTTTCAAAATACAAATAACGTCGAACTTACACCAACTTATCTCTTCACAATGTATTGGCAGACCACAACACATGACACAAGACATCGTCAAACAAGTAAAACCCACAAACAAAACAAAATTTCGTACACCAAACATATCACACACGCACACAAAACAAACATTTACAAGACAAAAACACTTATGACCAACGACACAAGCAACCACATTTCGAAGTAGGTGATCTAGTATTAGTAAAATTATATCACCACCCAAATACAGGGAAACTTGCGCCATATTTCACAGGACCTCACACAATATTAGAAATTATTTCACCAAATGTGGTCCGCATAGATCGACCAAATCAACCACTTCAAAGAGACACTGACACAATTCACGTCAACAAACTTAAACTGTATACGGAAAAAATCCATTATATATCACCACCCGCCGTTAACACCTATCATATAAAGCACAACCCCAATTACACGTTCCCTTTCAAACATTTAACACCCGAATTATTCCCAACAGAGTCATTAAGGTTCAAACCCACCAGCAGCGAACCTTTCAGGCATTTAGACCCTGCCATTTTTGCAACAAGACGATTTACATCACTCTTCCCCGACGTTAAAAACTGCAAACCTGACAACCAGCTCAATCATATCACACCACTCCCTAAAGATATCAAACAGGAGAACTGCGAACCTACCAATCATTCAAACTCTACAATTCATAAGGTTCAAGCGAATATTTCAGAGTCCCCAGTTACAAAAATGTGGACGAACATGGGGCAATATCCTATATTTCATCTGATTCTTATCCTTTGTTTGTTACTTCTGCCATACAACTGTATCCCAATTTTAGTCATCAATTACTTGTTTATCTATGCTATGCCCGATCAGAAAATCTTCGAACTACAAGAGGTAGTTTTTAATTTAGGACAAGCATTTTTTAATTTTGGACAAACAGTTTTTCATTGTGGACAAGCAATTCTTCATTGTGGACAAGTATTTATAAAACTTCTCATAATTTTAGGAACCATCTTCGCAGAAAATCTAAATAAACTCCGAAGAGATAGCAGTAACTGAAAAGATAACCAACCAGTGTCGGAGAAATCACGCTCCAAAAACAAGCCCTGAGCCGCACCAAAAATAAATAGACGGCAGGAAATGAGATTTGAAACACCACGACAGGAAGTATAGTCCACGGAGGTTAAATTCGGCCTCTGTAAACAAAGCGGAGCGCCTTCGTCCGATCTCCAATTTCCCTCCCTCTCGTTTGCCCGACACACCCCACTTCCGTATCTCTAATTACAATGAGAAGATCCCCTATTGAGGTCGACTGGGAACCTCGCTATACCACCGATTTTGATTCCAGTTCGAGTCTACATATCGATTTTTACCAACCAACTCCACATCCACGAGACAACACATAGAACTAACTCACACATTTCTTACACAACAGACTTCTAACATTTTTTCACAACACACACACAAAGACAAAAAATTACACATAAAGGTTATATAGATTTCCATGTCTCCTGTACACATAGCATAAACGCACTTGAGGACTAGAATCACGTTTTTCACCTAAGTGTCGCTACAGATGAGACAAAAAATTTATAGGGCATAATTGAGCAAGTAAAACATTTATAGGGCAGAATGGAACAATCAATACATGTAGATCAGGGCATGAAGATACCAAAGGGTTCCAACCAATACACCTTATTTTTCATATCAATCATTTTCATTATTTTCTCTCAATTAAAATTTAAATATTTAATCAATTTATCAATTTATTCAACTTATTACCACTTTTAATCATTAATTATCATTTTTTTCCAATTAGTTATATTATCATTTTCATTTATCAATTATCATTCTACTTACCACTTGATTTATATTACCACAACTCAATTATCAACGAAAACTCACTGACTTTCGATTAAATTAAAAACATTAAATCACCCTTTGTTGTTGAAATCTTTTTATTTTTCATTTTTCTTTTTTCCAAGCACTCTACTTTGATTTCGCTCAAAAAACTTTTATTTTATTTTTATTTTTGATTTCTCAAAAGACCTAATAGAATTCCCTCGGTCTCCATTCCCAATTCCGAGCTAGAATATAATTAGGCATTTTTCCTTTTTTTTCTCACCACGCACCAAGCATTCACTTTGATTTCTTCCAACTTTTTATTTTTATTTTACTTTGATTTCTCAAAAGACCTTATGAAATTTCCTCGAATTCCTTTCCAAAATTCAAGCAAAAAAATAATTAGGCATTTTTCCTTTTTTTTTCTCACCACGCACCAAGCATTCACTTTGATTTCTTCCAACTTTTTATTTTTATTTTACTTTGATTTCTCAAAAGACCTTATGAAATTTCCTCGAATTCCTTTCCAAAATTCAAGCAAAAAAGTAATTAGGCATTTTTCCTTTTTTTCTCACCACGCACCAAGCATTCACTTTGATTTCTTCCAACTTTTTATTTTTTTTATTTTTGATTTCTCAAAAGACCTAATAGAATTCCTTCGATTTCATTCCCAATTTCGAGCTAGAATATGGTTAGGCATTTTTCTTTTTTTTTTTTCTCACCATTCAACCAAACACATTCAATTTTGATTTCATTCAACTATTTTTATATTATTTTTATTTTGATTTCAAAGCCTAAATAGAACCCCCTCGAATTCATTTCTTAACTCGAGTAGAATTCGTTTAGGCGCATTTTCTTTTCTTTTAATCCACTATGTACCATAACATTCCTTGATTTCTTACAATTAAAAATTTTTGATTTCTATTAATTATACTCAACCTATATCATCAACACCATTCTATTTTACTTTTATATTACCAGCAATGTTTGTATATAGCCCCTCCATACCCACAACTAATTTTCCCACAAAATTATTTTTCACTTTACAGAATTCTCTCAGGCTAACCCCTTCTTGAATTCTTCACATGTAGGGGGCGCATCTGTCATAATTTGTATATAATTAAATGCAACCCCGACCCACTATGTATATATCATGTATGATTTTCAAAGACTTAATAAAGAACAAGGTAACTGGAGGAAAGAAAGTAACAAAAGATATAGGAAGTAAGACTAAAGCTGGCACGACTATTTTGGCACCCCTGTGTCAACATTGCAGGGGCAGAGACCGGACGTCTCTAGTGACCGCAGAAGTTATTTTAGCCAAGATGCACTCAATACTTCCGGCAAAAACAGGACGTATCTAATATCCGTCGAAGCTATAAGCGTCAAGATACCCAATACTTCCTGGCGAAATCGGATATATCAAGCAGGCCACATCTTTCATCAAGGAGAGCCGCGGGCCAATCAAAAGACCGCACCTTAAGTAGGTCAACCAATAGGACAAGATCATGTGACATCTCTCGACCAATCAGAGAGACACGGAGTCTTGGTGTTAAATCGAAAGGCAAGGATGGTCAGTTAGGTTTTCGCTCTCATAGGAACAACACCTGCAGTAGCGACTTGGCTCTCACCGAGTTCGGATCAGTTGCTCCTTCGCTTCCAACGAGGTGACATCGGCCCTGGACCTCTCCCCACTCAACTCATAGCTAAGTACAATCACCACCATGTGATCAGATAAGGAACAATCAAACCCGCTCCTTCTCAAGCTTTCTTCCCTCCAATCCAGTTGCCTTTTATCTTCAAACCTCATCATGTGTCCTGATTATTCCTAACTGTGTGCTTCACTTACCACTCAACGACTGCGCTTCAACCAAATCTCACCATTCGCATCCAACAATAAGAAACCCCGCAACGATATTGCCACATATATATATTTATAATATTATTTAAAAAACAGTATTATTATCTACTTATAAAACCATTTACACACTATGTTATTAGAATATGTAATTAATCCAGGTTCCTTAGGCCTTCAAGATATCTCTCTAACCACTCGTGTTGTCAGTCAGACTTAAGTATTATTGGGTTTATTTACAATGACTGTGGAATTCCAATAGTGTCAAGCAAATTTATTTCTAAGGATATTTTTCATTGATTCCAGGTTGAAAATTGCTGGATCATGGCAGCGACGATTGGCTCCGGCAACACTGTGCTGACGTCACACTTCCTGTTGATGTAACCCTACCTGCGGCGTTGCCATCGCCATGTTCCTTCTCCCCATGTATGTTTACTTTTAATCTATATATATTCCCTTTACCTTATAGTTAATTAAAGTATAATTAACGTTGAGCGCTGTGTGTAATCAATTGGAATACAACAAAGATTATGAGACTGAAGAAGCGCAAGGCCTAAAACGTGAAACTGAAGAAGCACAAGACTTAAAACGTGAGACTGAAGAAGCGCAAGGATTAAAACGTCAGACTGAAGAAGCGCAAGGCCTAAAACGTGAAACTGAAGAAGCACAAGACTTAAAACGTCAGACTGAAGAAGCGCGAAGCCTAAAACGTGAGTAACCAAATTTCCTTTGATTACTTGGACCATCCTTTTTCTACTTACCAAATATTTTGTAAAATGGCAAACACAACGATTGCAAAATTAAATGGTGCTAATTACTCCAGCTGGAGCTTCCAGATGAAACTCGTTCTAATCGAAAACGATTTGTGGAGTTTGATCAATCCAGGAGAGGCTAAGCCTGACCCTAGTGACCTTGTTGCAACAAAACTTTTTTTGTCGCGGGAGGGTAAGGCGTTTGCAAAAATTTGCCTCGGGATTAATGATGAACAACAATTGCATGTTCAACATTTGAATACTCCGAAAGAGGTCTGGGAGGAACTGGAAAAATTATACGCACCAAAGGATAGTAGATATCGAGCCGTACAACTAAGAAGGCAGTTATATGGCGAAAGGTTGACTCAGCACAGCAACATGGAAGGGTATATGGGGAAGATAAACCACATTGTAAACGAACTGGCCCAAATTGGCGACAAAATTGATGATGGCGATTTGGCTATGGTTCTTTTGGGTGGATTACCAGAGGATTGGGACATCGTTGTCTCAACCATATGTAACTTGCCTGATTCAGACTTCACGACCGCCACAGTTAAAAGACGGCTGTTGGCAGAAGCAGAAAGGCGTTCGTCTAATCTACCAAAAGATGTGGGTGCCATGGTGGTTAATGTCTCTTCGAAGCCCATTGAAACAGAAAAACAATTTAAAGCAAAGGTTGTTTGTTTCAAATGTGGAGGTAAAGGCCATTATGCAAGGGAATGCAGGAAGAAAGGAAAGAATGAACAAAGACCAAAAAGGTTTGACCAAAACAAAGGCGTAAATATGTCGGCAATATGCAACACTTTGTTTGGAGCTACCGCCGAGACCTGGATCATAGATTCTGGAGCGACGCACCATATGACTCCCAAGAGAGATTACTTCACATGTCTGAAAGAGTGTACAAGCAATATGAGTTCCATCACTATTGCGAATGGCTCTTCTATAGAAGCATGTGGTATCGGTACTGTCAGTGCCAATATTGTTGGACACAAGGGAGATGCCAGCAAAATGGTTGCCCAGAACACCTTGTATGTTCCAGAGATGCGTCACAGTGTTCTGTCTGTACTCCAAATGATAGAAAACGGTAGAAAAGTTGTCTTCAACAAGAGTGGTTGCCACATTATGGACATGAAAGGAAAACTCTTGATAGAGGGAAAGAAGTTGGGTAGACTTTACTACGTCCAGACTACTCCATCCTCTCCGATAGATCAGAATGATCTTGTTTCTCTTGTATCTGAATGCAAGGAAGAGCTTACACTGGAACTTTGGCACAAAAGGCTGATGCATGTAAATGCATATACGATAGCAAAGATGGCCAAGAACCAAAGCGTAAGAGGACTTGATTGCAGCCCGGCAAAGCCAGAAAAGTGCGAAGACTGCTTGATCGGCAAGTCTTACCGTCTGCCATTCCTTCAACACTCACACAAGGAGGAAAAAGAAATCATGCCATTGGACTTGGTGCATGCGGACTTGATGGGTCCACTCGACGTATTGAGCTGGGGAGGAGCCAAGTACGTCTTAACCATCATTGATGAATCTACGAGATATACAAGTGTATTTTTCCTGAAAAACAAAGGCGAAACCCTGGGAAAAGTCAAAGAATGGATTCAAGAATCTGAGAAACAAACCAGCCGGAAACTAAAACGAATACGTACGGATAATGGCTTGGAATTTTGTTCCAAAGAATGGGACACTTTCTGCAAGAGCGTTGGAATAGTTCACGAACACACTATGACGTATACACCTCAACAGAATGGTGTGGCAGAAAGAATGAATAGGACACTCCTAGATCTTGTCAGGAGCACTATATCTGGAAGTGGTCTGCCAAAGGCTTCCTGGGCGGAGCTGACTTACACCGCAGCCTATGTCAGAAACAGAGTTCTCAACAATCACAATGGTGAAAGCACGCCATATGAACTGTGGACAGGGAACAAGCCTAGTCTTAAACACCTAAGAGCTATTGGCTGTCAAGTATTTGTCCATATTCCAAGACAAGTCCGTAAATCCAAACTCGAAAGAAGAGCTGTCAAAGGTAACCTTGTGGGATATGCACTCAGAGGACGTGGCTACAGAGTGTGGATTCCTGAGATGAAGAAAGTGGTGGAATCTCGGGACTGTGTCTTCAAAGAGAGTGATGTATCGAGGAACAACAGCAACCTGGAGGTGCTTCCATCAGTTGAACACTACAGCTATGGGACTCAACAGGAGATTGAAGAGAATCCAGTGTCTTTATTAGATCAAGAAGACGTGATACCTACAGAAGAGGACAGCCATAATGAAGATACTGTGAAGCCTTCTCCTACTCGATCTCATCCAATGATCCTAAGGAACCAGAGAAATGCTCAGAACTCAATTGAACTCCTCAGTGCTGAAGTAAATAAGGGGGGAAACCTACACGAACTTCATCGTTCGAGACTCTTAAGCGGCGAAGTGATCCATGAATAGGAGGTCACTTCGAGGGAGGAGTTTGCTGGATCATGGCAGCGACGATTGGCTCCGGCAACACTGTGCTGACGTCACACTTCCTGTTGATGTAACCCTACCTGCGGCGTTGCCATCGCCATGTTCCTTCTCTCCATGTGTGTTTACTTTTAATCTATATATATTCCCTTTACCTTATAGTTAATTAAAGCATAATTAACGTTGAGCGCTGTGTGTAATCAATTGGAATACAACAAAAATTAAAAAGGAGAATGGCCGTTTGTTACCAGAAAGCTGAGCAGATAAAGAGAAACACTATTTGGTCTTCATTCTAGTAGCTGGAGTAAATCGATCCTCTTTCAAAATTTATACTTGTAGGTGGCCAGTTAGGATGGTTATTGAAGTACACTCATGTTATTCTTGGAAGAATGGAGATTCTTGGTGTAAATTTACTGAGATTGCTAGTTGTATAATTGAAGGTGTATAGGTCTATTGATAGATTTTGTGTGATCTGAGTTCTTTTATTGTAGCCAATTTTTTTTTGGAAAGATTTTGAAAGACAGTGTATAAGTTAGAAGGTGCAGCGGACTGGTCTCTTTGATCTGCTAGTTATATTCCAGATTCCGCTGTGACCTTTGACACAGCAGAGTTGGACATTGGGTGTACAGTGGAGTGGACTGCATATGGCTGAAATAGACAATTGGTAGTCTGAGGCAAATCGGAAGTTTACACGCGAGAAAATCTGGCTAACTTTAGTCTCCTAAAGAACCATGGTTTCTTCTTGGAAGGTTGAATATTCGTGATATCAGCCGTTCATCATGCTAGGGAAACTCTGCTGCGCCTATTTTCTTTAAAGGAAATCTAAAAATTATATTCTATGTCTTATGCCGACACAGCAAAAAGTTTGATATTTATTACTTTTGCTACGTAAAAGCTGTTTTAAGCGAATATTCCAAATTTAATACTTCTATGTGGTCAGGGATTATATCCAAAATCGAGTATCAACAATTGGAGAGAAGCATGGGAATTAGTCCATTCGCGACCACATTTTTATTGAATGCTGGCCGCTCTTTACACCACAGAAGTTGCTTCATTTGAAAGAAACTATTAAATTTCTATTCCCTATGCCACGACGGTCACCTAGAAATCTGAAAATTTTCAAACTTGCATTGTTAGCAGTAATGAAATAGCCTATAAAATACCAGACTTCTACATGGTCTAGATGTACGTATATTAAGAACTAGATCATTATCCCGTTCTATATGAACGGGTCTAAAACGATATTAATTTATAAACCTTCTTATATACGTTGTGAGAGATATATATCTCTCTATATATAAAAATGAATGTTTGTATGTATGTATGTATGTATGTATGTATGTATGTATGTCTGTATGTCCGGTATACAAATTCGCAGTAGTTCACTAATTCAAACCAAAATTTCCATACATAGGTAAAAAAATACGGGGAAGACGATAGGCTATTTTGAAAAAATATATAAATCAATTATTAAAACTATATATTTTTATTCAGAAAATGATGATGACGATATTGCTGTATCATGTTTGATTATCAGCTACAGAATTATATCGGGAAAATATTAATATCTCTATATATATAAAAATGAATGTTTGTATGTCTGTCTGTATGTCCGGTATACAAATTCGCAGTAGTTCACTAATTCAAACCAAAATTTCCATACATAGGTAAAAAAAATACGGGGAAGACGATAGGCTATTTTAAAAATATATATAAATCAATTATTAAAACTATATATTTTTATTCAGAAAATGATGATGACGATATTGCTGTATCATGTTCAATTATCAGATACAAAATTATATCGGGAAAATTCCAAAAAGCAGAGACCACGGGTGAAACCAGTTCATTATTTTGTACACAGGAACAAAATTCTAACAGAAAAACATTCATTCGAGCAGAAAACAAAAGCCAGATCATCTTTCTATAAAAATATCGCTTCTCAGACACAAAGTTTGGAGCGGGACGTTTCACAAGAGTGACATCCACGGCGCCAATTTATAATTGTAACGAATAGTATTTGAATAAAAACATTTAATCGGGTAAAACCCGGGCGTTGCCCGGGTCATTCGGCTAGTATAGTATATTTAATATGAATGTGCGAATGTGATGATTTTGGAGAAACAAATTACTTAATTATAACAGATGAATAGATATATATATTTTAATTTATAACCTATTTTTGGCCTGAATCCAAAGAATTTTCAGATAAAAACCTGAATATTTTTGGATTATTCTTCCTTTTTTTTCTTTGAAGTCTTGAGCAATCACTGAAGGATTCAAGTCGCTGCATCCAACAGTTTTCCTGACCAGCCAGATGTCTGTATACCTGTTGGGCTGAGCGATGTTCAAAATGTAAGACTTCCATGTGGCCTAGAAGTATAATTAAATTATAAAATTTGAAAGGCAATTAGGAAATAAGTCCGTTTCCGTCCATTCTGACCACCGAGAATTCCGAAAATTTGTCCAGCTGAATTATCAGCAGGTTCAAATAAATGTAAAAAATTTCTACGTGCTAATTTATTAGAAAATTTATGGACAGACAGAAATGAAGCAAGTTAAATAAAATATATTTTTAAAATCGTTATCACTGTGGATTAGGCCTTAAATAGACTGAAATCGGTTCGAGGAGGATTGGTGAATTCCTCGTACGAAGCGGGAAGTGACGAAGCCTAACGGAAATATGTTTCTTTAATTTTGTTTTGGGGGAAACCCAAAGTTACGGACACAATGGTTCATTGTTGAGGAATAATTGGTACATATTCTATATGGGTTAATTAATTGATTAATTTTAGTTATAAGTAATGTGAAAGAAATTAATTGACAAAGGGAAACTATCTATAACAATGGCTTGAAATATGTGGTCTTTATTATCATGTATATAAATATACTATAATGAATATGACTATATGCGTGATGATATAGAAATCAGATTACTGAATTATAACAGATAAATTATTATATTAATTGACTTTTGACAGAAATTTGATTGTAATTCCAAAGATATCTTATATAGGAACAGAATATTCGGATTTGTAACTCATTTGGGGTTTTGAACAATCTCTGAAAATATCAACTCGCAACTGCCAACAGTTTATGACTTCGTGCTACACATAAGATTTAAAAAGAAATGTAGAAATTTGTTCATTCCTGGACACTCCGACCAACCAAAAGTCTGAAAATTTGTATATTTGCATTGTTCATTGGACAGAGCGATGGTTAAAAGTTTCATAACTATATGTGATATGGAAGCATATTAAAATTAAATTTAAAATTTTGAAAGTCAATTTGTAAATTTGTCCATTCCTGGTCATTCTGTCAACCTGTATTGACATCAGGTTCTAAGAAGTATAGAATTCAGATTTCTACGCGCTCTAGAAGTATACTAAAAATCTATTACAAGATATATTTGTGGAAAGACAGACATGAAAGCAATTTAAAATAAAAGCTTTTAATAAAATTCTATCATTATATATAAAGTAGAACCTCCCTTTAGCGGACACCTCTTTACAAAGGACAGTATTTATTTGCAAAATTATCACTTTTACTATTCAGCAACTCTCCAGTAAGAGGACATCTCTCCCTAAAGTACACTTTGGCTCTCCAATTAGGTGTCTTTTAGTCTCACCTTCTCGAATACTACAATTTCAAAATATTTTTACGTAGAAACAGAAGCACATTCCAGAATGGAGAAAGAATGTTCTTGAACGTTTAAGAATAATGTGGAAAAACGGAAGACAACTGATTGGCCAATCTAAAGCGATTGCGCAAGGCTTGGTGCTGGCGGCTTTCTGTTTGGCTGACCAACCTTGACCGTTCTGGAAAGATCTACTCCGGGATATATAGGGATGATGAACTCATGCCGGGGAGAAGAAGAACAAAGCTACGTGGTGGACTCCAAGCAAACGCTGTTGTCTCAAGAGGTCGGACTACTGCTTACCGCCGGTGCCGGTGTACTTCCTGGAAGATTCTAGAAGGTTCTATGAACTTCTGTCTCCTGCTCTGCGCCTGCTTCACTGTGCTGCAGTTTGTAACTGCTGTTTTCTTTATTGTTGTTTATTTTTTACACTCTTCTGTAAACATTTTATCGATTAGGCTTAAATAAAGTCCTAAAGATCCTTTGTTCGCACGGAAGTTATTTTTTGCCAACCAACAACGCAACAATCATTATCAAAGGGATGTCCTCAAAGCGGACCATTATCACCTTTAATGTGGAATATACTGTTAAATGAATTGTTGATCAACTTCATGTCCCCAAATTCTGAAATAATCTGTTATGCGGATGATGATTCTATTATTTGTTGGCACAAGACCATAGAAGGGTTAAAAATGTAACAGAAAATACTTTAAATTATGTAATGAAATGGTGTACACACACAAGAAACAAATTGAAGCTAAGCCAGGAGAAAACCAACTTACTACACCTACATAACAAATAAAAGATCCTAATGGGAACTTCAAACTTTATAATAATACCGGTTGAAGAAGTAAAAATTTAGGTACAAATTTTCTAATCACAGAATTAAGTCAAAAATTAAATTTACACCCCACATTAATGATATTTTATGTAAAACCAACCTAATGAAAAATCTGTCGTTTTCACTTTGTGGGAAAATGTGGGGATTGAATGCTAAAAAAAAAGATTAATCTATCTCTATATAAAAAAATGAATGTATGTGTGTGTGTGTGTCCTTTATGCCTGACCAAACCACTCATTGGAACGCCATGAAACTTTGGGAAGTTATTTAGTATAGTACTGGGAAGGTTTCTAGCAAATAAAATTTTTGAAATAACTTTTCGCCTAAAAATAATCAAGATAAATATTCTAATTTATCTGTTATAATTCAACAATCTGCTCTAAATATTATCATGATGATACGATGATTTTGTAATGTAGAAAATTAGGAAAGACAAAATTCAGGATGACACGGCAATTTATTTGAGACAAGAATAATGATACAATTCTTAGGCAAGATACTATTCCTTTAACTTCCAATTACCGAGGGAACCAATTAATATTGATTTTATTCAACTTATCGAGTATTTTTCAAGGGATCGGGAAAAAATGTTCACTTTATCGAAAGATTCGTTAGACAAACCTTTACTCGGGTAAAACCCGGGCGAAGCCGGGTACACGTCCGCTAGTTTTATATAAAACTCTTTTCAGGCCAATACTAACCTATGGATCTGAAATATGGTATAAATTTATTAATAAAAGAAGTAAGCAAAGATCAAACACTCAGTGTAACGGCGGCTGGCATGCCTATATAGTAAATTATCAGTGAGCACATATTTATCACTGATGATACTCTGTGCAGTTGCCTTTTGACTGTTTGTAATACTTACCACATGTAAACATATGTCTTATAATTAATATGCTATATCTGATGTTAGCCTAAAAGAAATAAAGTATTTCTTTTTAAACCACCAAGTACTTCTTGCTTATTAACGTCAACAAACAAATACGAGGACGTTACATGGTGGCAGCGGCAGCGGCGCTTGTAAACAACACCACGTGGTAAGAACAATTTATTAATTTCCAATTTCTTAAAGTATTTCAGTACATCTCTAATTGCATGTTCAAATAAAATTCAAATTGCATAAGAATATATACAAAATAATTTAATTTACAAGCAAGAAGAAATAAGTGTATTTTTAGAAAAAAAATTACAATAACAACAACATGGCGGAAAATGCTATTCGACCTCCAATACAAATAGGCCTAAACGAACTAAACAAAGAGGGCTGGGAATCTTGGCTTGAAAGCTTTGAATGGTATGAAATTGCTACCCAATTAAGTAGTAAAGCACCAGAGGTACAAGTTGCTATCTTTATGGCTGCAATGGAACGAGAGGCTCAAAATATTTTTAAATCTTTCAACTTAAATAATGCAGATAAAAATAATCTGAGCATTGTAAAAGACAAGTTCAACAACTATTTTTCTCCAAAGCTGAACACTACAATTGAAAGATTCAAATTCAATCAGATGAAACAGAAAGAAGATGAATCATTTAATGATTTTCTGACTAGGATCAAATTACAGATAGCAAACTGCAAATATGCTGTCATGTCTGATGAACTACTTAAAGATCGAATAGTTGTAGGAATTATTAACAATGAAATAAGAGAAAGACTTCTTAGTGAGGCTGACCTTAATCTGGAAAAAGCCACACAAATTTGCATAGCATGTGAAAATGCCACAAACCAAATGAAACATGTACTATTCGACTCGGACAAACAAGTTGCTGTGACAAAGATGAACAGTAAGAAGTGGGAAGATAGAAAAGAGCCGAGGAAAGAAAACACCACTAACCAAAGTCACAAAATAATAGAAAACTGCAGAAATTGTGGTAGATCCCACAAAATCAACCAATGTCCGGCATATCAAAAGAGATGCAACAAACTCAACCATTTTGCTAATCTTTGCAGATCCCAGAACACAAATTCATACAAAGTAAGACAAATTGTTGGGTCACCAGAACCTGAAATGATTCAAGAATTTGTAATCCAGTCAGTTGAAAACACCAACCTGACCGAAGATTGGTATGAAGAAGTAAAAATTAAATACAAGAAAGGAAAAGAACTGCTAACAGCTGATCTACTAAGTAGAGACTGCTCATATGAAGACACCTACTTGGAAGAGAACTTCGAAGTACTGATGACCACACCGACAAATAAGTCAAGCTATGAGGAACTTCAAGCTCTAACAAAAGAGGACCAAGAACTACAAGAACTAAAAAGCCTAATCTTATATGGCTGGCCAAACTACAAATCAGCAGTCCCTGAAAGCTGCAAGAAATACTGGCCATATAGAGATGAACTCTCGACAAACGAAGACCTGATCTTCAAAGGTAGCAGAGTCTTCATTCCCCTAAGGTGGAAAGCAAAGATACTCAAGTTAATCCACGAAGGACACCAAGGAACAAACAGCTGCTTGAGAAGGGCCCGAGACTCAATATACTGGCATGGCATATCCCAAGACATCATCAACACAGTAGAAAATTGTAGGACTTGCCAAGCAAATCAGAGGAACAAGACAAAAGAACCAATGATCATAAAAGAGATACCGAGTCTTCCTTGGGAGATAGTCGCAGCTGACATTTTCTCAATAAAAGGAAAAAATTACCTGTTAATAACAGATAACTACTCTGGATTCATTGATTTCAAAGAAATGAAGACAATGAACTCTGCAGAAACTATTGAATCTCTTAAAAAATGGTTTAGCGTACATGGAATTCCCAGACTCCTGGAAACTGATAATGGACCAAACTTTACGTCCAGGGACTTTAAAGACTTTCAAAAGAAGTGGTTGTTCGACCACCAGACATCAAGTCCTCTATATCCTAAATCAAACGGATTAGCAGAGAGAGCGGTACAGACAGCCAAGAACCTCATCAGGAAGTGTTTGGATTCAGGACAAGAAGTGGAACTAGCACTTTTGAACTTTTACAACACTCCTAGAGATGGTCTTCCTTCACCGGCTCAGTGTCTGTTCAGTCGCAGGACCAGAACCCTCCTTCCCGCTAGCACTCATCAGTTGGAACCAGAAATCCAAAAGGGACATACACAAAACCTAAGAAATAAGCGGGAGAAGCAGAAAACACACCACGATAAGACAGCTAAGACAACGCGAAGCTTCAAAGAAGGTGAAAAGATAATGCTGAAACAGCATCACCGTGAATGGATCCCTGCCAGAGTTACCCAAGAAGTAGCTCCAAGATCATATAAAGTGCAAACACCTACTGGTGAGTACCGCCGCAACAGCTCCTTCATGCGACATACGAATCTGGAGAGTCCAAAGCAACAGCGAAGGAGAATCCCGGAGATCCCCAAGTCAACTCTACCGGAAGGACCTGGCCCGAGCGGTGATAAGGAACAGGCTCAAGTTCCCGAAGAACTCAATACTTCTCCAAGAGCATTCTCAGGCCAGGAACCCAGGAGTGATCACCAGAACGCGGAGCACAAGAACGGCACCCTGCCCATTACAACAAGGTCCGGGCGGATCATCAAGCCACCCAAACGATTTGAAGAATGAATTTATTCAAAGGGGGAGATGTAACGGCGGCTGGCATGCCTATATAGTAAATTATCAGTGAGCACATATTTATCACTGATGATACTCTGTGCAGTTGCCTTTTGACTGTTTGTAATACTTACCACATGTAAACATATGTTTTATAATTAATATGCTATATCTGATATTAGCCTAAAAGAAATAAAGTATTTCTTTTTAAACTTCCAAGTACTTCTTGCTTATTAACGTCAACAAACAAATACGAGGACGTTACACTCAGAATTATCATATTCTTCTTTGGGTAGTGATAGCTTATAAAATGACCTCATCAAATTGTATCCATAGTTTGGCAAAAATACCTATTCTCACAGATCACATAGAATCGTTGATAATCAAATACACGAATGGACTTATCTATCAAAAGAAGACAGTAATTTATTTAGACCGCATGCCCCAACTATAATTCACAACTTCATAGAATTAAGAATGGCTGAAACAATAGCTAACATTAATGAAACATTCCTGAAAAATTTCCCATTTCGAATTCCTTACTATTTTCGTGCAAATTTTTACAACGCCCAATTCATCATAAAATCATGGTAATTTTGAAGAATTTATGGCGAAAATCGGGACAACGGATGATCCTAGCTGCTTCTGGGGAAAAGAAAACCAAGTCTCAATACATTTATTGATAGAATTTCCATTCTTTCACAGCTAAAGAAGTAATCATTTTTATCCCATCGAAGAAATGTGCAAATTTGTATAGAACAAAGACACCTATGTAAAATTCAATGATTTTTCTAAATTCATTTTAGATTTTCTTTTCTGTTTGAGAAAACCAACCTTTCAGTTTTAATTTTGTTTTTAGTCTTGTTTATTGAATTGTATATAAGCTGCTGTATTTAGGCGCAAGTATCCCAAGCTGGGCGTCCGAAATGTCAAATAAATAAAATAGGTTACAGGGAGGTTCTACTCTATATATAATTTAAGGGTTAATTATTTAAAAAATATATTAAAATATGAAACTATTTTGACGTGTTCTTTTTGAAATAAATCAATCATATACTGCAATGATAAATTGATGGGTGAACATCAGTGGTGAACTCTCCCATTATAAGGGCAGTAGGTTTTATTTAAAAAGAATTATACGCGTCAAAAATAATTATAACAGATATAGAGCGCGTAAATGCATCCTATTGATACACTATAACATTGAAATACTATAACTTATATACCCGGCTTCGCCCAGTTTGTTTTACCCGAGTGAAAATTTGACTAACGAACATTTGTTAAACAATTTTCGCGGGGCGAGCATCCACTCCCAATTTAATCCATTATTGTCAAGATAATTTGTTATTCTTCTCCAACAAAATCGTTGAGAAATTTTGCATATAGGTAGCCGAATATATAGATTAACATATGAGCTATTCAGACTAGACAATATCCAAATCTATTTCGAAGTTGTAAAATTATGATAATTATACTGCCTTTACATGACCCAGATTCTCCCCTAGTGAATTTTTTCAGAAGAATTTAGCTTTAACCAATGTTATTTATTGTATCACAATATCATTCTAATTAGTGGTCACGAGGAATCCAATTGATTAATATTATGATCATGTCCATTTTGTGTGCTTATTGCATTTCAAATTTGAATTTTTAAAATCATTTTACTTTAGATGTGATAAAAAAATTGCAATCATATTAAATACTATTTGTTCAAGCATTAGGCAACATTTACTCAGGGAGAACATGTATTTACGTTGATCTTTTAAAAAATATCTTGGCTTAAAAAAAGGTATGATAAAAATATAGTTAAGATATTTAAAACATTTTCTGATTGGGTTTTTCTCGAATTCCGAAAGAGAGGTTCATTGAAATTGTCATTCGTTCCTTCTTTGAATGTCTAACCAATCATTGTGAATATTTCAATTGTGTCATCTCCCAATTAAATTCAGAGTTAAAATCGTGCATTTAATAAGTAAAATAGTTGTTCTTTTCACAGAAAAACTGTTGTTTTTTTACAGCGCTATTTCCTATTCATTATTTAAAATACCTACAAATAACCCCAAAAAAACTTGTCCAAAATTCCATTTCGGTAAAAGCGATTAAACGGTTATTATTATATAAATAGAATACTTATAGAACTACAGTCAACACACCCACCTAAAGTTAAATGATAAAGTAACGTGGAAACAAGGGGCCTCTCACACATAATTTGAGATCTAAAATACACTAGAGTCTACAATGTAAGACACGGCAACCCCGGTCTCCCAATAGCTACATGGTCTGAAATTCCAGTTAATACGAAGTATGCAAGATTCAGAGAATGTTAGTTAGATAATGTAGGCTCAACTGTATACCATTAAGACACTAATATTTCTCTCACACTCTACTGTCCTTACTGAGATGAAAATATATTGGGAGGGCTTGGCTCATCAGTGGTGAACCCTCCCAGCGTTTTCGCCAATTTAATCTACCAGACCGCGCGCTTCTTCAGAGTTCTAATACTGTATTGGATAATTCTGCTTATATATGCTACACTGAATGGTCTCAGAAATGGTGTTTAAGTAAACAATAAGTTTAAGGACAGTAGAATTACATATAAATATTTACCTGTACTAGCATTGCGACAAGTAGGAGTTTCTGTATAAAAAGACCAAATCTATGATTTGTTGTGTAGTTTGAAATCTCTGTAATTTGTCACTTTGATAAACCACACTTGGTGACGACAGGTAAAATTTCCGCAAAGAACCATTGATAGGTTTTTTTTTAAAGTTTATAGTAAATTCCTAATAAAATTCAAGTGAGAATTACTAAAGGAATTTTTTGGGAGAAAATTTCCACAGTGATTGCTAAACATATAGTTGTGTTGATTGATACCGTTGCACGAAAATAATAAATCAAGTTGTTCCCTTTTTTAAATTTTAATTTTCTGTTGAGAAAGATAAAGTAAATATTTCCTGATATAGTAGAACACAGTTATGATTTTTATATTTTATATTTAATTTATAAATTATAGAGATAGAGCGCCAACACACACACTACCCGGGGACTCACAAGTATAAAATTATATATATTAAGAACACAGAATATATATTTAAAATTAATTTTGACTCACACATTTATCTGTAGTTGTATCATTCAAAACTCCGGGGTACTGGAACCTAGGTTATAAATCTCTCTCTATCATTCCCATACGGAAAAAAAAGTTGAATATTCAATAAATTATTATAAAAATGCCCAAAATTATGAAGAAATCCCGGAAGTCCATAAAGGAAGTCGAGGAGTGCTCCCTATGTCTGGACCCCATCAACCAGGACCGCTGCCACCCCAGGAAATGTCGTCACCAGTTCCATCTCGACTGCCTCCTGACTTGGGCCGAGGTGCAGACTAACTGCCCAGTGTGCCTAGGTGATTTCTTCGAGATTGTCTACAACATAAGACGTAAGAAATATGACATCGTGAGAATCAAGCAAAGTGGCTTTCTTAGCGACAGCTCTGACTCCGATATCGACGACAGCTATGACCCCAATATCCACGACAGCTCTGACTCCGATATCGACGACATATTTTCACGAAGGCTGAGTATTCGAGATTAAAATGTTTCCCCCACGATTCCTGCGAGGATAATTGGATTTCAATATTAATTTGCATATCTATTTTTACATGCAAAATAATCTCCATTAATATAACGTGTGGTGCAAATAAGACCCTATGTAAATATATGTTTTTTAATGTTATATAGCTGAGATTATTTCAGATAAATAAAGCAATATATTCAAAATGTTCGTGTTTATTTTTACTCAAACAGTTGTTGTATGAACGCTTGTAAAATTTATTTGTTTTGCTGCATCATGTTTTATTAACATCAATATCTTCCCATTTTGATTTCATTGATTTGCATATTGTGAAAATTAATTGCGAAATATTTTCACTCATAAACATATTTTTGTCGGAGTACGTTATTATCTTTCTCTCTTATCTCTCTATATATAAAAGTCAATGTATGTATATATATATAAATATATATCAGCGAAATAATTTCGCAATTAATTTTCACAATGAGCAAATCAATGAAATCAAAATTGGAAGATATTGATGTATGATGTTAATGGATTATAATCAATCCCCGATTCTGACGACCTGGCGCTTAGTTAGGAGCTCCAACAGCTGCAAGGTCTCTATTCCACCAACTCGCCATGTGTAAATAACCAGGACATGGTGACTCGATGGTAACTTCTGTAAATAGAGACGAAATAATATATATATATATATTAACTTGCCTGGCCAGGGGAATCAAACCTTTTTTGAACAACCTTGGTGGCGTGCAGCACTTTGGTACTTTGCTACGGTTTGTCTGGTTGCTACGTCCATTTTTAGGCTCTAAGATCATACACTGTGGTTAGTGGCCCGTAAACCTATATTCTATCTCTATGTTTGTCGGCTATGCATGTCCTCAATATGTAAATATCCTGGCTGAAATTTTAATAGGACATAGAGTTAAATCTGAAAGAGTTTTTGTCGTATTTTTAACAAATTAAAATTAACCAAGTGCTGGGCAAAAATAAATATTTTTAGTCAGAAAATGTTGACAATATTCCAATATAATGTTAGATTGCAAGAAACAAAATTCTTTCGGGAAATATTCACTGAAGCAAACCACGGGCGAAGCCAGACCATCATTATCAGTATAGGCAGGAACAAGATTTTAGCAGCCAAACATTTACTCGAGCAGAAAACAGACACGAAGCTAGGTTATCTCTATATTTAAAATATCGCTTCTCGGCCTTTTGGCTAAGTTCAAAGTGTAGTGTTATATAATCTTGCTGTTAAATAATTTAAATATTTATTTATACATTCATAATATTCACCTTAAAAATAATAATATAAACTTAATCATTATATTTCTCCTTTTTCTACATTATTTTTGTTTAGATATAAATATATATACAACATATGAAAATATATAGTGTATGAAATGCACTCTATATTTTCTTAAGTACCATAATTATAGTGTAACGGCCTCAAAATGTAGATACAATTCAACGCGCCAGTTTGGTCATCATGTATTAAAAATAAAATAAGTTTTATTGAGAGTTCGCCGCGCCCAAGACAGGACGAGGATTCGCGCGACCTTCGTCAAAGATTTTTCCTCCCAGGAAACTTCCAAGAAGTTTTATGATCGCCACTGGACCCTGACAAAAAGGACGAATAACATCAGTTTATATTTCCTTCTCATGAAGATCAAACCTTCCTGGACCTTGTCCGAGTCTTCGGCCTTTCTTCTAGGCCGCTACATCAGGCCTCTCATCCGGGAGGCATTTACCATCATCGGGCGGCCCCCTGACCTGCAGGGCTGGGTCTTCGGGCATGGCCTAGACGATGACGCCCTGGCCATCCTGGCGTCTACCAAGACGCGCATCTATAGGTACTTCCTCGGCGCGGAACTGAGAAGTGTACAAGAAGACCCCCTCCTTGTCTGGAGGAGGACTCTCTCAAGGTGGGGAAGCCTTCCTTGCTGAAGACATTTGTATATATATTCCCCTACACTTTATATGCCCTTTTACTCTTTTATTTTTCCACCTTTGTAAAATTTGATTAAAAGAATCAATAAAATTGTTTAAATTGTCAAATTGTCTTCTAGATGACAACATCCAACCTGCCTCGTCCTTTTGTGTCACCCATTGACGCCTGAAACTACTGTGGTTCTATGACTGCCACAGCAATCAGGATAACCAACCAGACAACTATACCGAGGACAGAGCGGGAGATCACGGTGGCACAAATTGCATCACCGTTTCCAGCCTCAGGGATATAAACTACCTCCTAAGGCCACAAACCTCCATTTCGCCTTTACAAGTCCATTGTCTTCGTCTCACCACCTGACTACAAGAACCTGACTCCAACCATCAACATCAACCAGTGTTAACTTACAGACTACAATGTACATTTTTGTACAACTCATTTTAAACCTAAAATTACAATTGAATTTAGAGTATTTTTTATTACATTATTTCATTTTACGCTTTATAGCCCCTGTAATTTCATTCATACCAATTTGTTTTTATTTCCTGGATTATATATATATCTTAAATTAAGTTTCACACTAATTCAATTTTATACTCAACTCAAATCAAGCCTTTCAAAGTTTTTCATTTCTTCATTATATGGAATCTGTGACCAAAATTATAAAACCGTTTCAGCATATTTTTTTGCCCTGAAAATAGAGGTTGCCTGGCCGGCATTCATATTTCTGTGAAAAATAGACACTTCGGCCAGTTAAATCTTCCTATCGTGAAACCCAAGTTTATTTTTGATTTAAAAAAGCCACTTCATTTCATACATTTTTATAATAATTTTGTCTTCAACAATTATAACTGGTGTTTTTAATCAAACATTAGATTATATTCTCTTTTATTACATATTCATTTTTAGAATAATTTATTCTTTAAAAAAACCTTATATAAATTTAAAATGTTCATTTAAAGCTAAAAATCAAGTTTTTGGTATTTTGAAATGTACGCCTGATACCCACTAAATATTCTGTATAGTCACCACACTCATCAAATAGAAATTTCGTCCTTTTGTTGATCCTTAAGACATATCAATTGACCTCACTCAGTTTTCTTACCCCGTTGTTCCTTCTATAAAAATATTCCATTCCACAAGCTAGCTAATTTTGATCACTTTGCCTAAAAAAATTCCTTAACTTCAAACAAAAATTGCAAATATTGTCATCCTCACATTGTCTTCCCTTCATCTTTACCTACACCCATCACCAGAGCCATCCATGGGGCCACCATAGCACACGAATAAGATATTCAATGCCCGCCAGCCATTCCACCATAATACGGTGCCATTCAAATATGGAATCCAGACGGCCCTACCATTGTAATGGCCACCACTATTACCCTCTTCACATTTCATGTATAATGTAATTCCAAAAAAGTTAAATTCCCACATAGATCACCTTACAAATCAAAATATTAAAAAAACTCATATCCGTACTTCCCTCCAGACTTTTCCAAGAACCCAATTAACCGCGTAATTCCTACCAGGCCAATTGAACCATTCAACACAAAATACTTTTGATAGCAACCTAATTGACTTGAATGTTTCGTTATCACCATTACTTTCTTAACAAAGTATCTAACAAAATCATTTTAAATTCTTCTTTCACGTCAAAACTAAATAATCTAGCTACAGCACCTAATTTCCCCACACTCACATTACACAATCAAACTATATCATGAAAATTTATTTCTACGCACGCTGCCGGTCATTTGATACCGATTCTTTGTCACACCCCGGCGCGCGTCCATTTGTATTATTCCCTCTCACACCCTACTTGTGATTTAACTTAGGCCATTCTTCCCATTGAATAACACACTTTCGATTTCTTTAAAGAACTCATTTAGACACATCTATTAACATGAACCAAAACATAACCACCAAGTCCTCTCTCCCTCCTATTTCCCAGGATGTCATTAAGCACCACTCATGAGCGGACACGCTTGTTCGGCGGTACATATACTAAAATTGGAACGATACAGAGAAGATTAGCATGGCCCCTGCGCAAGGATGACACGCAAAATCGTGAAGCGTTCCACTCATGAGCGGACACCACTGCAATCGTATGTAGTCACGTCCAACCTCACATAACTAAACCAACTATCACCAACTCACGTAAATATTTGAAGTATATATCGCCAGTTTTACCATCAACTTACTGAACATCAACCCTACACGCCGTCGCATCATCCTTGCCAATCGCCACACGGCCGCATTCACCATTGTCGCCATATCGGCTTCCACATCGACGAGCAAAGCTATAGTATCACTGCCCAACTTATACAACACCACACATGTGCCAATCACCTCTTCCTCGGTGTCACTTGAAGATTGGCTTGGCCATCAACTGTTTTATTCTTATACCTTTTTTTGTATATTTTATATTTTTCAATAGTTTAAATATGTTATTTTTATATGTTACTTTTCTATTTTTTAATCTCTCTCATTTGAATATTTTGCATCTTTATTTATCACTTATTTTAAACATATCTTGAGTTTTTGTTAATGTTTAAACTTTTGTATTTTTATTTTCAAATGAACAATCATGTCTCTCTCTCTCTCTCAATCACTATTATTTTAATCTTTTACTATATTCATTTTCAGATGCTTGTACAATTTTGTATCACCCATTCATTTTCAATTTTGACCTTTATTTCAACTTCAATTATCGAATTTATTTTTTTATTTTAGAAAATGCATCGACACCCTCCAAACTCTCACTATCTGATCAAAAGGTTTCGACACTTTGCTCATAAGTGAAAAAAAAACTTTATTATTCTACCAAATTCAAATTGTCCCCTTCAAAGTAGTCCCCGTTAACCGCGATGCACTTCAGCCACCTTTTTTTTTCCAGTCGGCAAAACACCTCTGGTAGTCTGTTTTCGGGATCGCCTTCATGGCCTTCTTCGATTCCACTTTGATCTCTTCTATACTCTGAAATTTCCGACCCTTTAACTTTTTTTTAGCTTTCCAAAGAGAAGGAAGCCGCAGGGGGTCAAATCGGGACTGTAGGGGGGTTGGGAGAACACAGAGGTTGAGTGGTCCTGCAGAAACTTCGAGATTTTGAGGGCTGTGTGCGCCGGCGCGCTATCGTGGTGGAGGATCCATGACTTGCTCCTCCACAGCTCCGGCCGTTTCTGCCGGATCGCTTCCCTCAATCGCCTCAAAACTCCCAGGTAGGAGTCAGCAGTTATTATAGAGCCTTGTTGTCGAAATTCATGATGAACGATGCCCTGGTAGTCGAAGAACACCGGCAACATGACCTTGACTTTGCTGGGAGCCTTCCTCGCTTTCTTTGGTCTCGGCTCATTTTTGAAGCGCCACTCCGATGCCTGTTGGGTAGTTTCCGAATCAAAGCCGTAAATCCATGTTTTGTCTCCAGTAATGACCCTCTTCAGCAATTCGGGGTCGTCGGTTGTCGCTACGAGATTGAGACTGGTCGTTTCTTTCCGGGCGTTCTTTTGATCAAAAGTCAAATCTTTGGGAACGAGAACGGCGTTGAGTCTTCTCACTCCCAAAATGTCCTTCATTATCGATTGAGTCGACCCGAATTATATCCCTGCTTCTTCGGCGACCTCCCTGACAGTTATTCGTCGGTCTTCACGCACCAGTTCCAACACCTTGTCCACTTTTACAGGCGTGGTTGATGTGGACGGTCTCTTCCCGACCCTCCTTGAAGCGCTTGTACCACTCGAAAACTCGTCTTCGGCTCATGACGGCATCCCCGTAGGCTGTTTGCAACATCCAAAAAATTTCGGCACCCTTGAATCCGTTTTTCACACAGAACTTGATGCAAATTCGTTGATCCTCCATTTCGGTGACTAACGAAATCGAAGAACGGGCAAAATGGCTTCACTTCGAACAGCCGCTGCTCGCGCTGTTGTGGCGCGTGATTTTTGAAAATTGGAAAGTCTCCAAGCCAAGGGCGATGCTTGCGTTTGCCACAAACCGGGAGAAAATATATTGAGTTTTCAGGATTTTATGAGCAAAGTGTCGAAACTTTTTGATCAGAATAGTATATCACTACAATACAGAGAGATCGTGACTATCCCCTAACACTCTGATTTCTCACCTTAATTCCATCTAAACTGCGCACGCTTCTTCTCTCTGACCTCCCCAACAGTCCAACTTGAGCAGCTTGTTAGATTATTTTTAGAGTCATTAACAGTGCATGTCTCTCGACTCAAGCCTTATTTGAGAGGATTGAGGGGGAGGTCACACATTCACGAGGACGTGACAACCTCTTGAGAGGGGGATATGCTGCATCATGTT
>CP092880.1:64963290-64983384 GCA_030710605.1 Cordylochernes scorpioides
TGATTGAAATAATATACCAATATTTTATCTTGAAATTTTGAAAAAATTTATCAATTTAAGTCATTGTAAAAATTAGTTGCAAAATATTTTTATCTGATATGTATTTTTGTTTGTGACATAGCACATTATTGATATATTTATGTCATGAATTCACATGACTTGGAAGGTTGGCACGCGGAGAAGACAACTGTTGGCAGGAGTAACTGAAGACTTCTGGACCAGATTGTATTCTTCAAGAAAATAAATAGAATAACTACTCGTATTTTGTAAATATTTATCATCTTATTTTTCTTGTACCTGATATAATGGAAAATCTCGCTCGGGAAATCTAATCAATTAGTGTAAAGACATGAGTGAGGATCTTGTTAAGCAACGACTTGGTGTCACAATATTTGCTTGAGGAGTTCATAAAGTCAGATAGGAGTTCACTCCAGTTACTTGAGTTCAGGTGGAAACCAAGGCTTGTTTACTGCGGCTGGTGGTATATAATGCAGTATTATTGGTAGTTAAGTGTATCTGAGAGATTCACTATATAAATTCCCAATAAATCTTGGCAATAATACTACTAATTTAAAAATGAAATGAGCCTCGGGGGGGGGGGGGTAGGGAAAGGCGTGTGTGTTTGTGTATCAAACAATTTAAAAATAAATAATTAATTGATAAAAAATACATTTAAAAAATATTTATTTGAATGCACTAAAAGGAAATATAAAATATTTTATCTTCTGTCATTGAGCAATTAGATTATCTGAGTGAAGATAAAAGCGGCGGGGGATGATCATCATAAATTTCGATTTAATATGATTTTATATGAAGCAACTGATTAGCGATTTTATACGTGTTTTTAAAAATTTTATTTCAACAAAAAAAAAAACGCGATATTCCCAGTGGGATACTTGCGTCAATTTACATTTTTGAACATACACAGTTTTAAACTCATTATGCAAGATTTACGAATTAATATCTAAAACATTTTGTCTAACGCTAAAGGGCATTCCAACAGTCTGCTGTGTGTTTGCTTTATCTCTTCTCTCAATATGATCACCGCTTCTATTTTCACTCATATAAATCTAATTGCTCAATGGTAGAAGATAAACTATTTTATTTTTACTTTTTAGTGCATTTAAATAAAAACTTTTTGATGTATTTTTATTTATTAATTATTTGGTTAGTTTTTAGTCATGAATTAACAAAACTTAGAATCAAAAGTTAAAATATATATACGAAATCCCCACCTAAATTTTTAAATATGCACATTAATATTAAACCTAGTGTTATGATATATATAAACCCATATATATTTTTCTTTCATTTTTTCATGTGTTAAGCATATTTACGCAAGTTTGGCCTTAAATATCCATTTCTTGGTTTTCCAAGAAGCCACTGGGACCAAAAATTATATTTGGTCGCAGTGGTACAGCCTACTCCACGCTGATGAGCGCCAAAAGCGCAAAACGCGTTCGTGGATGGCTTTCTTGATTTATAAAGAAAATTGGATTGGCCAAATATCAGGGAACAGGCTAAATCAATGTTTAGTTGATTTCTGTTCCACCAGATGGCGCTCTGCCTTCTGTAAAGCACATGTGCTCCTGGTCAGGATATGCCATTTTTATTTTTGATATTAGAATATATATTTTATAAATAATTAGAATAAATAAATATGTAATTGATGGAGGTTCCTTAGGCCTTCAAAAGATCTCTCGTATTGTCAGTAAGAGACTTAAGTCTTTTTAGTCTTATTTACAATGGCTGTGGAAGTACAATATATTGGATAGTGTAAGCAGATTTATTTATAGGGGTATTTTACATATTGATGCCAGGTTGAGACTTATAATTCATGGGAGAGTGGCCGTTTGAATTCTTGGTAAACTGAGCTGATGAAGATGAGCTGACCCATTGTCTTCATTCTAGCATTTAGGGTAAATCGATCCTCCATTTCTCCCTTCCCATTGAATATAGGCAAAAGATATTTTTAAACCTTATTCTATTGACCTTATGTGGCGCTGATTTGTTGTGTTGACATAAATCCCTATATATATAAAAGTCAGTGTATGTATGTATGTGTGTTTGTTCCTATGTCGGCTATACACGTCCACAATACGTAACTAATCTGACTAAAGTTTTAACAGTATATAGAGTTAACTATTGAAAAACTTATAGTGAATATTTATATAAAGGTCTCTATATAGAATATTTTTCGAGTTATTTGCAAATTTGCGTGAAAATTTGCCCTTTTGCACGAAAGTAGTGCCTCTAGCGCGGAAAATGCGAAGTAATGGTCCGATGACCTAAGTCGTGGCGTCATCTCCATGTACGATATATATAACTATTCTTTAAATTCAATATATTTATATATCCTCTTTTTTATTTATATTTTGTTTAAAAAATATTATATTTAGTTATTCATTCAATTTTTTATTTTAATATCGATTTTTTTTATAACTTAAATGCGGAGTATTCTTCTTTTGCAGAAATTTTACATATTTTTTAAAGACTACCATTTTCATGCCTAACCTTCTCCTTTTCTGAAGCTCTTATCTCAATTTCTAGGCAACATATATATAATTCAGATTGTGTTGTATCATCTATATATATAAAAATCAATGTTTGTATGTTTGTTTTGTATATCCGGTATACAAA
The DNA here is from genome assembly GCA_030710605.1 of Cordylochernes scorpioides. Taxonomy (NCBI): domain Eukaryota; kingdom Metazoa; phylum Arthropoda; class Arachnida; order Pseudoscorpiones; family Chernetidae; genus Cordylochernes; species Cordylochernes scorpioides. The sequence continues at coordinate 64,965,931 of CP092880.1, forward strand.
TTCGCAGTAGTTCACTAATTCAAACCAAAATTTCCATACATAGGTAAAAAATACGGGGAAGACGATAGGCTATTTAAATATATATATTAATCAATTATTAAAACTATATATTTAAATTATTCTACTTAGCTCACGAACAGCGACCTCTATCAAAGATTAGATTAAATTATGCTGATGCAAACAAATAGATATTGCTAATAACAAACAATTATAAAAAAAATATTATCTAAATATATATCACTCGGGTAGATATGCACACGGGTCACCCGTCTAGTTGCTTTATAAAAATATCGCTTCTCAGACACAAAGTTTGGAGCGGGACGTTTCACAAGAATGACATCCACGGCGCCAATTTATAATTGTAACGAATAGTATTTGAATAAAAGCATTTAATCGGGTAAAACCCGGGCGTTGCCCGTGTCATTCGGCTAGTCTATATATATATAATTGAATGTCTGTCTGTCTGTTTGTCTGTACTCTATAGATTCAAAAACCATACATCCAATCGCCGTGAAATTTTGGGATATTATTAGGTATATCACCGGGAAGGTTTTTGAAAAATAATTTCCTGAATATCTTGAATATCCTTAGAGTTATTTGCAGATTTGTAGATTTAACTCGCAAGCAGCGCCCCCATTGTGACGATGATAACAAGTTTTCTTATCACTAAGTTTGTTATCTTAAATATTATTTATCAAAAGTAAGATTATCTCAGGATGACACGGCAATGTGACACGGGAAAAAATGTTCACTAGATAAAACTATGATTTTCTAATGTAGAAAATTAGGAAAGACAAAATTCAGGATGACACGGCACACAGGGACCGGGAAAAAATGTTCACTTTATCGAGAGATTCAAATTTACGAGTTTCAAATTATCAAAATATATCTTTTTTTTTAAATAAGTTTTTAGAGAATTGTTTTAACAAATGTTCGCTAGACAAACCTTTACTCGGGTAAAACCCCGGGCGAAGCCGAGTACGTTTTATAAGTTTATAGAGAATTGTTTTAACAAATATTCGTTAGACAAACATTCACTCGGGTAAAACCCGGGCGAAGCCGGGCACATCCGCTAGTATGTTATAATATCTTGAAAAAGTTTGGCGTTCAGCCAAGTGAAATCCTTATCCTTTCCTTATCTATATATATATAATTGAATGTCTGTCTGTCTGTACTCTATAGATTCAAAAACCATACATCCAATCGCCGTGAAAATTTGGGATATTATTAGGTATATCCCCGGGAAGGTTTTTGAAAAATAATTTCTTGAATATCTTGAATATCCTTAGAGTTTTTTGCAGATTTGTAGATTTAACTCGCAAGCAGCGCCACCATTGCGACGATGATAACAAGTTTTTTATCTATAAGTTTTATTATCACTAAGTTTATTATCTTAAAGATTATTTATCAAAAGTAAGAATATCTCAGGATGACACGGCAATTTATTTGAGACAAGAATAATGATACAATTCCAAGGCGAATATACTATTCCTTTAACTTCCAATTACCGAGGGAACCAATTAATATTGATTTTATTCAACTTATCGAGTATTTTTCAAGGGACCGGGAAAAAATGTTCACTTTATCGAGAGATTCAAATTTACGAGTTTCAAATTATCAAAATATATCTTTTTTTTATAAGTTTATAGATAATTGTTTTAACAAATGTTCGTTAGACAAACCTTCACTCGGGTAAAACCCCGGGCGAAGCCGGGTACATCCGCTAGTACATCTATAAATTTCGCATGTAGGTAGCTGAAGATTTCGTTTAACATATAGCCTATTCAAAAAACTAAAAAGGTTTATGTGTTTTTTTTTAAGCGTTAGTTCCAGCCTTTTACCGCTTGGCGCAGCACTGGTCGCGACGATAAATGAATTTGATTGGTTAATAATTTTACACGTAGTTTGTTTACACTATGAATGTTAGTTTGTTTACACGATGAGTGTTTTTAAAAGGTAAGATTATCTATATTAATAAAATGGAAATTTCATAAGTGGTGTTCGCTAAAAACTTTCGTTACAATGCATCAATTTCGACCAAATTTTCAACATTTATGTAAAACGAGATGGAGCAGGTTTTGCTTGACATCAAAATATTTTTCCTAACTTTAACATGCGTAACTTTATTTTTTATTATTCTGTACATAACCCGGACTCCTGGAGCGTACGAAAGTCGCCAACTGTCCGGGTTTGTCTTCTGACTTATTGTCTATTTGTTGCAGTTGACATCCAACTGATTAGATGTCGCCAGGCTGTTTTATTTTTGGGGAGGTTCTTCAATGCTTCTTGGTTGAATGTGCTGGTGTTAAGTAGAGTTGCGGTCTGGAATCTCTGAAGATGGTAGGATGGGCAACTGAATAGGAGGTGGTCGACTGTTTGATTTTCTTGGTGACAGTGTTGACATACGGGGTCGTTGTTTTTGGAGGTTCTGGCAATGTCGGCTTGAACGAAGCCATGTCCTGTCAGAATTGTAGAGGTGACGTTGCAATATTTTAGTTTTGGGAGAATTGAGATTAGAAGACTAGGAGATGCCGCTACTCTTCTGAGGTTTCTTGTAGCATGGTCTGTGGTGTAGAGGTCGGTCCATAGTTTGAGGGCGAACTGTTTGCTTTGAGAGCGGACATATTTCCTAGGAAGGGTTGCGAAGTGTAAAGGCAATTTGGATTGAGCTGCGGCTTTGGCGACTTCATCAGCCTGTTCATTTCCAACGATGCCGCAATGACTCCGGACCCAGCAGAGTTGAACATTGTCCAGAGTATTGAGGTTTCTGATTATCTCTGCAGTAAGTGGGGTTCTAGGGATATCGGGGTGACAGATGGCATGTAGAGCTGCCTGGCAGTCGGAAGCAATGACAAAGTCTTGTCGCGGCATGATCCTAATAGATCTGGTGGCATAAAGAATCGCCAAAAGTTCCGCCTGGAAGGAGGTACAGCTGTTGTGGAGTTTAAGTTTCAGTGGTGAATAGGGAGGTGGGAGCACCACTGCTGCGCCAACCCCATTGGTTGACCGAGAGCCATCTGTATAAATAATAGTGGCCCGTTCTGGCAGTGACTTGGAGAATTGGAGAGGTCTTCTAAGAGGTGGGTAGGGTACCGAGGAGGGACTGGGACGTGACTCAAAAGGGCCTTCTCTTAGCGCTTCCAAGTATGCTAGATGGGATTTGATGGATATATCCAGTGGAGGACAACCTGTGAGGGAGATTGCTGGGATAGTTGCAGTACACGGGCCTCCTCTGATTAAAGCTTTAGCGTATTTGTAATGGAGGCCACGTAGCTTCCGGATGCCATTGGTGTCGAACGCCCGCTTGCCCCAAACCCCAGAGCCATAGAGGATGGCTGGGAGGATCACCATGTTATGTATTTTTCGGCCCGCGCTGAAGGTTAATCCGAACTGCCCCTGGATCGTGCTGGTTAGTCGAGGGAGAATCCACCTGCACCTCTTGAGGATGTTGTCCAAGTGACCTACGAAGTTTCTTTTGGAATCAAAGGTAACACCGAGGATTTTTATAGTGTTATCAATTAGAATAGGTTGGTTTTGGAAGTGTATGCCGTGATAGCCTGGACGCTTGGCTTTCCAATGGAAGAGGCAGGCTTGGGTTTTCCTTGGGTTGAATGTTAGCCCCTGAGTCTTGCCCCAATGAAAGAGCTGTTTTAGGAATTGATTGATCTCTCGTGTTGGGAATCTGCAGAGGAAGTGAATCAGTACCGTGAAATCGTCTGCGAAACTGATGATTTCACTGTTGTTTGGCCTTGGAAGGAGATGGATTTTCCTAGCCACTATGTTGAAGTAGAAGGGGCTCAGTGCTGCACCTTGGGGGACCCCAAGTAGAGTAGTAGAGGTAAGGGTGGCGTTCCAAGCGTTGTAAATTACCTGCCTTCCTCGGAGGAAGCTCGCGGACAGTTGAATCAACTCTTCTGGGCAGTTAAGGTCGCGGAGGCCTTGAATGATGGTGTGTCTTTGAACGGTGTCGATGGCATGGCTGATGTCCAGACCAATAGCCAAGGTCTTCCTCCAGTGCTGCAGGCCTTCACTGATGTTGTTGTTAATGGAATCAAGCGCCATTTCAGCTGAGCGCCCTGGAAGGAAGCCAAACTGCTGGGGTGAGAACCAGCCTTGGTAATCCGCTATCCATTGCAGGCGCGCCAGTATACACCGTTCAAGGACTTTGGCCAAGGTATTGAGCAGCGTGATGGGACGGTATTTCTCCAGTTGGTTGGAGGAAGAAGAGTTTTGTTTGGGTATGAGAACTAACCGACCGGATTTCCAGGGTGTTGGGAAGTGTCCGAGACGTAAGCATTTGGTGAAAATTTGTGACAGTGTTTTATGCAGCGTTGACCCACCCAGAAGAAGGCATCTGGTACCTAGCCTGTCGGGACCAGGGGATTTCCTCTGACCGCATCGACGGATCGCGCGAAGGACTTCAGACACTGTAAAGGCTGGTTCTTGGTTGTAGGGTTGGAGCCAATCAATTGATGGGGTTGGCGCTGTCCAGTCTGTTGGAAAATAGTGCTGAAGTACTTCATGGCAGGTTTCCTCTGGGGTGAGTGGAGTGCCGTCGTTGTGTTTGAGCAGAGGTGGCCCAAGAGAACCTCTTCGGCCTTTGGAGATATATCGGTGGATGGAGCTCCATGCGGCCGAGGAGACCTCTTGGCACAGTGTTATCCAGGAGAGATGCTTTTCTCGCCTTATAGCCGCCTTGAGTTTGTTGTGGCAGGCTCTATAAAGACCTTTAAAGAAGCTCCTGATATAAAAGGAGGTGCTTTGATAGCAACGTCGTAAAGCAACAACTAAATTGCGGAGTTTTGAAAGCTCCTTGTTCCACCATGGTCTTGAAGGCCTTGGAAATTTTGATTTCTATCTCATGGAGACATTGCAGGCCTCCTGAAGACAGGTAGTGAGGAGAGTAACCACCTCATCAATGTCGCCTGGAGTGAATGCGGTCTGGAGACGCGATGTGACATGGTGGAGGCTGGACCCAATGAAGTCAGTGAAGGTCTCTTCCAGACATGAATTCTCAACCCATGAGCAAATAGGCTCTGTGGAAATGATGTCATCGAAATTTGTAAGGATTGGCAGATGATCAGAGAAAGCCATCTCCTGGAGACATGATCTAGTGGCGTGAATGGCTAGCGAGCTGGATGCTAGGGTAACGTCGATGGAAGAGCGCAGGGATCCGTTGGACCAGGTGTAATGGTTGGGAGATCCCAAGAACTGTAGGCCCATCAGTGAAGCAGAGTCCTCCAGGCTGGCCCCACGGGCATCGCGGGTAGCTCCAATACCCCAGGTTGGAGAGTGGGCGTTGGCGTCCATGCCAAGAATGCATGAGAAGGATCCTATGTTTATTGCAGATTCCAAGGTTGGTAGGAAAGATAAATCCGGGACACTGTTGTGCCAGTACGCCGAAGCGAGGACAACAGCCTGGTTGCCTAACCGGATGAGGGCCGTGGAGATGTTTGGATCAGGTGAGCTAAGTGGAATGGCGTTTAGATTTGATCGTATTACAAGCCCAGAAGGTGCATTGTTTTCATTTGGGATGAATGTGTCAAAGCTTGAATCAGGCCATTTAAAGTTCTTTGGTAATTCTTGAAGTAAAATAGCGTCTACCTCTTGTTCTATTGCAATGGTGGAGAGTTCGAGGACTGCAGAAGGCGATTTCCTAAGGTTGGATTGGAGAACTCTGAAGGATCTATGCATTCTTGTTGAGTTGAGCCAGCTTGGCCTTCACCAGAGGACAAGCCCGGGATGTCGCGTAGTGATTGAGCTGCTCAAAAACAGCGCCGGCCTTCTTGCAGCAATTGTGACATTTTGCTGAAGTGTTGGGACAGGCGTGGCCCTCGTGACCTGTCGTGCCACATTTGTAGCAGATAGGTTGGGCAGCAGGGCATGAAGTAGCGCGGTGGCCGAAGCTGCAGCAGCGGTAGCATTGCTTCAGGGAGTAGCTTCTTTCGTAGCGTAAAATTAAACCTGCTATAGGCATCTTACCTCGATGCTCTAGGAAATTAGCCGTCTGATCGTCTACTTCCAGGAAGACTGTAGTGTACCCATGGGGATTGTCCTTTGGGCGGTGGGCAACCTTGATGTGCCTTTTTCCTGGGAGAATTTTTATAAAATCGTTGTTTTGGAGGCTTCCCACTAACATGTCGTTGGTCGTGGAGCACTCCACGCCAAATAAGCAATATCTGGGATATATTGTTGGTCTTTCCGTGCAGTTTAGGGATTTTGGGATGTTTTGTTGGCCTGGAGTCTGGCCGCTAGAGTTGATGCACCTTGAGTGGTTTTAGTGTGAATTACCAGCCATCCTTTCCCATTAACGGAGGCTGCCACTTCGGGGGAGTTCAGAATTGATGAATCTGCTTTTTGGATCTCGCGTAATATTTCTCGAGAGTCTGTAGCTGGGTTGCTTGATTTAATGACCACATGGGACTCATAGGCGGCTGCGAGATTTTTGGAGGCTGGTTTAGTCAATTGCTTTATTGGAAGAGGGGTAGGTTTTTTGGTATTTGGTTTGGCAACGGCGTTGGTGTAGAGTTTTTCCTTGTGTAGTTGATATTCTTTTCCGTGGTTTATGCCTTTATATACATCAAAGATGATATCTTCTGTGCCTTTCAGGGCCCATTCCACCAGGGAAAGCATTGGCTGGAGCTGCTCCGGCGTCATGCCGTTGGACTTAGCTACGTCAGCCATTTTCTTGGTGACTTTCTGGTGAATGACCTTTAGATGATTAAACTCAAGGTTGCAAGGAGGTTCACTGATTCGCGGGCGTTTTACGCTTCCGTCTCCCGTTGCGTCAGATGATTCAACTTCCATTCTTATGCGTAACTTCGCTTTTATCGATTAAATACAAAAAAATCAACAGAGTTAATTTTATTTATATATAAATACAAAATTAAATTTCAACAGAGTTAATTCTTTTACATACTAGCTAATAATCTCAATCTAAAAAATATTCATATTGTTTTATCATGTTTCTAATTTCGCCTAACAAATATACAAATTTATAGTGACCAACATATGCAAATTTTATCTTTGTTTTTATTTAACTTGATATCGTAAACATATACATCCATTGTAAGCATTTTTCTGTTCACCTTCCGTGGTTTCTCTTTTCTCTGATAGTTTTTAGGTGTAGTATATTTTCTTATTACTAGACTACAAACATTCCCTCGAGAAAAACCTGGGCGAAGTCGGGTACATCCGCTATATTATATAAATATATGACGTAACGAATATAATTATCATTTTTATCATAATATTCTGTGTGTTCCCGAATATTATTATCAATAATATTCGTTAGGCAAACTTTCACTCGGATAAAACCCGGGCGAAGCCGGGTACACATCCGCTAGTATATATATATATAATGTGATGTTTTTGTGTTAAATTTTAAAATGTTGTAATGTTAAAATATATTTTTACATTGTTAATTTATTTGTTGTTGTTTTATAATAATGAAAATGGATATTGAATTGTTGTTGTTGTTTATTATCGTTTGTTTATATAAAAAATTACATTGTATGTGATGATGATAACAAATAATGACATTTTTAATCAATATACAAAATTCATTGAAAAAAGATATAATCCTTTCCTTTGTTAGATCTATAAAAATTAAATCCAAAATCGATGTTTGTTATCGCTTTGCGCAAAATCTACAGAATAAATCATTATGAAATTTCGCATGTAGATAGCTGTAGATTTCTTTTAACATATAGGCTATTCAAAAAACTAAAACGGTTAATGTGATATTTTTTAAAATGTAAAAACAAAAAGCGTTAGTTCAAACCTTTTACCGCTTGACGCAGCTCTGGTCGCGACGATAAATGAATTTGATTGGTTAATAATTTTACATGTAGTCTATTTACACGATGAATGTTAGTTTGTTTACACGATGGATGTTTTTAAAAGGTAAGATTATCCAATCGCCGTTCAAATTCACATAAATAGGTACCGCTCAGCAAGAGCAACCTAGTTCATGATAATTGAACAATGAATAATATGTGAAGGTTATTCACATATTAAACAATTTTTAACGCGGGATTCAATCCCGGTTCATGACTGTCGGGAATCGAGCGTGTTACCCTCTCATCCACCGACTTTTTTATCCAATCGCCGTGAAACTTTAGGAAGTTATATATATATTTACTATACTACTGGGAAGGTTTCTGGTTTGAATTTAATTTGAAATAAATATATTCGTTGCAATTTTATTTGAAAATGTTCTACTTTTTCACTCGCAAGCAGCGCCTCTCGCGGTATCTGGTGAAATTAAATTCATGAATTGTAAAAAGGCTAAAATGTGTTCCAAGTATAATAAATTTAATTTTTAATTTGAGGATTTAGTAATATAATATTTCAATAACGTTGTAAAAAAACTTGGCATTTCAATATTAATATATATTTAAAGAAAATATCTTATTTAAAATTTAATAAATGTATTTCAAAAAAATTATTTATTTCAAAAATATATTTAAACGCATATAACAATATTTATATACGTTTATAAATCTATATATAGGTGGATTGGATAGAATGAGGCAAATATCCTGCGCTACAGGTGCGCCCATCGGGTTTATAAAACAATTAAGCAATTTACTCAATAATAACGGATCCTCGTGGCTTACTTATTGTAATGATCCTGATTCACTATGGAATGAGATCCCAGGAATATTAAGAACTGCGATAGAGCAAACAATATAAAATGACTTAACAAGAATAACCCAATCAAAGTTATATTCCCACTATAGATATATATATATACAGTGTACTCCGCTTATAACGAAGTCGCATTATCCATGACAATCACTTTGTTATATCCGAAGTTTGTTATATCCGCAGTTGGAAAAAAAATGTTTTGTACCAATAATTTTATTTACTATTCAACTCAAAAGAGCAACACAAAGATCAATAACAACCTCATCAGGTGTTTTTGGAGAAGTAGTTTGTGATTTTCTTTTGACATTTAGAAGTCAGTAACAAGTGCTGAACACTCTTTTCGATGTTGTCCAAGTCTGACAGATGCCTATGAAGAGACTTGGAAAGACATGGAAGATGTCTTTGCAAGCATAGTTACTAATTATATTAGGCATTACATCGGTCAACCAGTTCGTCATTGTCTCACGATTGACATCAGCTGATTCTCCACAAATGTTGCGCAGCTTGATGCCATGCCTTGCCTTCCAACGCTCGATCCATCCACCACTCCCAGTAAAATCCTTTAATCCAAATTCAAGAGCCAGGGTCTTCGCCTTTTCGGAAAGCAATGGACCATTAACTGGAAGCGCTGCACTTCTTGCCTGCTTGAACCACTGCAGCAGAGCCTCATCAACATCAGCATATGTAGATCCACGTGCTCGTTTCCGACTGCTTTCTCCCGCATGCAGAGCTTGTTGGTGGATCTTCTCAGAGTTCTTTATTATGGTGCTGAGCGACGACTGTGGGATATTATGTTTCTGGGCAACATCTGTCTTTTTCTTCTTCTCCACTTCAATCTCTCTTAGGATTTGCAGCTTGACTGACAGAGATAGTGAGTTTCTTGTTTGTTTTCGTTCTCCTGCCATGGTAAACGTTAATAAAATATAAGCGTTTATTAAACAATTTAATTTTGTTTAAATAATGTAAAAAAATACTTATAATATGTTTGCATATTTTAAAATTGTATATTATTAACTTATTTGTTGTGTATCATTAAATTTGTGTCATTCACACGTTGTAATTTGATATATATTATGCATAATATATTAGTCAATTATAATGGTAAATGAGAAAACTTCGTTATAAACGGATAAAATAAAAATTTATACATGCAAATCACTTCGTTATAAGCGAAAATTCTTTATATCCGACTTCGCAATATCCAGAGTTCTTTTAATGGTTTAAGCCCTTCTTTTCTTTCGTGCAGACAATTTCATTCGCTATATGCGGAATTTCGCTATAACCGACTTTGTTATAAGCGGAGTACACTGTATATATGTTTCTATGAAAATGTTAATCTGCAAGACGCAGGTTATCATCATCCCTTTTTGATTTGTTTTTGTCACTTTTTGGCGTTTCGCAATGAAACAATAAAAGGCTGTATCAGACTTTACTAAGACAATAAAGATTTGCTAAAAATAAATGTGTACGAAGATGCTGCATTTGGCGACGAGGATATAAGAGTAAGTACCCTCGAATTTTGAAGTAAATATTTTTAGAAAATATCTTTGATTTTGCATATAATTGAAAGTTCATTTTGAAAGACACAAATTGCAAAGTTTTAGGATGCAAATTTAAGAAAGAGTGAAATAAAATGGCTAGTTACCAATTTAAGGAATATAATGAGGAAACTGAAACTTTTGAAACGTTTTATGAACGATTGGAACAGTTTCTCATATTGGAGGAGGCAGGGGATGAGAAGAAAAAGGCTTATCTCCTAACCCTCATGGGAAGTAAAACTTATGGTGTTTTGAAGAATTTGTGCAGTCCTATTCTACCTAAAGATAAAACTTTTGATAACCTAATAGATATCTTGAAAAGGCACTTCTCTCCAAAGCGCTCAATTGTAGTAGAGAGGTTCATTTTTTTTTAAAGAATGCAATTAAAGGAAGAAAGCATCTCGGATTACTTGGTGGAAATTAAGCGTTTGGCTTCCTCATGCAACTTTGGAAATTTTCTGGAGGATTCTTTACGTGATAAAATGGTTTGTGGGTTATATAATGCCAAAATACAAAATAGAATTTTGTCGGAGGGTGACATTTCTTTAGCTAAAGTAATTGAGATAGCATTATCTATGGAAGCGGCCGAGAAAAATACAAAATTATTCCATTTGGAGCAGGGTGAAGATTGTGTAGATAAGTTGAGGATGGAACGCAAGATTGAATCAAATTTCCAGAATGGCAAATGTAAACATTGTGGTAAACCGCACAAAGAACCATGTAGATTTAAGGAGGCGATATGCTTTAAGTGTAATAAAAAAGGACACATTGCCTCAATATGTTGGAGCAGTAGAAGAAATCTAAGGCAACATCAGAATCAGCCGGGAAATATACATCAGATAGGAGACCAAGAAGAGGAGGAAGAGTATGTCCAGAAAATTATAAGCGTGACGATACCTGAGTATAAAATTAATTTTGCCTCAAGTGACCCTCCCTATCTGATGGAGTTAAAAGTAGAAGGAAACTTTATTAAATTTGAAATGGATACGGGTAGTGGTCTAACACTGATATCAGAAAAGGATTTTAAAAATAGTCTTCAACACTTGAAATTGGAAAAAGCGAGTATTATTGTAAGAACTTATGATGGTACCGTGGTACCCATTCTGGGTAAAATCAATGTCAAAGTGGAGTGTCAAGATATTACTTACAAACTTAGAGCGTTGGTGGTGAAAGGAGGAAAGAGGGCGTTGATGGGAAGAGAATGGATAAATAGATTGAAATTGGGCTGTTTCGCGGTAAAACATATGCCTGTGGAAATTACCATTGAGGAAATTTTGAAGGAAAATCAAGCCTTATTTGTGGAGACAACTGAACCAATAAAAGGTTTCACATTTTCAGTAAACATGTGTGATGTGAATCCAATTTTCCATAAGGCTCGTCCGGTGCCTTTCGCCATTAGGCCAGCAGTTACTGAAGCATTAGACAAAATGGTGGCTAAGGGTTATCTATGTGAGGTGGCGAGCAGTAAATGGGCCACTCCAGTGGTTGTAGTGCCGAAGAAAAATAAAGAGATCAGAATTTGCTGCGACTTCAAGGTAACTCTAAATAAATACAGTGTACTCCGCTTATAACAAAGTCGGTTATAGCGAAATTCCGCATATAGCGAATGAAATTGTCTGCACGAAAGAAAAGAAGGGCTTAAACCATTAAAAGAACTCTGGATATTGCGAAGTCGGATATAAAGAATTTTCGCTTATAACGAAGTGATTTGCATGTATAAATTTTTATTTTATCCGTTTATAACGAAGTTTTCTCATTTACCATTATAATTGACTAATATATTATGCATAATATATATCAAATTACAACGTGTGAATGACACAAATTTAATGATACACAACAAATAAGTTAATAATATACAATTTTAAAATATGCAAACATATTATAAGTATTTTTTTACATTATTTAAACAAAATTAAATTGTTTAATAAACGCTTATATTTTATTAACGTTTACCATGGCAGGAGAACGAAAACAAACAAGAAACTCACTATCTCTGTCAGTCAAGCTGCAAATCCTAAGAGAGATTGAAGTGGAGAAGAAGAAAAAGACAGATGTTGCCCAGAAACATAATATCCCACAGTCGTCGCTCAGCACCATAATAAAGAACTCTGAGAAGATCCACCAACAAGCTCTGCATGCGGGAGAAAGCAGTCGGAAACGAGCACGTGGATCTACATATGCTGATGTTGATGAGGCTCTGCTGCAGTGGTTCAAGCAGGCAAGAAGTGCAGCGCTTCCAGTTAATGGTCCATTGCTTTCCGAAAAGGCGAAGACCCTGGCTCTTGAATTTGGATTAAAGGATTTTACTGGGAGTGGTGGATGGATCGAGCGTTGGAAGGCAAGGCATGGCATCAAGCTGCGCAACATTTGTGGAGAATCAGCTGATGTCAATCGTGAGACAATGACGAACTGGTTGACCGATGTAATGCCTAATATAATTAGTAACTATGCTTGCAAAGACATCTTCCATGTCTTTCCAAGTCTCTTCATAGGCATCTGTCAGACTTGGACAACATCGAAAAGAGTGTTCAGCACTTGTTACTGACTTCTAAATGTCAAAAGAAAATCACAAACTACTTCTCCAAAAACACCTGATGAGGTTGTTATTGATCTTTGTGTTGCTCTTTTGAGTTGAATAGTAAATAAAATTATTGGTACAAAACTTTTTTTTCCAACTGCGGATATAACAAACTTCGTATATAACAAAGTGATTGCCATGGATAATGCGACTTCGTTATAAGCGGAGTACACTGTATTTGGACACTGCGGCCTATCCCCTTCCCACACAGCAAGATTTATTCTCCACATTGGCCAAGGGAAAATACTTTTCTAAATTGGACTTGAGGAACGCTTATCTGCAATTAGAGGTGGACCCAGGCACCCGTCCGTTACTAACGATAAATACTCATAAAGGGCTTTTCAGGTTTAAGAGAATGCCATTTGGATTGGCAAATGCGCCCAGTTATTTTCAATCTGTAATGGATAGGGTTTTGTCAGGTATAGGAGGCGTAATTTGTTATATTGATGATGTCCTTATAGCCACAGCATCAATTGAAGAACATTTGGCGTTGTTGAAGACTATATTTGCTCGCTTGGCGAAGTATAATATCAAACTAAAGAAAGAAAAATGCCTATTTTTGCAAAAAGAAATTGAATATTTAGGACATTTTGTCACGGAAGAGGGCATCAGACCTTTAGATCATAAGGTACAAGCAATACAGAAGGCCAAAACGCCTACGAATATCTCTGAATTAAGGTCATTTCTTGGTTTGGTAAACTTTTATGGGAAGTTCATACCCAATTTGCCAGAGCTTTTGAAGCCTCTTCATGAGCTTCTTCACAAAAAACGTCCTTGGGTTTGGACAAAGGAATGTGGAGAGGCCATTGACAAGTGCAAGAATAGCATTACCTCTGAGAGGGTGCTAGTCCCGTATGATGCGACTTTGCCATTGTGTTTGGCCACTGATGCATCGCAGATTGGAGTGGGCGCTGTGTTGTCACATATTATAGAAGGCCAGGAGAGACCGATTATGTTTGCCTCTCGGACTTTATCGGGAGCAGAACAAAATTATTCTCAGATTGAGAAGGAGGCTCTAGCCATTATATATGGAGTTACCAAGTTTCATCAATTTATTTATGGGAGAAAATTTATTCTTATTACAGACCATAAGCCATTGGTGACCATTTTGGGCCCAAAATCAGGAATCCCCACCTTATCTACTTCAAGATTGCAGCGTTGGGCGCTTATTTTGTCAGCTTATACTTACGATATTAAATTTCGAAGAACTCAAGACCATGGGAATGCAGATCTTCTGTCACGTTTTCCTGTGGGCTGTGAAGAAATTCCAAGATTAAATAATGTCTATGCTTTATCCTTTGTGGAAGAATTGCCGATCACAGCAGAGGAAATTGCCACGGAAACTGAAAAAGACGAAGTGCTCTCATTGGCCAAATTTTATACTCAGCAAGGCTGGCCTGAAAAGGTGGCTGATCACCTCAGACCTTATTTTCAAAGGAAACTTGAGCTAACTGTAGATGGGGAGTGTTTGGTTTGGGGAATGAGAGTTGTCATTCCACCATCTCTCAGAATAAAAATGTTGAACTGTCTTCATGAGACTCATTCCGGTATGAACAGAATGAAGGCTGTAGCAAGATCACATTTTTGGTGGCCAAATTTAGATACCCAAATCGAGTTTTTGGTGAATAAGTGCAGAAGCTGTCAGCAATCCCAGGATGGGCCAAATAAAGGAAAATGGCAACCCTGGAAATGGTCAACCAGACCTTGGCAAAGAATTCACATTGATTTTGCAAATAAGGAAAACATTAATTTATTAATAGTAGTAGATAGTCATTCAAAGTGGATCGAAGCCATCCCAATGAGAGAGACCACCACACGCAAAACCATTGAGCAACTACGGCGACTTTTTTCTTCCTATGGGTTACCGGAGGAACTTGTATCTGATAATGGACCTCAGTTTACTGGTAGTGAAATGAAAGGTTTTCTGGAAGGAAATGGAATTAAACAAACATTGATCCCGGCGTACCACCCGCAAAGTAATGGCTTGGCTGAAAGAGCGGTTAGAACTATTAAGACTGCCCTGGATAAAAATAAAAGGAAAATTGGGGATACCATTCAAGACACCTTATCAAAAGTTCTTCTGGCATATCGAAGCACCCCGCATGTGACAACGGGAAAGACTCCATCAGAGCTCTTTATTGGGCGTGCGCTTCGAACCAGAGTATCGTTGATACATCCCAGCTTGGCATCTAGAGTTAGGGACCAGCAAGCCAGGCAAATGAAGTATGATCGGCGAACCCATTTGGAAGAATTCCAGATAGATGATTTAGTGTGGTGTAAAAACTTTAGAGGTGGTGATAAATGGATCCCAGGAAAAATTGTGGGCAAGAAGGGAACTAGAGTCTACACCATTTTGATCCACGGACAGGTAAAGGCCTATCACAGGGATCAAATTAGAAAAAGGTGGAGGAATGGTGAGGAAGATGAGAGTGGAGATGGAGAGCGTCAACTCGAGCACTCAAGAGGAGCAGGTCCCAGTGCCATAATCTCGGAGGTGGTACGAGACAGAGGTTATATGGAGTCGCTGTCGCCAGGACTAACTAGCCAGCGGTCGGATCAAGATTCAGAGGTTCAGAGTGATACAGACGATGGAAAGTCATTGGAGCCTCTTCGCTCGCTGGACCCCGAGGCCTTGAAAGAGGAGGGTCCTGTCCTAAGGCGGAACCCACCTCGAGCGAGGAGACCGCCTGTGAGATTTCGTGTTTGAAGAGAGAAGATGGTGATATATAGCTAGCAATAAATATGTATATATATATATGTTTCTATGAAAATGTTAATCTGCAAGACGCAGGTTATCATCATCCCTTTTTGATTTGTTTTTGTCACTTTTTGGCGTTTCGCAATGAAACAATAAAAGGCTGTATCAGACTTTACTAAGACAATAAAGATTTGCTAAAAATAAATGTGTACGAAGATGCTGCAAAGAGGGCCTGGATCATCAGTAGTAAACCCTCCCTGTGATTTCGCCATTTAATCTACCATAGAGCCCTAATGTTGTATTGGATGGTTATAGCTGGCTCAAAAGAGGACTTCTTGGTGAAGGTATTTATAAAACTATGGGCGCAAGTTTTGATGATAGAGAACATATTAAAATATAGAAATATAGCATTGTTCTTCACGCATAATAAATCTAACAAATAAACAAATACTTGGCCTTTGGTATTAATTAATTAAAGATACATCAACGTGCTGTCTGTATTCAAAATTATAAACTATTTATACGCATGTATGTGTTTCTTCATTACTGTAATAATATAGTATTCAATATAATTAAAAGATTTGTACATACATTACATACATACATTATATTTTAGAACAAAAAAATCTCCAAGCATTTTTCAGAATATTTTTTACGCACATATCAAAATGATTATTGAAACACTTTAGCTCATTCATTTTAATATTTGGCTACTCTGGATTTTTAAAGAGGCGCAAAATTATTGCTAAAAGTATTAGCAACGCTGTCTTTTGTTTATGTACACAAAATGGCTAGAAAGAAGCAGACTCTTTCAAAAGAATTTATATGTGAATTTCAAGAACTTCATCAGCTTGCAAAAAAATGGCAGATGAGCGATGAAGCTATAGAAAATTGTGTGAAAAAGGCATTTTCGGGAGATCCCGCTACGGATTGTAACATATCAAATATCCCATATAAGATCTTTGCCTTATTTTTCTCACTTCTCTTTTTTATATTAAAGTCTCTTATAGTACTCGCAATACTCTATATTTTTGTAGCCAACCATAACCCTACTCAAAAGTTTATAATGAAGCATTCTCAAGACTATATTTATCCCTTGATGAGAGCGGTTCGTTTGGTTACAATTCCAATCACACGAACCTTTTCATCACTCTCAGGTAGTTAGAATTTGTTCGTCTGCTCGTATATTTCTATAATATTTTGGTATTTTCAGGGTGGCATGAGGAGGAATGCTTGTTTCCAAACCCACTCTTTGAGGAACCAGCATTGGATTGCTGGCCTTGTGAAGGCATACGAAGTTTAGTTGACCTCACTGGGCTACCCAACTACACATTAGCTTACTGTGCTAATGAACAACCTTTTCTTGTAAAGGTAAGAACTTACTGTGTCATACTTTAAAATGTATTGTGGTAGAAAAAAAATATTATCTATAAATGAAATGTAACATTCTTCAAATGGTATTTTTTAACTAATAAAAATATCTGTAAAATATCTTAAGTTTGTGTCCAAGATATGAAAGAGCGCACCTGATTGGCCAATGCACAAAAATAGTTTAATTTTTTAGACAACCTAACCAGATTTAACCAAACCTAACCTAACCTGATTTAACCTAACCTATCTGGAACTAACCCAGCCTAGCATATTGACGACACACTAGATATTTCATATCTTGGCTTAATCTTAGACCTCTACATCTTGGATTGTGTAAATTCTGACAACATGTCAAAGTGAAACTGCAACCAGGATAATCTTGATCAATGTGTCATTCCAAATACAGCCATGATAATCATGGTGGCTACCAGCACAAAGCATTTTTACTCTATTGCATATGTCATGGAGAGAATTTCATTATGAAATGTAAACTATCAAGCATAATTTTCCCACTGTCCTTACTGTAATGAGAAAATATTGGGAGGGCCTGGCTCATCAGTGGTGAACCCTCCCAGAATTATATTACTTTCTTATACAGTAGACTGTATCTAAAG
>CP092880.1:64983484-65029902 GCA_030710605.1 Cordylochernes scorpioides
AAGAACTCCTAGTTTCAGAGTCAGTGTAATTTAGGGAGAGGTGTCCTCTTACCGAAGAACAGTTGAATAGTGAAAATGATGTTGTTTCTTATCCCCTTGTGTAAAAATTACACGAATTCCATGAGTTCATGATCTCATGGAATGGGGTGTAGGGGTGCAGCTTTCGTTGATCATGGCACCATGATCCAGGCACACTTTGGTGAAAGTCTGACTTTGCCTGTAGTTTGAGGCCGTTCCTAACATGGAAGCAGACGCCTTTGCTGCCGACTCTAACATGAGTACAGACGCAGCTCCTCCGTATCCCTGGAGTGGGACCCTTTCTGAGGTCCATCAACTGGGTCAGTTGAAGTCAGGATTTTTAAAGAGGTCTACTCCTCTTCTAACAATGCTGCTGTTGGTCCGCGACTGCTTATTTGTCAGAGTTATTCTGCTTGTTTCGCAGCTGGCCTTCATATCTGAAGGTCGTTCCCCTATCCGCCACCTGGGGACGCGCCCTATAGCAGTCAGCTCTGCCAAGGGGTGAAAATGATAATTTTGTTGATGAAAACTGTCCTTTGTAGAGGAGGTGTTCTCTTATGGAGGTGTTCTACTGTACAGATGGTGTGTTATATATAAGAAAAATTGGAGTGAATTTTAACACACAAAGTAATAAACCTATTTATATCTTTTACTTCTTTTTTAATCACAAGGTGATAAGACCAAATAGTGTGTAACTGTTACCGAAAGGTCACACTATTTATTTAGATTTGGTCTTATTACCTTGTGATTGTAATCTATAATCCAATTTGTGCCTTATCACTTCTTAATTAGGTATACAGTTACAAGCGTCATCCATTCTTAATTCTTCATCTCCTAATCATTTGTCATCTCTGTCACCGTTTGCTTTTTCTTTGGAATGGCGCTCTCCTATTGGTTGGCTACGATCACACCACCTTTGCCCCCCATCTTGCCCCCCCACTCGCTTTTTTGTTTTTGTAACTATTGTGTTGGAGCAGGTCGCTCCTTAAATAAATGCATATATTAGTTAATAACTAAATGGAATCCTCTCTTTCTTTTTCCCAGTAAGAGACGCCTACGGAAGCCAACAGTACATAGACAGATAAAGCACATAGGCTATAGTTATTAACTAATATATGCATTTATTTAAGGCGCCAATTTATAATTGTAACAAATAGTATTTGAATAAAAACATTCAATCAGGTAAAACACGGGCGTTGCCTGGGTCATTCGGCTAGTTAGGTATAATTTGGATTATAGATGAGAAACAAAAGGCAATAAGACAAAATATTTATTTGAATTTGTTCTTATTATCTTCCCATCCCTAGCCTAGGTGGTGTCAGTCCTGAACACCTACTACTGGACATTTTAAATCTTTCTACAAAGGTGTAATGAAGAGAGGTCAAACTTTATTTGGAATCCTGGACCACAGTGGATCAAATGCTGTGTTAGCCATAGTTTGGGTTCAAGTCTTAATAAATTTGATAAGGCACAATTTGGATTATAGATTATAAACACAAGGTAATAAGACCAAATCCAAATGAATAGTGTGTGATGTTTTGGTGTGGTTACCATCTAGTGTGTGATGTTTCTGTAACAGCGTTGTTACCATCTTTAGACAAAAGTCTTATCTTTTTCTTATTCTTCTTATCTGCTATCTTGTTTACACACTTGATAACAGTAACTATTTAAAACATGCTGTGGTAAAATTTCTCATTCAGTACTTTTGTCTGAAGATGGTAACAACGGTGTTATCGAAACGACACATGCTATTTATTTATTTGTATTTGGTCTTATTACCTTGTGTTCTTAATAATTTTTTAGACCATTTGCTATTTGGAAATTTGTTTGGAAAAATATATAGAGCTACATCAGCCAATTTGTTATTCATTTCCTGATGTTTCAATGACTCGTCCTCAGGGGAATGATTATTTCTGAATCCTATTTTCTACTTATATTCATACACGCTTTTCTAAAGTACTTTTAATTAAAGGGGGGGTCGGTGGAAGGCTGGTTAAACCGTTTGGTTTTCGACCCCTACAACCCGGGTTCGATTCCCGCATTGAACACTTTTTTCTGATTTAAAAAAAAAATGCTCCAATGGCCCCCGATTCTTTCAAAAATCCAACCCCACCAGAGAGTGCAAGTAACCAAACGGGGCTCTGGCACATTTGTAAGTGCAAAGCCACCATGATTATCATGGCCTGTACCACATGTACTAGGGATAATTTAAAAAATAAAATTAAATATTTTTATTGTAGCGTAGAAATTAAGTCTTTGTAAATCTGAAGATGTGTTTATTGACGTCACCGTGACTAATCGACAATTATTAACAAATCAACAAAACTATCTACAGCTAGAGAATATCGAGCAAGCAAGCTAGGTAACTAAATAATGATTTAGAAAATGTAAAATTTTAAATCTGTTCCCAAATATTTTCATTGAATAATTAAATTAAATAATAAATTATTTCTTTGCCACATAGCCTCCTCCTATAAAGAGCATCGACCCGATGCTCAGCAGGAGACTTGCATCCTCAGTCTCAAGAACTAGTACTAGGGCCAGAGATCTCTTCTGGTGTCTGCGGTGGATGTCTTCTTTCAGTTGAGATATCTTCTTCATGAGGGCTTGGTAGGTCTTTATTTACGTCAATGTAGTTTTTTCTTATTTCTACTGTGGTCGGCAAGGGAGGATTTTCTAACTTTGCGGCTTCACCTCCCATATGGTCTATCATCTAGTTTTAATAGCGGGGCGTCCAGCTAGATCTTCTAGCAGGTGAGAAATGTTGTCTGTTTCGACCGGAATATGAGGTAGGGCTTCGGTAGTGAGTGAAAAATTTCCTCGATGATTCGTCATTGGGCTCCAGAGATTCGGCTCGAGAGTTGTAGAATAGCATTTGGTTTCTTTGGAAATATTCATTTCTCCTTTCCTATTGTGTCTCTTCCTGTCGCGGCAATAGCGGACGACGTGACCTGGGCATCCGCAGAAGAAACAGATTGGCTTTCCCTCAGTTGTCCGCCATTCATTGGTGTCGCGTCTTCTTCCTTGTTTCTGATACTGAGTTGTAGGATGGGGAGTTCTAGGTTGAACCTCGAATCTAGGATTTGATACCGGCCTGGGTGCTTGAGGGGGACTTATTGTAGGTTTTGATCTAGGTCTTTATAATCTCTTCCCTCACTAAATCTTCAATGGCAGCGATTTTAGGCTCCTCTTGAGGAGAGTGCAATGCTTGCTGTATCTCCTCGAGGAAAATTTTTCGGATCATTGATGACAGATCTTCACCGTCATCCTGGTCACAGAGAGAGGCTACATTTGGTAGGCGCTCGTACCTGGTTGGGGTAACTTGCCTAAAACAGAGCGCTTCGACACGGCGACATTCTGTAATGAATTGCTCGGTGCTCTGTACATCCCTCGGTAGGAGTGCTTGATAAAGCTCCTCAGCTATGCCCTTCATGAGGTGAGAGATTTTATCTTCCTCGCTCATTTGAGGATCAACCTCTTTGCACAAGCACAAGACATCCTGGATGTAAAATTCGGTACTCTCACCTTTTAATTGCGCCCGTGTTTTAAGTTTCTTCTCCGCTTTCAATTTTTAATTTTATTTTTTTCCGAACACATTCTCTAATTGAGATGTGAATTCCTTCCAAGTCTGTATGCTTTCTTCGTTGTTCTCAAACCATTTGAGAGCAGTTCCAGACAGATTAAAATAAACTTTAGTAAGACAAAGGGTTTCGTCCCAATGGTTTTACCTTGACACACGTTCATACCCTTTTAACCATTTTTGGAGATCTTCACCACCCTCCCTGGAGAAAATGGAAGGGTTCCTTGGCGATGTTGAACAACGTAGTTGCTTACCTGGGTACTTGCTTCCGTCTTTACATTCATAGAAGTTTCTTCAGGATCAACAGGATCAATTTTCCTTTTATTTCTTAATGGGTATCGGTCCAGCTTCTCCACCAGTTGTAGCGTAGAAATTAAGTCTTTGTATATCTGGAGATGTGAAAGTATTTATTGATGACGTCACCACGACTAATCGACAATTATTAACAAACCAACCAAACTATCTACAGCTAGAGAATATCGAGCAAGCAAGCTAGGTAACTAAATGATGATTTAGAAAATGTAAAATTTTAAATCTGTTTCCACAAATATTTTCATTGAATAATTAAATTAAATAATAAATTATTTCTTTGCCACAATATATATATATGTATATAATTTTATAAAAATGTGTATGTATATAAGTAGAAAATACGATTCAAAATAACCATTTCCCTTAGAGGGGAGTGACAGGGAAATGTCAGGAATTAAGTTGGTTGATATCCAAGTCTTGTTAATTTGGATTAGAAACATAAGGTAACAAGACCAAATAAATAAGAGTCACTACTTTTTCCTGATGATGGTAGCAACACTGTTACCAAAGCATCACATACTATTTATTTACATGGATTTGGTCTTGTAGATCAAGTAATAAGTCTTGTTTCCTTGAAGTGACTTGAAGTAACCAAACGGGGCTCTGGCACATTTGTAAGTGCAAAGTCTAACTGCTTTCACATGTGTAGACATGTGGTGCGCTTACAGTAAAAGCAGTCACTAACTACCCACCATGATTATCATGGCCTGTACCACATGTACTAGGGATAATTTAAAAAAAAAAATTAATTAAATATTTTTATTGTAGCGTAGAAATACAGTCTCTCTCCTATTCTGGTTACATTCCAGGATGTGGTGTACCAGTTGTGTTCCTTGGGGTCCTCCCATTCTTTGGTACTTGCCGCCTCAAGTTTTGAGATAAGTGGGATATTTAGATTGGTATATTTGAAAGGACACTATATTTTGCCCCCAGTTTATAAAGGGGATCAGCTTTTTGGTGCTCGTCAGCATGGAGTAGGCTGTACCACTGCGACCAAAAAGATGTTTTGGTCCCAGAGGCTTCTTGAAAAACCAAGAAATGGGTATTTAAGGCCAAACTTGCGTAAATACGCTTAACACATGAAAAAATGAACTATAAAGTATGTACAGTAGAACCTCCATGAGAGGACACATCTCCACAAAGGACAGTTTTCATTTGTTAAATTACCATTTTTTACAATTTAGCAACTCTCCAGTAAGAGAGGACATCTCTCCCTAAAGGACACTTTGGCTCTGTAATTAGGTGTTGTCCTTTACAGAATGGTTCTACTATCACATATAATAAAGCGTCTGTTCGTTGAAGCCGAATAGGATTGGTCCATTCTGTGTCACGTGTTCAAGTTACGTAGTTAAGTCACGTGGTCGGCTGTAGGTTTGTTTTCATCCTTTATTTTATTCTATTCTGACCTTATTAGTCATTTTTTGCTTTCGGCAATTTATTCGGTGAATATTTGAGGAATAAATTTTAATTCAAAATTATATTTAAACTTTTAAAAATAACGCAGTTAGCAAAAATACGCATTTAGCTCGACGTTAGCGACACGCTCGGCCATTGATTGAAATAAAACGAAATAATTTGATATATAAATATTCGTAATTTACACTAGCCACATCAGCCACATATTTGATAATATTCATAATTTACACTTTAAATACTTTTCATACTTGCCTTCTCTTTTCTAATTTTTATAGTCTAAATATTTAAATGCGTACTTTTAACGACGACATTTTTCATTTTAGTAAATCATTTTACACTTTAATAACATTTTTAATTTTTCATTTTTCATTTTAGCACCGTTTTTATTTTGTTAAGGTCATTTTTCATATTTTTTATATTTTAAGATTATCTATAATATCTAATTATCAATGCGCAAAAAATGTCTGTTTGTCTGTATGTATGTTTGTTCCCTAACTACTCTCTTAATATTCTATTTTATACGCCAATATTTAATTACGCCAGAAATTGGCTATTTTAATATTGCTTATATTAAATATGCCTATGCGTATTTTTTATTTTATTAAATATTAATTTTTACAAACATATATTTATATTCTTTATTCGATATTTAGTTAATATTCATTTCGATATTTAGTGAATATTCAAAATAGACGCTCAAAATAAAATAGAATAAAATTTCAATATATATCGAAAATTGATCTATGTCACATTGTTATATTATATAGTGTTATATTATAGTGTAACGTTTTTTTTTTTGCATTTTTACACTATACTATAAAATGTTGATATTATGCCGTGAGAGTACACACTAAATAAAATAGTAAGAATAATATAATTATATAATTATAATATAATAATATAATATATAAATTATAAATATAATATATAATTATAAATGCAATATATTAAAATATTAGAATGTTAACAAAACTAAAACAGTACTCTAAAATAATGTTATTTCCAATTAAGGTTTTTCAATAACGAAAACATATTGATGTTAGAGTTTCAAAGAAAATCTAAAAATGAAAATGTTGTTAAAGTAAAAAATTAAATTGTGCTGTCTTATATTATTGTTTTTTATTGTTGTCTCTTATAAATGTCTTAAAGTTGCAAAACCTATATATAAAGAAAAAAGAATGACCGTTTCTCCTTATTATATTAATTAATATAATATAGCTCAATTGTTTTTGACTTATAACTTTATATTCGATATTTATCATCATACTTGGTTTGTTTGGTAACAAAAAAACTAAGAATATATTTTTTTTATCTCTGGCTCACTGTTCTTTTTAAATTATAATAACAATTTTGATGTCGATTCTGTGTGACGTGTTCAAACCTGATTGGCTTGGCAGTGGCCAACTTGATCAAGTTTGCCCAAAATGTAGAGCAAAGTATTTCGAATTGGAACAAACGACATACAGTAAAACTTTTCATAAATGCTGTTCCAAAGGAAAAGTCGAACTTGAACCGATTCAAACCTCTGAACTACTTGAAAGTTTAATGACTGGAAAGCATCAACTTTCAAAGAACTTCATGGAAAACATCCGTTCCGTCAACAGTGCCCTAGCATTCGCTTCAATGGGAGCAAACCTTGCACCTCCTCCTGGATATGGGCCCTATTGTTTCCGAATCAACGGACAGATTTATCACCGCTCAGGTGCCTTGCATCCTGAAAATATTGATCATGTTGCAATGATGATCATGCAAATGTCATTATTTATGATGAAGCTACCATGGCACCAAAAGATGCTCTTAGATGCATTAATAATCTCTTGAAAGAAATCATGCAAAATGAAAAACCACTTGGTGGTAAAACCATTGTCTTTGGAGGGGACTTCCGACAGACTTTGCCTGTTGTTCCACATGGAACTCAAGCTGCAATTGTAGATTCAAGTATTAAATTTCATCCTCTATGGAAAAAATTTAATATTTTGAAATTAGACAATAATATTAGGTCAATTGACCCAGAGTTTAGTGCCTGGCTTTTAAAGCTTGGAAATGGCGAGCTAACAAATGATCTTGGCTTAGACTCCGATACATTTGAAATACCATCTGAAATGGTTTGCAATGGCGATTTAGTCAAAGCAATTTATGGAGATAAATTGCTTCCTTCTGACTTTGAACAGTATACCGATAAGGCTATACTTTGTCCCAGAAATGTGGATGTTGATGATATCAACAACTGAGTTTTAGATATCCTTGAAGGTGACTCCATAACATATTTCAGCTCAGACTCAATAGATGATGCGACACTTGAAGATAATGAGAGCTATCCACCGGAATTTCTCAACAGCCTTAACCCTTCGGGAATGCCACTTCATAAGCTGAAGCTAAAAGTTGGAGCAATCATAATGCTTCTTCGAAACTTAAACACAAAGCGAGGTCTTTGTAACGGGACGAGATTAGTAGTAACTAAATTGTTACCTAATTTAATTATTGCAAAAGTTCGGACTGGCACTGCAGTAGATCAATCTGTATTTATTCCGAGAGTTTACTTGGCCCCAATACATTCTGAGATTCCTTTCATTCTCAGAAGGGGACAGTTCCCTGTAAAATTAGCCTTCGCTATGACAATAAATAAATCACAAGGCCAAACCCTTGAAATGGTTGGCATCTATTTACCTGAACCAGTTTTTAGCCATGGTCAGTTATATGTTGCTTTTTCTAGGGTGAAAAGCTCTAAGTGTGTTAAAATAAAAATAATCCACGGAAGCAAGCAAGGAAGGCTTCTTGAAAATAGTTCAGCTTGCTTCACCAAAAATGTTGTTTACAAAGAAATTTATTCATTGTAAGTTCACCTCTTTTAAAGTAAAAATGTTAATTTAAAAAAATATCAATAAAATGACCCGAAAGGTAAAATGTTGCAACGCTCGGAAGGGGATCGATCCCTGACGGACCATGAACGTTATTTTACCTCGAAAGCTTCCGATTGCATATTATTAAGTATCAAAAAGGAATGCGAGAAATAAAATTAGGAATCCACCTGCTCTAGCCGATCCCGTCCTTGGACGGGCTTTTCTACTAGTATATAATAAGACCAAATCCAAATTGTGGCAATTCATTTAAAAGAAATATAATTTATTTCCAATAAATGAACAAAAAAAACTTGAGATTTAATTATATAAAAATAGAATACCTGGATCTGTTAAAAGAAAAATTATTTTTTTATTTTGATGGTACAATTTGGATTATAGATGGGAAACAAAATGTAATTATTGAAATGTTAGTTACGAACGGAGAAATATCGTCCAGGATAGCCTAGTGGACATGGCACCTGCCCGGTAAGCAGAAGGTTGTGGGTTCGATTCCCGTCCTGGACACTTTTATTTTTCCGTTCGCCATTACTCTTCATATTTTTCACCCTCCATATGTCATCCATTCATATATAGACCATCACTCTTCATATATTCAACCTTTTCATACGTCATCCAAAAGTTAGAAATATTAAATTATTTCTCTTTGAAATTAAAAATGATTTTTCATAAATAAAAAGAAACTTATGCGGTTAAACTGGTTGTATAGCTTTATAATTATATGCCGCAGTCATTTATAAGTATTGAAATGTTTGTGACACAAAAATCTTTCTTTCAAAGATCCAGGTAGACTCTTTTCATAGAATTATATTTATACTAACTCCTTTTAACTAATAAGAGATATCAGTGGAGAGAAATATTTGTTCTAACTGTGTGTTTGTGTCCCCAATAATTGATCTTAGAGGAATTACACCAAGTACTAGTCAAAATTTGACTGCTGAGTATCTGATAAAGTCAAATAATTCCATTCAACCTGTGTTGATGAGGTACAATTTGTTTTATACAAAGGGTGTTCACACTTATAGGAAACAAGTTTTATTATAAAATATTAAAAATTAACACCCTATTTGAAATTTTTCAAATGTTCTATTTGAAAGACTTTTTTTTTTATTTACAGAACGGCACCTGATTTTCCACGATAGCAGACACTTTCTGATCATGGTCATACTCAAAAGATCCCATTCTTCCTTTCCCACTTTCCAGAGACCTTCAATTGTCCTAGGGTGTCTCTTTCCAAGTGCTCTTTTAAGGCATCCAAAAATGCAAAAATCCATCGGGGCTAAATCAGGAGATTTTACAGGGGTTCTGTTCTTTGGAATAGTGTTGATTCCTGTTCCTTGCCTTAGATCTTCCAAATAAGCTTGGGTTGAAGATGAGGTATGACTTGTGGCGTTATCATGGTGAAACCAGACTTTGTTGCTCTGTTTTCCATAGATAGAGGGAATATCATTTAAAAATATAGGTTCTAAAATGTTGTTTTGATAGTACTCCGAGTTTATTTTGGCATTTCTTTCAACTTTTCTTATTTTTAATTTTCCTTCATATGATATACCGCATGCCACCATAAATCCTTTGGGGTAACTTTCGGCACATTCCTTCAACCAAATTGGCCTAGATTTTTCCACCCTTTTTTGATAGTATAGCTCTTTTTCTGTCGCAATCGGTTAAATATACCCATGCTTCGTCATATGTAACAATAAATTTCCATCTATCAGCAGCCAAGAAATTTTCATAAAAATATCTGCTGATAGTGTGTCGCTGACAAATATGGCTCTGAAACAATTTGTGAACCGCATGTTTTTTTGTAGCTTTTAGGCCTAAATCTTTATTTATTATTTTATTTATTGTTGACACTGATGTTCCTATTAATTTGGCTATATCTCTTTGTGGCATAGGATTTTCTTTTGTAATATATTTTTTCACTTTTTTGACAGTTGCAGGAGTTCTCACAGATATAGGGTGATAATCTTTTGCCCATTTCTCCGTAGGTGCTTTGAATAAAAACTTGATATTTTTGTCGTGAATAATATTATAAATACCTTTTTTAGAAATGTTGATATCATCTTGTTTGCATATTTTAATTATGTCCAAATAGGTAAGATTAGCTCTGGAAAGTGGTAAAGGAAGAATGGGATCTTTTGAGTATGACCATGATCAGAAAGTGTCTGCTATCGTGGAAAATCAGGTGCCGTTCTGTAAATAAACAAAAAGGCTTTCAAATAGAACATTTGAAACTTTTCAAATATGGTGTTAATTTTTAATATTTTATAATAAAACTTGTTTCCTGAACACCCTCTGTATTATAGATAAGTGCATCGCAGGGTAACAAGAACACAAGTAAAATAGATGCGGGGGTTCTGATATGGTAAAATTTGGATTAGAAACATAAGGTAACAATGCGGTAATGATAAAGCACAATTTGGATTATAGAATATAAACACAAGGTAATAAGACCAAATCCTAATAAATAAATAGTATGTGATGTTTCAGTAACAGCATTGTTACCATCATCAGTACTTTTGTCTGACATAACAACGCTGTTACTGAAACATCACACACTATTTATTTATTTGGATTTGGTCTTATTACCTTGGTTCGGGCTCAAAAATCATTTTATTTTGGTTAGCAGCCCGGTAAATAAAGATATTTCCATTATTAACTCGGTAACAACAGCTATAAATTGTGTGTGATGTTTCAGTAACAATAAATTGATTTGTTACCTTATGTTTCTAGGCGATGTTTCAAAATTGTTACCATCTTTGGTCAAAAGTAATTACAGTCGAACCTCTTTAATTTAACACCCCAAGGGATCAGAGCTTTCGGTTGAATTAAAAGAAGTGTTGAATTAAGGTTAGATGATTAGGTAATCATCTAACTCGCTAAAATAATATTTTTTAAAAATAGCCTTGTAATATAAATTAATGATATTAATTGAAACCATGGTGTGTTTTTATTTTATTTTCATGATTAACTTTTAGTATCAGGGACAAAATGGCATTAATACATATTTTAGAAACATAAATAATTGTAACAAATAAATTTACTGGCAATGTGTTTCTTTTCAGTAATATAATCGAATATTAACTCTGCAGACATTAAAATATTAAATATAATATATTAAATAATATTTTATTCTATTTGAAAAATATAGCAGTTGAAAGGAAATAAATATGGTAAATTAAAAGAAAATTTCAAAATATTATTTAAAAATAATCATGAAGATCTTTTTAAAAATTCCTTTATAGATGTCTGTTTTTGCACTGAAATCCTATTCAGGATGTATTCCAGATGGTCATTTTGAAAAAACATGCGTGTCTTTCTTCTTCTGAAATGTCTTTTAATAAATAAATTTTAATGTATTAAAGTCATCCACTGCTGCTGCAGGTATTATTGATTTTGTTTAAATCTTTTATAATAACACAGAAATGGAATATTGAAATAAAATGTTATCATAATCATTGTGGCTACATTTTATAAAGATATATTTATTTAACCCGTAATTACTGGCGTTCGGCTTGAAAGGCCGTGTGAAAATTATAAATGTTTGCGAAAATTTCAAAATGCATAATTTTTCATCAAAAAATTAGGTAGCTTAATAAAATGCATTTATTTGAATAACTTTTCATTTTAAGATAAATCTATTTTGTATATCCTGAGTTATTAAATCAAACAGCCTTTAAAGCCGAGCGCCAGTAATTACGTCACTGGGAATTTTAGCGTTCCTATTATTGGCCTTTTCACTTTTGGTTTTATAGACGTTCAAACGCAACAAATAAGTTGAGCATTCGTTTTTTATTACTCTTGCTTCAATTATATGCATTCTAAATTGTGTTTTGTGATTGTAATTTTGTATAATATAATAGAAGTTCGGTTCCACTTTTGGTTTTTCAAAAAAAAAAAAAAAAATTTGGTATCCTATGTCCCTAAAATTGGAAAATCTGTTATATTACTCTCCACGATGCATTCGACCACAACAATTGATCAAGAAACTGCTGAACAACAAAAGCCCGATATAATCATATTTTATAATATGACAAAAGGTGGTGTGGATGTGTTGTTGTTGTTGTTTCTTATCCCCTTGTGTAAAGATTACACGAATTCCATGAGTTCAGGTGTGGATGTAGTTGATCAGACATGTATTCTGTTGGAAGAAGAACCAAAAGATGGCCCCTGTGTTTATTTATTTTTTTTTAATTTTTGGATGTGGTTGCAATAAATTCAGCAGTAATTTATAAGGCTGTCAAGCAAGACAGTGGAATGGCTCGAAAAGATTTTATAAAGCAGCTTGCTCTACAACTAATGAGAGATGCCTTGAATATGAGAAATCAAGCCAAAAATTTGTCAAGAGATCTGCAAGTATTAATTCAGAAGCATGTTGGAACTTCATCCCTTGAGGTAGGCAAATATTTATTTGATATTCAAACGAAATATCAATAATGTGGGTTATCTAAAAATCCACAAGCGGCAGTCCTTGTCCCAAAAAACGCAAAAGATGCTACCTATGTAAAAAAGATCGTCGAACTCAAATGCAATTCAGAAAATGCAAAGAACCAATCTTCAAAGATCATTCTATTAATATATGCTTGAATTGTGCACCTGATCTTGAATAAAATATTTTAGATAGCATTTTTTAGAATATATATATAGAATATTTCAGATATTTCGATAGAAAGAGTTTCTTGTAAATTATCATTTAATTTTGTTTAGAACTCTGTTTATTCGAAAAAAACAAAATATTTATACTTTGGAAATTATGTGTATATGTTTAATTTCTTTTTAATATTATAATTAACATGGTTTATTATTGATTTTAAAAGTCGGCCTGAGAGAGGCCGAACGCCAGTAATTGTGTAACTAAACTAGGCGCCAGTAACTAAGGGTTAAAAGGAAATTATTTGTAATTTTAAAATAACTAAAATATTTTAATGCTGAAATTTAAAAATAAAATATTATTGTTAATTAGCGCACGAAGCCTAAATCCCAGCGTAAAAAATAACAAAAAACCAAAAAACAATAACACTTGCGACATTGCGCAACGGCACTGCAAAGTGAAACTTAAACTAACCAGGAACCAAAAGTGCGCGAGCGCGATCCTCTCGGCGCCCGCCGATCGCCGCCGTAATACCTTTTTAGCGGAAAGTTGTAAGTAAAAAACATTCAACTGTCGAAATTCGAATTTTAAAATGGTCGAACTATCGGAAGTGTTGTATTATCGATATGTCAAATTACGGTTTGTTATTTGATAGGCCGGAGGTCGGGACATCAGAACATGGTCGAATTATTGCAGAGTGTCGAATTGGGGTGTGTCGAATTAACGAGGTTATACTGTATTCTGTTTCATTAATCTATTGTCCGGAGATGTTCACCATGTTGTTACAGAAATATCATTGAGAATTTACTTATTTGGTCTTGTTTTTATTTCAAAGTTTATTGGTGTTAAAATTATTGATTTTTACATTATAATATTAATTATTTGTCCCCCACCAGTGATTTCAAGTAACCAAATGGGGCTCTGACCCAGCTCCTCTCATGGAGGTTGTTCTACTGCATGTAAATGTACCAACTTTGAAACTTTACATAGAGTGCAACATTGTTATTGTTATATAACACCCTAAGTCTCATGTTTGTTTCAACTGTGCTCTAATAACAGATCCTAGTGGTTAGAAACCTAAGGTCTCTCACAGCAAGACCAAATACAAATAAATTAATAGTGGGTAAAATTTTGGTAACAGCGTTGTTACCATCATCAGACAATTTGTTGATGTGATAAAGCACAATTTGGATTATAGATTATAATACAAGAAAATAAGACCTAATCCAAATAATTTAATAGTGTGTGACGTTTCAGCAACAGCATTGTCACCATCATCAGACAAAAGAATAAATGAATGATTTATTCTTTTGTCTGATGATGGTGACAATGCTGTTGCCGAAATGTCACATACTATTAAATTATTTGGATTAGGTCTTATTTTCCTGTATTAAATTTTTTTTATGTGTTACCTTAGGTTTCTAATCTATAATCCACATTGTACCCTATCAGACCCATGATAGCGAGATGTCGGCTGTATTTGAGCAAGCTGTGATGTACAGAAACCAGGATTCTAGGCTTTCCTGGTGACTCACTGAGAAATCTCCATTTAGTATTCCAGTCACACTCTTCTATTCCTTATCCAAATGGAAATGTTTCAACTTCATCCCTTCATCTCTGCTGTTTTCCAACCTAACAAGTTTGACAGTTTGTTTGGTTAATACTTAGGTTATTAGCTAGCCAGGACACCGAAGAAACTGCTTCCTACAAGGTAATAAGACCAAATCCAAATAATTAAATAGTGTGTGACATTTCAGTAACAGCGTTGTTACCATCTTCAAACAAAATTACTGAATCTAAAGATGTTAACAACACTGTTACCGAAATGTCACACACTATTTATTTATTTGGATTTGGTCTTATTATCTTGTTTTATAATCTATAATCCAAATTGTGTCTTATCATGCTTTCTTCATGATGTTGGGGAATCCCTTCCCAGGATCCAGCCAGTCACCGGAGAGCAGTTAATTCGTAAAAATGGTCATTTTGGTGATGAAAACTGTCATCCTATGTAGAAAGGTATCCTCTATTGAGAGTATTCTCTCTCATGGAGGTTCAACTGTATATATATTTATTATTATTATTCATAGTACACGTGGTACAGGCCATGATAATCATGGTGGGTAGAAGAAGGCGACTGCTTTTACTGTAAGTGCACCACATGTCTACACATGTGAAAAGCAACTGTATATGTAAGGACAGGTGTCAACAAAGGTGTCAGAGTGACATGAACAACATGGTCACGCCATGTAATAATGCTTCCTGATGCAGCGCAGGAGCTTGGTTGCGCCAGTTTTATCACTGTGTGCTGATATAGAGGTCTGAATGGGTGTCATCTTTCAGCACTTTGTGTTTTTATAACCTATCAGTGTCCTGTGGTGTGGCAAGACTTGTTTGTCTATATGGACTTCCATCTTGAACACCTTGTAACATCCCTTGGGACCTATGTTGGTGCTGTTAGAACCACCACTGTTGACACAATTGGCACTTTGAAATTATAATGTTGTAACTCTTCTTCTTCTTCTTTCTTATCTCCACTCAATCATATTAAGGTATCAAGCTTGTAGAGCTTGAGACTTGACAACCAGTTGTAACTAAGTTGCTCTAATGTGTATGTTTGAAGTATGGTGTATGTATGTGTATTTAGTATATATGTGTGTGGCATGTTTATGTGTAGTATATGGTGTGTGTGTATGTCGTATAAAAGAGGCCGTCATAATTAGGTTCCAATAAACATGGAAGGAAGAAGGCATTACAAGGAATGTACAATTTAGATTATAGATTAGAACTACAAGGTAATAAGAACACATCTAAATAGTGTGTGACATTTCAGTACTGAATGATCAGTACTTTTGTCTGTGTGATGATGGTATCAGCGCTGTTACTAAAATATTTGTTTATTTGGTCTTATTACCTTGTGCATGGGCTGAAGAAAGAAATTATACAAAGGATGATTAAAATGTTTTTTGTTTTTTTTAAAGGCCACACATGCATACACATACAACAATACAAAACATGGACTAATGGAATTTGTGTAATCTTTGCACAAGGGGATAAGAAATAACAACATAATACAAAGCTATATAGAGTAAAAATTTCTCAAGGACCTAGGAGAAAGAGGTTTGATATTTTAATAGTGAAGTAACTTTAATAAAGAACTCATTTTACGAACTCCGCCTTTGCTGGTCCCAAGCCTGGATGAAAAAGGAGGAGGGGGAGCAGTAACAAGCTCACTAAAAAACCTGGGCTCAGCTGGCCCGGCTGATAGAACCCTGTAAAGACTCCAGGAATACAGGATGAACAGCGTTTGTACTCCATGTTAGGAGCGGCTAGACATGGTGTCTGTTCCTCATGTCAGAGGCGGCCATTTCTTTTGGAGCTAAGTTGGCCTGCTACTGAGTAGTGCTCCCAGTCTTAATGACAAAGGCAGATGCATTCTACCTCAACCAGTCATGATGGTTGTCAAGTCTCAAACTCTACAAGCTTGATACCCGAATATGATTAAGTGGAGATAAGAAAGAAGAAAACATATTT
This sequence comes from Cordylochernes scorpioides, assembly GCA_030710605.1. Classification (NCBI taxonomy): domain Eukaryota; kingdom Metazoa; phylum Arthropoda; class Arachnida; order Pseudoscorpiones; family Chernetidae; genus Cordylochernes; species Cordylochernes scorpioides. The sequence goes on from CP092880.1 coordinate 64,999,794, forward strand.
TACAATGGATAGAAAAAAAGTAGGCCCACCTATTTTGACCTTAATAAAAAAAAGTTGTAATAGACACAAATGGCGCCAGTACTGACAATACTGGGGGATGATACACCATGGAGACCAAGGAAGGATTGGTGCTGTAATAGAACAAATGGTGGCTGGAATGTGAAGCAAATTGCTCCGAACATGACAAAATGGTGTTCCATGATAGCTAGTATATCGATATGGTACTACATGATGGTGAAGCAGCTGTTACACATACATTACTGTAAACAGTAAAACCTTGCTAAATAAATCTGGGATATAGCAAATTCCTTCTCTTATAATAAACCTGAAATAATCCCCATTTTATAATACAATGAACTATGGTTATTACAAACCATGTCTAAAGTGACCCAAAGGTTCATTCCCATTGGGATTCACTATAGAGGGGTTTTACTGCATTTATAAAGTTGTAATGTGCGCTAGACACCCACCCCTCTCCTATGACATAAAACATGGATAACCAGGTGGTCTCTCATTGAAGTTATGTCAGGTTGTCATTAAGGTGATAAGTTGGATTGGTAATGTATAGTAGGTTTTACATTGTTGTTATGAATGGTGTATATAACAACAGTCTTTGATTTCCAAACTTAAGTCTGGTTATCTACAGACAATGACTTTCCAGAATGGTTGCAAGGTACTATGTACTAAGTGTCAACCTGCAATCCCAAAACACATTATTGACTGTATTGACTCATCCATTGATGAGTTCTACTCTTCCCCGACAGACACCATCAACAAGCCTTACAAGCTTGATACCCTGATATGATTGAGGGGAGATAAGAAAGAAAGAGGGTGTATATGTATAGTAAGTGTGTTGTGTATGTGGTAGTATGGTGAATTATGTGTGGTATGTGCAATGTATGCATGTGTGTATGTAGTATATATGTGAGTGTGTTATGTGACATATACATGTATGTAGTATATGCGGTGTGTGTATGCTATGGTATGTGTGTGGTTATTAAACTATTCTTTCACTTGTACAACCCAATTTGCATAGTTCCAACAGAGTACACAAGCAAGCCAGTGTTGTATGTCTGAGAGATGAGCTGCCAGGAGCTATTCCCGTCCACATGTGGGGGCGGTCGGTCTATTTTAACTCCCTCCTTTCTCTCCGACATACCTCTCCTTGGTTGTGTTTGCTGCTTCTTTACTTTCTTTCAGTATTGGGACCTCTGTAGGAAAAAACATTTTAAAATAAAATCATTAGAGGATAGGTGCTTTCCTGTTGAATTAGGCAGTTAAGTGACAATTTAAAACCACAAGGTATTAAGACGAAATCCAAATAAATAAATAAACACTATTTATTTATTTAGATTTGGTCTTATTACCTTGTGTTTTTTAATCTATAATCCAAATTGTGCCTTATCAAGTGACAATTTAGTTAGGCATTACAAAGGGTTGAATTCTAGGAATTGGTAATAAGACCAAATCCATATAAATAAAAAGTGTGTGACATTTCGCTAACAGCATTGTTACCATCTTCAGACAAAAGTACTGAAAGATTTTGTCTGAAGATGGTAACAACGTTGTTACCGAAAAGCCACACACTATTTATATTTTTGGATTTGGTCTTATTACCTTGTGTTTATAATCTATAATCCAAATTATGCCTTGTCCTCCAGTAGAGTCAATAGACAGTCCAGGTATTCCTCAGAACCCTTCCAATTCCTTTTGACTACTTGAAGACCTTAATAGAGAAGTTGACCAGTGGTGTTGTTACACTCCTATCCAAACACACCATTGGCTGTAACTGTGTACTACAATCTTCTCCTATAACAAGTGGATACACACCGGAAGCCACGTTGTAACACTAGCTTTCCATCAGCAAATTGGTGTTATAACATCCTAACTCTATAAAGTCCCACATTTAGAGATCCTATTGTTTTAACCATGGTAATGACACCAACTAGGTGTTATAACAACATAACATTTTGGTGCCAAGTGATGTTGGTACAGTGAGGTTCTACTATATTAGAAAGGCACAATTTGGATATTATAGGTTTTTTTCCACTTTTAATTCTAAGAATAATATTCTGTGTTTCTCAGATAACTGTCTTCTTCTTATCTGTTATCTTGTTTACACACTTGATAACAGTAACCATTTAAAACATGCTGTGGTAAAATTTCTCATTCAGTACTTTTGTCTGAAGATGGTAACAACACTTACCGAAACGTCACACATTATTTATTTATTTGGATTTGGTCTTATTTACCTTGTTTTACTATATTAGAAAGTATCTGCAATATCCCATATATTGTAGCGCAGTTGAACCTCACTATGATACCATTTTATGTTCTAATATAACCATAGTTAAGACAGTTGGGGACTTGAAACCTGGGACTATAGAATGTTTTAAATGGAACCTCTCTCTCCCTCTAAAGGACAACACCCAGTTACAGAGCTAAAATGTTCTTTAGAGATAGGTGTCCTCTTACTGAAGAGCAGCTAATTGGTAAATTTGGTGATGAGAACTGTCCTTTGTGTTGAATCCTCTCATGGAGGTAGTGCTACTGTATCACCTAGTGGCTGCTGTGTATTTATGTTTTAACTATATAAGGGTTATAAAAAGATAGATTTGAAAGAAGTACAGCAGAGCCCCCCTTTAGCAAGCACTCACTTAGAGAACACCTCTCTACAAAGGACAGTTTTCATTTGCAAAATTACCATTTTTACTATTTAACAACTCTCAGGTTAGAGGATATCTCTCCCTAAAGGACACTTTGACTCTGCAACTAGGTGTTGTCCTTTACAGGGAGGTAGTTCTACGGTATATAGAAGTAGAGAATGAAGAAATCCCAACTGTGACAAGAGTCCATGGTGGTCCCAGGATGTGATGAAGGAGAATGTCACCCTCCAGCTGCTGATGGACCTCTACCGCCACCACAAGGCAGAACTGGACTCTGGGACTCTCCACTTCTCCTCCTCCCAGAGTGGAGTGCAGTCCATCCTGGACCTGCAGCCAGACCCCAGCTCCCACACTCTGTGGTAGGTGCTCTCTTTGTAACCTAATACATGTTCATTCCCTCACTTCACTATTTAATGAAACCAACAAGTAATCCAGGGCCAAGTTTCTTTACTAGTTTTATTTCTCTAACTTTTGAGCCAACAAGAGAACTAGAAGTCATACTTGCAGCTCTCCTGTTGAAGTTTTCCTGTTGTCCTGAAAGTTAGAGAAATAAAACTAGTAAAGCAACTTGGCCCTGGATTACTTTATGATATCATTAAATCTTCTTTCTATATATAGATAAAATGAAACATTAAGCTTTGCATTCTCTCTCCAGCAACTTCCTACTGTCCTTAACTGTAAGGAAACATTATTGGGAAGGGCCTGGTGTACAAGTGCAAAAGTCAAACAGCTTTTTACATTTGTGACATGTGGTACACTTGACAGTTTTTTTTACTTATCCTTTTAGTCTAAATTAGACAAGATCTTGGAGGTCGTGCTCGTAAAGAAGCTCAAGAACTCTTATTGGTTCTCTGTACAGGGATCTTTTGTCCTTTCCAATGCAATTTAGTAAATGTTGGGGAGTGGCCACTTCGGTTTTGCACCTAGTGCACATGGGGAAGCTTTATAGACTAGAGGGCGCAGGTAACCAGATTTCCATCTGGCCAACTGTGTCGATTCCCTTCTGTTTAGTTGGTGGGTCTGTTTTTTTTTTGACACTTACAGTAAAGTCACCAACTACCCCACCATGATTATTATGGCTGCCACATGTGTGTATTAGGGGGATAATAATAAAGATTCTATGGGATGTGGTGCCACCAGGAAGGTGGGGAGAGTTCCGGCAGCTCGGGTGCTCAGACAGCTCTTCCTGCGGCCCTACTTTGTGCCTGGCAACACGGAGGTGGCCTTGCAGCGCTACCTTATGGTGGACGGCCCCCTCGCCCCCAAGTACCACTTGGTAAATCTCTCCCTGTTCCCTTCTGTACATCATCTATATATTTTGCACAATTTCTTCTTTCAATTTTCAATAACAGCCGAATAACCTCCATGAGAGGACACTCTTGTTAGAGGACACCTTTCTACAAATGAAAGTTTTCAACACCAAAATTAAAAATTTTTTGTAACTAGCAATTTTATGGTAAGAAGACACACCTCTTCCTAAAGGACATTTTGGCTCTGCAACTAACTAGATGTTGTCCTTTATAGAGTTTGGCTACTGTATAAGTAATTTGTGACTTTTTTCCGTAAACAACACTGCAACAGAATTACTGTATGATTCACTTATATTTGGTCTTGTGAGATTCATGTCTATAATTCAAATTGTACCTCATCATATTTTTTAAAACTTTTTAATATATATTTTTTTACTATTTTTCTTTCAATTTACTAACCTTTTTTTTTTTCTTATAGTCATTGAAAGGAGGAGCACATATATAAAATAGGAAGAGTCTTTGTTTACATATTTGGGATTCTAGGGGTCTACCAGGATTAATTTCATTTAATATTGAAATATTTGTCCATGGCACTTTGATTAGCTTTCTCCATGTTCACATTTCAACAGCTTCAATTATTTTCTGAGATATCTCACATATTTACAAAGAGCTGGTGTGCAGCCCCAGACATCCTTCGCCAACGTGTGGATTGCTCAAGGCCAAGGGTCACGTTCCATTGTGCTCAAACCTTCCGACCCCTGCGCTGGCGTATGTTCGCCGGTGTCTGCCGAGCTCCACATGGGGGACGTATGTAAGTACAATGTCTCCTCTACATGTTCTCAACATTTGCTCTCAGGACCTCAGCTTGAATTCCACATTGACACAACTGTTTTAATTTAAAAAAATAAGGTAATACGATCAAATCTAAATAAATCAATGGATTTGGTCTTATTACCTTATTTTTCCAATCTATAATCCAAATTGTGCTTTATCCAAAAAAAATTGTTGAAATTATGACATTGGACTCCCTCAAGACCTACTCTATACATACACTCATGGACAAAACTTAATAAAGTTATACCTTTCAGCAAGTATATATATTGGTACAATAACTCTGAAAGATATTACGGTGACCTTTATTGAAGACACAAAAGATAACCAAGTGTGAACAGCCTTTGTATCTTTCAACCGGCAAAATCAAAGACTTTACACTTTCTTAATTTTTTGTCCATGAGTGTAGTTTTTATATTTAGAAGGAATATGTAAATTTTCCAGCTCTCAGACTAATTTGCATACCCTGATATCCAAACTATGGCAGTGACTCCTTCCAGGGGAGAGTTGAAATATTGTGGAAATGTAGGCCAGAATTGTGTATAGACTGGTGGACAACACAGCTGTGTGCCCAGTGTATTACAACTGGCAGTTCTGGCGGGCCAGCTCCCTCCCTTCCTCCACACCCTCGGCCCAGCCCAGCGTCTCCTTCATCGGCTCTTTCTACTGATTTCACTTCCCATTAAACTCACAGTTCTTCTTCTCTTTACACCATTGTGTCAACCCATCTATTTCATCCTTGCTCTCTCCATTGGTTTCTTAGTCTGTGATAACCCTTCTCTCCAGCATTACTTTTATTTATTCCCCACATTTTTTTTTTTTTTTACTTGGAGAGAAGGTTTTAGCATTTGTATATACAGTAAAACATTGCTACTGGAAGGTCAATAGATGAGAGTGATGATCACTAACAGAGATTAAATTGGAAAATATTGGTCACCATGTAGTGTGTCACCAAATGTGACTTGATGAAACAACAACAACCTCACTATAATGAACTCCATTGAGACTTCACTTTCAGTTCACTCTAGCCATAGTTCACTATATTAAGTTTGGATGTACTAAGGGAAGGTCTGTACTATATCCCTAGTTTATGAGGTGTTGCCATAGTATAGAGGCTGTTGGTCCAAAGCCGCTGACTTATTCCCTGATCTCAATCTAGTCTGCCCTCCCCAGATAAGATGTCAAATCTGTGTTGTTTTAATGCAGTTATTTTAAAGGGAGAGGTAGACATTTTCTTCACTTCTTTCTATATAAAGTGCTCTTTCTTATTCATCCCAATACAGTTCAGTATATATGCTGGGGGTTCAGTCTTGTATTTTGTACATTGAATAAAGGTCTTTTCCCCTTCATTGTAAATTGATGAACATGAGTGATCTGATTTTTAAAACAGCTAATTGTATAAATTCTACAAGGTAATAAGACCAAATCCAAATAAATAAATAGTGTGTGATGTTTCGGTAACTGCGTTGTTACCATCACCAGACAAAAGTACTGAATGATGTCTGATGATTGTAACAAAGCTGTTATCGAAACGTCACACACTATTTATTTATTTGGATTTGGTCTTATTACCTTGTAGTTCCAATTTCTAATCCAAATTGTACCTTATCATGTATGAATTCTGTTCTCATTTGTTGGTAGGTCTGTTTGTTTATTTGAGATTTCCCTATTTGATATACCTGGAGGAAATTGTTTTGGTTGAGTGGTCTCTTGCTAAAAGGTAGGTTGTGTTGTTGTTGTTTCTTATTTCCTTGTGTAAAGATTACAAAATTCCATGAGTTCATGCTCCTCGAGCTGTTTTATGATAAGCAGCAGCCTCTCCCAAAGATCCTGTTTAGTGCATCTAATGCAAGCCAAAATGTGTTCTAGAGCTGCAGGTGCCAAGCTACATTTTGGGCAAGTGGGGTAGATTTTGTTATTATTTTCTATCTTCAATGGCTTGAGATGGCTAAATCTTGTTAGTGTTGTTTGATGCTGTCTGCAGCTTTGAGGCTTTTATTAGGTAGGTTGTTATGCATCATGTTGTCCAGTTGGCTTCTTCAGTCTCAGAGATCCCCTTGTGGCAGGATCCACCGGTAGTTAACACTTCTCACTACATGGAAGATATTGTCTTCTTCTTTCTTATCTCCACTCAATCATATTAGGGTATCAAGTTGATGGTGTCTGTTTGACAACCATCATGACTGGGTGAAATAGAATGTAGAATGCCTTTGTCATTAAGACTGGGAGCACTACTTAGTGGCAGGCCGACTTAGCTCCAAAAGAAATGGCCGCCTCTGACATGAGGAACAGACGCCATTTGCAGCTGCTCCTAACATGGAGTACAAACGCTGCTCATCCTATATCCCTGGAGCCCTTACAGGATACTATCAGCTGGGCCAGCTGAGCCCAGGTTTTTTACCAAGCTTATTACTGCTCCCCCTCCTCCTTTTTCATCCAGGCTTGGGACCGGCAAAGGTGGAGTTATCGAAGATATTGTTGAGGGAGGAAGTCATAAAGGATAGTAATTTATATTTATAACATGTGGAACATTGGGTTTCAGTTTGTTGAAGTAACAGTGGAAAAGTCAGTGAGGCTTTGCCTGTAATATCTTGTTGATGTCTCGGTGAGATGTGAACATGCTAGCTACCACATTTCTGGTTTAAATTCTCATTCAAAGTACAGTAGCCAACCTCTCTGTAAAGGTCAACTCCTAGCTGCAGTGTGTCCTTTAGAGAGAGGTATCCTCTTACTGGGGAGTTGCTTATTGGGAAACTTGGTGATGAAAACTGTCCATATATATATCATTATCCTAGTACAGGCAGCCATGATAATCATGGTGGGTAGTATTGGCCACTGCTTTTACTCTAAGTGCACCACATGTCTACTCATAAAGGAAGCAGTTAGACTTTCACACTTACAAGTGTGCCAAAGCCCCATTTGGTTACTTATACTTGCTGATGGAGTTGAACTTTTCAAGAATTGGGGGCCATTGGAGAATTTTTTAAATGAGAAAACCTCGGCGGGCAGTCAAAAACCAACAGTTTAGGCCATTCGTCCACCGACCCCCTGTCCTTTGTAGAGAGGTGTCCTCTAGTAGGAGTGTCCTCTCATGGAGGTAGGTAACATCTCTTCAGGTTTATTCAGTGGAACCTGCTCCATTAAGATTTTATTTAGTCTGTGGTTAAAAGCAATATCCTCCTGGCTCAGAGATCTGTTTGTAATAATGTACAAGTATTTATTTTCACACACAGGCATCCTATCACATTGTGTTAGCAAGATGAACAATACATGAAGCAACTTCTCTGCCCCATACAGGGATATCAGATATGTAACTTGTGGTTGTTACTATCCTTTCCACATAATCTCCAAAAACTCTCAAAAACCTCAAAAATTCACCTTCAATGGATACCCTCACACGTTGGCATTGAAGGCAATGAAGCTGCTGATGTGCTAACGAAAAAAGGCACAAAAGAACCCTTGCCATGGAAAAATAAACTTACCTCTAAAGAAATAGAGACAATAGCCAAAACAAAAATAAACAAGAACTGGAGGATCCCACCTAAGCACAGTTGGTACAGTGGAGTGAACCCAGGAGGAGCTCTGAACATCAGAAATAGACAGCATCAAACAACACTAACAAGATTTAGAACAGGCCATCTCAAGCCATTGAAGATAGAAAATAATAACAAAATCTTCCCCACTTGCCCAAAATGTAGTTTGGTACCTGCAGCTCCAGAACACATTTTGGCTTGCATTAGATGTACTAAACAGGACCTTTGGGAGAGGCCGCTGCTTATCATAAAACAGCTGGAGGAGCATGAACTCATGGAATTTGTGTAATCTTTACACAAGGGGATAAGAAACAACAACAACACTATCCTTTACTATCTCTCATCTTTACTTCCATCCTTCCATCAATAAACAAGAGAAATTTCACCAATTTTTCTAATTGAAAGGAATCCACTATGTTGGGTTTACCTGTGTCTTATTTGCTTTGATTTTTTTGTTCACACACATTGTCAACACATCCATTTTTTAGGAACAATAAATATATACACCCATCTTTATAAAAACTTTTAATGAAAAATATTTATAGAACCTTTAACAGTTTTTTCTATACATGTAAACTAAGCCAAGCACATCTTTAAAATTATTTTCTACTGCCCTTACCCAATGGTAAAAAAATATTGGGAGGGCCTGGCTCATCAGTGGTGAACCCTCCTAACAGTTTCCCCAGTTTAAAGAGTTCCTCTAGAGTGCTGGATACACAACCAAATACAATATTAAAGAGTGGTATAGAAGATTAAAGTGGTGAAACCACTGTAAGGATTCACTACTGATGACCCAGGCCTTCCCAATATTTAATCATCGCAGTAAGGACAGTAGGAGAGAGATATATTGTTTTATATGAAAAAAATAGAAAACAGGTGTTGATATTAAAAATAATACCACACACATGGTAAAATATTAAATCCTGACCACACACATGAGCTTTTTAGATAGCAGAGCGCCATCTAGTGGAACAAAAAATCAACTAAACGTTGATTTAGGCTTTTTCCATAATATTTGGCCAACTCATTTCTTGACAAATCAAGAAAAGCTAACCATGAACGCACTTTGGGCTGTTGGCCCTTGTCAGCGTGGTGCAGGCTGTTTCTCAATGAACAAAAATTTGTTCATAGAGGCTTCTTGAGAAAGCAAGAAATGGGTATTTAAGGCCAAATTTGCATAAATGTGCTGAACATATGAAAAAGAAAAAATAGCAATATATATATATCATAAAAAATGAAACATTCACACTATAATTTATTTTTCAAAATACAGGTGGCAAGCTAATGCATCGCTTTTAACACACACTTTGCACCAGTTCTGTCCTCCCAAGAGAACAACAGTCTTTGATTTCCAGACTTAAGTCTGGTCATCTACGGACAATGACTTTCCAGAATGGTTGCAAGGTTTTTCCATTATGTACTAAGTGCAATTCTCAGCCTGCAACCCCAAGACATATTATAGACTGTATTGACTCATCCATTGATGAGCTCTACTCTTCCCCGGCAGACACCATCAACAAGCTTGACACCCTGATATGATTGGGTGGAGATAAGAAAGAAGAATAACACACACTTAACATAACACAGTCAGAGCCCTCATTCAGGATGGTTTGTGAGATTAAGCATAAAAAGGCTTCTATACTAATTGTATTTCTAACCTATACGGCCCAAAACATTACAAAGTGATGTTTTAAGAGGCCCAATCACCAATCTTTAAAGAAGGTTGAAGTCCTTATTAAAAAGATTTTTAAAAATATTTATTCTAGCTCTACCTTACATAATTTGTAGAAGATACATCTGAGATATTGGATCGATTCTTCGAGATGATTGGTAGCATTTTGCTGCAAAATAAAAAGTACTTAATTGTTGGAGATATGTAAATTTGGAGATTGTCTTTGGAATAAAAAGTCTGTCGCCCACAAGTTACATATATTCCTGGGTGGAACAACAAAGGTTGATCCCTCAACATCCTGCTTCTACTCAAAAATTTTCTCAATTACATCGCACATGACTTTGAGGAACTGGTAGTGTTGCGGATTCTTCTTGGCTTGGGCCTGGAGAACCACGGTGAGGGACAGCATCTCGGCCTGGAACTCGCGCTGGAAGAGGAACCGCTGAGCTGGGGATAGATATGCAGCCACGTGGAAGCTCTGGCTGAAGGCTAGATGTAAGGCCTTCTCCAGGATGGGCAAGGCCAGAGGATGGCTTGGAGTACGGCAGGCCAGCCGCGTGACGATCCCGGATAGATACACCACGGTCCCATAGCTGATCGGCTCATCTGTGGATGGAGGCGCGAAGGAATGTCCGAGTGCTGGAGCCACACCCATGGATGTGCCCGCGTCCGTCGCCAGTGCGTGAAGAGCGCTCAGCCCAGCCGCTAGCGTCCTCAGCACCGCCTGCCCATCTAGCTCGTTCCCCGGATGCCCGAAGAGCTCCTGGAAGATGCCCGGCCGTGAAAGGTGAACAGTGAACTTGTTGAGCATGATGCCGATGGCGTCCTGGAGACCGTCGAGAGAATCAGCGTGCACCTCCCGCCAGAGATCCTTGAAGGCTGCCATGCGGTGGACCAACACGCAGATCAGGAAGGCCGAGTCTAGGCCCGCGTTCGGGTCGACGATGGCGGACGTCAGTTTTCCCAGCAGGACCATCACAAAGGAGAGAGCCTCCTCGAAGAAGAAAGATCCCAGGGTTCCCAGGAGACTTACCACCAACCGCAGTGCCAGCTGAAGTGTTTCCTTGTCGTAGGCCCGGCTGTCGAGGTCGACCACGATGTGGGATACCACGTCGGTCGCTGCGACGTCACTCGCGGCTTGCCACTGGACAGAGACGCTGATGAAGAGGCACGTGACGCCCTGCGCGAGCTCCCAACCTTGAGACGAGGACAGCAGAAGGCTGAGTAAGTTGGCGAGGGAGGTGAACATACGGAAATCCTGGAAACTCTTCGCCCAGTTGTCCTCGAAGCGTTGAATCAAGGTGCTAATGGCGTAGAGGCAGAGCACCCGAGGATCATCCTTACCGTCTTCCTTCAGGACAGCCTGGAAGTTGAGAGACCCAAAAATGGCAAGGAGGAACCTGACCCACTGTTTGGCGTGCGTCCTGGCCTCCTCAGTCTTTGGACAGAGACTGGAGGCTTTGGTGGTAATGGCTAGAAGGAGCACCACCACTCGCTGGGAGTACTTGCTCAAATCTGACGAAAGCCCTGACAAGACGGAGTCGAAAAGAGACAGCCAGGCATCATCAAATTGCTTTTGAACGCTGAAGAGGTACAAGCTTATCTCTATCACGGGCACCCGCAAGGAATCTGTTAACTTGTCCAGGTGAGTAGCCAGACAAGTCAGTACCTGCTCTGTCAGGGTTCTCAATAGTTCGGGACTTGGGCCGCAGCCCCTGGGAGGGCAGCGCAGCCAAACGTCCAGGAAGGTCTGCCAAGATGCGAGCAGACTATCCACCTCTCTTCTGGCCTCGGAGATGGATGCCTGTAGTAGAACGTACCTGGAGGCTACCTCCGGCCATCTCTGCGGCGTCTCCAACAGCATGCAGACTCTCTGATCGACCCGCTCTCCCGTTCGGAAATCGTGGAAGAGCTCCAGCGCCAGAGTGCTAATAACGTGTGCCGCCACGGTCGGCGAGCATTCCTGGATACGATCCTTCTGGATGGGATGGATGAAGAGGGTCCAGAACTCTTCGCTCCGTTTGAGCATGTCGACTGCCAGCGTCTGGTTCCACGCCCAGAGCGCGTGGATGAAGCCAACCGCCGCGGCGTAGAGTGTGGTGGGACAGTGATACGCGCCATTCCGTTTGTCTCGCAGGATGCCCTCCACTACGATGAGGCAGCTCGCAACTTCCTCTTGCGCTGCGTCGTCTTTGGTGACGAACAGTTCCAGGACACCTGGCTGCTTTGCCGCACACGCCTTCAAGAATTCTAAGAGCGCTACCTTGAGGCTGACGTCCTCCGTGAGCGAGTTGAGTCGGTAGAGAAGCTGGTCCTTTACCAGGACAGCGTCGGCGCCCAGGTAAGCCAGCAAGCACCGCGGGAAATCCCCGGCGAAAGCCGTGAGGAACCCAAGGGCCATCTTGGCGAGGTAGAGGCTGTAGTTCTGGAAGCTGTAGTAGGCAATGACCACCAGGATCTTGGCATGCTGGATGAAGGAGTCCAGGAGCGGGAGCTTCGTGAGGATGGCTAGCGTTAGCCCCACGATATGGACCATATCCTCTTCGTACAGAACGTCCAAGTTGTCCTCTCCCATCTCCACCACTTTAAGAACCACTTTGCAAGTTTCGGGGTAGTGCAGGATGGAAAAACAGATGTAGTAAATGAAGGAATCTTTGGGCGACGTGGTCAGCACCTTATGTAGAATCTTCAGGCAGGCAAGAAGCAGCTTCTTCTTGTCGCCCTCCTGTTCGTACTTGGCGGTGTAGATGCGCGGGAAGACCTCACGAAGGATGTAGATCAGACATCCCTGAAGGCTCACGTCCTGCTCTGAAGTCGTTCCGAGAGTGTTGAGAACGAGCACCAAGAAGGCCTTGCAGATGGAGTAAGTGCCCGAGAAGCATTCAATGTCAGAGATGAGTCGTCCAATCAGCCCTGGCGAGTACTGGACGTCCGCCATGGACTTGGGTTTGGCTTGGAGGAAGGGCAGGAGGTTGCCCTGTGAGAGATCGGGCCAGGCTCTAGCGGCGCAGGTCGCGGTGACTTGGAGGCACGCCGCCACAGCATCCAGGTCCGTATACGGGTCAGCTGCCAGCCGTGGCAGGACCTCCACTAGACGTTCCTCAACTTCCCCCACCTCAGCCTCGGACGTCCTCGCAATGGCCGCCATCAACTCGGCAATAAGACGGACATTTTCGATGCCGCCTGTCTTGCGGAAGGACGCGCGAACCTCCAGATTGCACACTTCCCACCCTCGCGTCACTTTGTTCCATTTGACAACAAGCTCTTCCTCCGTCTGAAGCAGAACGCGGCCTTCGGTGCCCCCAAACACCAGGAAGTACTCCGACTCTCCATAGGGGTAATGGTCTGCCTGGTTGCAGATGGTGCTAGCGTCGCTGGGCACCAGGCAGTTTGGCTCCTTCAACCGCTCGATGAAGAGCCGTCGCATGGAGAGGAATTCTACCACTCGGGCACAGCTCGTCTTGCAAGCCTGCGCCAGGGCTTTCAGGCATCTCAGATTGCACGACAACCGAAGCGGGAAAAGCTCCAGGTCCGCCCTGAGGAACTCCTCCATAGATTGCCCTAGCTCGTTATTCCAGAACCTGGTCGCGATGTCGCCGCTCTCGAGGACCTGGTAAAGGACTGTGTAAAAGCTATCCAGGTCGCTAATGGTGCTGAATTCGTATTCGGAAAGGAGTCCTTCCAAAAGGCCCGTGAGAATCGTCCTGGTCAGGTCCTGGAAGAAGACGCCGCCTGGCATCTCGGAGGAGAGAACGCGGGCGAGGTACTGGAATGGCTTGAGCTTCTGCGCCAGGACGGCTAGCTGCGTCTGGCTCTTCCTCTTCGCTACCATCCACACCACCATCCAGGACAGGACAATCGGCCCATGCTCAGGAATGGTGCCTAGCGACTGCATCGCCGCGTCCACCTTCTCCAGCATCTCGGAACTGTAGGCCGCGTCGCTCTTCGCAAGCTGCGGCAGTCTTAGGCCCTGCAGGATCACCAACACCTCGAGGAAACCTAGATAGGCGGAATGAGACCTATCCACGCGAAAAGGCTGCCGGGCGCCAAAGCGATGTTTCTGAAAGAGCTGCAGTAATTCCACGAGCTGCTCGACAGCCAAGTCGCTCTCGCTGAAGTAGGCGAGCAGAATGTGAAGCAGTTCTTGCTGCTCGCGCAGGGCGAACTGAATACTCCTGTCGATATCGCTTGTCACAGCGATGGCGTCCTCCAGCTGCCGCACAGCGTGGACGGCCACCGTACCCTCTGGAACGTCCAACCAGCGCAGGAACTCGTCGTAGAGGTCGCGGTAGGGATGGAGAGCATCGCGGCGGTGCGTCAGGATGTCGCGAAGACACGCTAGCGCGTACAGCCTCTCCCGGCGGTAGTACTGCCAGATCCTGTCGAGCAGGACTCTCCTTCGGCATTCGTGGATGAGAATCTCCTTCAGCTGAGCGTTCGTGCCGCGGTATTCCTGCAGGAGAAAGGAGCATAGCAGGTTGTAAGCGGGCCCCCGAGAGACCTGCAGACATTCCGACAACCTGTCCAGGAACATGGCTTCGTCCTTGGGTGCCGGCTGCGTTTGAGACCAGCGTTCCGTGTAGTAGCGCGTCCCGAGCAGCAGACGCTGGGCGTTGTCGCGCAGCACGGCCCGCACCAGCTCGTGCGACTTGGGGGTCGTACGTCCCGACACCAGCACCCAGAGCTCCTTGGCGGACTGCAGGCCGAAACCTCGTTCCTCCATCTCCTGCACACGTTACCATTCTACTGTATGACATTCTCTGCACAGAGAGAAACGTTTACAATGGGTTCACCTAATACATTTTGTCATTGTGTGGAAATGCTTCTTGTTATCAAATATGAGCTCCCACCTCTCCTGGAGATAGTTTCCCATTGTAGGCTGGAATAGGTCTGGTCAAATCTTTGTTGATTTTACAAAGACTCATAGAAAGTTTTATATTATCAATTATTTCACACCTACATGCCAGAAGAGGCACCTCTCCCTTTAAATATGAATTAAAACAATGAATATTTAAAGAGAAAGGTGCCTCTTTTGATACATGAATGACATCCTCCCGAAACTCTATGTTATATGAAAATCGGCCCTTGCTACTTCACCACTTCAAACACCTTTTTGGTAAATTGGACCAATTCCATAACTTCTCTCGTAGGATGTTATGTCCCTGTACTGATGAGGGCCATGGCCTGGAACCATGGTATTCAGGTTGTTTGACTTACTTGCTGTGTTGTGTGTTATCAAGCTTGCGTTCTGAACTGTGATAGTAAACAAAATGCATTTCAAGGTGCCACTTTGGATACATTAATACCAACCTCCTACAACTTTGAACTATATTAAATTATTATTATCTTATGATTATATAACGAAAATTGCAATTATACCGCGAATGTTTCTTTTAAACGAAATATCATAATTTATTTTAAAGAGAAATAGCGATTATTTCTAACTTTAAGGATGAAGTATGATAGGATGAATTGTGAAGAGTAATGATAAACGGAAAAATAAAAGTGTCCAGGGTAGCCTAGTGGACATGGCATCTGCCCAGTAAGCGGAACACTGTGGGTTTGATTCCCATCCCTGGACACTTTAATTTTTCCGTTTATCATTACTCTTCACAATTCATCCTATTATACTTCATCCTTAAATTTAGAAATAATCGCTATTTCTCTTTGAAATAAATTATGATATTTCGTTTAAAAGAAACATTCGCGGTATAATTGCAATTTTCGTTTTACAATCATAAGCCGCGTTATATTGTATATAATTATATATTAATTAGGTTTTATTGAAACGATAAGACTTGGGGAAGGCAATCATCCATTCGTGCATATGTACAAGCTATGCAACATGTCAGAAAGCTTGTGATGTGATAACTAAATCAATTATAAGAAAATTGCTATATACTTTTATAAAAATATCGAAAACCTTTCGCAATAATGTGGTTTTTCTATAAATAAAAGAAATACTTCCCGCCTCAGTTTTAACTTTACATATCATCGCGAGGGGGATTATCGTCTGCTATATTTAATATACAAATTTTCAATCAGATGGTTCATCCAATCAATACATTGCGAGAGCAGCATACATGCAGCGCGTGAAGTAGTTTGAAGTAAAAAAAACTAGATAAAAATGGGATGATTATTCCCCTAAAGAGAAAGACGATTATTTTGAATAATCTATGCCTTTATATAAACGATAAAGAAGAGTAAGGAGAAAAGATTTTATTCAATTAAACTTGTGACAAGCTTTCGGGCAGTCACGCCCTTCAACAGGTAATAAAAAGAATAATTGACTATTAAAATAGGAAAACAAACTGAGCTTTAAACAAAAATGATACAACTGCAGCCTGGCCGCGAGAAAACGTGAATTCGGGAAAGTAATGTGAGGTGGGGGGGGGGGGGGGGGGGGAGGGGTTTATCCGGTGTTTTAAGTTAATACATATATCATGATATTGGTTAGGTAAATCTATATGTCGATTAATACTGTCATTAGAAATAGATAAAATGGCCTCTATGATTAATCTCTGGTGTTTACTGGGAATGTTATTGTACAAGGTGGTGGGAGAATCTAAATTGAAAGAATGGCCAGTATTATGGGTGTGGTTGTATATGAAGGATCTGCCGTCTTTATTATTGATGCACCTACCATGTTCGATCATCCTGATGGCCACGGATCTACCTGTCTCACCTATGTAGGTTGCACTACAATCGTTACATGAGACTGAATAGACCGAGCCACCAGAAGATCGAACAGTGGTAGGTCTCTGTATGCGGGTAATGGGATGTCTAAGAATGGTGGCCAGACTTCTATTATTTTTAAAATAAGTATTGATACCGTGGGATTTAAGCATGCGGGATATGGTAGCGGATTGTGATGAAAAAGGCAAAATACAGGTATTTCTATGGGCTGTAAGGGGTTTCAACTTAGCAGAGTTGTATTGGTATTTGTGTATGAAATGGAGAGGGTATTGTGAGAGGGCAAGCTGTTTTTTTGATGTTGGAGAATTCTATTGACCTAAATATGGGCAGGGAGCAATGTGTGACCAATCTTTTGGTAAGTGTTCTGACTGTATTAATTTTATGGGATAAGGGACAGGAAGAATTGAAATTGGTATAGAAAGTTGGGTTATTGATTTTATGATATACTGTTGTGTGGTAGTGTGATGGGGTACGAATAATGAGTATGTCGAGAAAAGGTAAAACACCATTAACTTCTGATTCATAACTGAAAGAAATGTCAGGGTGAAAGGAGTTAAGAACAGATAAAATGCCAACCTCACAATCAGAATCACATATACAAAGGATATCATCAATATACCTCCTCCACATGTGAATACCCGGTGTGTATTGGCGTTGGATCCAGTCGTCAAGGGTAGACATGACTATTTCAGCTAAGGGTGATGATAACGGGCTACCCATTGGTGAGCCCCTAATCTGTTTGAAAAATTGGTTATTGAAAGTAAATTCTGTGATGTGGAAGATTACTTTACTTTACATTACTTTCCCGAATTCACGTTTTCTCGCGGCCAGGCTGCAGTTGTATCATTTTTGTTTAAAGCTCAGTTTGTTTTCCTATTTTAATAGTCAATTATTCTTTTTATTACCTGTTGAAGGGCGTGACTGTCCGAAAGCTTGTCACAAGTTTAATTGAATAAAAATCTTTTCTCCTTACTCTTCTTTATCGTTTATACAATCTATGGAGAAAGTTTTCAAGTATTATTACTATGCCTTTATATATGTCGATATCGACTGCTCAATTTTGATTTTTTTATCCTTATATTTTGATGATATATTCCGACTCTCAAAGAATCATCACACATTCACATACTTTTTATAATTTATAAGGGTATATAAACAATAATTATATTCACAAAATTGATTTTTCAAACTTAGCGTTATCAATTACATTACGACTTAATTTAAATTTTGACAATACATACGATCTTTTAAACTTTTAAAATTGTATGCACAATCAAAATTTGCCATATTAAAAAAATTTTACAATAAAAAAATCTTTGACCTCTAAATTTTCTTATAGGCATTTCACAATATATACATTTGTCACTTTTTTTTACTCACTGACTTAATTAAACGCTTTATATATTTTATTATATTCCCTCTACCACTTAAATATATATAGAGAGAAGTTTTAGTGATGATCAATAATATAATTTTAAAATACAGAATAGTTTATTATA
Source organism: Cordylochernes scorpioides (assembly GCA_030710605.1). Lineage (NCBI taxonomy): Eukaryota > Metazoa > Arthropoda > Arachnida > Pseudoscorpiones > Chernetidae > Cordylochernes > Cordylochernes scorpioides. The sequence continues at coordinate 65,017,941 of CP092880.1, forward strand.
ATGTAGTGTAAAGCCTATTGAAATAGATTTAAACTTTAAATGTAACGCTTGTTTTGATTTGTTTTTAGTTTTTATTGAGTTTAATAGGTGAAAATTTAAAAAAAATGCAGATAAAATTTTAAAATATATAAATAATCATTTTTTTTTAAATCAATTTATTGGTAAATTTATTTCAAATACACATTATATTGAATATTCTTCTGCTGTACGAATTTTAATATTAAATTATTTTTGTGGATATGTAGAGGCCACTTCTGGGGCCTCCACAAAGTCACCCACAGAATCAAAGAAAAGCCGGTGGACAATGAAGCGGACTTCGAGAATTCTTCTCTGTAAAAAACCAGCCCATCTCTTCACCTCCTTTTTTATTTCTAGTTTTTTTTTTTTTAATAACATATAGTACTATAATAAATTTTCCTTTTATTTTAAATAAGCAGTTATTTTTGGGCTTTCTATTTTTTAATTAATATTTTTAAATTAATATTTCGAAAGATAATTTTTTATTATAATTTTATTTTTTTTAATGTCTTTCTTATCACAGATAAAGATTTATTTTTAAATTTTTTAATTTTGTTTGGTCACCCTGAGAAAAAAAAAGTTAGTGGCAAGCAAGTTTTTTGGGGGGAGCTGGTCAGTAATAGATAAGATAGTAGAGGGAAGCTCGTTAAAATGTAGTTCTAAGAATTTTGGGGAGGGGTCTCCAGCCTTCCAACAAAAGAAGCACTAAAGTTAAGTATTTTCTTTTTATAATGATTTTTTTCCAAACAGGTATATATATGTAAACTTTCCCACTCAATCGTCATTGCATATTTATTTATTTTTTTTCTTATCTTTGTGTTTTTCTTTTGGTCAAAAGAGATAAATAAATATATAATGTAAATTTAACCAGAGTTTATGTCCTTCCTTTTTAACCCCAGTGCGTGCAGGATACACGCAAACTATATATCTTTTTATAGCAGGATGTGTTATTTTTGTGAACTCCCTGAGAAAGAAAGAGGCTCATGGATATCAGACAATAACGTCAGATATTCCGGCTCATCAATGACGCCTTCAACGTGGGACGATCAATTCCATTATGGCCACGAAAAGTTCACGGTAAAACAACACCCTGCTGTTTAAAAACATGTAACCTGTAAAATCCTGTCTAAAGCATAAAACTAATAGATAAATGTGTGCAAGTTGGAGGCTACGGAAAATCCAGTAAAGAATGGGAAAGTCCACGAGGCGGCCAACCACGTGGAGAACGGATCCCGCCATTTTCTTTTTAAGGTAAGATTTGATACATTTGTGGTAGTGCCTTTTTTTTTTTTTAATATTAGATAAACGAGCCATATTTTTTTAATTAAGCCAAATAATATGCTAGAAGGCCGCAGTTGTCCACTTACATTTTAGTTTTAAAATTTACAGTAATGCCAAATTTATATTTAAAACTATTTGTACTATGTGTAAAAAAAAGAATTTCGCAAAAAAAATAGAACGTCGTTTTTAGCCTATTGTGTAACATCATATTATATTTTTTTAAACTAATACAATTGAACATTGGAAATCATTGGGATTAGGCGTACGACGTCAAATTTTACATATAGCAATTATAAGTAGTGGCTTAAAAATATGTACAGTCAGCACTTTCGCCTCTAAATGTACATCCTGCAGAATCTATTAAACTTGATGTATTGGTCTTTATTGCAAGCAGCTTATTTTGTATTGGTCAGGTAAAGTTGGTTTTCTTCCCTTGGATCAGAAGTTAATGGACATTTTATCAGAAGGTGTTCAGGGGTTTGTTGTTAGTTTCCACAAGTACATGCAAGTGAACCAATTTTGCCAATTCTAAACAAATATGTGTCGAGGTCACCATGTGTCCAGTATAAAAATTTGTGAACGTTATAGAGGTTGGGTTGTAACTTAAAACACTGCATCATTTTGCAATCTATCTTTTAAATCATATATTGTCAACACCAGTAATTTTTTTAGCAAGGTACACCAGTCTAGAGTATTTGAAATCTCAATTTTTTTATTTTTGTGTTTATTGGTTAACAGTCTTAAAATTCCGTTATACTAGCTGGTAGATAGAAAATTACAAGGAAAATTTTTTAGCGGAAAAAAAAATGCAAAGAATCTGAGAAACCATGGGAAAGCAAATAAAGATGTCAATCAATGTCAAATTCTAGACTTCCTCCCCCGCAAGTTTGATTGACAAGTCGGCGAGACACTAAGGGTTTCAAGATAACCGCTTTTCCCGTCTACAAGGAAATTTTTAACAAAGACAGTCTAGACCAAGTGTTTGGTGGGAAAGATCCTGTCAGTAAGCCTTGAAACGAGAGCATCAAAAATGAATACCGCAAATGGACCCGACGATAATAATACCTCAACTAACCCAGACCAATTGTACCTGCCCGCTGCACTGCTGCAGTTGGAGAAATTCACGGGAAACACATCAAGTAAATTTGATTCATTTATAAAAACCTAGAGAGCGTATATAGCATGCACCTTCTGAGTGATACAAACAGGGTAATCTTGCTAAACAACCACCTTCGCGGAGCAGCCAAAGACTTCGCTCAGCTCCCGCAGAACGACCATCTGGATTATGAAGAACTAAAGAGGCGGCTGTCGAAGAAGTTCCGTGTCCATGTTCCAGCCGCAGAGTCCCGTAAGAACTTCTTCGGAGCAAGACAAATGTTGGGGGAGTCAGTAACTGACTTTGCTGATAGAGTAGTGAGCTTGGCTCACCAGATAGAGTCAGAAGACCTCACGATCGGCAGGAAAGAAAGGAAGAGAGTGTTCGTAGCCGGGCTACACCCTGCAATCCGTTCCCGCGTGTTCGACCACCACCAGGAAGATTGGGATGCACTCGTAGATAGAGCACAAGGAGTTGAGGACAACGAGCGGGAATTCTCTTTAACAAAGGAGGAGGGACACCAAAGGGAACTAGAGAAGCTTACAAAAAGGATGACCGAGATGTATGAGGAGATTAGAGAACTAAGGAGGGCGCAGGATACAACAAAGAAGCAAGAAAACAACAGGGAATATCGCCAGCACTACAACAGGGGCACCTACAATAGAGACCAGCGAAGGAATGACCAAAGCGCGGGCAACAGAACAACCCAGAACCATAGTGGAAGCCCCCAACATAATAATGGACCAAGGTCGAACAACGGTCACAGGAATGGAAAGGAAGAGAACGGACGCGGCTACCCATCAGTAAATAAGCGCAAATGTTTCACTTGTGGAGAGCCAGGACATTTCGCCGCCCGCTGCCCACGAGGAAAAAACTAGGTCCTGCTTGTCTTAGGGCAGGGGGCAAATCTGCAGGACTACTACCTGCCATTTCTGTAGCTGTATATAATAATAAAGATTCTGTACCATTAATGCATAAGCTTATAATAGACACGGGCTCTGAAGCCAACATATTTAACCTAAAACTTGTAAATAAGGACCTATTCGAGCTGAACAAGCCAATAATGTTAAAGGGGCTAGGGGGGTTCAGGGTTCCATCAGAAGGGAATAGTCTAGTAGAGATAGGAGCAGAGATCAATGGGAAGGCAATCAGGAATGTCAGGACCACTTTCGAATTCTGTGACTTAGGCTTTGCAGACTATAACGGCATTTTAGGCATGCCAGGAATTAGGGCACTACGACTCACTATGAGCCACGATGGGACAATAACATCCGAATACGAGAAGAAGGGTGATCCGTGTTCATCAGCTTTTAAATCACCAATCATAGCGAAAGAACTAGAGGCGCTACCGCCCAGATTACCCATAGACCAAATAAGGACAGGAGAAGACGTGGTCAGAGCATTCCCTCACTGTTTTTGCGACGGAATTAGCGATATGGGAGAGGGTTCGACAATAACAGCCCCTGAACTGAGAATGTTGTCGGCAAAACCAATACATAAACGTCAGTACCCTATACCAGCGATAACAGCCCCAAAGGTAAAGGCCTTGGTAAAAGAACTGGAGGAAGTTGGGATAGTGGAGGAATGTACATCTTTATGGAACTCCCCTCTATTCCCTGTTGCGAAATCTGACGGTAGTTTCAGGATTACACTGGACCTCCGCCTAATTAATGATGCGACGGAATTCTTCCCTTTCCCCATACCCAGAGTTGAAGACAACTTGCGAGCCTTTGCGGGCGCCAAAGTCTTCAGCACTCTAGACTTAACCTCCGGGTTCTTTCAAATTCACATCCCAGAGTGTGATCGCGACTATTTCGCTTTTTCCTTACCTTGGGGGAGGTACCGATTTGCACGTTTGGCACAAGGTTCAAAGAATTCAGCACAAATCTTCCAATGGGCTATGAATATAGTACTGGGAGATTTGTTATTTAAGTGCGTACGATTGTACATCGACGACGTGATTGTCTACAGTAGCTCTTTCGAGCAACATGTAGCAGACCTTGCTGCTGTACTCGAACGCTTGAATAAATTTCGCCTGCGAGCCAAACGTGCTAAGAGCTACTTCTTCCGAGATTCGGTAGAATACTTGGGTCATACCATCGACCAAGAAGGAATTAAACCCCTTTACGACAACGTCGCAGCATTAAGAGATATGCCACGGCCTAAGAACATCAGGGCTGTGAGAAGTCTACTAGGCATGGTAAATTACTATAGGCGTTTCGTGCCCAATGCAGGAGAAGTCCTCGCTCCTCTGAGCAATCTATTGAAGAAAGGGCACAAATTCTTCTGGGGTACCGCAGAACAAGCGGCCTTTGAAATCATAAAGAAGGTACTTACGAGTGAGCCAGTACTGGTCCATCCAGTGCCAAGTAAGCCCTTTATATTAAACACTGACGCCAGTGGGATAGCAGTCGGAGCCTGCCTACAGCAGGAGGTACAAGGAGTCGTAAAACCCGTAGCTTATTATAGCAAACGACTTTCTGGACCCGAGACCCGCTACTCCACCATAGAGAAAGAGGCATACGCGGTAGTACTAGCGCTACAGCATTTTAAACACCTTATAGCTGGTAGCAGTATAGAAGTCCTTACCGACCATAAACCTATAACGTATAATAAAGGGTCGGATTACAAAAACGCACGGTTATCCAGGTGGGCAGAAATTATCCAGGAATTTAGAGTTACCTTTGCCTATGTACCAGGGAAAGACAACAGAGTAGCAGATTTCCTAAGCAGGTTTCCTTGCAGCAATGATCTCAGCACTTTAGAAGATAATAGGGTTGTGGCCGCAGTCACTATTGAACAAGGGTCCCCTTTATTGTCAAACGATGAGGTTTGGTCGGAGCTGAAGCGTGATCCTAAGTGGTCACCATTAATCACCAGGATAGAGACTAGGGTAGGGACGGCATAATCCCACATAAACATAAGGAATACATGAGGAAAGATGGATGCCTATATGTATATAACGACCAGGGTAACTGGGTGAAGGTGATCCCGAAATCGTTGATCAATCGAGTCATGGGCTATCACCACAACATCGCCTCCGCAGGACACTTCGGAGTGAGGAAGACGCTGCGCCGACTGAGGTCTGAATATTTCTGGCCTAGAATGAGGACGGAAGTCCAAAACTATATACGCAGGTGCGAGAATTGTCAATTTTCAAACCAAGGCGCATCCAAGGCTGCGAATGCCCCACACTTCAGGCCAATGCAGCCATTCGAGCATATCGCTATAGACTTCATTGGTCCATTGGAGACTACTCCATGAGGCCACAACAGCATATTATCAATCATGGACTTATTTACTAAATACCCAATATTGGTACCGACAAGGGATCAGACGGCAGGAACTGTAGTGAAGGCCCTTGTGGATAGGGTGATCACGCATCATGGAGTACCCAAGACGGTGCTGTCAGATCGTGGTTCAGCATTCATAAGCCAAGTCTTTAAAGGGGTCTGTAAAGCGCTAGGAATATCGGCGGTAAATACCACTGCCTGGAGACCGCAAAGCAATGGAGCAGTTGAGCGTCAAAACCGAACGGTAATAGAATCACTGAGGCGTTGTGCATGTGGGTCCAACTGGGATAACATTCTGTCCATGGTAGCGTTTGCCATTAGGTCCACCGAACATGCCTCAACAGGATATACACCAGCAAAACTCCTTTACGGATATGAGCTGAGACAGCCACAACCTTTCGAAGAACTAAGAGGCTACCCTATAATTAATGATTCTATTAACCATTATGCGACAGCTTATAAGCACCAGATAGCTGAAAAGATGGAGACGGCGAGAGAGAAAGTGCGGCAGACTTATCTAAAAGGTCAGGACGAAGCTGGAGCCAAATTTGCCGAAAGCAAACTGCGGGTATTTCCCGAAGGGCAGCTGGTTTTAGTAGAAAGAATGCATGAGACGAAAGGACGTCATAAGCTAGAACCACGATACGAGGGCCCGTTCTTAGTACTGGAGCGCACCGGAGAAACAGTCTACCTGCTCGAAGATACCAAAAGTGGTAAGAGGGATAAGTTCCATGTAGATCGTATGAAGGCCTACTACGAGCCTATTAGGACCTACCCGCTAAATTCAACAAATAACCAGGAACAGGAAAGCGAAGAGGATGAGGAATTCTGTAGCACAAATCCAGGATTTGTGAATTTCTTTTACCCTCTGAGCAAATCAGCTGTACCACATAGCAGTAACCAAACAGCACAAGTTCAAAGTTCAGATAATGGTCAGAATTCGTCAGCTATACGACGCTCTACACGTGAGAGGAAGCCGACAAGGTGTAGACTTTGTGATGAGAGCGGTGGCCATAGTCACTGACGTGATGTAGTGCGAAGAGAGTGCATGTATAGAAAGCGTAAGTTCGTAAAACTTTAATATGTATCAGGTGGGACAGATTTAAGCAGAATTTTTTTTTTCTCTTATAGAATTTTTTTTTTCATGAAACCTTAAGTTTTGAAATTCCATGTTAAAATTTTTAAATTTCTCTCTCAATGCATATTGTAAGTATAGACAGTCTTGTTAATATTTGGCAATTAGGTGTATCCAATTTAGCACAAATATTCAAGTTTAGGGTAATTTTTTTTATTAAGATTAGATTTGAGAGACCAAATCAAGCAGAATTTTTTTCTTTTGTAGAATTTTTTTTTTTTCATGAAACCTTAAATTTTGAAATTTTATGTTAAAATTTTCAAATCTCTCTCTCAATGCATATTGTAAGTATAGACAATCAGTCTTGTTAATATTTGGCAATTAGGTGTATCCAATTTAGCACAAATATTCAAGTTTAGGGTAATTTTTTTTATTAAGATTAGATTTGAGAGACCAAATCAAGCAGAATTTTTTTTGTAGAATTTTTTTTTTCATGAAACCTTAAATTTTGAAATTTTATGTTAAAATTTTCAAACTTTCTCATGTCAAAGCATATAGTATAGACAATCAGTCTTGTTAATATTTGGCAATTAGGTGTAACCAATTAGGCACAAATATTCAAGTCTAGGGTAATTTTGTATTAAGATTAGATTTAAATAGAATAAGGTATTATTTGATCAAGGAGCTAATACTTAATACTTCAGTATGGTGCATACTTTACAGTAGGATCGGTGGCGCAAGCAGCTAAATAGATGTACAGGTATAGCTGGGCGACATCAAGTTTACTCCAGAGTCACATAACAACTCCAGAGAAGGATGTACTGCCGAGGTCGGAGTAATGTTTGGCGGCGAGCTGTTTGTGCTCTTAGTGACGTCCAAGGTTGAGTATACGGGAGCCATCGTATGACGCTCAATAATCCCTTGAATTGAGATTAAGTAGACATAGACAATCAGAAGCCAGGTAGTTTAGAGCAGTGGTGTAGCAGAGTGTAGGTTCCTACATTAGTACAGATATCGGTTGGGTATATATAGACGCCCTTTAATTCCATATTCTAGAACTATTGCGTGTTGCCTACAGTCAACAGGTAGGATAAAGTTGTTGACTAGTGGTGTAGAGTGGTTGCTGTGACTGGAGCGTGTTTGAGGAGATAAGGTCAATCAATAGGATCTTATCAGTGGAGGAAGCATCTCCAATTGTTTGTCGCCTTCATGAGTTGAATGTCCTATTCTTTGTCGCTCTAATTAGTAAATTGTCCTATTAAATTATCTTTGCAGTAGTACTAGGTGTTGAGGCAAAAAAAAAACAATTTAGGGACTTTGATATTTACAATTATTTTAAAGTTAGGTTAGCTTACAGTTGAGACTGATATCAGTCATTGAATACAAATAGTGAGTAAGAGATTGTATGAGGCATAGGTTAATTTATATTGAAGGGCATTTAGTTCCCAAGTTTTATTGAATATTTTCTTTGATTTCATGATGTCCTAGAAGTTAGATATTGTTAGGGTAAATTTAGCAATGATAATTGAGGTAATTTGGCGTTTATAGCAATTTTTAACTATAGTATGTATGCAGTCAGTGAATGTGATGTATGAATGGAATGACTAGTGATTGTTGTCAAAGTTAAAAACTATTATATTGTTAGACCAAACTACATTTAGAATAGTGTTAGGGAATTTTAATAGGATCGATTTTATCTTGATTTCAAATTTGTTAGGGATATAAGCCTCTCGGGACAATGCAATTCTCAAATTAGAAAATAGTCGCTCCTTTAGTTAGGCTTCCTTCGGGAATATGAGTTTTTTTTTTTGTTAACTTTTGATATGTGTGAAACTTTGGTGGACTTAGCGGGTTTTCACCGGCGCACCAGATGGCTACATACAATTCAATTAAATCAATGTAGGGTTTGATAACTGGGTGGTATCTGGTTGCAAACCCCAGTAGGGGAAGTGTGCGCTATAAGTATGCTTCCTTCCATACGGATAACGTTAGTGGTAAAAGACTGAGTTAGGGTGGGTCTTGCAAGTCGGGGACTTGATCGGTTCTATGCGCTGACCCATTTGTTGGGTCTGATACTATTAATAGGGACGCGCGAGGTTTCGTAGTGTCTTCAGATGACTGACACGAGGACTCTTCGGCGAGGGTATCAATAAGTGCAGAATAGGCCAGTTAATCACGCCACGGGCTTTGTGCTGGACGTGAGGTCTTTGGCATTTCGGGCTTTGTGCTGAATGTCGTATTTACTCATGATGAGTTGGATGATGTGTTCATCCTGAAGAACCAACTCAGCCCAGTCAGTCTTTATAAAGGACTCCCTACCAGACGTACTATGGTAGTACATTGATAAAATACTATTTATTTTATTTTTATTAGGTATTAAACAAGTTTAGAGCTTGATCATGTTAGTTTAAATTAGTTAGTAGCAAACCCATATAGAATTGGACATGTTTCAACGAAAAAGGCATGGAACTGATAGAGATAAATTTTGACTGACAGGCACCGTGTCAAGTCGATGTGAAGTCACCAGTTTTTTTTTTTTCTCATTATTGGTTCTTTTATTATTATTCTTATTTTTCCAGTTTGAATTCATTATTGTTCAGGTTAGAATTCATTATTGGCTCTTTTACTTTATTTTTTTGTTTGAATTCATTATTGGTTTTCTCATTTATTCAATTTTGTTTGAATTCATTATTGGCTTTCTTATTTATTTTTTTTTGTTTGAATTCATTATTGGTTTTCTCATTTATTTAATTTTTGTTTGAATTCATTATTGGCCTTTTATTTATTTATTTTAGTTTTGAATTCATTATTGGCTTTCTTATTTATTTTTTTGTTTGAATTCATTATTGGTTTTCTCATTTATTTAATTTTTGTTTGAATTCATTATTGGCCTTTTATTTATTTATTTTAGTTTTGAATTCATTATTGGCTTTCTTATTTATTTTTTTGTTTGAATTCATTATTGGTTTTCTCATTTATTTAATTTTTGTTTGAATTCATTATTGGCCTTTTATTTATTTATTTTAGTTTTGGATTCATTATTGGCTCTTTTACTTTTATTTTAGTCACTAAGCATTATTTTTTTTAACTAGTAGGTATGCACCTTCCCACAAATGTGTCAAATCTTACATATAAATAGATGTATATATGTGTTTATAACCCTTGTGTTCCAGGCACCCTAAGACTCCAGATATACCTATCACAATACTATCCGTGTCACAGAGTGGAATTAAAAAAGCCAGTCTTGCATTCAACTGGCGAATAAATAGAATGCATGGCGCCCTTTGTTTTGATATTTTTTTTTATTTTTAGACAGTGCTATTGCTCCCTCGCAAGCCAGAGCATCCATGACCTCCACTTTTGACCCCGGAGATTTGCCTTGCTCCCTCGCAAGCCAGAGCATCCATGACCTACACTTTTGACCCCGGAGATTTGCCTTGCTCCCTCGCAAGCCAGAGCATCCATGACCTCCACGTTTGACCCCGGAGATAGTCCTGCTCCCTCGCAAGCCCAAATCCCGTGGTCTTGACGGGGAAGGATTGTAGAGGCCACTTCTGGGGCCTCCACAAAGTCACCCACAGAATCAAAGAAAAGCCGGTGGACAATGAAGCGGACTTCGAGAATTCTTCTCTGTAAAAAACCAGCCCATCTCTTCACCTCCTTTTGACGTGACAACGTCTTAAATTAGGTTGCGGCTGGGAGTCACTTATGAAAAAGTGTAACGCCCGGTAACGTTACGATGAGTCACCGAACGAGAGTGCTGCGCGCGCAGCGCTAGAGAATTAGGCGCATTGAATCGGCGCATGCTTGTCTCTGTCTTTGTCTTTCTCGAACGTTCTTGGCGTTGGAAAAACAAGAAAGCGTCATAATACAAGTTCACACGTGTGGTTAAAGTATCGTCAGCTGTGTCTGTAGTGAAAATGTGGAGTGCTTAGATTCGTCATTTACAACAACTACAACAATAAAGGTAAATAATTGTACACTGATATTTCATTATCGTAAACTATGATTGATTGATTAATTGTTAGATTGACACAAAAGTTGAGAAACTGAGTTTATAGGTTATGTCATACTATTGATAAATGTTGATAGTGTTAAGTAAATTATTAGTTTAAAATTAATTAATTAATTAATTATTATTTTACAAATTTTAAATAGTTTCAAATTTATTTAGCAAAAATTTGAACCTTCGATCTGAATAAATGTTTTGATTTTCGAATTGATTCTTTAAAATTACAAATATTAAGAAAAAGTGGCAGATATAAGAAAACTCTATTTTCATTCAATTCCTTGTTCCTATTGTGCAATTTAATTATATTCATATCAATAAATATTCTACCGTTGTAAAATCTTCGCCCATAAAACCGACTTTACAGGCAACCATTGTTTTTTTTATTTCTAGTTTTTTTTTTTTTTAATAACATATAGTACTATAATAAATTTTCCTTTTATTTTAAATAAGCAGTTATTTTTGGGCTTTCTATTTTTTAATTAATATTTTTAAATTAATATTTCGAAAGATAATTTTTTATTATAATTTTATTTTTTTAAATGTCTTTCTTATCACAGATAAAGATTTATTTTTAAATTTTTTAATTTTGTTTGGTCACCCTGAGAAAAAAAAAGTTAGTGGCAAGCAAGTTTTTTGGGGGGAGCTGGTCAGTAATAGATAAGATAGTAGAGGGAAGCTCGTTAAAATGTAGTTCTAAGAATTTTGGGGAGGGGTCTCCAGCCTTCCAACAAAAGAAGCACTAAAGTTAAGTATTTTCTTTTTATAATGATTTTTTTCCAAACAGGTATATATATGTAAACTTTCCCACTCAATCGTCATTGCATATTTATTTTTTTTTTTTTCTTATCTTTGTGTTTTTCTTTTGGTCAAAAGAGATAAATAAATATATAATGTAAATTTAACCAGAGTTTATGTCCTTCCTTTTTAACCCCAGTGCGTGCAGGATGCACGCAAACTATATATCTTTTTATAGCAGGATGTGTTATTTTTGTGAACTCCCTGAGAAAGAAAGAGGCTCATGGATATCAGACAATAACGTCCGGCTCATCAGATATAAAATTTAAAATGCATAGAATTCCTGACTTGAATAATATATTTTCATTTTAGGGGTAAAAATTATATAAAATTGAGATTTTATATTTTTGTAAGTTGTTAGGTGTGGGGGTGGAGGTGTCTCAAAATCGTTA
>CP092880.1:65030002-65184916 GCA_030710605.1 Cordylochernes scorpioides
TTTCAAACCAAGGAAATGTAAAAGACCATTAAGGTTTTTTACCCAGAGTAATGCATCATTTATTTTCATTTCAAATAATTTATCTTGAAAATATAAAATATATTACTACTAACTGTGGATAACCAGGACTCCTTTAGCCACAAATAGAAGTCACCAATTATCAGGTTAGTCTTCAGACTTGTTGTTGCGGTGGATATATAAAAAATATATATATTAACTAGCGGATGTACCCGGCTTCGCCCGTGTTTAACCCGAGTAAAGGTTTGTCTAATGAATCTCTCGATAAAGTGAACATTTCTTCCCGGTCCCTTGAAAAATACTCGATAAGTTGAATAAAATCAATATTAATCGGTACCCGAGTAAAGGTTTGTCTAACGAACATTTGTTAAAACAATTCTCTATAAACTTATAAAAAGAAATAGATATATTTTGATAATTTGAAACTCGTAAATTTGAATCTCTCGATAAAGTGATCATTTTTTCCCGGTCCCTGTGTGCCGTGTCATTCTGAATTTTGTCTTTCCTAATTTGCGGCAGGACGAATCCATTCTCTCGACCGGGTGGGGCAGACCTAAGCCTATCTCCGTCGCAAGGTGGCGCTGCTTGCGAGTTAAAGCTACAAATCTGCAAATAACTCTAAGGATATTAAAGATATTCAATATATTATTTTTCGAAAACCTTTCTGGGGATATGCCTAATAATATCCCAAAATTTCACGGCGATTGGATGTACGGTTTTTGAATCTATAGAGTACACACAGACAGACATTCATTTATATATATATATATTAATAACATACAATACCTTCTAGAAACAATCTATTACCCTATTGCCTTTAAAATTCCGAGGACTTGGCTTATCAATAATCTACACTTCCAACGTTTTGCCAGTTTAACGCTATTGCCTTCTAATGAATCAAATAATCTGTTTATAAAAATTACTTTATTGTTTTATTATTCAATAAAATATTAATTTATATCCAGAGGAACCTGCGTTAACCAATTAATGGATTGCTGGGTATAGTTGGCGTTCTGCGCTCCAGGAACCTTAGTTATGAATATCTTCTTATGAGTGGGTTATGAGATGAGTCGTTCCCTTCATTCGCGAATAAAACGAGAGCTTTGTTTTAGTTCAGGTAGTTGACACTATTTATAGGCTTCCGTAGCTCTGGCGGCGAATAAACTTAAATTATCATTTTGATGTAGGATATATTTTTGTGCATTTATTTATACCACCCCTTTTGTGCTTTCTGAAATAAAGTTTGTATGGGTTACTTTCAAATTCAACCTATATTCTCTCTCTTTCTCATTGGCATTTTAAATATTTCTTATTTCATACTCTCTACTATGTATAGGTTTTTAACTTTTAATTAGGCATTTTAAATTTATATTTAGACATTTTTCATTTTAATTTTGACACTTTCATTTTTATTTTGACACTTTCATTTTTATTTAGACATTTTCAATTTTAATACAGACATTTTTCATTTTAATTTAGAATTTTCATTTTAATTCAGACACATGGACTTTTCTATAAAGTCCATGTTTCTAAATTAAAATGAAAAATGTCTAAATATAAATTTAAAATATCTAATTTAAAGTTAAAAACCTATATATCGTATTTTTGAAATATGGCGCAAAAGACTCTATGATAATAAGTATAAGAAAAGAAATATGGTAACACTGAAGCCGTAAACATTAGCCTCTGGGCACTTTTAATCTTTTTTACCCAGTCGCCTGCTAACAGGAAACATAATTTTAAATAGGACCATATAGTAGAAATGCATAAACTAAGCTTGGATTCTATACTTTCATCGGTGAGTAATGCCAAGCGACTCTATTATTCGTTTTGAAAAGTTTATAATTCATACGATTATTTCGTAATTTTATTGTAATGATTACGTACTCGGATAATTTTAGCACCTTATTTTTATGTACTTTATACATTTAGAACACAAAATGTATGTATCTATTGCCAGTTCTGTACAAATTTATCTTTATTCGAGTAAATACGGCTGATATTTACATATATATAATGCCATTAATATGTTATTTATAGGCAGCTAAAAATTGCCACCTTGAAAAAAATGATGCTTTAAACCTGCAGATTTTAAAAACTTAGCAGCAGGAAGGAATACGCAAGAGTTAACTTATTTTAAAATTATCATTTTATTGCTATGAAATATGGTTAGAACTCATCAAAGTCACTAGGCCAAATTGAAACTACACAGCTTCCTTAAAATTGCATAATAAGTTTGAAATTACAGTAGAACCACTATCTCTCTCCCTTCTTCTTTCTTATCTGCACTCAATCATATTAGGGTGTCTGTTGACATCCATCATGATTGGGTGAAGTAGAATGCATCTGCCTTTGTCATTAAGACTTGGAGCACTACTCAGTGGCAGGCCGACTTAGCTCTAAAAGAAATGGCCGCCTCTGACATGAGGAACAGACGCCATGTGCAACCACTCCTAACATGGAGTACAAACGCTGTTCATCCTGTATCCCTGGATTAGGAGCCCTTACAGGGTACAATCAGCCGGGCCAGCTGAACCCAGGTTTTTTAGTGAGCTTGTTACTGCTCCTCTCCTTTTTCTTCCGGGCTTGGGACCGGCAAAGGCGGAGTTTTTTCATATGTAAATACTGCTATGCAAAGAATGATATGTAGTTAATGTCTGAATAAGTTTTAAAACAGTATAGAGATGTAGAGGTCCTGTGAGGTGACAGAATTCAGAAAGCTGAGGAAGTCATCCTATCCCACAGTAGTTCTGTGTACAGCACCTATCTGTAAACACCTAGTTACAGAGCCAAATTGTCCATCAGGGAGAGGTGCCCTCTTACTGGAGAGTTGATAAATAGTCAAAATAATCATTTTGATGATGGGGGGTTGGTGGAAGGATTGTCTAAACTGTTGGTTTTTGACCGTTACGATCCAGATCGAATCCTGCATTGGGCACTTTTTTTCTAATTAAAAAAAAATGTGCTCCAATGGCCCCCGATTCTTGAAAAAGTCGAACCCCACCAATGAGGGCAAGTAACCAAATGGGGCTCTGGCATATTTGTAAGTGAAAAAATTGAACTGCTTTTCACATGTGTAGACATGTAGTGTACTTACAGTAAAAGCAGTCGCTAACTACCCGCCATGATTATCATGGCCTGTATCACGTGTTACTAGGGATAATAATTTTTAAAAATTTTTGGTGATGAGAACTGTATCCTTTGTAGAGAGGTGTCCTCAAACATGAGTGTCCTCTCATGGAGGTTGTATAGAGATTAAGCTATCAATTTAAAAAATAATTGTCAGTTAAGTTGATAAATGAGCTGAGAGATAAGATTTAATCACATTTAGTGACATTTAAAAAATGTTACAAAGGTGAAATTGTACTGGGATCAGATAGATAAATTAATAAGAAAGCATCTCCTGATTGTGTAACTCAAAGTTGCTGATGACTAGCACCATCTGTCAGAATAAATATCAACTAGCCATTATTTTTCAAAATTTTGGCAAAATATATCTAAAAAGCACATGTGCTCGTGGTCAGGAGATGCCTTCTTTATTTTTAATATCAACACCTGACCCACTTATCTTTTATTTTTTTTCTATTGTTTTTTCATGTGTTAAGCGTCTTTACGCAAATTTGGCCTTAAATACCCATTTCTTGATTTCTCAAGAAGCCATTGGGTCCAAAAATATTTTTGGCCGCAGTGGTTACAGTCTACTCCACGCTGACGAGCGCCAACAGCGTGAAATGCGTTCGTGGATGACTTTTCTTGATTTGTCAAGAAATTGGGTTGGCCAAATATCACGGAGCAAGCTAAACAAACGTTTAGTTTATTCTTGCTCCACTAGATGGCACTCTGCCATCTAAAAAGCACATGTGCTCGTGGTCAGGAGATGCCTTCTTTATTTTTAATATATATTTTTGTAATTCTGGAAAATAATTAGAGATGAAGGATTAGTTGATATTGATCCTGATTTTTTATTATTATCCCATTGTATAATTATACAAGGTCATGGAGACTGAATTCATAGATCAAATTTACAATCTTGGTAGGGTTGGGGTCCTGTCTTGAGGCTCCCATACATTCCAAGAGGTGGTCTGGTGAGGTCTCTTTAGTCCTGTAGATGGTACATTGTGTCTTAACACCATCCTGGAAAAAGAGAACTCTTGTATAGCTGCCAGTTTTGAGCCTGGAAATTCAGGTTGCTGCCCCCACATTCCAAAATGGCTCCAGGCTTTTGGTTTAGGTACCAATGATGGAATGTTGACTCCTGTATACACAATGTAATAAGACCAAATCCAAATAAATAGTGTGTGACGTTTCGGTAACAGCGTTGTTACTGAAACGTCACACACTATTTATTTATTTGGATTTGGTCTTATTACCTTGTGTTTTTTATAATCCAAATTGTGCCTTATCATTGACTCCTGTATTTTTGCTTGGATGTTTCTTTTTGTGTGCCTTTGAAAGAGTTGAAACTAAGGTCTATGTTGGGTATTGCTGTTGATTGATCCTGATAGAATGTGCAATACCTTTATTTGCACGATGACTCCAGTACAATTTCACTATTGTGCTACAGTATAAACCTCCCTTTAGCAGACACCTCTCCACAAAGAACAGTTTTCATTTTGCAAAATTACCATTTTTACTATTAAGCAACTCTCTTCTCTTCTTCTTCTTCTTTCTTATCTCCACTCAATCATATTAAGGTATCAAGCTTGTAAAGCTTGAGACTTTTGATGGTATCTGCCGGGGAAGAGTAGAGCTCATCAATGGATGAGTCAATACAGTAAATAATATGTTTTGGGGTTGCAGGTTGACACTTAGTACATAGTGGGAAAACCTTGCAACCATTCTGTCATTGTCTGTAGATGACCAGTAACTCTCTGGTAAGAGGACACCTATCTTTAAAGGACACTTTGGCTCTGTAATTAGGTGTTGTCCTTTACAGGGAGGTAGTTTTACTGTATTACTTTATATGCATAGGATTTCAATCAACAGTGAGGGCAAGATGGATGCTAAAGTTATGTTGTATATTTACAGTATACTCTCTCTCCTTATAATAGCTCCCCCATCTACTTGTCTGTTTTAAGTTGCAGTAAAACCTTGTTAATTCACACACACACAAAAACCTTTATTAAGACACACAGGTCTTACAGAGGATTCTCCTTGGGGTTACAAGACGGAGAAACCTATGAAAGTAGGAAATATACAAAGGGGTAAAAATGGAGAAAGATTATATACACATGATAAATATATACAGATTATTATTTGAATAATCCTATGGAAAATAAGAATATGGATTTGGAAAAAAAAACTTTTTTTTTTTCCGAATCCATATTCTGGGAGAAGTGGGAGCGAAAAGAGGAAAGAAAACAAAAACCTTGTTAATTCAATATCTGATATTTATCCGACAATTACTATAATTCGACCAGGTTTTTATATCCAGAGACCTGCAGTCTTATCAAAAAACGAATGTAAATTCAACCAAATGATAATTCGACTGATTTTTAAAAAACAAATTTCAACAACATTAGATATAATCTTCAGCTCATAGGAAGAATAACTTCTTAGGTCCATTGAAGTCTATGGATTTGGTCTTATTACCTTGGATTAGATATAATCCTTGTTAAAATACAAATTTATTGCTAAAAATACAATACTTTGGCTACGAAACATAGAGACCCTAGTTAAAGGCTTGCGCATCTTGCTTAAAAGTGTTGCAATACGTTGCAAATATAGGCACCAACGTTCGTGAGCGTTTACTCAACCATTTAGGCCTAGCTTAAGCGGCCACCAGTCACTGTGTAAACAATAAGAGTCTTGGAGAGGAAAATAAATTATTTTTCCTCTTCTTTGTTTTCTAAATTTATTTGTTTTCTTCTCACATCATTTTATCACTTTGATTGAACTAGCATTTGTAATTTTTCCTTGGTTCAAAAATGCATCAACTTTGTCCATTGCTAAAAGTTGATCATGAAACATTCAGGAAAAAAAAAAGTTCCACTGGTATCAAATTACATTATTACAGTAAAACCTCGTTAAAACCAACCTGGGTGAACCTTCCCTTATAAAAAACATGATATAATCCCATTTTATAATACAGTGAACTATCTTCTTCTTATCTCCACTCAATCATATCAGGGTATCAAGCTTTGACAACCATCATGACTGGGTGAAGTAGAATGCGTCTGCCTTTGTCATTAAGACTGGAAGCACTACTTAGTATCAGACCACTGACTTAGCTCCAAAAGAAATGTCCGCCTCTGACATGAGGAACAGACGCCATGTGCAGCTGCTCCTAACATGGAGTACAAACACTGCTCATCCTGTATCCCTGGATTAGGAGCCCTTACAGGGTACTATCAGCTGGGCCAGCTGAGCCCAGGTTTTTTAGTTGAGCTTGTTACTGCTCCCCCTTCTCCTTTTACATCCGGGCTTGGGACCGACAAAGGCGGAGTTACACATACACATGGGTATAGTGTACCACAGGTTCAGTCCCGTTGGGGTTGGTTCGCTATAGAGGGGTTTTACTGTAATTAAATATATTACAACAGTAAATGAATATATACACCTATCCCCCGATTTACACGGTAGATACGTTCCTGAGAAAAAAACGTGTAAATCGGGGGATAGGTGTATACAGAAATAAAAATAAAATGCATTGACAGGTTAAAATATGTAGTCAGCACATAAGCTCGGGATTCCTCGTGAGATGTGTACACAGCGCATGTGTTCAATCACAGTAGCATTTAGTATAGTGCGATAAAAAAAAAAAAAGCTTATTTGGAAAACCGTGTAAAAGCGAAAACGTGTAAAACAAGTACCGTGTAAATCGGGGGATAGGTGTATTTGGTTATCACATTGGTTGTATATCCAAATAAAGTTCATTTTTATCACCACTCCAATATTATTAATTTGTTATTGATTTTTATATTAATTTAGAATATTAAAAAGTGATTGTTTTGTTTCATTGACAGCTTTGTTTTAAAATATGAAGAAAAGTAAGATTTAAAACAATCTAGAACACTACAGTATCTTTCTCAAAAAAACAAGTTACAGAGCCAAAGTGTCTTTAAGAGAGAGATGTCTTCTTACTAATTGGTGATGACAACTGTCCTTTGTATATGGGTGTCTGTGCAAACAGGAGTTTCCTCTCACAGAGGTTGTTCTATCGAACCTTGTGCTGAAATTAAGAAGTGAAGAACTATTGCCGAGACAGATGATGATGTCACCTCAAGGTCACCTTGATACACAGGCAAAGTGACCTTGAGAGTGCAGACAAATTGCCTCGATGTCAGAGCCCTTCCTACCTTATCACACAGGAACTGCGGCATTACACTTCCCTACATCAACCGGCTCCCCTATTGGGATCTCTCAGTTTGTGGGTGTTGTCCCTTATGTGGAAGGTCAAATATGTGTACAATACACTTGTTGACAAAAGTTATGTCTTGTTGAAAGTGGCTATTCAAGAATGATAAAGCACAATTTGGATTATAGATTAGAATACAAGAAAATAAGACCTAATCCAAATAATTTATTAGTGTGTGAATTCTTTTGTCTGATGATGGTGACAATGTTGTTACTGAAACGTCACATACTAATAAATTATTTAGATTAGGTCTTATTTTCTTGTATGTGTGATGAGCGGAATTTCTGACGCTATTATCGTCCCGAAATTCATGAGGCTCTTTATTTCTCAGGGAGTTCACAAAAATAACACATCCTGCTATAAAAAAATATATAGTTTGCGTGTATCCTGCACGCACTGGGGTTAAAAAAAAGAAAGAATGACAGACAAATGAAAATTTTTGATTAAGATAACAATATATTTATTTATTTATTAGATCAGTCATACAAAGATAAGAATAAGATAAATGAAACGGGCAATGAGGATTGAGTGGGAAAGTTTACATATATATATATACCTGTTTAAAAAAAATCATTATTAAAAGAGAATACTTAACTTTAGTGCTTCAGTTGGAAGGCTGGAAACCCCTCCCCAAAATCTTTTAGAACTACATTTTTGACGAGCTTCCCTCTACTATCTTATCTAAGACTGACCAGCTCCCCCCCCAAAAACTTGCTTGCCACTCACTTTTTCCTCCCAGGGTGACCAAAAAAAAATTAAAAATAAATCTTTATCTATTCACCCTCTGTGATAAAAAAAAGAAAATTTAAAATAAAAAATAAAAATTATCATTCGGAATATTAATTTTAAAATATTAAAAAAAAAGAAAACCCAAAAATAAATAAATAGTGTGTGACGTTTCAGTAACAGCGTTGTTACCATCTTCAGACAAAAGTACTGAATCTATTATTTTGAATCTATCATTCAGTACTTTTGTCTGAAGATGGTAACAACGCTGTTGCCGAAGCGTCACACACTATTTATTTAGATTTGGTCTTATTACCTTGTGTTTATAATCCAAATTGTGCTTTATAATTCTTGTATGTGGCTATTCAAGGATATTTCAATGATGTAATACTCTGAAAAAAGAGGCTGCCTGGCCGGCATTCATATTTCTGTGAAACATAGACACTTCGGCCAGTTAGAGGTTTTTTATTTTCTTAACGTTTCGACAAAAATCTTTTGTCTTCCAAACACCTTGCAGAATGCTTTATTTTTATTTATTTCTCCTCAAGAAGACAAAAGATTTTTATCGAAACGTTAAGAAAATAAAAACTCTAACTCTGGCCGAAGTGTTTATTTTTTACAGAAAAAGATGTAAATACTCCGATATAGTTTGCTAATTGTTAAACCCAAGGAAATAAGACCAAATAAATAGTGTGTGATGTTTCGGTAACACAGTGTTTTTACAATCTTCAGACAAAAGTACTGAATGCAACGAAGATGGTAACAATGCTGTTACCGAAATGTCACACACTATTTATTTGTTTGGATTTGGTGTTATTACCTTGTGTTTATAATCTATAATCCAAATTGTACCTTATTATCTTTGCTAATTGTTGTAGTATTGTCTATGCTACATCTCTGCCTTAGCTTTGTTAGATTGTTGTTGGCTATTGGATAGAGGGCAGACCGCTGATAGACAAAAGCTGCTAGAGTCTATATATAAGGTTATCTCTTGTCCTTTCTTATTGTTTATAAATACCTTTAAGTAATAAAGGATCTTCGTAATTGATAAGGCACAATTTAGATTATAGATTATAAACACAAGGTAATAAGACCAAATAAATAAATAGTGTGTGATGTTTCGGTAACAGCGTTGTTACCATCTTCAGGAAAAAGTACTGAATAAATATCTTCTTATCTGTTATCTTGTTTACACACTTGATAACAGTAACTATTTAAAACATGCTGTGGTAAAATTTCTCATTCAGTACTTTTGTCTGAAGATGGTAGCAACGCTGTTACTGAAACATCACACACTATTTATTTATTTGGATTTGGTCTTATTACCTTGTGTTTATGACCTTAGTAATTATCAGCCTTCTTCTATGAATCTATAATATTTTTTCCCAACATGCCTTTTACCATGTATATCAGTATTCAGACAATAAGATGTCCCAATAGTCAGTGGGAGCTAGGTCAGGAGAATAAGGGGGTTGAACCTGCATTTGATTGGAATAGGTTCAATCACACCGTTCGTAATTTGTGCCAGTCACTTTCAACAAAAGCATGCACACCTTGAGGTATAAAATAGCACAAAGATGACTGGCGACATCAAAGACTTTCCACTTAAGTTTTGTCCATGAGCATAGAACAATCTCCATGTAAAGGACAACACCTAGTTACAAAACCAAAGTGTCCTTTAGGGAGAGATATACTTTTACCAGAGAGTTATTTTCTTTTATATGTAAAAAAACTTTAAAAAAAAAAAAAACCTTTATGATCTCTATAGCACCTTATTTAAACATTAAAATGTAAACATTTTACATTAAAAGTGACCTGTCTATAGCACCCCTCTCTATAGCACCCTATTTTGGTGAGTCCCAAGAGGGGGCGCTATAGATAGGTTTAACTGTATATATAAAAATACTTTTAATTAAAAAAAAAGAACTTCCTAGAATTGAACCCACAATCTTATATTAAATATAAAAATGATAAGGCACAATTTGGATTATAGATTATAAACACAAGGTAATAAGACCAAATCCAAATAAATAAATAGTGTGTGACGTTTCTGTAACTGTGCTGTTACCAAAACATCACAAACTATTTATTTATTTAGATTTGGTCTTATTACCTTGTGATTAAATATAAAGTAAGCTGGAACCTCTGAGCTAAAGTAACACTGCATGCTGATTGGCTGGTCATATGATATTGAACAACCAAACTTTATAGTCAGCAAAACATATACGTATACCAGGTCTATTAGTATGAAACGCGAAAATGGCTGCCAGAGGGTGTTGTGCAACTTTATTTGAGCCGACGGTGGCGCTGTTGAAGGCGCTTTGTTTTTAGACTCACGTGGCATCAGCACGCGTGCAGTTTTAGAAAAATTCAAATCGTGGAAAATTTCTGGAGCCTGTGGAAAATGGTGATTTCCGAGCCAAAAAGTGCCCATTTGCGGGAAGTTTTGTTGTTCGCCTTCAACTGGAAGAAAAGTGCCACTGAAGCCCACCGAATGCTCGAGGAAGTTTACGGCGACCACGCTCTGAGCAAATCGCAGTGTTACAGGTGGTTTAAAAAATTCCAAAGTGGCGATTTCAAACTTGATAATGAACCACATGGAAAACCGCCCCAAAAGTTCGAGGAAGCTGAGCTGCAAGCTTTGTTGGATGAGGACAGTTCCCAAACGCAGGAGAAACTCGCGAAACAGCTCCAGGTGTCTCAAGGTGCTGTTTCCCTACATTTAAACAGCCTCGGAATGACCCAAAAGCTTTCCAGATGGGTCCCCCACGAGTTGAGCGAAAGGCAGCAAGAACGGCGTCTGGTAACCTGCGAAGGGCTGCTCGCCAGGCATGAAAAGAATTCATTTTTGCACCGAATCGTAACTTCTGATGAGAAATGGATCAACTTCAGCAATCCTACGCGCCAAAAGTCATGGGGCCTGCCTGGCCAATTTCCAAAAAAAACGCCTAGGCCCAATCGCTTCGGAAAAAAGGCAATGCTTTGCGTATGGTGGGACCAGACCGGCGTAGTATATTTCGAGCTCCTAAAACCTGGCGAAATGGTCAATACTAATCGTTACGAACAACAAATGCACAGTTTGAGAGAGGCGTTGAATGAAAAAAGACCGGAGTGGCGTGAAAAGCACAACAAGCTGATACTGCAGCATGACAACGCTCCAGCCCACAACTCTACGATGGTCAAAAACACCATAAAAGACTTGGGCTGGGAACTCTTACCCCACCCGCCGTACTCACCAGACTTAGCGCCGTCGGACTACCACCTTTTCACATCTTTAGGACACGCCCTAAAAAAACAGGAATTTTCGAACTCAGACATCGAAAATGGCTTGTTGACTGGTTCGTCTCAAAAGGAATAGAATTTTTCAGACAAGGAATTCGAAAATTGCCTGAAAGGTGGTCCGAGTGTATAGCTAATCAGGGCAATTACTTTGAATAAAAAATCTTTTTTTGTATGGAATTGGTCAACTTTTGAATTCACTGAAAATTTTCGCATTTCATACTAATAGACCTGGTAATACAGTAGAACTACCTCTCCTTTAAGGAGAGAGGTGTCTTCTTACTGGAGAGTTGCTAAATGTTCTTCTTCTTTCTTATCTCCACTCAATCATATTAGGGTATCAAGCTTGTAAAGCCCGAGATTGACAACCATCATGACTGGGTGAAGTAGAATGCATCTTCCTTTGTCATTAAGACTGGTAGCACTACTCAGTGGCAGGCCGACTTAGCTCCAAAAGAAATGGCTGCCTCTGACATGAGGAACAGATGCCATGTGCAGCTGCTCCTAACAATGGAGTACAAATGATAAAAATGATCATTTTGGCGATGGAAGCTGTCCTATGTAGAGAGGTGTCCACTACTGGAGGTTGTTCTACTGTTGTAGAGTTTTCCATGGCGCAGTACATGAACAGTAGAAACTTGTTTTATTTGAAAAACCAAAGCTAAAAATGCAGTTAAACCTGTCTATAGCTCTTGGGACTCACCAAAATAGGGTGCTATAGAGAGAGGGTGCTATAGACAGGTCACTTTTAATGTAAATCGCATCGTACTATGTATTTAAAATCCGGCACTATAGAGAGGGAGGCACTATTTAGAGGGGGCGCTATAGACAGGTCACTTTTAATGTAAATTGCATTGTACTATGTATTTAAAATCGGGTGCTATAGAGAGGAAGGCGCTATTAAGAGGGGGTTCTATAGACAGGCCACTTTTAATGTAAATCGCATCGTACTACGTACAGTATAACCTCGTTAATTCGACACACGCAAATTCGACACCCTACCTTAATTCGACCATATTCTGATGTCCCGACCTCCGGCCTATCAAATAACAAACCGTAATTCGACAGTATCGATAATACGACAGTTCCGATAGTTCGACCATTTTAAAATTCGAATTTCGACAGTTGAATGTTTTTTTACATACAACTTTACCACTAAGAAGGTATTACGGCGGCGGCGACGGCGGGCGCCGCTAGGATCGCGCATGCGCACTTTTGGTTTCTGTTAGTTTAAGTTTCACTTTGCAGTGCCGTTGCGCAATGTTACGAGTGTTGTTTATTTTTTACGTGGGAATTTAGGAATCGCGCGCTAATTAATAATATTATTTTCTTTTTAATTTTCAGCATTGAAATTTTTAGTTATTTTAAAATTTACAAATAATTTCCTTTCAAATAAATAAATCTTCATAAAATGTAGCCACAATGATTATGATAACATTTTATTTCAATATTCCATTTCCATGTTATTATAAAAGATTTAAACACAAAATCAATAACACCTGCAGCAGCAGTGGATGTCTTTAATACAATAAAAACTTTGTCATTTAAAACACATTCCAGAGGAATAAAGACATGCATGTTTTTTTTAAAATAGACCATCTGGAATACATCCTGAATAGGATTTCAGTTAAAAAACAGACATCTTCAAAGGAATTTTTTAAAAGATCTTCATGATTATTTTTAAATAGTATTTAATTTTTTTTTATTTTACATATTTCCTTTCAACTGCTATATTCTTTAATTAGAATAAAATATTATTTGTAATTATTTATGTTTCAAAAATATGTATTATTGCCATTTTGTCCCTGATACTAAAGTTAACCATGAAAATAAAAAATAATACAAAAAAGGACACACACAATGGTTTTAATTAATATGATCAATTTATATTACAAAGATTTTTTTTAAAAATATTATTTTAGCGAGTTAGATGATTAGCTAATCATCTGAATAACTTTAATTCAACACTTCCTTTAATTCAACCGAAAGCTCTGATCCCTTGGGGTGTTGAATTAAAGAGGTTCGACTATTTAAAATCGGGCGCTATTAAGAGGGGGTGCTATAGACAAGTTTAACTGTACTTTCTTTTCTTCAGTACAGGTGGTACTCCAATGACTTATATCTAACAAGAGTGTGACAATAGTTCAACTTGCTCAGCTGACATTCTCTCTAGATGAAATAATCTTATAAAAAGTTTTATCTGCCGGCACTTAGATAGGAAGATCAAAGTGGCCCATTGTTATGTCACAACTTGTATTCTATCTACGGGAGATATGCAATTATAGGAACCCCATCACTGAGTGCTGAGTCACCAACTAGTGTTCCCTAGTAACGGCAAAGTTCAAACTGCTTTCTACATGATAGGCACAATTTAGATTATAGATTGTTTTGAAAATAGAGCAATCCATAAATTATTCTTTAAATAAAAAGTCATATATTGGATCAAAATATCATTTATTTTACCAATATTTCAGTTGGCTTAACGCCAACCTTTATCATGGTATTATTACATTAACATTGAAAACGTTATAACACCTTGATAAAGGTTGGCGTTCAGCCAACTGAAATATTGGTAAAATAAATGATATTTTGATCCAATATATACCTTTTTTTTTAAAGATTATAGATTATAAACACAAGGTATAAATAGTGTGTGACGTTTCAGTAACAGCGTTGTTACAATTATCAGACAAAAATAAATTAGAAAATTAGATTAAAAAGACTTATTCTTTTGTCTGATGATTGTAACAATGCTGTTACCCAAACATCACACACTATTAATTTATTTAGATTTGGTTTTATTATCTTGTAGCTGTTATCTATAATCCAAATTGTGCTTTATTGTAAATATCATATATAAAGCAACCATCTATATATACAGTATAACCTCGTTAATTAAACACTATCGATTATTCTGCCATTTTGAAATTCAAATTTCAACAGTTAATTGTTGTTTACATACAACTTTACAGCTAAAAAGGTATAACAGAGATGAGTGGCAGCCGCTGAAAAGCGAAATTTAGTATCGTGCTTGCACACTTTTGGTTTCTGGTTAGTTTAAGTTTCACTTTGCAGTGCTGTTGTGAATGTTGCGAGTTTTATTGTTTTTTTTTTTTTACACAGGGTATTTAAGCATTGTGCGCTGAGATTAATAATAATAATATTGTCACAGTAGTGATAACGAGTATAACAAAAGTAAAAATAATTTATTGATTAGAATGCAAACTATTTCTAAATTTAATTTACAAGTCTTCTTCTTCTTCTTTCTTATCTCCACACTGGGTGAAGTAGAATGTGTCTGCCTTTGTCATCAAGACTGGGAGCACTACTCAGTGGCAGGCCGACTTAGCTCCAAAATAAATGGCCGCCTCTGACATGAGGAACAGACGCCATGTGCAGCCGCTCCTAACATGGAGTACAAATGCTGCTCATCCTGTATCCCTGGATTAGGAGCCCTTACAGGGTACTATCAGCCGGGCCAGCTGAGCCCAGGTTTTTTTAGTGAGCTTGTTACTGCTCCCCCTCCTCCTTTTTCATCCGGGCTTGGGACCGGCAAGGGCGGAGTTCCAATTTACAAGTAATAATATACAAGCATGGTAAAGGGGTGATGACTATGCAAATATTTATGATGATATACAACAGAGTATTTAAAATAATTATTTAGTGACAATATTTTCATTTTCAACATGGAAACGTTTGAGTTATTTTTATATAAATATCTAAACATTTTCCTTTTAAATAAACAAATCATTATAATAACTCCATAATTTTTTTAATTTTATCATTATCCCATTGTATAATTATACAAGGTCATGGAGACTAAATCCATAGATCAAATTTACAATCTTGGTAGAGTTGGGGACCTGTCTTGAGGCTTCCATACATTCCAAGAGGTGGTCTGGTGAGGTCTCTTTGATGAGGGGGGACAATGTCTGACAGTCATGTCGTGGATAGCCAACCAACGACAGCGGCTCTTTTTACCCATCATGATACCATAATAATTTGCATGAATATATCCTCAAATTATCATTTTGATAAAAATTCTAGATGACGGGGAAGTGCTAACAGATTAGCCTAAAAATATATTTATTGACCAAAAAATATATATTGACCAAATAGAAGAAAAAGGAGGGGGGGTCGGTGGAAGGCTGGTTAAACCTTTTGGTTTTCGACCACTACGACCCGGGTATGCGTTCCCGCATTGGACACTTTTTTCTGTTTAAAAAAAAAAAAAAATGCTCCAATGGCCCTCGATTCTTGCAAAAGTCCAACCCCACCAGCGAGTGCAAGTAATCAAACGGGGCTCTGACACATTTGTAAGTGCAAAGTTGAACTGCTTTTCACATGTGTAGACATGTGGTGCGCTTACAGTAAAAGCAGTCGCTAACTACCCACCATGATTATCATGGCCTGTACCACGTGTACTAGGGATAAGCAAAAAAAAAGAAAAAGGAAATTTTTTATTAGTTATAGTTAAAATTGCCCTCAGCCCAGGTAACAGGTGAACTGATGTGGCTCCTGGTGTTATATTTGACGATGTCTCCAGTAATGGTGTGGTGCAGCCCATCGTGGTGGGAGTGGGGGTCGGATTGGTATCCCTGGCGTTGGTTTACCTCACCCGGCGAGCCAAGAAGTCAAAGAAGCTGCTCCAGGACTCCACCATCAAATACTCCGTCACCCTCATTGAGAAGGAGGTAAGTCCAGCTCTTGGTTGACTACTTGCTTACTCCCGATGTTACTGCTACCAAGCAGAAATTACTATAGGTTGAATTTTGTTTTTCAATTAGAGAGGTACGTGTTAACCCCCAAAAACATCAAAGACTTTTCACTTCTTCAAGAAAATAAGACCTAACCTAACCTAATCTAAATAAATTGATAGTTTTAAGGCAAAATTTGGATTATAGATTATAAACACAGGGTAATAAGACCAAACCAAATAAATAAATAGTGTGTTTAACACACTAAAACACTTTAAAACACAATATTTATTTATATTTGTTTTTATTACCTTGTGTTTAAATTAATAGTGTATGACATTTCGGTAACAACGCTGTTACTGAAATGTCACAAACTATTAATTTATTTGGATTAGGTCTTATTTTCTTGTAGCTATAATCTATAATTTAAATTGTGCTTTATCATGGCTTTTCACTTCCTTAAGTTTTGTCCATAAGTGTAGGTATAACTTGGGATTAGAAACATAAGGTAATAAGACCAAATCAATACATTGTGTTTGATGCTATAGTAACAGCAGTCTTATCTAATCATCAATACAGTTTATTTAAAATTTGTAACAAATAAATTTACTGGTAATGTGTTTCTTTTCAATAATATCATCAAATATTATCTCTACAGACCTTACTGCAATGATATAAGTTATTGAATGAGAGGGTGTAACAAATAAATTTACTGGCAATGTGTTTCTTTTCAATAATATCATCAAATATTATCTCTACAGACCTTACTGCAATGATATAAGTTATTGAATGAGAGGGTGTAACAAATAAATTTACTGGCAATGTGTTTCTTTTCAATAATATCATCAAATATTATCTCTACAGACCTTACTGCAATGATATAAGTTATTGAATGAGAGGGTGTAACAAATAAATTTACTGGCAATGTGTTTCTTTTCAATAAAATCATCAAATATTATCTCTACAGACCTTACTGCAATGATATAAGTTATTGAATGAGAGGATGTAACAAATAAATTTACTGGCAATGTGTTTCTTTTCAATAATATCATCAAATATTATCTCTACAGACCTTACTGCAATGATATAAGTTATTGAATGAGAGGGTGTAACAAATAAATTTACTGGCAATGTGTTTCTTTTCAATAATATCATCAAATATTATCTCTACAGACCTTACTGCAATGATATAAGTTATTGAATGAGAGGGTGTAACAAATAAATTTACTGGCAATGTGTTTCTTTTCAGTAATATCATCAAATATTATCTCTACAGACCCTACTGCAATGATATAAGTTATTGAATGAGAGGATGTAACAAATAAATTTACTGGCAATGTGTTTCTTTTCAATAATATCATCAAATATTATCTCTACAGACCTTACTGCAATGATATAAGTTATTGAATGAGAGGGTTCACCACTGATGAGCCAAGCCCTCTCATTCAATAACTGATATCATTGCAGTAAGGTCTGTAGAGATAATATTTGATGATATTATTGAAAAGAAACACATTACCAATAATATCATCACTCCTCACAATTCATCCTTTCATACTTCATCCCTAAGGTTAGAAATAATGATTATTTCTAACCTTAAAATAAATTTGGATTTTTCGTTGAAAAGAAACACATGCGGTATAATTTTCAAATGTCTTTTTACATTGCCAATAAATTTGTTACAAATTCAATCGATAGATGGCAATTTATAAATTTAACAGTTTATTTATTTGGATTTTGTCCTGTTACCTTATGAAGAACAGTACAAGGGTGAAATTGTACTGGGGGATCAGATAGATAAATTAAAAGAAAGGCCTCTCCTGATTATGCAACTGAAAGTTACTGATGGTTTGTGCCATCTGTCGGAACAAATATCAACTAATTATTGATTTATAATTAGCCAATATTCTGTAATAATTAACAATTAGTTTATAACACAGTTGGTGGACAAGTGGGTAACACCCTCGATTCCCGACAGTCATGAACCGGGATTGAATCCCACGTTAACATTTTGTTTAATATGTGAATAACCTTCATATATTATTCACCGTTTCAATTATCATAAACTAGGTTGTTCTTGTTGAGCGGTACCTATTAATGTGATTTTAAACCAGAATCAACTAGTTTTATGATCAGGACATGTCTTTTTCTTTAATTGTTTTATCTTATGTTTGTAATCTATAATCCAATTTATACCTTAGCATTTTGGTTTGGGGTTTGAAAACCTGTTGATTTATAATAAATGTTGTAATTCTCGTTGTGTGAATTAAAGATATTAGCACTGCACATGTCGTCTGTTCCTCATGTCAGAGGCGGCCATTTCTTTTGGAGCTAAGTCGGCCTGCCACTGAGTAGTGCTCCCAGTCTTAATGACAAAGGCAGACACATTCTACTTCACCCAGTCATGATGGTTGTCAAACAGACACCATCAAGGGTCACAACTTGATATCTTTTTTTTTTTTTTGCTTATCCCTAGTACACGTGGTACAGGCCATGATAATCATGGTGGGTAGTTAGCGACTGCTTTTTACTGTAAGTTCACCACATGTCTACACATGTCAAAAGCAGTTCGACTTTGCACTTACAAATGCCAGAGCCCTGTTTGGTTACTTGCACTCGCTGGTGGGGTTGAACTTTTGCAAGAATCGGGGGCCATTGGAGCATTTTTTTTTTTAAACAGAAAAAAGTGTCCAATGCGGGAATCGAACCCAGGTCCTAGTGGTCGAAAACCAAACGGTTTAACCAGCCTTCCACCGACCCCCTACTTGATATCTTAATATGATTGAGTGGAGATAAGGAAGAAGAAGAAGATATTATAGAGAGTGTACTAGGGTTGATGCTACAATGTGATTGGATGGGAACAACCCGGTATCCAGTAAGGTTTGGAAATGTCTTCTTGTTGGATTGGTCTGATGTCACAGACCTGTGGTATTTTATATTCTCCCTGGCTCCTGTCTTCAACTCCTACAGTAAAACAACCTCCATGAGAGGATACTCCTGCTAGAGGACACCTCACGGGGCTCTGGCATATTTATTTGTAAGTGCAAGGTCGAACTGCTTTTCACGTGTGTAGTGTAGACATGTGGTGCACTTACTGTAAAAGCAGTCGCCTTCTACTCACCATGATTATCATGGCCTGTACCACATGTACTAGGGATAAGCAAAAAAAAAAAGGACACCACTTCTCTATAAAGGACAGTTTATCTCCAAATTTAACAATTTTACTATCCAATGATCAATGACCAGGTCTTATTTTCTTATATTATTATTTATAATCCAAATTGTGATTTATCATTTCTGATAAACTTCAATGGAACTAAGAAGTTATCTTGGATTAGGTCTTATTTTCTTATAATTTTACTATCCAGCTGTTCTCCAGTAAGAGGAAACCTCTCTCTAAGGAACACCTTGGCTCTGTAACTACATATATATATTGTATATACCTTTTTTACGGTGCTCTGGCACATTTGTAAGTGCAAATTCGAACTGCTTTTCACATGTGTAGACATGTGGTGCACTTACAATAAAAGCAGTCGTCTACATCTATCCACCATGATTATCATGGCTGTACCCCACGTGTACCTGGGATAAGCAAAAAAATATATGCCTTTTTTAAAATTGAATTTATATTTCAAATTTTGATTCAAATGATTATTAATACAAGAAAATAATAAAGTACAGTACAACCTCTCTGTAAAGGACAACACCTAGTTACAGAGTTGAATACGATAAGCCAACCCCCTACACCGATAAAACGGTGTTTACCTTACAACTCTGAGCACTCGGATTTTCCTGGAAATTCTCTAAAAGATTTATTCAAAAAAGCCATGGTCCACCTGTGCTGTGTGAGCAGAAGAGCTTAAATTGATTTGTTCCATTATATGTATGTTCCATATGTAAATACCTGTTTTCTTTCCTCTTTTCGCTCTCCACTTCTCCAACCCATATTTCCAAAAAATCTTTTTTTGTTCCAAATCCATATTCTTATTTTCCATAGGATTATTCAAATAATAATCTGTATATATTTACCATGTGTATATAATCTTTCTCCATTTTTACCCCTTTGTATATTTCCCACTTTCATGGGTTTCTCCGTCTTGTAACCCCAAGTAGAATCCTCTGTAAGACCTGTGTGTCTTAATAAAGGTTTTTGTGTGTGTGTGTGTGTTACAGAGTTAAAGTTTCCTTTATGGAGAGTTGTCCTCTTACTGGAGAGTTGTTAAATAGTAAAAATATGTAATTTTGGTGATGAAAACTGTCCTTTGTATAGGAGGTGTCCTCTCATGGAGGTTGTTCTACTGTAATACTAAATATTTTGAATAATTGATTTTTTTGTTAATGATAAAGTACAATTTAAATTATAGATTATAAACACAAGGTAATAAAACCAAATCCAAATAAATAGTGTGTTACATTTCAGTAACAGCATTTTTACCAAAACATCACACACTATTTATTTATTAGGATTTGTTCTTAATACAGTAGAACCTCCCTAGAGGACACCTCTCTACAAAGGACAGTTTTCATTAGTAAAATTACCATTTTTTACTATGTAACAACTCTCCAGTAAGAGGACACATCTCTCTAAAGGACACTTTGGCTCTGCAATTAGGTGTTGTCCTTTACAGTACCTTGTGTTTTTTTGTTAAAAATAAAAGACAAAAATTGACTTTTTTTTTTTGCTTATCCCTAGTACACGTGGTACAGGCCATGATAATCATGGTGGGTAGTTAGCGACTGCTTTTTTTTTACTGTAAGCGCACCACATGTCTACACATGTGAAAGCAGTTCAACTTTGCACTTACAAATGTGCCAGAGCCCCGTTTGGTTACTTGCACTCGCTGGTGGGGTTGGACTTTTGCAAGAATCGGGGGGCCATTAGCATTTTTTTTTTTTTTAAACAGAAAAAAGTGTCCAATGCGGGGATCGAACCCGGGTCGTAGTGGTCGTAAACCAAACAGTTTAACCAGCCTTCCACCGACCCCCTACTTGATATCTTAATATGATTGAGTGGAGATAAGGAAGAAGAAGAAGATATTATAGAGAGTGTACTAGGGTTGATGCTACAATGTGATTGGATGGGAACAACCCGGTATCCCGTAAGGATTGGGAATGTCTTCTTGTTGGATTGGTCTGATGTGACAGACCTGTGGTATTTTATATTCTCCCTGGCTCCTGTCTTCAACTCCTACAGTAGAACAACCTCCATGAGAGAATACTCATGCTAGAGGACACCTCACGGGGCTCTGGCATATTTATTTGTAAGTGCAAAGTCGAACTGCTTTTCACGTGTGTAGTGTAGACATGTGGTGCACTTACTGTAAAAGCAGTCGCCTTCTACTCACCATGATTATCATGGCCTGTACCACATGTACTAGGGATAAGCAAAAAAAAAAAAAGGACACCACTTCTCTATAAAGGACAGTTTATCTCCAAATTTAAAAAATTTTACTATCCAATGATCAATGACCAGGTCTTATTTTCTTATATTATTATTTATAATCCAAATTGTGATTTATCATTTCTGATAAACTTCAATGGAACTAAGAAGTTATCTTGGATTAGGTCTTATTTTCTTATAATTTTACTATCCAGCTGTTCTCCAGTAAGAGGAAACCTCTCTCTAAGGAACACCTTGGCTCTGTAACTACATATATATATTGTATATACCTTTTTTACGGGGCTCTGGCACATTTGTAAATGCAAAGTCGAACTGCTTTTCACATGTGTAGACATGTGGTGCACTTACAATAAAAGCAGTCGCCTACATCTATCCACCATGATTATCATGGCTGTACCCCACGTGTACCTGGGATAAGCAAAAAAATATATGCCTTTTTTAAAATTGAATTTATATTTCAAATTTTGATTCAAATGATTATTAATACAAGAAAATAATAAAGTACAGTAGAACCTCTCTGTAAAGGACAACACCTAGTTACAGAGTTAAATTTTCCTTTAGGGATTGATAAGGCACAATTTGGATTATAGATTATAAACACAAGGTAATAAGACCAAATCCAAATAAATAAATTGTGGGTTACGTTTCAGTAACAGCATTGTTACCAAAACATCGCACACTCTTTAGGATTTGTTCTTATTACAGTAGAACCTCCCTAGCGGACACCTCTCTACAAAGGACAGTTTTCATTAGTAAAATTACCATTTTTAATATTTAGCAACTCTCCAGTAAGAGGACACATCTCTCTAAAGGACACTTTAGCTCTGCAATTAGGTGTTGTCCTTTACAGGGAAGTAGTTCTACTGTAACTTGTGTTTTTTGTTAAAAAGACAAAAATTGACTTAAATATGGGGGAATTGGGATAGAGAGAGTACACACAGACTGTGTTTAGATTTCCCAACGTGTGGGAGCCTGGAAGTCACAGGGCCATACTAAGGGATGTAACTTTTTATTGGTGCCAGGGTTGGGGCTGGTCCGGGGATGTCTGTAGCTTCTTGGCACTCGGGTCGGTCCTCTGTAGGGTCAGTTGGTGCGGGTCGGGCCATCTTCATTTTCCATTGATCCAAAAACGGAGCTCTGGCACATTTGTAAGTGCAAAGTCGAACTGCTTTTCACATGTGTAGACGTGTGTTGCGCTTACAGTAAAAGCAGTCGCTAACTACCCACTATGATTATCATGGCCTGTACCACGTGTACTAGGGATAAGCAAAAAAAAAAAAAAGATTTTCCAAACTAACTACTTGTAGACATTTCTGTTTGACTGGAGAGAGACCACTGCCCCACTTGTCACCCTCAGATGGCTGTTCATCCAACCTTGAAGCCATTGTTTGTTGAGACACATGTGTGAACCAATTCCTCATTGGGTACTTTTTTTCTAATTAAAAAAAAAATGCTCCAACCCGATTCTTGCAAAAGTTCAATCCCACCAGTGAGTGCAAGTAACCAAACGGGGCTCTGGCACATTTTTAAGTGCAAAGTCAAACTGCTTTTTACATGTGTAGACATGTGGTGCACTTACAGTATAAAGCAGATGCTGAATACCCACCATGATAATCATGGCCTGTACCACGTGTACTAGGGATAATAAAAAATTAAAAAATGATGATGATACCAATTCATCGCCACATTCACCCTGCTAGCGGACATTTTTCTAGGACAGTTTGCTGTCAACAGTTAAGGGAGTTTTGAATTAAAGTTAGTTTAACATTATAGAGGTGTTATCTATTTATATAAAAATGCTAAACGGATGTTTGTTTTTGTTTCTCGACCAAAACCAATCACATTAAATTCAACCTAAAGGCCAATTACCTTTTTTTCTATTCCACCTCTCTCTGGAGACAGGTTTCAAACTCTTGACCCCATTGGACAGTCCCCTCACACTGCTGACATGAGCCCACAGTGTTTCTAAACGTTTTTTGACACTTGGTTTATTAGGAACAAGTTTGTTAGCCATCAATTTACTTGTGAATTGATAAAGCACAATTTGGATTATAGATTATAAACACAAGGTAATAAGACCAAATCCAAATAAATAAATGGTGTGTGATGTTTTGGTAACAACACTGTTACGAAAAGAGTGGTAACAACGTTGAAACGTCACACACTATTTATTTATTTGGATTTGGTCTTATTACCTTGTGTTTACTTGTGAATTGAAAATTATAAAAATTGATATTGTATAATGGTAGTGGTAATCTTAAGTCCTGATTGTGTAAACTGAAAGTTGCTAATGGCATTCAACCATCTTTGGTACCTTAATCTGAAAATATACTTTAAGGCAGGATTTTAAAAATATATACAGTAAAACCCCTCTATAGTGAACCCCAATGGGACAGAGCTTTTGGTTCACTATAGCCACGGTTTGGCTATTTTTTTCACTTTCCAAAATTTTCAGACCGTATAATTAAAGGACAGCCATACACACTGGAAGAGGCTGCCTCTTAATAGTGGTCACTTTGTTTTAATTCACTTAATTGACCAATCTCCTTACATTAATACTGAATAATAATAGAAATCATTAGATGATAGGTTCTTCTTATCATTAACATACATGTACCTGTATGTCTAATTTAAAATTCATGACAAATCCTAGGCAAAGTTTTATTAAATATATATTCAAAGATATAAAAATGATTTTAAAACATCATTATCACATTATATAATACAATGTTTACTTGGAAAAATGACTCTAATACCTTGTTGCTTGAAAGCACTCTTCAAGCATTGCACCTTTCAAATAAAGTTAGTGTTTTTCTTCCATTTCATGTTTCCACATATTCTTCAAGATCTAGATTTCGTGTTTTAACCTGTCATGCAAAACATTGCTGACTTTATAATCACCCTAGTTAATGGAATAAAAATAGTTTTTGTTTCATTACGGGCCGTTTATTTGGACTTTTTTTTTTTTTTGCCCTAAAACGTACGATCGCGAACGCGGCAAAAGTTGAGGTTGATTCCTCTTTGTAACAATTTTTAATAGCTTTATATTTTATCTTTTATAATAGAAAAGTTATATTCTTTTATTTTAATATGTTTTTAACATTTTGCCTGTGTTGTTTCACTTTGAAAAGTTCTGAAAATGGCCTTTTTTTTTTTTTTAGAGAAATAACGTTTTTGTTTTTAAAATGCCTTTGTTTTCTTCATTTTGGAAGCCATTTGCATTTTTTATATTTCAAATTTAATTGATGCAAAGATATTTTATTTAATAAAAAGTATAATGTGTAAAAATTTATACAACATACAGCAAAAATAAAATGCAAAAATCAAAACAAACAATGCCGCTAAATTCATTGTTTTGAAATCGCGATCCGCGAGCTGAAACATGCTTAAAATTTTGTTGTTTATAATTTTTTTTTTAAATTACAATTCTAAGTTCGTTATAAGCATAGTATTTTAAATAGATTTTATTATTTTGGGACCGAAAATAGGTTCGTTATAGGTGAGTTCGTTATTCTAAAAATCGCAAAGTTCGTTATAACGATGGTATTTTTAATGGGATGGAATTGGGAATTGGCGTGGGTTCGTTATAAGGGAAGGTTCATTATATCCAGGGTTCGTATTAGCGGGGTTTTACTGTATATACAGTAGAACTTCCATGAGAGGACACTCATGCTAGAGGACACCTCTCGACAAAGGACAGTTTTCATTAGCAAACTTGCCATTTTTACTATTTAGCAACTCTCTGGTAAGAGGACACCTCTCCCTAAAGGACACTTTGGATCTGAAACTAGGTGTCCTTTACCTTCCTGTAAAGGACACCAAGTTACAGAGTCAAAGTGTCCTTTAGGGAGAGGTGTCCTCTTACCAGAGAGTTGCTAAATAGTTGTTATATGAGACAGAGGCAGAATGTAAGGCTCAGTGGGTTTATTTGGTACAGTGCTCTATCATCTGAGGGGGTCACTAATGCCCAGTCCAATGCTGGGCTTGTGGTCTGGTCCAGGAAGGTGGTTGAGTTCTGGGTTTTGTCAGGCCGGTTGTAGGAGGGTCTGTAGGTGAGGCAGAACATGTTTAAAACAATTTTATCATGGTGTAACCCTATCGAGGGGTTAAAGATAACTGGCATGTTATCTCTAACTCATTGCTGCAAAAATGGTGGTCAACGGTCAAGTACAATAATACCCATCATCTCTGTGGTGCTGTTTTTGATATATAAATAAATAATAATAAAAGAATAAAATAAATTAAAATACAACATAATTTAAAATATATATATATACAGTATAACCTCCCTGTAAAGGACACCTAATTGCAGAGCCAAAGTGTCCTTTAGGGAGAGGTGTCCTCTTACCAGAGAGTTGCTAAATAGTAAAAACGGTAATTTTACAAATGAAAACTGTCCTTTGTGGATAGGTGTCCGCTAGCGGGGTGTCCACTAAAGGGAGGTTCTACTGTATATAGTTTTTCCGGTCACATGCACCATCCAGTCGGCTATTTGTTAACACTCAACAGTATATATATAAGCCTAAGGCCAATGTTGCCACTGTAGGAACTAGGACGATGTCATCATTGTGTTTTATCATCACTTCCTCCTTGGTTTATGTCTGGAGGAAAGTTGCACCTCTCTTGGCTTCCAACTTGGATCACTATTTTACCCTAAAATCTTGACTTTTTTTTCCTTTTCTTCCCTCCATACCTGCCTTCTACATTCAAACTTTGGTATAGCAACATCACTTGGAACTCAAATTTGTGGTTGTTACAACAAATGTATTGTAACTACAAGGTAATAAGACCAAATAAATAAATTGTGTGACATTTTGGTAACAACGTTGTTACCAAAACGTCAAACTTAAATCCAAATAAAGTTTGACCTTCTCAATGTTGTTATGACACCATTTTGATGTTGTTATAAATCAAAGTTACCATGGGGGTCGGTGGAAGGCTGGTTAAACCGTTTGGTTTACGACCACTACGACCCGGGTTCGATCCCCGCATTGGACACTTTTTTCTGTTTAAAAAAAAAAAAAAAAAAATGCTCCAATGGCCCCCCGATTCTTGCAAAAGTCCAACCCCACCAGCGAGTGCAAGTAACCAAACGGGGCTCTGGCACATTTGTAAGTGCAAAGTCGAACTGCTTTCACATGTGTAGACATGTGGTGCGCTTACAGTAAAAAGCAGTTGCTAACTACCCACCATGATTATCATGGCCTGTACCACGTGTACTAGGGATAAGCAAAAATAAAAGTTACCATAATGATATAAATATTGGGAGGGCCTGGCTCATCACCTTCCAAACAGTTTCCTCAGTTCACTTCTGTCTGAAGATGCAACACTGTTTCCAAAATGTCCCACAGAATTTACTTATTGGCATTCTAGTTTGTAGCCTTGTAGAATAACTTGAGTTCAAAATCACAAGTGCCTATACAGTGTCCATGTTGTGTGTTGGTAAATAATTTTACTAAACTACAAGCAATTCAGTACTTTTGTCTGAAGATGGTAACAACACTGAAATGTCACACACTATTTATGTGGAAGCAATGTTGTTGTCTGACCAAGGTTGATGTGAAGTTGTAATCACTAGCATTTTGTTGTGTTTAAAAGACAAAAGTTCAGTTCTACACAACATCACTAAACTGAATATTGGGAGGGCCATCAGTAGTGAACTATCCTGTACTGTAAAGGATCCTAGTAAGGACCAGACTGAAGACAACCTCCACTGGTCAGCCGTCTCTAATTCACACTGGGGTGGTGTCCTCAGTAGGGGCTGTTGTCTGCATGCCAACATCTCCCAATGTATAAACACAAGGTAATAAGTTAAGAAAAAAGGCATATACTTTTCGTGCAACTGATTTATGCACCTTATCCCAGTACAATATTACATTTGTGCTATTTTTTCACATTTTGTAGCGTTCTCACGCAATTCTGGCCTTAACTACCCGTTTCATGATTTTTCAGGATGCCTTAATGACCAATTTTTTGGTCGTTGAGGTACAGCTTGCACCACGCTGATGAGGGCCAACAGCCCGAAACGCGTCCGTGGTTAGCTTTTCTTGATTAATCAAGAATGGGTATTTGGCCAATTCTGGAATAATTAAAAATCAACGAAAATAGTTGAGATTTATTCCGATAGATGGCGCAAGCCATCAGCAACTTTCAGTTGCACGATAAGTAGATGCCTTTTTCTTAATCTATGCACCTTATCCCAGTACAATATTACATGGGGGGTCGGTGGAAGGCTGGTTAAACCGTTTGGTTTACGACCACTACGACCCGGGTTCGATCCCCGCATTGGACACTTTTTTCTGTTTAAAAAAAAAAAATGCTCCAATGGCCCCCGATTCTTGCAAAAGTCCAACCCCACCAGCGAGTGCAAGTAACCAAACGGGGCTCTGGCACATTTGTAAGTGCAAAGTCGAACTGCTTTCACATGTGTAGACATGTGGTGCGCTTACAGTAAAAGGCAGTCGCTAACTAGCCACCATGATTATCATGGCCTGTACCACGTGTACTAGGGATAAGCAAAAAAAAAAATAATAATAATATTACATTTGTGCTATTTTTTCACAAGGTAATAAGACCAAATCCAAATAAATAAATAGATTTGGTCTTATTACCTTGTGTTTATTATCTAATCCAAATTGTGCCTTAACACTCCCAATATATAGTTTCCATCCTCTAGTGGTTTCAGAAATCTTTTAAATACAACAAAAACAAAAAGAAGCAAACTAATAAAGATTATACCTTTCAAACCTAAGGTAACCAGACCATATTATAGAAAGTTTATAAACAACAACAACAATCAGCCTTTTATTGGGGACCTATGCCCCACACTGGATTCTCCCAGGTACATAAAAGAAAATAAGACCTAATCCAAATAATTTATTAGTGTGTGACATTTCGGCAACAACATTGTCACCATCATCAGACAAAAGAATAAAATTTTATTCTTTTGTCTGATGATGGTGACAATGTTGTTGCCGAAACGTCACACACTAATAAATTATTTGGATTAGGTCTTATTTTCTTTTATTATAATCTATTATCCAAATTGTGCTTTATCATCCCAGGTACATAATTGTTTAGTAAAGTAAGTCTTGCGGAGCCCTGTAAAACTTGTACAGGGCCAATGTATATCGGATTTATTCTTTGTTGTCCTAGACAACAGAACTTTCAGAGCAAGATGATTTGATCCAATTTTATGTAAAAGAAGTTCTAGAAACAATGTGCTGGTGTGTGTGGACAGGTGATCAGTCCAGACACGAGGAGGTTCAGGTTTGCTCTCCCCTCCGCGGACCACATCCTGGGACTGCCTGTAGGTGAGTGGAGTCCTTCAATACAACCAACATACCATGAGAGACCATAGCCTAGAGCAGTGATTCTCAACCACTGTGCCGCGGTAATTTTGTGTGCCGCGAAATTCTAAAAATGTGCCGCCGAATTTTAGTCATATGATTATGTTCACGTTTGTATTGGTTTTTCTTTTTTTCTTTTTCATTTTTTTACTTTTTAAAATAACGAAATTAGCAAATTGAATGTTAGAGATGTATATTACTTATATTTTGCATAGAAATATTGATACATAATTTGAATTTTCTTGCATTCAAGTTAGCAAAAGTGTGCCGCGAAATTCTAAAATTGTGCCGCCAAATTTTCAAATCTTTAAAATAATGCCGCAACAAAAAAAAGGTTGAGAATCACTGGCCTAAAGACATGATTAGACCTGGTCTTTCCTGGAGGTAGTGGTCTCTTATAAGAGACTGTCATGTCAGACCAAATCCTGAGAAGTCTTTAAACCAAATGATCTCTGATGAGAGACCACCTCCAGGAAAATGAGCCCTAATGTAGGCCTTCTTCACTGCTAGTATGTCTATTTATAAGTCCTCCTATTGGTGAAAACACATCTATCTGGGAAAATGTGATTTTGTCATGGTTCCTACAAAAGGATAAAATCTACTTTCACTATCTGCTACAACAGTCAGCATTTCTCAGTAAAACTGCTTCTTAAATAGGAAAATGAAAGACTAGTGGGAAATTCTAGAACCACGAAAGCATAGTCTAAACGGTTAGACATCTCAATTAAGAAACAAACTATATATGTATATTATATTTAAAATAAAATTAATAAGATTTCTGTTGTTTTGGATCATCTTAGTGATTATGCTATGGTGGTGCAGTCGTGGTTGAATAATCTTGAAATAATAATAAAAATATTGGTTTTGATCAGTAATTGTTTTTATTGTGCTAAATGAATATATAAAAACATAATTTGGTAAAAAGTACTGCCTGGCTTAAGGCGTAAGAATAAGAAAAGAAAAGCTTATTTACATAATGTACAAATGTTTTGGGTCGGCCAACGGGGAAGAACAACAATCAGTTTATATAGTAGTAGCGTGACCTCTGACGGTCGATTTAACAGAATATTTTTATCTATGAAATATAATTTTAAATAAAATATTTTAATATAACATTTTAAATAATATCTTAATATAACATTTTAAGTAAAATATTTTGATATAACATGTATATATAGACTATGTTTGTATCAATAGGTCAAACTGGTGGTTTACCACTGATGGCCTCCCAATTATACTCTCATGGACAAAATTAAGGAAGTTGTACCATTTACCATGTATTTCCGAATTTAGACAATAGCTTTGAAAGATATTAAGGTGACCTTTATTGAAGACACACGAGATAACCAAGTGTAAACAACCTCTGTCTCCAAAAAAAATATGATGACCACAACAACAAATACTTTCCACTTAAGTTTTGTCCATGAGTGTAATTATTCCATCCTCATTTCAATGTTTATATAGAAATTTGTCCTTTAATATAATATAATATAATTTAATATAATATAATTAGTGATAATGAAGATAAATTCACATGCACCATATATACACAGTTAAACCTGTCTACAGCGCCCTCTCTAAATAGCACCTTCCTCTCTATAGCGCCCGATTTTAAATACGTAGTACGATGCGATTTACATTAAAAGTGACCTGTCTATAGCACCCCCTCTCTATAACACCCTATTTTGGTGAGTCCCAAGAGGGGGCGACAGGTTTAACTGTATATATTATTCAACTATTTTAACGTAACCAAAATCTACTGTCTTAACTGCGCATGCTCCGCCGTCAGGACATATAGACAATGGCATTCAGAAAGGATAGGGCACAACAAGGCAGCTTACACGTCCCCAAGACTATGGGTGAACAGATGACTGTAACATAGCTGGGTGCAGGACAGCACATCTACCTGAGTGCAGTGATCAACGGGGAACTGGTGGTGAGACCCTACACCCCGGTCAGCAGTGACAGCGACCACGGATACTTCGACCTTGTCATCAAGGTGAGCCCAGCATCTCTGGTGGTGGTGGTGGGGAACATGTCTACAGTACATCCATTTACTTCAGCTAAGTTATGGCTGCCATTTAAAAAAAAAAAAGGTCTGTGACATCTTTATGACAGATTGTGAAGATATCATTCGATCCTTTGTGGATCTAATGGAATAAAGTCCACCCTAAACTTAGCCTGAAACCATGGTCACCAAGTGGACACTTCTCATTTGCCAAACCTGGTGTTGTGACCGACCTGAATCCACTAGTTTGCAGTGATTGTCAATAGATTGTGTCTAGCTTTGAGATCTTATTTTGATGGGAGAGGTGATCATTATATATCTGTAAAAATGACAATACCAAGTTGCAATACCAAAGTTTCCTTTGTAAGAGAGTTGTCCTTTAGTGAGAGAATCCTCTCATAGAGGTAACAACTCTACTACTGTGTATATTATACTGCATATAGGTACATAGAATATTTGTATTTCTTATGAAACCTGGAATTTGAGGTTTATATATAAACAGGGTTGTTGTATTTTCTTATATCTGTAGATTTTTTTACTTATAAATAAGTCTTCTATGCAAAGATAACTTGAATAACAGAATGATTGCAAGTGTAGAGAGTTCTGGGAATCAAGAACCTGGAAAGGCAACAACACATCAAGTGGACAAATGCTGCTTTTACCTATAATTAACAACATCAACAGGGAAAATCCTGTATCTGTATCATCCATTTATTCTGTTGTGTCACCTAGTTTATCCTACTGGAGAAGTGAAGAGATAATTTGTCTTGTAAGGATATCTAAGCTTGTTTGTGTACACTATATTAAAATGAAGAGAATACACACAAAATAAAACGCTAGTAAAATGAAATTTTATTTATCTTGTTGCTATAGAGGGGAGGAGGTAGAATGAAGGCTGTGTGGCCAGGTGTACTTCAAGAACACCCACCCCAAGTTCCCAGATGGAGGCAAGATGTCTCAGCACCTGGAGTCTATGAAGATTGGAGACTCCATCTTGGTCCGCGGCCCTAGTGGGAAGTTGGTGTATGACGGCAGAGGTGGGTTGTCCCTAGCTAAG
Source organism: Cordylochernes scorpioides (assembly GCA_030710605.1). Taxonomy (NCBI): domain Eukaryota; kingdom Metazoa; phylum Arthropoda; class Arachnida; order Pseudoscorpiones; family Chernetidae; genus Cordylochernes; species Cordylochernes scorpioides. The sequence goes on from CP092880.1 coordinate 65,061,895, forward strand.
TATAACCTTGGTTGTATAGTGGTTGAATTGTGGTACCTTTACCACCAGTACTACATAGTTATAAGTACAGTACCTATTGATAAGGCACAATTTGAATTTTAGACTATAAACAAAAGTAATAAGAAGAGTTTTACCTTTGTTTACAGTACCTAATGTTGCACAGGAACGTTCAAGATCACATTGGACAAGAAGAAGCCGCCCACTGTAGCCCACTATAAGAAGGTTGGCATGATCGCTGGAGGAACAGGTGAGTTACCACCCTCCACCAAGTGTCCAGCATTGATAAAGCCATTCTTGTTGCGCAGGAATCACCCCCATGCTGCAGCTCATCCGCCAGGTGTTCAAGGACTCTGCAGATTCAACCCAACTCAACCTTCTTTTCGCTAACCAGGTCAGTAGCTTCAATAGACACACAGTCTCAGTTCAATTTTCACACATTTCTTGATGAAATCGCAGTATTCACAAGTCTTTTGTTCACTCTTCATGGAGTTTCAGTGTTATAAATACCACCTAACTGTATTTAGTGATATAAAGAGACAGTGGCAGGGTGTAACTAAGTGTTTGCCACAGACTGAGAAAGACATCCTGCTGAGGAAGGAACTGGAGGAGATTGCAGAGGCCCATCCTGACAGGTTCAAGCTCTGGTTCACTGTGGACAAGCCCTCAGCTGGTGGGTCCACTATTTACTACATTTGGAGCATACAACCTCACTCAGTAACTAGGTAGTCTGTTAGTAACAACAACTCAATCTTGAGTAATATTAATTTTAAATAATAAGTTGGCTGGTACTACCTAGTTAATGAGTGAGGTTGTATACAGTGAGAAACTTTCTCAGCAAAAAATTGAGAAAGGTTAAATAAAAGTTTTCATTTAACAAGTTGCTGGTTCGCCTAGCTACCAACCGCTGTCATCATGTTATAAACAGTGTTTTGATACTTGGCTCTAACCCAGGCTGCCAAGTACCATCATAACACTGTGTCCTCCAATCAACCAACAGTACCGTGTATGTGCCCAGACTGGAAGTACTCCCAAGGCTTCGTGGACTCCCAGATGATCGCGGACCATCTCCCAGCCTCCAGAGAGGACACCATCATCCTGATGTGTGGACCTCCGCCCATGATCAACTTTGCCTGTGTGCCCAACCTGGACAAGTTGGGCTACCTGCCCCAACACCGGGTGGCATATTGAACTGTTGTTGTTAGCTTCTACCTAACTGACTAGTGGTGACATCATTCCATTTTATTCTTCTTAAGGCTTTTTGGCTTTTTTTAATACTAAAAACAAAGACTAACTTGAACCTTTGTTTTGTTTTATACCAATATAGAAAGGCCTTTTTTTTTTTTGTTGGCCATTTTTGTTAACACTCTCTGTCATAAAAGCAATGAATACACCACCATAGTTGCATACTCAACAGGATTTCTAGAAGTAAACAAACAAATATTTTAAAGATGTTGTTGATTATTGGATATTAATAAATAAATGTGAACATGTTTTATTTTTTTTTTTTCTTATCCCTAGTACACATGGTACAGGCCATGATAATCATGGTGGGTAGTTGGCGACTGCTTTTACTGTAAGTGCACCACATGTCTACATATGTGAAAAGTAACATGTGGTTAGTGTATGTAACAACAACAACAACACTAGGTTACACAAATGTCTTATTTATATCTTAGCTACAACAATTACACATTATGTTGGGTTAGATATATATGTAAATAGAGAGAAAATATATGTAAATATATATAAAAATAAAATTCATCTTTTTATATCAAAAATGGGTGCAAGAGTGCAGCATACCTTCAGTGTGCAAAATAATAAAAATTAAGTCACTAAGGCAGATAAAAGTTTCCCCAATCAACGCCCTCTCTTGCTGAAAATTGATACAAATTTTATACAATGCTATTTTTGTATAGTTATATTTATGGGGGACCTTATATGTACTGCATATGTTTAAAATTGCAATATATAAACTTTTAAAATTATATTTTAAACAAAAGCAAAGGTTTTAAAGAAAGTTGAAGGTTTAAGAAAGAGACCCAAGTTAACATTGGAACCTCACTAAAACACCATCGGTGTTGGTGTTATAGCCAGGTGGTTCTACTCTATGTAAATATAGGGTCGCACAATAACAACATCACACTGCGAGTTTAAAAATGATGTGTGAGATTCACACCATCTCTCAACAGCCAGCATGTCTTCCAAACAACAAAAATCTTACTTTCTTGTTTACATGTTTACAAGAAAAAAACTATTCTCAGCAAAAATGAAATAATCAATCACAGATGTCAAATAATATTCCTTATTTAAAAATGAATATTCCTTATTTAAAAATGAGATTCTCAAAGAATTTGGAGATTTCAAAACATAATTATTTTTTTTAAATAACACTGCAAACAACAAAAGTTTCCATGTAGTTCCCACAATACCTCCATTTTAAGGCACTTGATGGCTGTGTGACATCAACAAGGTGTTTCCAGAACAAATTATTGCCATGTATATATTATAGACATACCATATTTGCATATTTACTTACATAACCTCTTATTTACACACAGACTGATGGAAATTATTGGCTGGGAGAGAAATTATAACGAGGAGTTTAAATTATCGTCTCAATATGGAAATACACAAAAGCTGGTTGGTCCCACTGACAATGCTCTCGCACAAAAACAACAACTACGTGGATTCGACACCAAAGTATTAAAATCAAAACAAGTTGCCAACCAACAGAAACAAGGAAAATTTTAAAAGCGTAAAAAAAAAAAAAACTTTTAGAAATGTATACAATGTTTCAAATATCAAGATAACAATACAAAAAAAAAAAAGGTGTAAAATATCTGTAAAAATTTAAAAAGTTGAATATAATTCACTTATTGAAGCAACCAAGATAACTGCTGATCATTTAACACAAGTCTTATCACAATGGACGGGGTTCTAACCATGTTGTTGATGGAATATGTTCCACCATTGTTATCATTTTAAAACAATACTTTAAAAAACACAATATTAAAATAATCCATTATATAAAAGTTGTCAAAATTCGAAACCATTATAGACGTGTATGATTCTTTTTAAAAATAAATAATTTCTACTGTCCTTACTGCAATGGAAAAATTAATGGGAGGGTTCACCACTGATGAGCCAGACCCTTCCATTAATTTTTCCATTGCAGTAAGGACAGTTGAAATTATTTATTTTTAAAAAGAATCATACACGTCTATAATAGTTTTGGATTTTGATAACAGATGGTGCGCTAATGCATCATAATATAAAAAAGTTGTGTCTCTATAAATACAAATGTATATAATAAATACAGGGTGGAGATACAAGGTGTGGAATGTTGTTAGAAGAAACCGCGCAGCAACCGTAGAAGGAGTTACCCCATCAGCAGCCTGAGCAGGACTAACGCCACGGTCACCAGCCCTCCCTGCGCGGCGTACCGACTCCCTCCGTTGCACCAGTGGTCAAACTCGCAGAAACAGAAGGTCTTGTTGGTCCAGTAGTCCCTGTGAAATCTCAGACTTAGACAACTTGTGCTGATTACACAAATTCCATGAGTTCATGCTCCTCGAGCTGTTTTATGATGAGCAGCGGCCTCTCCCAAAGGTCCTGTTTAGGGCAAACCTTGCTGTACCCAGCTTACAATGCTGAACTTTGGAGGAAACAGAAGTCAAAACCTTAGCTCAAACAATAAATAGGTGCAACAATAATTCTCTGTAGTCACACTATAATCACCATTTCCCTGAGACTGAAACATTAAAACTTGGATGATAAGGTACAATTTTTGAATTCTAGATTAGAAACATAAGTTGACAAGATCAATTTAATGGAAATGTTTGTGAGGTTTCAGTGACACAATGTTATTATATGATGCACTAGCGCGCCATCTGTTATAAAAATTCGAAACTATTTTAAATGTGTAAGATTATTTTTGAAATTAAACAATTTCTACTGCCCTTACTGCAATGGAAAAATTGAAGGGAGGGCCTGGCTCATTAGTGGTGAACCCTCCCAGCGGTTTCGCCAGTTTAATCTACCATGTTATTAATTAATTTGGTCTTGTTACCTTATATTTCTATAGCGGTAACAATCTTGCTGGAAAAACCCTAGGTTCAGCCGGCCATGCTGACAGTACCCTGTAAGGGCTTCTGATAGACAGGATGTCTTTACTCCATGCTAGGAGTGTGTTGTTGTTTCTTATCCCCTTGTGTAAAGATTACACGAATTCCATGAGTTCATGCTCCTCGAGCTGTTTTATGATGAGCAGCGGCCTCTCCCAAAGGTCCTGTTTAGTGCATCTAATGCAAGCCAAAATGTGTTCTGGAGCTGCAGGTACCAAGCTACATTTTGGGCAAGTGGGTCATGTCATCCAATATTGTGGCCTGGTACTGAGGAGTACTTGCTCCCTGACTTAACAACTATGTATGTGGTTGTCAATACCTTGATGCTATGATTGAAAGAAGGGAAAAATAACCATTAAAACTGAGATCAAACATGCTGCAATTAAATCTTTTGAATGTGGCCATTTTATCGTTAGGAGGCAAATAACAATTATTCCTTGTTGGTTATTATTTTTCAAATTAAAAAATTGAATGACTTCACATATTATAAACAATACACGAGTCTATTCACATACAATGATGAAATTTGTTTTATTTTGGGACAATGTATCAAGTCACATAGAACTGGAGTTGGAAAATATCAAATTTCCATATTTGTCATCTCCAATACCCAAAGTGCCAGCTATTTGATCAAGGCATCCTTCAAAATTGCAAGAGTTAAAATAGAAGAATAATAAAATTTATTCTCTTCAGCTGCTCAAAACAATCTCTTTTAGTGATTATAGCTACAAGAACCTAATCCAAATAAATTAATCATGTGTGACATTTCAGTAACAGTGTTGTTACCATCATCAGACAAAAGAATAAATGATAAAAAAAATATCACAGCATGTTCTTAAATAGTTACTGTTATCAAGTCTGAAGAAATTCCATAATTTATTTAGGTCTTATTCTCTTGTAGCTATAATATATAATCTAAATTGTGCTTTATCTTTTTTTTTTTGTGGTTTTTGAGAGCCTTGTGTAAAGCCTTGTCTAATGGATTGTGTATTTTCACAAAACCACATTATTTCAAATACTTTATTCCAACATTTCAGCAACCTGCTTGTCATCATTTTCAAGGAATTCTATTTTGATGAAGCTTATTTGATGCCAAGTTTTGAATGATATTTAAAATGTGAATAGCACACAGCACATTGGAATGTTGGAATAAAGTAAAAAAACAAAGTTGAAGTAAATCATTTAAAACTATATTATAGAGCCAACCTACAAAATGGTGATATTTCCACAGAAGGTTCACTTATTAAACCTATGTAGGTTACACTCCGCCTTTGCCGGTCCCAAGCCCGGATGAAAAAGGAGGAGGGGAAGCAGTAACAAGCTCACTAAAAAACCTGGGTTCAGCTGGCCCGGGCTGATAGTACCCTGTAAGGGCTCCTAATACAGGGATACTGGATGAGCAGCGTTTGTACTCCATGTTAGGAGCAGCTGTACATGGCGTCTGTTCCTCATGTCAGAGGTGGCCATTTCTTTTGGAGCTAAGTCGGCCAGCCACTTAGTAGTGCTCCCAGTCTTAATGACAAAGGCAGACGCATTCTACTTCACCCCGTCATGATGGTTGTCAAACACCATCAACAAGCTCTACAAGCTTGATACCCTAATGTGATTGAGTGGAGATAAGAAAGAAGACAGGGATCAAGTACTCCTCAGTACCAGGCCACAATGACATGAGGAACAATGTACAGTCGCTCCTAACTTAAGAGTACAGAGCTCCCTGGAGTCTCTTACTAGGGTACTGTCAGCATGGCCAGCTGAACCTTCCTCTCTAATTTTTCCAACCAGACCTAGGCTATAAATAGTCAATTCTCTCTAATACAAGATGTGATGTTGTCATAACCCCAGTTAAGACAATTTGGACCTTGGAATGTTCTAACCAAACCACTGAGATGGTTCCACTGTGGGACACCAGGGGAGGTAGCAGACATATCAACAAACAAGAGTGTGACTCCATTTACACATTTTTTTTTCAAAGCAAATAAAACACAAGGTAATAAGACCAAATAAATAACCATAAATTACCAAACATCACACACTAATTATTTATTTGGTCTTAATACCTTGTGTTTATAATCTATAATCTAAATTGTGTCTTATAAAAATAAAAAAAATTCCATCGTAGTACGGACAGGAAAATTTCTTAATTTGAAAAGAAAAAAAAAATGTTTAATAGTTTCATTTCTTACATTTTGATACAATACACCACCCAGTTACAAAGGAATTAAAGGATTTTTGATAAGAAACAACACAAGGTTACAATACACCAAATAAGGTTTCGGTGACAATTTTGTTACTTTCAGCAATTTTGTCTGAAAATGGCAACCACGAAATGTCCTATATATTTACTTGGATTTGGTCTTGTTACCTTGCGATTTTGTCAGTTCAGTAGGAAATTATTTTTTATTGGAAGGTAATATTAAGATAATTTCAACTCTCGATGGAAAAAGGTAAAAGTTGTCAAAGCTTGTGATACAACCAACCAAAGACTTATACAGTAGAACTACCTCCCTGTAAAGGACATGTAATTACAGAGCCAAAGTGTCCTTTAGGGAGAGGTGTCCTCTTACCAGAGAGTTGCTCTTCTTCTTTCTTATCTCCACTCAATCATATTAGGGTATCAACCTTGTAGAGCTTGAGAATTTGACAACCATCATGACTGGGTGAAGTAGAATGCATCTGCCTTTGTCATTAAGACCGGGAGCACAACTCAGTGGCAGGCCAACCTAGCTCCAAATCGCCGCCTCTGACATGAGGAACAGATGCCATGTGCAGCCACTCCTAACATGGTGTACAAAGAGAGTTACTAAATCGTAAAAATGGTAACTTTGCAAATGAAAAGTGTTATTTGTAGAGAGGTGTCCTCTAGCGCAAGTTTCCTCTCGTGGAGGTTCTACTGTATTACAACCAAGCAGCCAGCCAATAGGAAGGAAGGAACTCACTGTTTGATCTCCAGCTGCACAATGTCATTCTCCACGTACACAGCCCTCTTGGGTTCCTTGGCTCCGGGACGACAGCCCTCGTAGCGGTCGGCAGGCAGGTCTCTGCGGTGGATCTCCAGGTTGGACACACAGTCCCGGGTGATCAGCATCTCCGCTGGACCACACCTCAATGTTTTCACATCACAGAATTCAAACAGAGTGGTGTTTGTTGGTGGAGGAAGGGCTATAATATCCTGTCTGACAACCTAGAGCACTCAATAGTTTCAAGTGTGGCAAGAAACACAACTCTATATAATCGAATCTCCTCCAGTAATGGTGGCATCATCCTTGGTGATGTGTTCATTTCAGGAATTCCTTTTCTCCCTTCAGCTCATGACAAGAATAACTCTTAACTACCAGCTGTACCAACATAAAACCTTGGTTGAAGGCATAGCAAGGTTCAATTGTAACTAGAGGTCACCTAGACAGTTACCTCCTGAGTACCTATAAGTCACACCTAGACACCTCTCCTGACTATTCACTTCAGTTAATGGTTTTTTTACCTCAGGTTTTAAATGCCTCAACAGCTTTGGGTAAATATACAGTCCAACTTCAACCCCAATGGATTTGTTACCTTAGGTTTCTATTCTGTAATCCAAATATTTCCTATTATTTTTCAATGGACCTACGAGGTCACGAGCCGAAGAAAATGAATTCCAAAGTGAACATCAATGTGGATGCCATCGCTTGAGGATTCCATTTTAAAGTGAGTTCAGGATCTGAGGCTCTCTCTCCTCCATTGTTACCTTTTAGATAACAGGGTTTTTAACCATCTTCACACACACTGCATATTCAGTACGTCTTTTCCGCTTTACACACATGTGTAGACATGGGGTGCACTTACAGTAAAAAGCAATCGCAACTTCTACCCACCATGATTATCAAGGCCTATACCACGTGTACTAGAGATAATAATTTTTTTTAAAAGTACTTTTTCTAAAGATGGCAACAATGTTGTTAATGAACCATCACATGTAAATTACTCATTTTGAATTAGAGGTCTTATTACCTCTTGTGATAGGTATCAATAATCCATTTTGTACCTGATCATCTTTGATAAGAGACTTCAATGAAGTTATTCTTCTCATGAGCTGAAGAGAGAAAAGGAATTCCTGAAGTTAACACATCACCAAGGATGATAACAGCTGGGGGAGCATGAACTCATGGAATTCATCGTGTAATCTTTACACAAGGGGATAAGAAACAACAAGGATGATGCCACCATCACTTGAGGAGATATTCCATTTATAGAGTTAAGATCCTGAGTCCTTTCTCTCCTCTTTTTTAAGAAGTTCAGTAGTGATTAGGTACAATTTGGATTATAGATTATAAACACAAGGTAATAAGACCAAATCCAAATAAATAAATGGTATGTGATGTTTCGGTAACAGTGTTGTTATTGAAACATTGCACACACTATGGAGAGATATAACAATGTGTCTTTGTCATTGTTTAACGATATTTCCAAATTTACTGTAGACCAGGTAGTTCAGTAGATAAAACTCTCATTGGTCGACCACCTAAAGTTTTAAATCTTTGATTTATTAGGCATGTGGGAGGCCCATAATTGTTGTGTTCACCCAGTAGCCAGGAACAAGGAAGACTCCCCATACTCCCAATATTGTGATTTGAGTGAACAACTATATATCCAGAGTTGTTGTGAGAGAATCCTTTGCAATGGAAAAGGAAGATAAATCTCCCCAGTCATAAATAGCCTGTGCTCATGTATTCAGCAAAAGTTTCCATGTTAGGAACGACCTCAAATTACAGTCAGACTTTCACCAAAGTGTGCCATGATCAATGAAAGTTGCACCCCTACACCGCATGAGTCGTAAATGAGTGGGTTAGGTGTTTATAACAAAAACAAACATTATGCATTTATTATTTAATTTAAACACTATTTTTTAAAGCGTATGTTTCTTTTAAATTAAATAATTTCCACTGCCCTTACTGCGATGATAAAAGTATTGGGAGGGTTCACCACTGATGAGCCAGGCCCTCCCATCATTTCAGTAAGAGAGGACAAGGGAAAATATTGAACTTAAAAGAAACATTTGCTTCAAAAAATAGTTACAATTTTCAATAGTGAGAATAGCCCATTATTTTCAATTGAGATATTTCTGAAAAGACCCAAAACACCAAATAGAGACTCATGGACAAAACTTAAGGAAGTTTTACCTTTTAGCATGTATATCGGGACAATAACTCTGAAATATATTACAGTAGCCTTTATTGAAGACACACCAGATACCCAAGTGGTAACAAAATTGTCTCCGTCTCCTTAAAAAAAAAAAGATGACCAGCGACATCAAAGACTTTCCATTACTTAAGTTTTGTCCATGAGTAATTCAGTGTTGTTACCCATTGAAGAGCAAACATTGAATGATAAGTAAGGTGCAATATAGATTAGAAACATAAGGTAACAAAACCACATCCAAATAAATCAAATTATGCATGACATTTAGGTAACAACACTGTTATCAAAATAATATAATATAATATATATTTGGTCTTGTTGCCTTGGTAAAGCTACAGGTAAACATTGAAATTTTTTATAAGGGTTTTTTTTTTTGCTTATCCCTAGTACACGTGGTACAGGCCATGATAATCATGGTGAGTAGAAATAGGCGACTGCTTTTACTGTAAGTGCACCACATGTCTACACATGTGAAAAGCAGTTCGACTTTGCACTTACAAATATGCCAGAGCCCTGTTTGGTTCACAAGTTGAAGTATTTCAATGTAAAAATAAACATTGTGACACCAATGGTGACATTTACCTCCTCTGGTTTCAATGAGCTTGACACACTTGTCATCCGGGCGGGGACAGGTCTTGGCGTGGTGGATGCGCCAGTCCAGTTCATGTCCGCAGCCAGGCTCCGAGCTCACACAGCTGTAGCACCAGATCCAGGCCCAGCCTGCACCAACAACACCGGTCAATACACAGACATTACTTGGATGGTATCAATGCACAACAACAACAACAAATGTAGAACGACATTTGAAAATTTTCCCGCATGTGTTTCTTTTGAACGAAACCTTAAAGATGAAGTATGAAAGGATGAATTGTGAAGAGTAATGATAAACTGAAAAATAAAAGTGTCCAGGGATGGGAAACGGATGGGATGGGAAAAATTTTCCGTTCATCATTACTCTTCACAATTCATACTTCATCCCTAAGGTTAGAAATAATTGTTATTTCTCCTTAAAATAAATTTAGATTTTTCGTTCAAAAGTAACACATGCAGGAAAATTTTCAAATGTCGTTCTACAATTATAAGCCGCATTATATTGTATTATAAACAACAAATATGTCAGCCATGTGAGAAATTTCAGCAGTATAAACACAAGGTAATAGCACCAAATCCAAATATATACAGTAGAACTACCTCCCTGTTAAGGACACCTAATTGCAGAGCCAAAGTGTCCTTTAGAGTGAGGTGTCCTCTTACCAGAGAGTTGCTAAATAGTAAAAATGGTAATTTTGCAAATGAAAACTGTCCTTTTTAGAGAGGTGTCCTCTAGCGCGAGTGTCCTCTCATGTTTTTTTTTTCCCAAATCACCATTTTTACCAATTAGCAACTTGCAGGTAAGAAGACACCTCTCTCAAAAGGACACTTTGGCTCTGTAACTTGGTGTTGGACTTTACAAAGAGTGTAACACATATTGTCTCTGCCAAAAAAAAGAGCTCTCAAGTACCTCTTTTACAGAGAAGAGTCTCCTCAACACCTAGCAATCTAAAATTTAAATCCATTTCACCAACATCCTATAATTCAACTGTAGTTTTCAAATTACACTCTTTACCTTGTAAAGGCAGTAGATGATTGGTGAGGAAGCAAAGAGCTTTTGAGAAGAGAAGATATGAATGAGGAAATGGGGGGAAGAAGGATGGCATTGGAATGAATTCTGTATGAATGCTTAAATCCCTGTATGTAAATGGGGACCAAAGAAGTGGAACCACAAGGTAACAATACCAAATAGGTAAATTATAAATGACATCAACAGCACTGTTTCAAAAATGTCACAACTTATTTGTTCTTGTTACTTTTGGGTTTAGAATCCAAATTGCCCTAGCACAACTGAAGCTTGTTGACACCAGGTGTGGTAGAAGATCACATGGACAGGTAGCAACATAAAGAAAGAAGTTTGGGGAAGATATAATGGAGAGTACAGCTACACACTGAAGTGATCGAAAGGGGGGTGAATCCCCATCCCCAGCAGACACCATCAACAAGCCTCTACAAGCTTGATACCTTAATGATTGAGTGGAGATAAGAAAGAAGAAGTAATCAAAAGAGATAAGGCACAATTTGAATTATAGATTATAAACACAAGGTAATAAGACACCAAATCAAAATAAATAAATAGTGTGTGACATTTCGGTAACAGTGTTGTTAGCATATCAGTTTGTCTGAAGATGGTAACAACACTGTTACCGAAACATCACACACTATTTATTTATTTGGATTTGGTGTCTTATTACCTTGTGTTTATAAAGGAATAATTTTTAACACTTTGCTAAATGTTTTAATTTTTGTTCGCTCCTGACAAGGAAAAAAAAATTTATGTAGAAACGTCGAGATAATAAAAAGATTTACTGGCCGAAGTATCTTTAATTTTAAGAAATAAAGAAAGAAATTTGGGAAAGTTATAATAGAGAGTACAGCCACATTCTAAATGAAGTAATCAAAGGAAGTTTACAGGAACATGTACTCTGTGGATCATTGGGTCTATTGACAACACTGAGGGGACATTGTAGAATAAAGAGTGGGAAGAGGTAGACCACCAAGGTATTGTGGTGTTTGATAATGTGACAGAACGGTGGCTGGAATGTGAAGGGACAGAACAGGGTGGAATGACATTGTGGCTGCCAACCTCTGTAACAAAAATGTCAGAGAACTACATGTTGATAATCCAAACAACATCTATCCCTATGGGTTGTTCAAATAAAGAAATAACAAAAGGGGGTATATGGACAATATGGGATGGGTGGCGGAGCACCACACCAAAAAAGGTAGCACAATGAATGTGAACATCAGTGTAACCCTATAAATATATGAAAAAATAAAAGTTGATCAATACTTTACAAGAATATGGATGGCTAATCAAAAACTGAAAAGTAAAGTTGATAAGGCACAATTTGGATTATAGATTATAAACACAAGATAATAAGACCAAATCCAAATAAATAGTGTGTGACGTTTCGGTAACAGCGTTGTTACCATCTTCAGAAAATGATTCAGTACTTTTGTCTGAAGATGGTAACAACGCTGTTACCGAAATGTCACACACTATTTATTTATTTTGATTTGGTCTTATTACCGTGTGTTGAAAAGTAAAGTATGATAGGTATCATCTCAAAATACAAATAAAAAGGTATTAGGAATAAAAATAAACAATTTTAAGCTGGGAATTCAACAGGCTCATAAAAAACAAGCTTGCAAATAAAATACTTTAAATGATAAAGGTACAATTTGTGGTTTATAGATTAGAAACACAAAGTAAATAAGACCCCAAATATAAATAAACTTTGTGCTTAAAATGTTTTAAAGTAGAGAAGAAGGGAGGTATAGCCATTTTTCATTTTAAAAATAATCAAATCTCCGATTTTTTTTTAATCAACAGATAATTAATATTTTGTCTGATAGATGGTATTTGGCCATCAGTAACATTCAGTAACACCATCAGTAGATGTTATTTTATTATATTGTGTAGAAATACAGTTTGAAATTTGCTGTCAGTTTTGGTCTAATGGGACACAATAATAACTATTGATGCTTGAGGAAGTGCTTGGTATAGGTCAATATGCAAAAAGGTTGGGGGGAATATGTAGAATGTATCATAATTTAGATTTTTTAAAGTAAATATAGAAATAAAGGTAAGTCTATTGCCGACCACTCTCAAGTCTGAAATTTTGTCAACTTGCATTGTCATCAAATTCTAACAAGTGTACCAAATTTCTGATGTCTAGCTGCTAAGTAAGTTTATTAAAAATTGATTACAAACTTTGTGGGTAGACATACAGACAGACGGAGTGACATGAAATCAAATTAAATATTGAGGGTTTTTTAAATATTCTAGCCTAAAATAACTTTTTTAAATACAATAAAACCCTTTTATTAAGGTCAGATAGAAGTTTGGAAGACCCCTCAATAGCAAAATGACTCAAACATATAAATTTCAATAGAATAATAAAAAAAAAGTTGAAGATTGTTAGATATGAAGCAATAGCATGCCATCTCTGTTATGAAAATTTGAAACTATTAATTTTTCCATTGCAATAAGGGCAGTAGAAATTGTTTAATTTTTCTAAAGAATCATACCCGTCTATAATAGTTTTGAATTTTGATAAAGATAATTAGTATAATGTTTATAAAGGGAAAAACTAGATTCCATTGAAGTATCAACAGTAAGGTATAGTAGGCAAGGCCAGTAGGCATGGCCTAGACCAGTGATTCTCAACCAATGTGCCGCGGTAATTTTGTGTGCCGCGAAATGCTAAAAATGTGCCGCCGAATTTTAGTCATATGATTATGTTCACGTTTGTATTGGTTTTTCTTTTTTTCTTTTTCATTTTTTTACTTTTTAAAATAACGAAATTAGCAAATTGAATGTTAGAGATGTATATTACTTATATTTTGCATAGAAATATTGATACATAATTTGAATTTTCTTGCATTCAAGTTAGCAAAAGTGTGCCGCCAAATTCTAAAATTGTGCCGCCATATTTTCAAATCTTTTAAAATAATGCCGCAACAAAAAAATGGTTGAGAATCACTGGCCTAGACGATGACACCATCCTGGCATCTACCAAGACACACATCTATAGGTACTTCCTCGGTGTGGAACTGAGGAGTGAAGACCTTGTCTGGAGGAGAACTCTCTCAAGGTGGGGAAACCTTCCTTGCTGAATACATTTGTATATTAATTCCCCTACACTTTATATGCCCTTTTACTCTTTTATTTTTCCACCTTTGTAAAATTTGATTAAAAGAATCAATAAAATTGTTTAAATTGTCAACAGGAAGGAAGCATAGCTGTTATGCAAATCATCTCCCTCACCTTCCATCCATAGCAGACAATGTAAACACTCATTACTTGATTGGCTGGTGGAAGCATTTATCATATGGAATGACCAGGTAGCGGCCATATTTCTTACCACCAGGATATACCTGAGCTCTTAATGAAACCAACAGATACAATAACAACACTCACCAATAATAATTATAGCAATGTAATTACCAATATCACAGTTCCTAATTAAGATTTTTATAATCTTGTTATATTTTTATATATAAACCTACAAATGCCATTTATCTACAAATATATAATACAATGAAATATATAATAAAAATATACAATGGGTCATTTTTTTGTTGAAAATAGGTCAAGTTGAATTGGGATATGCAACTTTACATATTACTGCCTCAAAATAATTTTTAAATTTTCAATATAAATGTTTATATTTCACTTTATTTTAACATAAAAATGGTAATGGGAGTGTCATCAGTAGGGTCTTTAAATTTTCTCTTTTCTAGTCATCTTTTAAAGCCATTTGTTGCTCACTTTTATGCTAATCAACAGTAGTTATATAAAAAAAAGGCTTTTTAGTTCTAAAGCTTTTAGCTGGATTTGTTTAATATATTTTTTGGCAGCCTTGTGTGTTTGGCACATAAAAGTTAGACTTTATTTAACTTTGTGAAATTATCGTTTGATATTAATATGCTTCTAAAATTCTTGAAGATTAATAAAATATCAATAAAATACAGTGGTTGGGACTTGTGAACTACTTTGAAAACTATTATGTCAAGTCATGGACATGTCTAAATATGATTTTAAAAATGATTTTCGGGTAGTTTTTTAAAATATATGGAAAATACTTTTCGAATTTTAATAAACATGACATTTAAAATTTTAATCAGGACATAGAATATTTATAGTCAATATTTCAAAACTTCAAGTTAATAAACACCTATGTAAATATTTTTTAGTTATGAAATTAGCAAAAAAAAAAAAGGGGGAAAATGTAATCAATTACCTGTCTTTAAAACACTTAAAAGGACTAGAAATGCATATATGTTCATTTTAACAAATTTACATTTAAAAACCACGCCTTTATTTTGGTTGTTTGTTGTCAATTTTAAATTAACGATGTAAAAACCAATTAATGAAGAAGTATGAGTGACCGATATTTAAATAAAATTCTATGAACGTTAACCAAGTCCTAATAAACAAAGTAGAGGAAATAGGCGTTCAAAAGAATTTTAGCTATACAAATATTTATAAAGTTTTCGTTTGAAAACTTTTTTTTTATTAATATCCGAAATTTTGACCAAAATTCAATGAAGCTAAATTTTAAAATATACCTTTTGTAAAAATAGAAATTACACTAAATTTTATTTATTTTCGTTTATTATTTATTCATTTTAAAACTCTTCACGCATATTTTTATAATCTTCGTAAATAAGTAGGTGGCATTATTAAAAAATTCTTGAAATTTCACATGCTCATTTGCTCATTTATAAGAACTACTCTTAATAAATCCCGTTCTAGTTGGTGTGTTTTGATTTGGGCTAATAGCTGTTTCCTGAGAACAAAATGATAAATTGTACTATTTTTTAGCTGCTCTGGGTAGAATGAAGATATTATGGGGTTAAAGAAATATATGATATTGTGCTTGTCCTGAAGCACAAGGAGGTAACTACATAATTTAAATTTTAGCACTAGTGATCGAAAATTGTATGGAAGATGATAGTTTTCTTATAAAAAAATATTTGATATATACAATTTATGAATATCTAATCATATCTTGAGTTTCAATTAAATCTAGATTTAATTTCATATGTATTTTTCAAAAAATCAAGAAATATATACCACATACGCGTTTGGCCCTAGTCAGCAGTGGGTCAGACCTACCAAGAAAGTCATAGAGGCCTCTTTATAAAACAATTCAAAGTATTTATAGCCATATGTGGGTAAAAGCGATGTAAATAATTATATATAGATAAAAAAAATTCCCTGCTTGCTAGATCACACAAAATATGTTGACAAATCTTCTTTAGTTTTATCTAAAATAGCAGTTTAAGACCAAGAAATTAGGTGTGGCAAAGCAGATTTGTATTTTGGGAAATTTTCCGGCGATGCCAGACTGAGATTGGAAATTCCTAGGAAATCTGAAATCTTTGGTAATGAAAAGCTAGGCAAATAAAAAGGAGGTGGTCCACTATTTAGTCTTCATTCTATCAGTGGAGTCAAATGGGTCTTCTTTAAAAATTTTCGCGTAGACCGCTTGTATGTAACCCTTACCAGTTTGGAAGGTTGTTAAAGTGCGCCCTTATTTGATTATTGGTAGCATGGAGACCAAATTCTTAACGTGGCTGATAATCTTAAGTGTTTACTGTTGGAGTAATCCCCCCCCCCCCCTTTACCCTTAGTGTATCATCCATTTTTTTTTACTGGTAGATGTAGCTATATATTTTCCAAACTCAATACCTACAACAGATCTTCAAAACTTAATGTATTGGTGTGTGATTCTGTGCAAGCTGAGTTCTTTTATTGGAGATGATGCTTTTTGGAAGGAGACAGAGGTAAATTTGAATGTGCATCAGACAGCGATGTCACCTTTGACCCAGCAGAGCTGTAATATTTGGATGTATGATGTAGAGATCATTTTTGAGCAATGAAGTCTTTTCATGAGGACAAAGGACTGAATATGGCAGAATAAATAAAATAATTCAGTATACATTTAAAAGACAAAATACACTCATAGACAAAACTTAAGGAGGTGGAAGGCCTTTGATGTCGCCAGGCGTCTTTTTTTTTTTTTTAAGGAGACAGAGGCAATTTTGTTCACACTTAGTTATCGCGTGTGTCTTCAATAAAGGTCACTGTAATATCTTTCAGAGTTATTGCACCGATAGACATGCTGAAAGGTACAACTTCCTTAAGTTTGGGTCCATGAGTGTAAATGTGCTGCAATATCAGTTATACTACAACCATCAGACCAGAGTTTCAAAATTTCTATCATCCTTTATTTGTTATACAGTTAAACCTGTCTATAGCGCCCCCTCTTGGGACTCACCAAAATAGGGTGCTATAGACAGGTCACTTTTAATGTAAATCACATTATACTACGAATTTAAAAATCGGGCGCTATAGAGAGGAAGGCGCTATTTAGAGGGCGCGCTATAGACAGGTTTAACTGTATTTCTAATTGCAAAAATCTCTTGCAAGGTTTTTCAAGAGAGATATTGTAACATTCAAATTCCTCCACAGAGATAAATTTGGGTTTCAATAAAAATCCAGAAAATATTGTGTCTCACCAATCTTTGCTTCATATATGTGTGCTTGTACCAAAAGAGACACATCTCCTTTTAATTGTGCATCAGAATGCATCAGTTACCAAATGGGGCTCTGGCACATTTGTAAGTGTTAAAAAACAAACTGTTTCTACATATGTAAATATGTGGTGCATCTAAAGTAGAAGTGGTCACTTACCACCATGATTACCATGGCTGCCTGTATTTGGGATGAACCAGAAAAAGATCAAATATGTGAAATAAACTCTGAGAGAAAACTGACAAAAACTATAACAAGACTTAGAACAAAACACTATAAAGGAATAACAATACATCCAGATGGCACAAGAACCTATAGGACATGCAACAACTGTCTTGGTGTGGAACTAACACCTGCTCACATATTCTCATGTCCAGCAATGGCCCCAGCCTTGCAGTAAATTGACATAGACCCAGAGCAGCAGCTTTACACACACAAGATAGTGGACATTGCTGTGATAGAGATGTATGGAGACATCTGAGACTCTTCATTGGACACGACAACAACAACCAACACCAGAAACCTTTCAAAAATTTGGATTAAATCTTGTTACCTTAGGTTTCTAATATATCCAAATCCAAATTGTACTTTATCATGTATCTCTCAACTTTATAAACTCCCCAATATCTCAACTTGTTATATGTTCCAAGATTATATATTTACATAATTATTTGTATTTCTACTATCCCCTCATGTCCATAGTTTGTTTTAAAAACCATTTCCAAGAGTTGATCTTCAGTTTCAATAAAAAAAAAAAAAACGATAATTGAGTGAAATGGTAGATTAAACTGGTGAAATTGCTATTAGGGTTCACCACTGATGAGCCAGGCCCTCCCATTATTTTTTCATTGCAGTATAGCAGTAGATAAAATTGTTTAAAAGAATCATAAATATGATGCACTAGCGCGCCATCTGTTATCAAAATTTGAAACTATTTTAAAGGCGTATGATTCTTTTTGAAATTAAACAATTTCTACTGCTCTTACTGCAATGGAAAAATTATCGCCAGGCCCTGCCATTAATTTTTCCATTGCAGTAAGGGCAATTGTTTAATTTCAAAAAGAATCTTACGCGTCTAAAATAGTTTCGAATTTGACATCATAAATAGTTAAAATTTCCTATAACAGATGGCGCACTCTCTAGTGTATCATGTTTATATTTATCCATCTGTCTTAAATGATAAGGTACAATTTGGATTATAGGTTAGAAACACAAGGTAATATGACCAAATAAATAGTGTGTGACGTTTCTGTAACAGTGTTGTTACCATCAGACAAAAGTACTGAATCTTCTCTTCTTTCTTATCTCCACTCAATCATTAGGGTATCAAGTTGTGACCCTTGATGGTATTTAACAACCATCATGACTGGGTGAAGTAGTATGCGTCTGCCTTTGTCATTAAGACTGGGAGCACTACTCAGTGGCAGGCGGACTTAGCTCCAAAAAAAAATGGCCGCCTCTGACATGAGGAACAGATGCCATGTGCAGCTGCTCCTAATATGGAGTACAAACGCTGCTCATCCTGTATCCCTGGAGCCCTTACAGGGTACTATCAGCCGGGCCAGCTGAGCCCAGGTGCTTTAGTGAGCTTGTTACTGCTCCCCCTCCTCCTTTTTCATCCGGACCGGCAAAGGTGGAGTTAAAGTACTGAATGATATTTACAAGAAAACAAGACTTAATCCATATTAGAACTAATCCATTGGATTAGGTCTTATTTTCTTGTATCTATAATCTATAATACAAATTGTGCTTTTTTTTATTATTACTGAATGATATTATATTTTTGTATTTAGTCTTGTGACTCTGTCTTAAAATATCATCACATGCAAATATTCATCTTTATCTTTCTTTTCATGAAACTGCAAGGTAATATTACAACATCAATTTACATAACTAGAATCAATGTGTAAAATAGAAATGTGTCTTTTTATATTATCCACAAATACAATCAGGTTAATACACTAACTACTGGAGGGATAAAACTGAGTGAAGGGTTCACCAGTGATGAGCCAGGCCCTCACTACAGGGTGATATGATGATGATATTTTAGAAGTTTACTGATTGCTAAAAGTTGTCTGTTCTGATAAGATTAGGACAATTTGGATTATAGATTATAAACACAAGGTAATAAGACCAAATAAATAAATAAATAGTGTGTGATCTTTCTGTAACATCTTTTCTGTTTATATAATACTAATTATTATTGTCTTTTGGTTGAAAATTTGAATGTCCATATGCAAATAAAGACTTGGATTCACTCCTCTTCACCAGGAAGTTTTAAATTATTTTAAGGCAAGGTTTTTGGTTTACAGAAAATATATTTTTTCTACTATTGTTTCTGCAATGGAAAAAATGATTAGGAGGGCCTGGCTCATCAGTGTTGAATCCTCCCAGCAGTTTCTCCAGTTTAATTTCCTATAAAGCTCTTATTATTGTATTAGACTATTCCACTTATATACCCACACTATGCAAATTATTCCTACTACACATGGTACAGGACATGATAATCTTGATGGGTAGTAATGATAAGCCACAATTTGGATTATAGATACAAGGTAATGAGACCTAATCCAAATAAATTAATAGTGTGTAACATTTCGATAATAGAGTTGTTACCATCTTCAGACAAAAGAATAAATCATTCAGTACTTTTGTCTGATGATGGTAACAATGCTGTTACTGAAACGTCACACACTATTTATTTATTTGGATTTGGTTTTTTTTTCTTGTATTGATGTGTAGCAGTTAATAACTACTTTTACTGTAAGATCATGTATATTCGAAACTATTTTAGACGCGTAAGATTCTTTTTGAAATTAAACAATTTCTACTGCCCTTACTGCAATGAAAAAATTAATGGGAGGGCCTGGCTCATCAGTGGTAAACCCTCCTACATTACAGTAAGGGCAGCAGATATTGTTTAATTTCAAAAAGAATCTTACACGTCTATAATAGTTTCTAATTTTTATAACAGATGGCGTGCTAGTGCATCGTAAGTACATGTATACAAATGCAGGAAGAAATTTACCTTTTATACTTACAAATGTGCAAAAGCCCAATTTGGTTAATTGCTAAAACAAGGTAATAAGACCAAATCCAAATAAATAAATAGTGTGTGACGTTTCAGTAACAGCGTTGTTACCATCTTCAGACAAAAGTATTGAATTGGTTAATTGCTCTTACTGGTGGGGTTGGACTTTTGCAAGAATGAGGGCCATTGGAGCAATTCTTTAATCAGAGAAAAGTGCCCAATGCACACCCAGGTCATGGCTGTTTATCCCACATTTCCACTATGCAAATATATTGATGGACCTCTACAATTGAAGTAGAGAACCTGGAGATATGTAGATTGAGGGTTTAAAATAAAAATAAAATTTTGACCTAACACATGGCGATAAGACAAAATTAAATAAATATTTTAGATTTGGTCTTATTACCTTATGTTTCTAATCTGATAAAGCACAATTTGGATTATAAATTATAAACACAAGGTAATAAGACCAAATCCAAATAAATAAATACAAGAAAATAAGACCTAATCCAAATAATTTAATAGTGTGTGACCTTTCAGTAACAGCATTGTCATCATCATCAGACAATAGAATAACATTTTTATTTTTATTCTTTTGTCTGATGATGGTGGCAATGCTGTTACCAAAACGTAACACACTATTAAATTATTTGGATTAGGTCTTATTTTCTTTCAGGACTAGACGACCATTCTAAAATGGCCAATTGGTCGAGCAAAAGAATGTGGTCTTATTTTCTTGTATTATAATTCAAATTGTGCTTTACCAAATAAATAAATAGAGTGTGACATTTTGGTAACAGCGTTGTTACCGAAACATCACACACTATTTATTTGGTCTTATTACCTTGTGTTTATAATCTACTAGACGAATGACCCAGCTTCGCCCGAGAATTACCCCGAATGCAATTTCCTTCATACTGAAATAACATCAATAATAAATGGTAGAAGTGCCATAGAATAGCAATACAGGTTTATAAAAAGCGACATGCAAAATTTGGTACCAATTGGTTCAGTAGTTTTTGAGTTTATCGCGAAACAGACATTGACTTTTATATATAGGATAATAATATAAATGAGTTTAAAAAATTGTAAAAAAAAAAAAGGAAATCGGCCGGGAATAGAACCCGGGCCGCCCGCGTGGCAGGCGAGCATTCTACCACTGAACCACCGATGCTTATAAGAAATGGCCATATTTGGGTATTTATTCCATTCACAAAAGCAAACGATGACAGAATTGATTGTTGATGACTCTGATACTTGTATATAGAATAATCCAAATTGTGCCTTATCATATCTGATTAAAACACTTTCTTCCTTGATTAGAAAATATATTAAAAAAAAAAAAAATCTTTAGGTTTAAAGGGATGTGAAAGTGACATTGTGTTGTTTAGATAAATGAGGAAGGAAAGCCAGCGCTAGGATTTGAACCTGGTATCTTCAGGTTGGGTTATCTCCACAGCCATTATGGAGCAATAGATAACATGGCCTCCAACTGTTCTCCTTGTAAATATTTACTTTTCTTAATTTACAGAGCTATTAGCTTGAAGAAGGTGACAGTGAGAAAGCTTGTTCCCCTTTTTGAATAAAATAAAATTCTTTGCAAATATTTTTATTTTATAAGATACAATTTGGATTATAGAATAGAAACAAGGTAATAAGACCTAATCCAAATAAATTAATAGTGTGTGATGTTTCAGTAACAGAAATGAATGATTTGTCTGAATGAAAAGAATGATTTTGTCTGATGTCTCAGAGCTGCTACCAAATAACTCCACACGACCTAACACGAGAATCCGTGGTAAATCCAGGTATAGTAACTTTCTTTGCCTCCAATTTGCCCAGATTAATCTATTAGCTTGTTTGTATTTATATAATATTCCCTGTATATAGATATCATGATACCATTAAGTTCTATCACTGTTTTTCCTGCATGTATCCTATATTTCTGCTTGGAGAATCTGTATAAGACTAAAATGTCTTAATAAAGCTTTGTTGTTGTTGTTGATTTTGTCTGATGATGGTAACAATGTTGTTACCAAAACATCACACACTATTAATTTATTTGGATTAGATCTTATTTTCTTGTAGCTATACAGGTAACAGCGTTGTTACCATCATCAGATAATCCAAATTGTTCATTAAACTTCAATACTTTTGCATAAAGAAGGCAGCCACTCTGTTACCATAAATTCACTTTATGAAAAATACAATAAAATTCCTCAAAGTGAACCCCAATGGGACTGAACCTTTGGTTCATTATAGCCATGGTTTACTCTAATAGCCATAGTTTGCTGTATTATAAAATTAAATTATGGATCAGTACTTTTGTCTGAAGATGGTAACAACATTGTTACCGAAACATCACACATTATTTATTTGGATTTGGTCTTATTACCTTGTGTTTATAATTATGGATTGAAATTTTCTCACAGCAAATATTTATATTTTGGTCATAGATTTGTCCTAGCTACTTTAATAGCTAAACATCTCTTTGGTGGATTATGAAGATTCCATTTGATCCCTTGTAGATCTCATGGAATAAAGTGCACCCTAGACTGACGAGGGCCATTAGCCCGATACCATGGTCTTCAGGTGGATGCTTCTCTGTTTGTCAAAGTTGGTATTGTGTCACTGACCTGAGTCCATTAATTTGCAGAGACAGTCCCATAGACGATGCCTCTATTTTGATGAGATAATGTATTGCGTTGAATTTTCTTGCCATCAATAAAATTGCAGTATCATCGTGAGAAATCTGTCTTTCCTTATTTTCTACATGATCATGGTTTTTCTGTACAATTCAACATATAGGGTATAACACAAAGCAATAACATCTATACATATAAAATGAAAGGATTTAAAAGCACGAATGTTTCTTTTATACATAATACAAACCTCTACTGTCCTTACTGCGATGAAAAAATATATAGGGAAGGTTCACCACTGATGAGTCAAGCCCTCACTATATATTCTTACATCGCAGTAAGGACAGTAGAAGTTTGTATTGTGTATAAAAGAAACATTCGTACTTTTAAATTCTTGCATTTACATATAAAATGCAATAATTTAAAAGTACGAATGTTTCTTTTATAATATAATCTATATATATAATTGCCTTATTCTGTCTGAAGCTCACGGATAGAATGCGCGCCCATTGGCTGCCGGCAAACATGTGTCCTCCCTGCCCCCCTCTAGACAACCCTGTTATCAGCTGTGTGATACATACACCTGTCTATAGCGGCCATTCTAGACAACCCTGTTATCAGCAGTGTGTTACATCCACCTTCTATACAGACCACCCTGGCTATAGCGACCACTGACCACCCTGCCTATAGCGACCACTCTAGACAACCCTGTTATCAGCTGTGTGATACATCCACCTGTCTTTACAGACCACCCTGTATATAGAAGTCACTTTAGGCAACCCTGTTATCATCAGTGTGTTACATTCACCTGTCTATACAGACCACCCTGTCTATAGCGGTCACCTTAGGCAACCCTGTTATCAGCTGTGTGATACATCCACCTGTCTATACAGTCCACCCTGTCTATAGCAGTCACTTTAGGCAACCCTGTTATCATCAGTGTGTTACATTCACCTGTCTATACAGACCACCCTGTCTATAGCGACCACCCAAGACGTTTTTAAAATATATTCGCACTCGGGTAAAACCCGGGCGTTGCCCGGGCCATTCGTCTAGTAGGGTATAAACAACCAGTAAAAAAAGATAAAGCACAATTTGGATTATAGATTAGAACTACAGGGTAATAAGACCAAATCCAAATAAATAAATAGTGTGTGACATTTTGGTAACAGCATTGTTACCATCTTCAGACATGAGGATATCTTGTTTATACACTTGATAACAGTAATTATTTAAAACATAGATGGAAATTTTGTCGGGAGGATATTGATCTAAAGAGACAAAGGTTGCCTCTCCCATCAAAATAGATGTCAAAAACCAGACGCCATCGCATCTGGTTTTTGACATCTATTTTGACAGGAGAGGCAACCTTTGTCTCTTTAGATTATTTAAAACATGTTGTGGTCAATTTTCTCATTCAGTACTTTTGTCTGTAGATGGTAACAACTCTGTTACAGAAACGTCACACACTATTTATCTATTTGGATTTGGTCTTATAACCTTGTGTTTATAACCAGTAAAAAAATAAAATACAAATAACAGCAAACTCAATTATCTTCAACCACATAGTTTATTTCTTGTCAATAGGAAGTGAGTAAAGATTGTCACAATCCCCCTAAAGAGATAAGATTCATAATTCCTAAAAATTAGATTTCCAAAATTCTGCAAAAAAAAAATCTTCCTATTTACTTTGACATTGGAAAAATATTGAGGAAAAACAAAACAAAAACCCAAAGGATTATTTGGTCAAAAAAAAAATTAAATTCTTATAGAAATTAAAATAAACAAAACAACAAGAGGAGTTGTTTTAATAACAAAAAGAAGGACGGCTTTTTTTTTCTACTAGCAACAAGTTAGGATATTAGAAAAAATAGAATATTTCTGTTAACAACAGAAACGACTTCCATTCAATGATTTAAATATTTAAAAATAATAATATCAATAACTTTTTTTCAAATTGTATTTATATAACAGAGAGATCAAGAAAAATAGAGCTTTTTTTCTCTATGAAAAAGAAAAATAAAATAAAATAAAATAAAATACAAATTTCATAATTTACTCTATGAAATAATAATAATAATTTTTTTTTTCAAATATTCAATGACCAAATAAAATTTTTATATATTTTTTAATTTCAAAGAAGTTTTTTTAAATCATTATGTGCCTATAAAAGGTGAGGATAGAAATTTTAAATATGACTAGAAAAAAGATTTTTAAAAAATAATAATAATTGGTGTTTTTTTTTTTTTTAGAATATAAATAGATGTCTAAATATGAATTATATTGTGAGGAGAGATAAAAATTAATCTATTGATAAAAGATGTCATTGATATAATATGGCTGGTGAGACTTATTTACCCTTTCTAAGTGGAAAAGAGAGGAAAAGAAAAGAAAACCATCAAAAATTTGATGACTATCATTATAACCTAGTTGACATACACCTAACAATAACCAAAACAACAAGGGGTAGTAAATAAATGGAATAATAAGGCTTGTAGAAAGAGATTTAAAAAAAAAAAAAAAAAAAGTTGGATTTTTTTCATTTGTTTTTTTAATCCAACTGGTAGATGAGAGTGTTGTCAAATTTAAAAGAGCACCGTTGTTTGACCTGATTGGAGGGAGATGCTGGGAGCGATGGCTTGTTGTCCGGTATCGCGCTGGTCCTTTCTTCAGCATGCGCGGAAGTTGCCTGGGAATCCTTTGTTAAATAGCCTAAGTCAGTTGGCTCACTAGTCCTATATTCCTCGTTGGTTGAGGCCACGTGTTCATCCGGCGGAGGCACATTCGGAGGCATTTCTTCCTGAGCAATGGTCGGATGGGGAGCAGCAGAAATATTGGTGTCTGGAAGGACTTGTTGGCATTCTTTGGCGGAGTTCTCTGTTGTCTGGTTGTTCCCTGATGGCAGGACCCAAGGCTGCTGGTTGGTGATGGCTGGGGAATCATTAGCCGATGAGCTTTCATCTTGAGATTGTTTATCAAGGCTTTCATCTTCTGATGTAGACTTGTCTAGAGAAAGCTTCTGGTTTTTCCTCATTTTTTTCTTCTTCTTGTTTCTTTTGCGCTGGGGTGGTGGTGGGGGCACTTCTGGGCACTTGAAGATCTCAGCTTCTTCCTGAGTGGCGGCTACTGCAGTAGGTGGTTTGACGGCTTCTTGTGGCGATTCCTCCCTCGACTCGGCGTTGCAGTCTGACTCTGTGCCGGTGCTCTCCTCACTCTGACTGGAGGTGCGGTTTCTGCGATTCTTTGACTTGCGCTGGTTCTTCTTGCGCTGTCCTAGGATGCTGGAGTTGGCGCGGAAGACAGTTTTGGAGACCTGGTCGTTGAACCTCACAGTCTTCTTGGCCAGGGGTCCATCTGGAGTCAGGGGCATGTCGTCGCTGGATTCAGAGATGGACCTCCAGTTGCGAGGGTACTTGAGGATTCCGTGGTAGGGCCGGGGCACAGAGTCCTCACTGGACTCTGAGGAAGTTCGCATGGGAAGGCTCCTGTCCTCAGGCACAGGGTCCAGTTTGGTGGAGTGCGGGTGCAGGTTGATGAACAGGTGGACTTCCTCCTCCGAGACAGCCAGGGGGTGGATCTGGTCCGGGGAGAAGATGTCCCCCACTGCCTCCTGCACGAGGGACTGCTGCATGGCCCCCAGGTTGTCTTTACAGGGGAGGAGGTACTTCTCATAGGAGTCCTTTGTCGGACCGGCCAACACGTGAGTCCATTCATCAGGGACTGCCTTGTTCCAGCGGACTACCAGGTTGTCCCCCAAGTCAAACTCTGCCTCAGGGCTCAGTTGATACGAGGGGTCCGTCTCAACCTGAAGGTAATAGTAGAGGGGGAAGAATCCAGGTCCCACGGAGCTGAAGGCGATGCAGTGGCAGCTGTGGGTGGAACAGCTCTGCAGACTGACTGCGTCCACACTGCCCACTTGGAGGATCAACACCAGAACACTGTCAGTCTGGGAGACAGTAAACTGTGGACAGTGCAGCGGCTTGTTGGCTGTGGAGACCTGGCAGTAACACTCTGGCATCTCAGCCACTTCGGACTCCAGGCTGTTGGCATTGTCGTCACCAGGGAGAGTTGGGATCTCCTCAATGCTCTGGTCCTCATCACTCGGCTCTTCAAAATACTTGGCAGGAGGGGAGTCCTGGATGACAGGCAGTTTGATGTAGAGGATGTGTTCGTCCTTGTTGAAGTGGGCGGACCCCTGGCTCTCGTCCACCCTGTAGGACAAACACAGCTCCAACTTGTACATCCCCTTCGCTGCCTCCAGGTACAGCCGCTTCTCAAATATCTCCAGGAATATGGCTTCCAGGTTCACTATGAGTGGCAATGTGATTTCTATGGCAATTTCCCTTGGCCTAGTACTTCGGGCAATGTTGGAGGCAAAATCCTGAAGATCCACATGCTCAATGTACTTGATCTGATATTGCGGAGTTATTGAAGCAGTCTGTTCCACAGGATTCTTATTTGCATCCTGGCTATCTGGGATTTTCTTTGGATTATAATTATCATCTCTTGATTTGATGATCAACGGTCTTTGAACTCCTTTATACTTGAGTTTTGGAGTTTTTACCAAATTTCTTTTGACTTTTAACTTGAATTTTTCTTCAATACCGTCAATGGCAATATCTGATACAAGTTTATTGAATTCTTTGTTCTCTTTGGCCATGGTGATGGCATCAGGATGAAATATTGCATCCACCACTTGGCATTCTTTGTATTTCTTATCCCAATCATTGTGAGGAGGCGATAGGAAATAGGGAATAGACCAGTTTGAGCCAATGTTAGAATTACTATCTGTTTTTGTTGGTATAGCAACATTGGAATTTGCACAGATATTTATGAATATCTTATGGTTTTCTTGTGAAAAACATTTTAGAACATAATAAGGCTCTGGATGAATAAAGGTTGCTGTATAACCTTGTTCTTTTTCAAGTGCAATAATATCCTCTTCATATTTTCTTTTATTTTCGGGATCGGAAATTTCATTTATATATTCTATGAATAAATCCTTAAATTCCTGTTTTTGGAATGCCTCTTTTAACTTCGTAAATTCCTCTTCCGTGATTTTAAAATCTTTTTCTTTCGACTTTTTGTAAAATTCTGCCATTTAAAATAATTTTTAAATAGACACGTTGAAATACTAATAATAATTTATTTTTGTTTTACCTACCCTCTTTAAATGAAAAGTTGGTGATATAGGCTGAACATTTAATTTACCACAGATGAGAATATATGCATGCAAAACACAATTATTTTGAATGCATTAACTTAATTTTATGACAATACTTTATTATAAATTTAATAAATTGCTGTTTTTAAAATATACGCAATAGAAGAAATTATTTCGAGTCGGTCTTCTAAGGTTTTCAAATATATGTCATTCACGAAGGAGCACTCACAATTAATGTTTACAATTTTTTTTTTCTTTTGTTTATTTTTATATTTTTCCGAGAATGAACGTAGTCTACTATAAATTATGAAAAATATATTTTTTTAAATTTGTTGATGATACAGAATGCAATTTATAATAGTTAAATTTTAAAATAAGTATGTTTTAAAGCTAAATAATTTTTATTTTATAATTATTAAAAAAAAAGGTTTTGTTTTTTTTTCATTGCATGCCTAAGACATGCACACAAGTACTAAAATCAGAACTGTTTATTATATTTTAATGAAGATTGATTCATAGTTCTGATATTAAAGTGGTTTTACCCTTTTGTGTATGATTAAAAATTTTAATAACTGAATTCCTAAAGTCATTACTTCATCTGTGTGAATAAACAACTATACTGGCATTCAAACCTAAAATATTTTCTCAAAATATCATTAAATTGTCTTTCAAATCAAATTATTCATATTAAATATACTTAAATGGGCATTCAAATGAACCTCTAAACTAATTGTTTGAATAAAATATATATTTTATTTATTCTTTCAACGATATCTAAAAATCGTGTTATGGTATATTTTATATACATAAAGAATATTCTTTATAAAAATAGTGTTTAAAACAATCGCTTGCATTTTTGATGAATACCAAAATAATTTACATATGTATAAGTGTATAATTTTTACTTTTTTTTTTTCAAGTTCAAGGCTATAAATCCATTGAGCGCACAAAATATATATTCCAAAAAGTTATTGACTAAAACAATATATATTTGACCCTTTAAACATTCTGGTATCGTTTTAGGAAAATAAGCTTGAAAGCGATTCATTACGAACATGTGATCTTGAATTAACTTTGTCCCACTTTTCCACCACAAGATGGTAAATGTTGCGAACTATTGTGATTCTCTGAAAAATAGTAAAAAAGTGAAATTGTCCTGGGATAAGGTGGATAAATTAAGAAAAAGGCATCTCCTGATTGTGCAACTAAAATTTGCTGATGGCTTGCGTCATCTTGTGATTCTGTAAGACATTGGGTCAACCCAAAGCCTTTAAACCTAGCACCCACACTAAGCCTGTCTGGAAAACTTTATGTCTACCTCTCTTCTAAGGTCAATTCATATCACCTAGTGACTGGAAACTTGATGCAGAGGTTCCATTATATTTTTTTCTTATGTTTTTAAATATAGTATAACCTCCATGAGATTTCACTACAGCTAGAGGATACCTCTCTACAATGAACAGTTTTCATAAAAAAAATTACCATTTTTACTAATTAGCAACCTTTCAGTAAAATGATACCTCTCTCTAAAGGACACTTTGACTCTGCAGTAAGGTGTTCTCTTTACAGAGAGATTCTACTGTATATAAACAATATCAATTTATTTTCAAGATTCAATTTTTAATATTTTTTATTGTATTAATATTTCTTTAAAGTTTTCTCACAATGAGTTTCTTTTTATTTTAAAATGCTAGCTTTCAAGCGATAATCGCTCTTCAACGGGCTTAATAATAATAATAATAAAACGACTATATCTTACAAGAAATATTTACTAATAACATACGCGCGCAGCGTGGATATTTACAACTGAAATTTTAAAATTACGCGCGTATGTATTTGTAAATATTTATGGTAAGATTTTATAGAAAAGGCCATGTGCCTAAATAAAAATGAAAGTGTCTAAATTAAAATGAAAAATGTCTAAATATAAATTAAAATTGTCTAATTAAAAGTTTAAAAACCTATATTGAGTGTTTTTTTTTTTTTATATAAAGCCCGTTCAAGGGCGCGATTATCACTTGAAATCTGGCATTTTAAAATAAAAAGAAACTAATTGTGAGAAAATATTTTGTTATTTTAAACTCTTTTTCACAATTTTAACATGAATAGAGATTCATAGAGGGTGGAAGGAATTCGGGGATAGTCTAGCGACACTGTAATATGGCAAATAATAAACAAGTTTGAAAAGTTGTCAACAAATAAGGAATTGGTTAAAAGGTTCCTTGCTGTAGAATTTATTGACAGCTGAGGGCATCTTTACATCTGGGACCTTACATGCATATGCAAATCAATAAAATGTTTATGATGTCTCAGTGACAGCATTGTTAACATCATCACACAAAACATTCGGTATGATGGTAACAAAGCTGTCACTGAAACATCACAAACATTTCACTAATTTTATTTCGGTCTTATTAATGTTTCTAATCTATATAATTCAAATATTGTATACCTTATTACTAACAAATATTCATATTAAACAAAAATCAGTCTATTTCTCTATTCACACTAAATTCATTGACCTTTTCATATTTATGATAAAGCACAATTTGGATTATAGATTATAATACAAGAAAATAAGACCTAATCCAAATAATTTATTAGTGTGTGACGTTTCAGCAACAGCATTGTCACCAACATCAGACAAAAGAATAAAATGAGTTTTTATAACAAAGTTTTAATTCTTTAGTCTGATGATAGTAAAAATGCTGTTGCCAAAACATCACACACTATTAATTTATTTGGATTAGGTCTTTTCTTGTACTTTTCATAGTTAATTCTTGATATTTTTCAATTATGTAAATTCTAATGTCCTATATTTACATAGATTTGTTGTTGTTTCTTATCCCCTTGTGTAAAGATTACACGAATTCCATGAGTTCATGATCTCATGGAATGGGGTATAGGGGTGCAGCTTTCGTTGATCATGGCACCATGATCCAGACACACTTTGGTGAAAGTCTGACTATGCCTGTAGTTTGAGGCTGTTCCTAACATGGAAGCCTTTGCTGCCAACTCTAACATGAGCACAGAGGCAGTTCCTCCGTATTAAAGAGCATTACATCCATATTACATAGATTTATCTTTACAATGCTATATAATATCTCTCTATTGCCTTATATATACGTTTTAGTTAGCTAAGGAAGGATTTGTTTGAAAGCTTCTTTAACCAAGGTAATAAGACTAAATATCTGAGACACTCTTTTTGTGTTGATTTCTTGCTTCCCTCTTTCTTATTTTTTTTTCTTTTCTTGTTTTTTTTTCTTCTTACTCTGTATATATCGTTATTTCCTTTGTCTCACTGCTTTGTTCTTATGCATACCTCTGGTGAATCCTGTATAGGGTCAGTGACCCTAAATAAAGGCTTTTTTGTTGTTGTTGTTAAATATCTGAGATGTGAGATATCAGTCCAGTAATGTGAGCCTACAGTAACTTATGTGGTTGGCCTGGATGGATTTATCAAGTAGGGGTTCATTTTAACTGTCCTCTGAATGAAAGATAAAAGTACCATTTGGATTATAGACAAGGTATCTTATATTAGTAAATTAAATTTAATTGCCATCTATCGTTAAAATTTTACACATATAAATTTACTGGCAATGTGTTTCTTTTAAATATCATCAAATATTATCTCTACAGACCTTACTGCAATGATACGAGTTATTGAATGAGAGGGCTTGGCTCATCAGTAGTGAACCCTCTCAGCGGTTTCGCCAAATTAATCTCTACTATTGTATTGGATTGGTTTGGAATATACCCTGTATTTTCTATGGAAGGCAGCTTAGGGGTGTTTAGTGTTTAAAAGAAACGCATTGCCAGTAAATTTATTTGTGTAAAATTTTAAAGGTATCTTATATCTAACCTGTAAACTGATCTCATTACACATTGATATGGATCTTTGGGAGAGGCCACTGCTTATCATAAAACAGCTTGAGAAGCATGAACTCATGGAATTTGCATAATATTTACACAAGGGGATAAGAAACAACAACAACAGGATTGCTCCTACTGTGAAACAGAAGTTTCCAGTACAATATTAGGACTCTTAAGTGGTTTGGTAGATTGAATTGGTGAAACTGATGGCCTTTGCTGGTCATAAAACACAAGAGGATAAGAAACAACAACACATTGATAAGGTACAATTTGGATTATAGATTAGAAACACAAGCTATTAAGACCAAATCTACATAAATAAATAGAGTGTGACATTTCAGAACGTTACCATCATTAGACAAAAGTGCTGAATTTACAGAGTATCAAATATATCAGTACTTTTGTCTGATGACAATGCTGTTACTAAACACCACATACTATTTATTTATTAGGTCTTATTACTTTGTGCTTCTGGGGGGTCGGTGGAAGGATGGTTAAACCGTTTGGTTTTCAACCACTACGACTTTCTGTTCTAAAAAAAAAAATGCTTCAATGGCCACCGATTCTTGCAAAAGTCCAACCCCACCAGCGAGTGCAAGTAACCAAACGGGGCTCTGGCACATTTGTAACTGCAAAGTCGAACTGCTTTTCACATGTGTAAAAATGTGGTGCGCTTACACTAAAAGTAGTGGCTAATTACCCACCATGATTATCATGGCCTGTACCACGTGTACTAGGGATAAGCAAAAAAAAAAAAAAAAACTTTGTTTCTAATCTATAATCCAAATTGTCCCTTATCACCTTCTTTAAAGCAAATATAAAGAGTTGTGGCATCTTGTGCCTTTTTTAAAATGTGTTATGTAGTTAATGTTTTCCCCAATTCCAAACAACTCAGCATGATTCAAAGTCATCTTTAACTAAACTTGTGGGATATTCAAATTTGGGCCATTTTGTGGGCATTCCCGGTCCCCAGTTGTCATACCACCATTGCTGGTCCTTCTGTAAGTCCATTTTGCTCAGGGCGTTCTTGTGGGCGTTATGGATGTGCAGGAGTTCTGCGGAGTTGGTCTCATCCAGGAGGTTCTGCAATTCCACCAGCATCTTCCTGAAGAATTCCAGATGCAGGCTCTCAAATTTCTGGTACACCCCGAAGACATGGATCATCTCCTCTACATACTTGGGTTTGTAGAGGTCAACATCCTGCAAACAGGCTTGGTAACGCTGCCGAGCAAATCCCAGTTTCCACTCCACCGTTTTCTCATCTTTTGGCAAGGCATTTTCACCTATCCCTGCAGGCGGCATCGAAGCATCCTTACATCCATACAGTAGGAAATATTTAGCCTTAGATTTTTCAAGTTGGTTAAGCAGTCGTAACCAGGGTTGTTGAGCTTGTAGAAAATACCTTTCAATATGTTTTTTTTCATTAAGTTTGCCCAGGAAAGATTTGGGAAAGTATTCTTTAACCCACGCATTGATTTCCTCCACCATATGTCTCTGGAGCTTGATGCTTATGGATTCGTGGTATTTGGCCATGCTATTGGCCTGGGTGGTTAGAGAGATCCAGCCTTGTTTGAACGTCGGACCCAGGTCCATTTCTTTGTTCCATTTCCTGGACCATTTGCTCAATCTGAGAGAATACTCTTCCTCCATCTCACCCCGTTCTTTGATCATCTTGGAAAGTCTCCTCAGCAGGTTGTAGTTGGTGTTGACCCGTCGAGTGACATTCTTGTAGTTATTTGGCATCCAGAAGTTCTTGAAGAAGAGGATATCTGCCAATTCTGATTGGGAAGGGCGGGATTGCTGAGGTTTGGATGGGTTACTCATCCTGTGTTTGACGTAGAAACTATTGTTGAAGAAGCTTAATCAATACACAGCAATCCTTGATTTCCAGACTAAAATTGGATCATCTATGGACAATGACTTTCCAGAATAGTTGCAAGATTTTCTCACTATGTACTAAGTGTCAACCTGCAACCCCAAACTACATTATTGAATGTAATGACTCATCCATTGATGAACTCTACTCATCCCCAGCACAGACACCATCAACAAGCTCATTGATACCCTGTTATGATTGAGTGGAGATAAGAAAGAACACTACCAACTTACTTCTCTCTGAATGGCAAGCTTCTCTGGTGACCAAAATAATCATTCTCTTAAGTTTAAAAAGTGATCAAAATTAAGCTATTGTAAAATTCATTTGCTGGTTAGGAATTTTGTTTTAAAAAATGAATATACACTCATAGACAAAATTTAAGGAAGTGGAAAGTCTTTGATGTCGCTGGTCATCTATTTTTTTTTCACACCTTGTTATCTGGCGTCTTCAATAAAGGTCACTGTAATATTTTTCAGAGTTATTGTCTGAATCCCGATATATATGATAAAAGGTACAACTTCTTTAATTTTGTCCATTAGTGTAGTTTCCCAATTATAATAATTGGTATTTTCCCCCCAAAGTATTTCGTACCCTGGGTGGCATATACTTGGAATGATTTCATAGCCTCTACAGCCTTAATTGATCAAGTTTTGGATAACTGTTACAAAATTGTGTGATTCTCAAACTGTTTAATCTGGTTTATAAAACTAAATACAGAGTTCACCAACTTCCTTGATTCCACAACAACCCAAGATGATGATGTTGGGGAAAATTGAAGGAAGACCTGCAATGTGATAACTTTTTTTTTTTTTTTGCTCATCCCTAGTACATGTGGTACAGGCCATGATAATCATGGTGGGTAGTTAGCGACTGCTTTTTACTGTAAGCGCACCACATGTCTACACATGTGAAAAGCAGTTCAACTTTGCATTTACAAATATGCCAGAGCACCGTTTGGTTACTTGCACTCGCTGGTAGGGTTGGACTTTTGAAAGAATCGGGGGCCATAGGAGCATTTTTTATTTAAAACAGAAAAAAGTGTCCAATGCGGGAATTGAACCCGGGTCGTAGTGGTCGAAAACCAAATGGTTTAACCAGCCTTCCACCGACCCCCCCATGTGATAACTTAAAGGGGTCAAGGAAGCTACCAGAAGGTCACTAGATGAGCTATGATTGATGGTCCCTAACAGATCAAGTTGGGAATATATTTGTCATAAACTTGTCTGTAAACATCCTCTGAGTTATTGGGCAAATTTACCAAAGAGGTGTTTTAGCTGGTAAGTTTCATAATGGTTCATCATGTCATGATGGTTGTCAAATTATTGACTCATCCATTGATGAGCTCTACTCTTTCCCAACAGACACCATCAACAAGCTTTACAAGCTTGATACCCTAATATGATTGAGCGGAGATAAGAATGAAGAAGATAATGAAAGGATGTTAGGGAAATATAAGCCTACCCCACTCACATAATACCAAGGGCTTATAACCATGGCACACCATGTACTAAGTGTCAACCCCAAACCACATCATTGACTCATCCATTGATGAGCTCTCTACTCAGCATCCCCAGCACAGACACCATCTCAAGTTCATTGATACCTTGATAGGATTGTTGAGTGGAGATGAGGTAAAAGAATACTTTAGCATAAAGACTGTTGGTTCATATTCAAATATAGAAGAGGAGAAAGACCTCTATAAAAATCCTGACTTCAACTGACCCGGTTGATAGACCTCAGCAAGGGTCCCACTCCAGGGATATGGAGGAGCTGCATCTGTACTCATGTTAGAGTCGGCAGCAAAGGCTTCCATGTTAGGAACAGCCTCAAACTACAGGCAAAGTCTGACTTTCACCAAAGTGTGCCTGGATCATGGTACCATGATCAACGAAAGCTGCACCCCTACACCCTATTCCATGAGAGCTCGAGGAGCTCATGGAATTCATGTAATCTTTACATAAGGGGATAAGAAACAACATATTCAAATATGGTCAAAACTGGTCACAATCCTAGAAATAAATGCATTTGTTGAAAGGGAGAGGTGCCTTATATATATATATGATGTCATCCTTCCGTGCAATATCACAAACCAATGATAAGTACAATACAATATAATACGGCTTTTGATTGTAAAACGACATTTGAAAATTATCCCGCATGAGTTTCTTTTCAACGAAAAATAAAAATTTATTCCAAGTAGAAATATCGATTATTTCTAACCTTAGGGATGAAGTATGAAAGGATGAATTATGAAGAGTAATGATAAACGGAAAAATAAAAGTGTCCAGGGATGGGAATCGAACCCACAGTGTTCCGTTTACCGGGCAGATGCCATGACCACTAGGCGCTACCCTGGACATATTTTTACGTTCGTAGATAATACATAAATGTATTATGTCGTGTCAATGATAAGTCACAATTTGGATTAGAAACATAAAGGTAATAAAGACCAAATCCAAACAACTCTGTTACTTCTCATACTATTTATTTGAATTTGGTCTCAATACCTCATGTTATCACAAGTCAATTACATATATATATATGGCTTTAATTAAAATACGACGACACAAAAAAGTTAAATATTAAAATTCAAAACCATTATAGATGCGTATGATTCTTAAAAAAAAAAAAAAAAAAAATCAAACGGGTCTATAATAGTTTCAAATTTTTATAACAGATGATGCGCTAATGCATCATAAAGTAAAATATATATATATATACAGTAGAACCTCCCTTTATGGGACACCCCGCTAGCAGGACATCTCTCCACAAAGGACAGTTTTCATTTGCAAAAATTACCATTTTTACAATTTAGCAACTCTCTGGTATAAGAGGGCACTTCTCCTTTAAGGACACTTGACTCTGTAATTACGTGTTGTCCTATAAAGGGAGGTACTGTATATATATATATTTTTTTTTCAACAAGAGACAAGGGAATTGATTGCTTAAAATATTTTATTCCTGGGCTAACTGGGCTAGAAGGAATAAAAAAAATAAACAAACAAATGTACAAAAATCCAACTTTTTGTTGTTGTGGGGGGGGGGCAGGGGGAAACTCTGGGATGAAGACAGAATGGATTACAACACAAATTTATAGCATTTGGAGAGAAAAAAAAAGGCAAGAATAAATTTTAAAACAAACAAAAAAAAACAACCTAGAAATAACACAATGGTTAAAAAAAATGATGTAATATAATGATTGATTAGGGAAAAAAAAAAAAAACTTTCGGAAAAAAAAAAAAAAAAGACAATTTTTTTTTAAAAGTCAAATTCACATTTTTTTATAGAAAATTAGAGATTTTATATTAGAGCTAACTATTTATATTCTGAGGTTAACTCATCAATTTTTTTTTGTTTAAAAAATATATATTTCTTTAATATACTCAACCATTATTTTTTGATGTTTTAAATTCAAATTTTATAGAGTTGTTGCTGTTACTATAGTGAGTTTAGTGAGCCGGATTTATAAGTGGTAATATAGTGACAAAGATTCCCCCTTTATAGAGATTGACAGCCAATAATAATAAAGTCTAAAATTTTTAGAAAAAAAAAAAAAAGAAAGAAAACATTTTATAGTGTTATAAAAAAATATATATATAACAATACTACATAAACATTTAAAGTGCGAGGTCAAATAATAATAATAAAATATTCAAAACAAATAAAGAAAAATAGAATACAAAGAGGGACCAAAAAAAAAATAGTAATGATAATAATTATTAATAATAATAGCAATAAAAGTTCTTGGTACAAATTTTTAAAAAATGTATTATATATATATATAGAT
Source organism: Cordylochernes scorpioides (assembly GCA_030710605.1). Classification (NCBI taxonomy): domain Eukaryota; kingdom Metazoa; phylum Arthropoda; class Arachnida; order Pseudoscorpiones; family Chernetidae; genus Cordylochernes; species Cordylochernes scorpioides. Next base: position 65,099,704 of record CP092880.1, read on the forward strand.
CTTCTTAAAAAGTTTTTTTTTTCTCCAATTTTTTTTTTTTTGAAGTATTTATTTTTTTATTTCAATAGTACAAAGAATCCCTTCCAATCATCACACAAACTTCACAATAAAAAAAAAAAGTTCAAATTTGATGGTGCACAAACATTCTATAGGCATCTTTCTCATTGGAAGGAAGAAGAAAAAAAGTTGCATATTTCTTGTAATGTGTGTGTGAGGGGGAGGGGGCGATATTAAACAATATTATGGAAAAAAAAAAAAGTTACAAATATATATATTGCCATATATTGATCTCTCTCTTCTTCTTTTTTTTTAAAGCAGACGATTTTTTTTTTTAAGCAGACGACTTTTTTTTTTAAAAGCAGAAGATATTTTTAAAAAGGCATACGACATTAAAAAAAAAAAGTGAATCAGACAGCCTTAATTAATTAAAAAGTTTACTTATTATATTAAATAATATGAGTGAATCAACATTTGCAAAAAAAAAAAAAAAAAAAAAAATGCAGATAAAGAAAAAAACACATTAAATTATTTTAATATTAATATAATATATATATATGGCCAAAAAAAATTATATATATATACAAAATTCTTGTAGAAATAATAATAATAAAGAGGTACTGATGTAACAGCACATCAGTGTAGGTAGACAAAAACTTATGCAAATTGAGGAAGAATCTAGCTAAGAGAGACAATAATACTGTGGGTGCAGCGGTGTCAGATTGAGAGAGAAGAGAGAGGTAAAAGAAATAAAGAGATCTATTTGACAACCTCGACGTAATTGGCGGGGTAGAGTCCGACCCGGTTGTCTTTCCTGCCTTTGCACCACCCCTGCTCATCTTCATCTTCCAGTTTCTCAAAGACATCTCCTGCAACAACAGGCTTCAGTCCTCTATATCTCTGTACAACAGTAGAATTCCAATTATACAAATCCTCAGGGAGGAAGTGTGAATTGATTAATACCAGTACCATAGTAACATAAGCTATAAATGAAAAGGCAACAATTAGGATTATTCTATATACAGTTACGAGCGTCATGCGTTCTTAATCAATTCTTCAGTTTTCATCTCTGTCACTGTTTGCTTTTTTTTTTGGAATGGCGCTCTCCTATTGGTTGGCTACGATCACGCCACCTTTGCCCCCCCCCACTCGCTTTTTAGTTTTTGTAACTATTGTGTTGGAGCGAGTCGCTCCTTAAATAAATGCATATATTAGTTAATAACTAAATGGAATCCTCTCTTTCTTTTTCCCAGTAAGAGACGCCTACGGAAGCCAACAGTACATAGACAGATAAAGCACATAGGCTATAGTTATTAACTAATATATGCATTTATTTAAGGCGCCAATTTATAATTGTAACAAATAGTATTTGAATAAAAACATTCAATCGGGTAAAACACGGGCGTTGCCCGGGTCATTCGGCTAGTAGATTATAAACACAAGGTAATAAGACCAAAGCTGCTTATAGTGTTTATATGTGGTTGGCCTGGATGGATTTATCAAGAAAGAGGCTAATTTATAATTCAACTGTCCTCTGAATGATAAAAGTACTATTTGGATTATAGATTAGAAACACAAGGTGACAACAAGGTGATAAGACCAAATCCAAATAAATAACTAGTGCGCGACGTTTCGGTAACAACATTGTTTTTTATTTAGACTCTGCCTTATTACCTTGTGTTTTTCTACTTGTTCTCTAAGCAATGTCCAATGATTTGTTAAATACCTTAACCTATAATTCTAGTGCCGTAAAAGGTAACAACTTCCTTAAGTTTTGTCCATGGATCAAATATCAGATCACAAATTGGAGAATATTTATCACCATATAGTGTGTGCCACTCAACTCTTGATGGACACTGTTGTTACCATCTTCAGACAAAAAACAACCTGCATGAATATACTTATGAGAAGAAAAAATAGATTCAGTAAAGACTGTATCGACCCTGTGACTTAAAAACCTATATTTTATCCACAAGAGAATGTAGATGTAAAGCTCCCACCAATATCTGGGCCAGTAGCAACATCAGTAAACATACCTTGTTTAAAGGAGAGCTCGTCGTCCTCTGTCCCCTTGTAGTCGTACAGAGCTTTCACCGGGACCCCCGGCTCTCCGTTGTCCACCAGAGCTCCGTCCTCATCCTCCCATTCATCAAATGGATTGTTGGTCGTCCTGTGGCACCATTGTTAGTAGATGTTGTTTCTTATCCCCCCCTGGTGTAGAGATTACACTAATTCCATGAATACTCGCTCCTCCTGCTATTTTATGATAAGCAGTGGCCAAAGGTCCTGTTGAGGGCATTTAATGTAATGTATTCTGGAGCTGCAGGTTACATTTTGGGCAGGTGGGGTAGATTTTGTTGTTATTTTCTATCTTCAATGGATTGAGATGGCCTGTTCTAAATCTTGTTAGTGTTGTTTGGTGCTGTTTGAGGTTCAGAGCTGTACCATATTACATTGTACCAGCTGTGCTTAGGTGGGATCCTCCAGTTCTTGTTCATTTTTGTTTTGGCTACTGTCTCTATTTCTTTAAAAGTAAGTTTATTTTTCTATGGCAAGGGTTCTTTTGTGCCTTTTTTCACTAGCACATTCAGCAGCTTCATTGCCTTTAATGCCAACGTGTGAGGGTATCCATTGAAGATGAGTTTTTGAGAGTTATTGGAGATAACCAATTATGGAATGATATCTAAAAGTAGGATTTGTGCTGGGAGAGAGAAAGACCCAAGTGGACCACTGGGGAAACAACAAAGATGGCTGGAGGTGGAGAGTTTATCATTGAGAACTATGGAAGAACTACCAAAATGACACTTGGATTTATACACTGTTTACCTGTGTGCAAAGTTCCTCCTCCTGTCCTCACTACGATGAGAAAATATTGGGAAGGCTTATACATCCATACCATCAGCAAGAATTCCTGCTGGGGCTATATAGACAGAATACAGTGTGGGTTCTCATGAGCCAGGCCCTCCCAATATTTTTCTCATTACAGAAAGGACAGTAGGAAACTTATTTTTTAATCAAGAATAATTGTTTGAAAAAGGTGTGAAGTTAGAATAATCTGCATTTGGCTAATGATCAGGATATAAAGGAGGGTTAGACAATTATTGTAAATTGAATTCTACTGGAAATTTGCAAGTATTTCTCAGAGACCAATCCTTTGAGGCAACTAACTCATTTTAGACTTAGGTGGATTTGCACATGTTGAATCAGAGGCTGAACTTCCCTCAAGACAATGGAAACAACCTATCTAGAGAACCCTGGCTATCCTACTCACTTCACTTTGGGCTTCCTGAGTGGAACTGGAGGTCTGCGTCATCCAGTGGGGTGAGGAGGACACTAACTAATAGCTAAGTATCATCTTTACATTGTAGCCAACGCCTCAGTTCAGTCACTGCTGGGGAGAGAGAAAGATGGAGTGCATAAAGACTAAGTAACATAGGTTGCTTCGAGGAAGTAAAAAGATGAATAGCAGGAGGCACATAATGATGAAATTGGACAAAAAATTATATGAAAGGCATTTCTCTCAAGACAAAGAAGAGAATTGTAGGGGCATGGATGTGAGAGCTGGATTCTCAAAGAAGAGGAAGCTTTTGAAATGTGGACATGGAGAAAGCTACTTAAAGTGCCATGGAGAGATAAAAGGACAAATATTTCAATATTAAATGAAATTAATCCTGTTAGATCCCTAGAATCCCACCAAATATGTAAACTGACCTACTTCAGACACAATGAGAACAAATGGTTTAGAAAATATGTTGTGGGAAAATGAAGGAAGAATTGGCTGGAAGGGGTCAAGGAAGCTATCATTAGATGTGAGTGATGGTCACTAACAGATTGGAGAATATCTGTCACCATATAGTGTGTGTCACCAAAAGTGATGTGTGGACACTAAGGACAACAAAAGTAGGTACATACACAACAAGCCTATACTATACAAACCTACTCTAGTATGTCTGCAGTGTGAAGATCTCTGCGATTTACCAAGAAAAGGTTTTGGTCAAAATATTTAAGAATTTGATACTTAATCCAATAGTTAACATAAGCCATCAGCCATCAATTGTACCATCAGGAGTCTTTTTATTCTTACCATTCCTTTACCTGGTCAAATTCCCCCTTTTTGTTAATTTTTCATACAGATAGATCTGATGAAAACATTTACACAGAACACTTCTCTGGAACTGATCATCCAGTTAAACCATATATTGGTACAATATTCCACATTGCAGTGTTGTTTGGTGCTGTCTGAGGTTCATTCCTGGGTCCACTCCACTGTACCAGCTGTGCTCAGGTGGGATCCTCCAGTTCTTGTTCATTTTTGTTTTGGCTACTGTCTCTATTTCTTTAAAGGAGGTTTATTTTTCTATGGCAAGGGTTCTTTTGTGCCTTTTTTCACTAGCACATTCAGCAGCTTCATTGCCTTCAATGCAAACGTGTGAGGGTATCCATTGAAGATGAGTTTTAAAGAGTTGTTGGAGATAACCAATTATGGAATGATAACTAAAAGTAGGATTCCTGCTGGGAGAGAGAAAGACCCAAGTGGACCACTGGGGAAACAACAAAGATGGCCGGAGGTGGAGAGTTTATCATTGAGAACTATGGAAGAACTACCAAAATGACACTTGGATTTATATACTGTTTACCTGTGTGAAATGTTCCTCCTCCTGTCCTCACTACGATGAGAAAATATTGGGAAGGCTTATACATCCATACCATCAGCAAGAATTCCTACTGGGGCTATATAAACAGAATACAGTGTGGGTTCTCATGAGCCAGGCCCTCCCAATATTTTTCTCATTGCAGAAAGGACAGTAGGAATTTTATTTTTTAATCAAGAATAATTATTTGAAAAAGGTGTGGAGTTAGAATAATCTGCATTTGGCAAATGATCAGGATATAAAGGAGGGTTTGACACTGTAAATTGAATTATACAGGAAATATGCAAGTATTTCTCAGAAACCGATCCTTTAAGGCCCCTAACTCATTTTAGACTTGGGTGGATTTGCACATGTTGAATCAGAGGCTGAACTTCCCTCAAGACAATGGAAACAACCTATCTAGAGAACCCTGGCTATCCTACTCACTTCACCTTGGGCTTCCTGAGTGGAACTGGAGGTCTGCGCCATCCAGTGGGGTGAGGAGGACACTAACTAATAGATAACTATCATCTTGATACTGTAGCCAAGTGACTGGGGTGGCAACACCTCAGTTCACTCACTGCTGGGGGGAGAGAAAGATGGAGTAAATAAGTTTTGTCATAGGTTGCTTAGAGCAAGTAAAAAGAAGAATAGTACCATGCAGGAAGGAACAAAATGATGAAATTGGACAAGATTATGTGAAAGGCATTTCTCTCAAGGCAAAGAAGAGAATTGTAGGAGAATTGGTATTCTCTGTGGTCACTTATGGAGAAAACTACTCAGAGTGCCATGGAGAGATAAAAGGACAAATATTTCAATCTTAAATGAAGTTAATCCTGGTAGATTCCTAGAATCCCAAATATATAAACAAAGACTGACCTACTTCAGACATATAATGAGAGAAAATGGTTTTGAAAAGATGATTTTGAAGGAAGAGAGGAAGACCTGGCTGGAAGGGGTCAAGGAAGCTATCACTAGTTGGTCACTAACAGATTGGAGAATATTTGTCACCATATAAAAAAGTGTCACCAAAAGTGATGTGTGGACACTAAGGACAACAAAAGTAGGTACATACAACAAGCCTATACTATACAAGCCTACACTAGTATGTCTGCAGTGTGAAGATCCCTGTGATTTATCAAGGTTTTGGCCAAAAATATATAAGAATTTGATACTTAATCCAATAGTTAACGTAAGCCATCAGCTGTACCATCAGGAGTACTTTTATTCTTACCATCCATCACCCGGTCAAATTTCCCCCTTTTCTTAAATATTAAATACAGGGAGATCTGATGAAATTTAAAGCCGAATTTACACAGAACACTCCTCTGGAACTGATCATCCAGTTAAACCATATATTCTATTCATGATAAAACTGTGAAAAAGTTTTAAAATTACAAATATATTCTCACAATGAGTATCTTTTTTTATTTAAAAAACGCTAGCTTTCAAGAGCTTTGAAGAGCGAATAATGCTTGAAAGCTAGCATTTTTTAAATAAAAAAGATACTCATTGTGAGAATATATTTGTAATTTTAAACCCTATATTGGTACAATATTCCACAAAGGCTCTCTGTGAAGAAACAATTTCAAAGAGAAACTCTAAATGAAGACACAGAGTGAGTGAGCAGTGAAACAACCTCTCACATAATAAATCCAACACAGTGACAAGGCAGGTTTTGGTCACTTAAAGCCAGAGCAGAGCTGCTGACACTCATGGTGACAAAACTTAAGCTAGTTTTTAACATGTATATCGGGACAATAACTGAAATATATTAGTGACCTTTATTGAAGATACACGAGTGATAACCAAGTGTGAACAAAATTTGCCTCTATGTCCTTCAAAAAATTTGACAACATACAACATCAAAGGCTTTCCACTTCTTTTTGTCCATGAGTGTAGAGATCTAGGATTAAAAAAAAAAAAATCTAATTGCAAACCAAGGGTAAAAGAGGCTCTTTATAACTGAGTGGAACTTGGAGAAAAAACTTTGAGGACAAACACCTGGTTCTAGGATTCTTTATAAGTGTCATTGTGGAGAGTTGTCTTACTTGAGGGTGGTGTTCCACGATGGCCCCCACACCTCTCTGCTTCAGAGATGTCTGATTGATTCCCAAGGTTTTTGCCACTCAGAAAAAACTTTTGTTTTACTCAACCAAATAATATTGTTCCTGCACAGGACCTTTGGGAGAGGCCGCTGCTCATCCTAAAACAGCTCGAGGAGCATGAACTAATGGAATTCGTGTAATCTTTACACAAGGGGATAAGAAACAACAACAACATATTGTTCCTGCTGACAACTCTGGAGATTTAGCTTCTTAGAATGATAGGGCAATTCCTGATGGTGCAACTGAATGTGAATATGACTGTCAGGAAATATTTTGGCAAGAAATATTTCCCAGAAGCCACTATGACAAAGAAAAACCAACCGCACGACCAAGAGGAGAACTTTGATATTGTTTTCCTCTCTCCAATTAAACGCACAGACTTGTATATCTACAGGTAGGTATGACCAGGGTAAACAGAGAGCAGAACTTACGAGCTGTTGGAAGAAAGGATGACCGGCTTGTCTCCAGAAGAATGGTTCATTCCTGTCAGCTTGACCTGGAGGTCATTGGATTTCTTCTCTTTCTTGGAGATGGTGTTGAGCTCCGGGGTGTAGGCCTGTGGTCACACACAGCTGTCACACCACATTGACTTGGCCTGTGGTCACACACTGCTGTTACACGACATTGACTTGGCCTGTGGTGCATAGGTCTGCCACATTGACTTGGTCTGTGGTGCATAGGTCTGCCTGTGGTCATACGCTGCCACATTGACTTGGCCTGTGGTGCATAGGTCTGCCACATTGACTTGGTCTGTGGTGCATAGGTCTGCCTGTGGTCATACGCTGCCACATTGACTTGGCCTGTGGTGCATAGGTCTGCCACATTGACTTGGCCTGTGGTGCATAGGTCTGCCTGTGGTCATACGCTGCCACATTGACTTGGCCTGTGGTGCATAGGTCTGCCACATTGACTTGGCCTGTGGTGCATAGGTCTGCCTGTGGTCATACGCTGCCACATTGACTTGGCCTGTGGTGCATAGGTCTGCCACATTGACTTGGCCTGTGGTGCATAGGTCTGCCTGTGGTCATACGCTGCCACATTGACTTGGCCTGTGGTGCATAGGTCTGCCACATTGACTTGGCCTGTGGTGCATAGGTCTGCCTGTGGTCATACGCTGCCACATTGACTTGGCCTGTGGTGCATAGGTCTGCCACATTGACTTGGCCTGTGGTGCATAGGTCTGCCTGTGGTCATACGCTGCCACATTGACTTGGCCTGTGGTGCATAGGTCTGCCTGTGGTCATACGCTGCCACATTGACTTGGCCTGTGGTGCATAGGTCTGCCACATTGACACACCACTAAACCTGCCATTCCTCTGACAACACACAGACCTACTGCTCTGAAATTGCATTATCGCAGTTCTCTCTGGCCTGTCTAGCTAGCTGGAAGTTCTAGTTCTTCTGTTGAAGGACATGTTGGCCCAAAAGCTAGAGAAATCAAAACTAGTTGAAGAAACCTAGCTCTGGATTGCTTGTTGATCGTATTAAAGAGTTCTCTCTATCATTAATTATATTTTAAACTCTACTTTTTAAAAATAAAATCTTATTTCTACATATGCTGCAATGTCATATTCATATATCATGATCAATAATCATATTGTCACGTATAAAATAATTTAAACAGAAGCAGTTGATGTTCAAATTAAGTAAAGTTTTATTCTTAGTAAAAGAGTCTCGATCCACTCAGCCGAGATGATCGAATAAATAGCTCAGTACAAACAACAAGCCTGCTTTGCATAAAACAAAAGTAAAAGAAACAAGATATAGGAGGAAATATTTACATATATAACAGTAAATGCCACAATATATTATGAGTGCTAGGCTTTTTAATAAAAAAAGTTTCTGTAAGAAAAGGTACAAGGCTCAGAGCTCAAATAAGTTGTGTGGGCCTCAATACTGGAGTCCACCATCAGCCATTTGGTCTGGTACCCCTCTCACCAACAATACTGGCCCCACCACCCACAGTTATATAGCTAAGTCAGTGGCCTGCCACTGAGTAATGCTCCCAGTCTTAATGACAAAGGCAGACACATTCTACTTCACCCAGTCATGATGGTTGTAAACTTGAAAAGCTTGACAGCCTAATATGATTGAGTGGAGATAAGTGTGGAGATTGAGTGAAGAAGACAGTTATATAACTACAGGACAGAGAACATTCCTGTCAAACTGTTCTACATACACAGATTGGTTGGTAGACTTGTATTGAGTTGCACTCACACCTAGTTGTAAAATACAGGATGATATGTTTGTAGCTGGTGTCTTGTTACCTTGCACATTGTATTTATAATACAGTTAAACCTGTCTATAGCGCCCCTCTTGGGACTCACCAAAATAGGGTGCTATAGAGAGGTGGTACTATAGACAGGTCACTTTTAATGTAAATCGCATCGTACTACATATTTAAATTCGGACGCTATAGAGAAGGAGGCGCTATAGACAGGTTTAACTGTATATATATTTTTTGCTTATCCCTAGTACACGTGGTACAGGCCATGATAATCATGATGGGTAGAGGTTGACGACTGCTTTTTACTGTAAGTGCACCTCATGTCTACACATGTGAAAAGCAGTTCGAATCTATAATATAAATTATACATTAATTATCTCTCCCCCTATTTTGGTCAATTTGGAACTGGTAAAAGACTTGTTCAATTTCCAAGCCATCACAATCCTTTAGGTGAATTGTTAGCCATTCCAATATATTTCAGTACAGGCTGGTAGTTTCATGCTGGTAGTGTATCTGGGAAAGATTGATGTTGCTTCTTTAGAGGTCAATGGTGGCTTGATTTTGGTTGGTTGCTTAAAATGCTTCTCTATTTAGATGGAAGTTGGTGGGAGAATCTCTAAAATGATCCAAATGTATCACACACAAGTGGACATTTGGACTTGACCACAAATTAGAGAAACAGGGACAAAACCAAACCTATTGGTCTGATTAGATTTTTATCTATAATTTGATTGTGTATTATCAAGGTATAAGGTTTTGTTTCCCCCAAAAACTTGTTAAAGCTGGCTCTTCAATCAGGCTACTCTGAGATGATCAATCCATAGCCTTAGTTTTCAACTGGTGGTTAGTCTTCACTAGGGCCACCACCAATGTACTCTCAGTGTACATCCTTCAGTCTATCATGTCTTGGTACATGTGACCTATCAACTCAAGTCTTCCTCTGATGAAATATCTCTATCAGGAAGTGTACGTTGTTTTAAGGTCTGTTGGAGGAACTTCTAGGCCTAAAGCTAGACATTTCATGAAGAATTAGGTTGTTTTAAAATATCAGATTTTTAACTGTTTGATCACCTTTAATAAAATTCAAGCTTTATATTCTCAGTATTTCACACAAAGAGACTGTTATATCTCCTGCTACCACCACATGTCCAGTGTAAGTGTCTACGGTGTGTTTTATACTAACCTCTCCACAGCTCTAATGTTCTTCCAGCAATTTGACTTAGCTGATAGAGTCCATGTATATAAGTGTACTAGCCGAATGACCCGGGCAACGCCCGTGTTTTACCCGATTGAATGTTTTGATTCAAATACTATTTGTTACAATTATAAATTGGCGCCTTAAATAAATGCATATGTTAGTTAATAACTATAGCCTATGTGCTTTATCTGTCTATGTACTGTTGGCTTCCGTAGGCGTCTCTTACAGGGAAAAAGAAAGAGAGGATTCCATTTGGTTATTAACTAATATATGCATTTATTTAAGGAGCGACCCGCTCCAACACAATAATTACATAAACGAAAAGGCGAGTGGGGGGGGGGCAAAGGTGGTGTGACCGTAGCCAACCAATAGGAGGGTACCATTCCAAAAAAAAAAGCAAACGGTGACAGAGATGAAAACTGATGACTGATTGTTGATTAAGAGATGAGGAATGACGCTCGTAACTGTATATAGAATATTTCTACTGTCCTTTGAGAGTGTATGCTCATTGTTTCCTTAAATAACTTCAAGAAGTCCACTTAAGGGCCTCTCTCCTTGATCCGGTGTCTTCAATATGTCCTTCAATTAATATTCTTAGCAGGCTATCATGTCTTAGAGAATGTGGCTTACCCACAATTCCATTTCTCTCAGTATTCCACATCACATGTACAGTGGAAGTCCTCGGTGTCTCTTCACTACTAACCTCTCCACATCTCAAATGTTCTTCCTTAGCTGACAGTATCCATCTAAGGTTTAAGTATGAACCATCCACTGGTGCCAATGCTAACAACACCTTGTCAAATTGTGATATGTGAGGGGTCCCACGGTATTCTCAGCAAATGCCAGCAAGTGGGGTAGTGTACAATGGTGGGGGTGACCATCAAGTTCAATAAGTGGTGGTACATGGAGAGTAGAGGAAACACCATCACCACCAGCTGGGAGAGTAAGAGAGAGAAAGTATAGCAGCAGCAGACAATGCCATATTTACGTCTCCAATCTTTTGCTGGCTAATTAGAGCCACGGAGGTGTCTGCTGGGAGCAAGCCTTTCTTGCTGGCCTTGGAGACCTCTCTCAGCTCCTCGCTATACTCCTGCGGGAGAACCAGCCATGCACTACGCCGCACTACCACTGACTGCACTTACCTCAAACTCCGGCCAGTTCATGGCCATCCGCACCCCGTGGTTGTTGGACCACCACTTCAGGTCCTTGTCAGCATCCCCGTTCATGATGGTGTGCCTGTACTCTTCATAGATCCGAGGCAGCCTGCGCAGCAGCAGCATTAGAGAAGTCATTGGAAATTCAAACTACAGTAGAACTACCTCACTGTAAAGGACATCTAGTTGCAGAACCAAAGTATCCTTTAGGGAGAGGCGTCCTCTTACCAGAGAGTTGCTAAATAGTAAAAATGGTAATTTTGCAAATGAAAACTGTCCTTTGTAGAGAGGTGTCCATTAGCGCGTCCACACATCTCCTCTCATGGAGATTCCTACTGTATATTTTATGCATATGATTCTTTTTAAGACAAAATTATTTTCTTATTAGGGTGAAATCATCAGGCTTCCGGGGATAAGTTCATTTTCAAGATCTTTAATCTCTAGTTCTCAGACAGGAAAGCCTTTCTACAGCAGAAAACACAATGCAATAAATCAACGCTAGGACAATTTATTGCATTGTGTTTTCTTCTGTAGAAGGGCTTTCGTGAAGGAAAGCTAGAGATTGAAGATTTTGAAAAGAAAGCTTTTTCTGGAAGTCTGATGATTTCACCCTATAATTGATACAAGGAATTATTTATTTGAAAATAATTGTCTACTGTCCACACAACTGCAATGAGTGAGCATAAGTTCAATCTACCATTGAATGGGTATACCGTGGTAGATTGAACTGGCAAAACTACTGGGAGGGTTCACCACTGATGAACCAGGCCCTACCATTAATTTATCATTGCAGTAAGTTAGTAGAAAGAATTTTATGCATAAAAAAAATGGCTTAAATTTCTGAAATACAGATGGCATGTTAATGCAATAGAGAAGTATTAAGGGAACCAATACAACTACTCTATAGCATCGTAAAGATAGAGGCTGCCTGGCCGGCATTCAGAGTTCTTTAAATTACTTCGGCCAGTAAATCTTTTGTTGAAACGTCGAGACAAAAAAGATTTACTGGCCGGAGTATCTTTAATTTGAAGAACTACTCTATAGCAATTAGAAAATCTCCCTAAAGGACACTTGGGCTCTGTTACTAGGCGGTGTCTTTCAAAGATGTCGAGGTAGTAGAAGACAATACTCACTCCTCAGATGCGGAGATGTTGAGGCAGGTCTGGAGGTTGTGGAGTGTCTCCTTGAAGAAGTTGAGGCGGGTCTCCTCCATCTCCTGGCAGCGCTCAAACACCTGGGTCATGTCCTCCACATACTTGGGGTTGTAGTGGTTGAGATCCTCCAGGGCAATCTCGTAGCGCTCCTTGGTCCGCTGCACCTCGTCCTTGCACTTGGCCAACCTCTCCTGTAGCTTCTTGATCTGCATAGATTTGCTCTGCGAGGACTGCTGGGGTTAGCAACCACGCGACAACGCAACCACCACGTTAGCCAGCCATCGATGCAAAACACTCCCTAGGGTCTAACTAATGGAACACAGCTTGGATATGCAAAGCAAAGGTAGGAATGTGGTGACACTGCAGTCTCAAGTGTGGAGGGTCTAACTAATGGAACAGACAGCTTGGATATGCAAATTTGTGAATGAGGTGCCATGGGTGACTTCACAATCACTAGTCATCCACTGGGCGGTCTAACTAATGGAACACAACAGACAGCTTGAATAGGCAAATTGAGTCTGTGAATGAGGTGCCATGGGTGACTTCACAATCACTAGTCATCCACTGGACGGTCTAACTAATGGAACACAACAGACAGCTTGGATATGCAAATTTGTGAATGAGGTGCCATGGGTGACTTCATAATCACTAGTCATCCACTGGAGGGTCTAACTAATGGAACACAACAGACAGCTTGGATATGCAAATTGAGTCTGTGAATGAGGTGCCATGGGTGACTTCACAATCACTAGTCATCCACTGGACGGTCTAACTAATGGAACACAACAGACAGCTTGGATATGCAAATTTGTGAATGAGGTGCCATGGGTGACTTCACAATCACTAGTCATCCACTGGAGGGTCTAACTAATGGAACACAACAGACAGCTTGGATATGCAAATTTGTGAATGAGGTGCCATGGGTGACTTCACAATCACTAGTCATCCACTGGACGGTCTAACTAATGGAACACAACAGACAGCTTGGATATGCAAATTTGTGAATGAGGTGCCATGGGTGACTTCACAATCATTAGTCATCCACTGGAGGGTCTAACTAATGGAACACAACAGACAGCTTGGATATGCAAATTTGTGAATGAGGTGCCATGGGTGACTTCACAATCACTAGTCATCCACTGGACGGTCTAACTAATGGAACACAACAGACAGCTTGGATATGCAAATTTGTGAATGAGGTGCCATGGGTGACTTCACAATCATTAGTCATCCACTGGAGGGTCTAACTAATGGAACACAACAGACAGCTTGGATATGCAAATTGAGTCTGTGAATGAGGTGCCATGGGTGACTTCACAATCATTAGTCATCCACTGGAGGGTCTAACTAATGGAAACAGCTGGATATATGTAAATAAAATGTAGGAATGTGGGTCCATCTGTGAATGATACTATGTTCTCCAGTGGTAGACAAAACACAATTGGATATGCAAATTGAGCCACAATGTAGTCGCAGTCAGTAAGTTACAGATGACATCAAGGTAGCAGCAGTCTATCATCAGACAGTCATCAAAATGTAACCTGTCAACTTTCCTGACTGTGTGACCACAAGTCAAAAATCACACAAGAGATTAAATGAAGAATATATGCTCTCAACTTGAAAGAAACAAAAAAAATAAAAATAAAATAAGGGGCAAAATAAAATTATATTTAAAAATTCATATCTATATATAAATAAAATGTTAAATCAATGTTTGTTTCATTTTTCACAAAAAAAAAAAAAAAAAACCTACAAAAATTAAAATCTATTAAGGAATTTCACTTATGGATAGCTGAATATATAGATTAACATATAGGCTATTCAAGGCTTATGCAAATTAAGCCCAATAACAAACAAATTAGCATAATTTTGAAGTTCAATGGGAAAAAAGTAATCAATAATTCAAAATGCTTTTAAAAATTGAAAACCCAATATTATAATCTGCGTAAAACACCTTTTTTTTTCCATTGTTCTCAACTAACAACACAATATAATATATAGCATCCTATGTACCTAGGAAAATAACATGCACATTTTAATGTTTAATATAAAAAATAGGAATACATAAAAAGTTCTGGGTAGATACATTCCAGGATATATCTCTCTAACACATAAAAGTAACAAATAGTAAAAAAACATAAAACAATTTTAAAGAGAGGTAGAATGGAGATAAAAGATAACAAAAGAATGGATTGAAGGGCGAGAAAAATAAAAAGAAGGAAAAAGAGAGATCCAGCAAGAATAATGTGCCAAGATGGACAATCTCAGATGTTGCAAGGCCAATAACAGGTGGTGGCGGAGTTCAACAGTGTGTCGGAACACTGTTGCAACAACTTTGCTCATGTCAACACATGTCTCAGCACACCACCTTTCATAATGAGAGCCTGTGGACTATAGCAAGCCCTTCCCTCTATGTTTACCCAGTTTGTATATGTTGAACAAAAGAAGAACTCTGACGCCCAAAAGAGAGAACAACTAGGGATGAACACTGGAGAGGAATATTGAACCAAGAGAGACCTTGCATCTCTATAGCAATCTAAGTTTACCCAGTGTGTTGAACAAGAAGAACTGGAACACCACCAGAGAAGAGAAACAACCGACCAGAGCTGAGAGAACCAAGAGAAGGGAAGGTGGATGAGAAGTCGCGTGGCTCTGGTAGAAAGAGTCCCACCCACCTGGTCCGGAGACAAGGAGTTATCACAGGTGGCGTTCCTCTCAATATTGGCCGCGGACCTCTCATTCTTGCAGGCCAGGTGGTAATCCGCCTTGGACTTCTGGACCTTGGACAGCAATTTGGCCCAGGGCTTCTGGACCTGCTCAGCCACACCTCAATGTTGGCTGGTGGGGGAGAGCAATAGCATAGTAGTTGTGTAGAGATGAGGAGACTGAAGACAAGCACACTACTAATACAACATATACAGCCCTAGACAGTGTTCATCACCAAAATAGCCATTTTTTTACCCATTAGCTATAAGAAAACACCTCTATCTTTGGGAGAGGCCGCTGCTTATCATAAAACAGCTCGAGGAGCATGAACTCATGGAATTTGTATAATCTTTACACAAGGGGATAAGATACAACAAACACCTCTATACAAAAAATACTATAGCTCTGTAACTAGGTGTTGTCTTTTAAAGAGTGTTCCACTGTAGCTGTGGAATATATCAGTAGGGGGAATACATACAAGAACCACTCCTCTAGAAACATAAGGTAACAACACCGCATCAACAAATTAAATAAAATGGTTTCGGTTACAACCGCCGGTTTAAAATCACCTTAATAGGTACCGCTCAGCAAGAGCAACCTAGTTCATGATAATTGAAACAGTGAATAATATATGAAGGCTATTCACATATTAAACAAAATTTTAACGAGGGTATTCAATCCCGGTTCATGACTGTCGGGAATCGAGGGTGTTACCCACTCGTCCACCGACTTATTAATTGTTCGGTTACAACAATTCTACCCGAACATCACCAACATTTTATCAATTTATTGAAGTGGTCTCTTGGTTTCTTATATTACTATCCTATAATCCAAATTTTCACAACCACTAATCTAATAAATATCCACATGATAATGTTTCTGTTGTGTTCCTTGTGCAAAGATTATACAAAGAGGAGAAAAACTTCTTTAAAAATCCTGAGTTCAACTGACTCGGCAAAAGTTCCCTCTCCAGGGATACAGATGTGTCTGTACTCATGTTAGAGTTGGCAGCAAAGCTTCTGAGTTAGAAACTGCCTCAAATTACAGGCATAGTCAGACTTTCACCAAAGTGTGCCATGATCACCAATAGTTACATCCCTACACCCTATTCCTTGAGATCAGATGTAATGAGTTTTGTAGGTTCTCTTCTTCATCTTTTTTATCTCCACTAAAACATATTAGGGTATCAAGTTTTGACCCTTGATGGTGTCTGTGTGAAGTAGAATGCCTTTGTCATTAAGACCGGGAGCACTATTCAATGGCAGGCCGACTTAGCTCCAAAAGAAATGGTCTTGTAGGTTAAATTGTTGTACAAGAGCCTGGATTTCCTGCTGTGTAACCATGTATGAAGAAGTCATAGAGGGAGATTCCACTCCAGAGGCCTACATCAACAAGTGCAGGCAGTAAACAAAGATGTTTACAGGATGGATGGGGTAACAGCTGCTAACAAAACATTTCTACCAGCAATGTTGTTCAATGGTGTCTGACCACAGATTGCTTCTATAACTACCAGCCTTACATGTTGTGCAAAATATTTTTAAAAATTTATAATCACCATAATACACTGAATTATTATGATACATTAGAGCGCCATCTGTTATCAAAATTCAAAACTATTATAGACGCGTATGATTCTTTTGAAAATTAAACAATTTCTACTGCCCTTACTGCAATGGAAAAATTAAAGGGAGGGCCTGGCTCATCTGTGGTGAACCCTCCCATTCTGAATTTACCACGGCTTTGTCATGGATAGTCTGCTAGTGTGTCACAGATGACACAAAATGGTCCTTAGTCTACAATAATGGTAAGGCACAATTTGTGTGGATTATAGAATAGAAACATAAAGTAATAAGACCAGAAATCCAATTATATAGTGTGTGATTAGTCAGTCTGATGATGGTAACAACACACAGACTATTTAGTCTTATTATCTCGTGTTTCTAATCCCTAGAGCCTACATTCTTCCACAGGTCAACCTAGTGTAAGATTTAGATCCACCTTTAAAAATGGAAGCTGTGCAAACATTAATCTGTTTTCTTGTTAGTTTCTTCAGAAGATATGTAATACAATACACTGGATAGCTGATGTGTGCACTGGGCATCAATCCTGGTGTGTGACACCACCACATGTGGCCAAGGAAGTGGGGAGGAGTGTGGGGAGGAATTAGCAAGGTGAACAGCAACAAAAGAACAATGTTGAGCTGTTATCAGCATTGAGATATGGACCCATCCGATGTCACCGCCGCAAGAATCTTTTTATCTCTGGCAGCGGAGAATGCTGCTTATCAGTTGACAGCACAATTAAGGACTGAAACCCTACTACAGTGTGTACTGTGAATGCGCTAGCAAATACCACCAGTCACGTACTGTGCTCAGCTCCACACAGAGAGAATTGCTCCTGCTACAGGGGAAGTTTAAACAAGAGTGTTATACAGTAGAACAACCTCCCCAAGAGGACACTGTCACTTGAAGACACCACTCTACAAAGGACAAGGTCAGCTAGAGCCTAGTTAAAAATCTAATAATGTACTCTAAATAAATCACTGAATCAATCAATTATATCTACAAAGGACAGTTTTCATCTCCCAAATTACCATATTTTACTTATATGCAACTCTCTGGTAGAAGGACACACTTCTCCCTAAAGGACACATTGGCTGTGTAACTAGGTGTTGTCCTTTACAGAGAGGTTCAACTACATCATTGACTGTATTGGCTCATCCAATGATGAGCTCTACTCAGCATCCCCAGCACAGACACATCAACAAGCTCTACAAGCTTGATACTATAATATGATTGAGTGGAGATAAGAAAGAAGAAGACAAAGAGGTAGTTTTACTGTATTAGGTTTACCTACAATAAGGGAAAAAGCTATATCTAGAGGATTTTACCAATCTAAAAATCTCCAAATAAGGATGCAGCATACATTAGAGATAAGAAAACACAAGGGAGAGATCCGACTGACCTTCTTAAAGTTGTCATCCATCTCCTTCTTCTCCTTGAGGTGGACCAGGGACTTGTGGAAGTTCTCCTTCTGCCACATCTTGATGGAGTGGATGGTCTCCTTGTGGAGCCGGTCCCGGATGGAGAGGTGCAGGTCGCACATGCGCTCGGCTTCTGTAAGGACTCCCTTCCAGGCCGCCTCTGTCGTGCCGTACTCTGGACCTGCCACACACACACACTTAATTCAAGCAACTGTGGGATCTCTATAAGTTTGGTTTGTGGGAGTTGAATTATAGTAGCACTGAATTGTAGAGGGGTATACTGTTAGGTACAATTGGGATGAAAGCTATCAATGCCAACAACTCTATCACAAATTGGTAATTCATGTGACAGAGTTCTTTTAAACACAAGGTCTTCTTCTTTCTTATCTCCACTCAATCATATTAGGGTATCAAGCTTTGACTGAGTGAAGTAGAATGCATCTGCCTTTGTCATTAAGACTGGGAGCACTACTCAGTGGCAGGCCGACTTAGCTCCGAAAGAAATGGCCGTCTCTGACATGAGAAACAGACGCCATGTGCAGCTGCTCTAACATGGAGTACAAATGCTGCTCATCCTGTATCCCTGGTTTAGGGGCCCTTACAGGGTACTATCAGCCGGGCCAGCTGAGCCCATGTTTTTTAGTGAGGTTGTTACTGCTCCCCCTCCTCCTTTTTCATCCGGGCTTGGGACCGGTAACCGACAAGGTAAAAAGACCGAAGAAGTACTGATGAGATGTAACTATTTAAAACATGCAGTGATATATTTTTCTCATTTAGTACTTTTGTCTGAAGATGGTAACAACACTGTTTTGGTCTTATTACCTTGTGTTTATAATCTATAATCCAAATTGTGCCTTATCATGTGACAGAGTTGTTGTTACCATTATAAAATACCATTTTATCACAAGATGGTAATACCAAGTTATTACAAAAAACATAAAATTACAGTAACTACCTCTCTCTAAAGGAGTTGCAGAATCTAAGTGGCCTTTAGAGAGAGAAGAGGTGTCCTCAGGATACAGGAGAAGAGCTAAATGTTAAAAATGGTAATTTTGGCAACTGTCCTTTGTAGAAAGGTGTCCATTTATGGAGTTCCTACTGTAGTTATTATGTTGATCTTGGTAACAACTGTTACACTGCACAGTTTATTTGGTCTCATTGTTAAACTTTAGGTTTAATTTACCTATCCCCCTATTTGAATATCGGCACCACTTTGCATATCCGAGCAGATCAGAATCAGTTCAAGCTGCCAGCTAACCAGACTCTGGGGCCGTGACCCCGAAAGGAAACCAACCATTCATCCAGTTAGGCGAGAGAGAGAGAAAAAAGGTTACAAAATGGTGTGACCTCCAGCGTGGCGGAGCTAACAACCTGTGTTGTGACAAGCTGGGAGTAATAACAACAACAATAACATCTATTGTTAGCTTCTATTGCCATTCTCCTGTGTTCTCAGCAGGCTTACCACTCACTCTTACTCCCCCATTCAATACAACAATTAGGATTGGAACACAGCCGAGGTAGTTCACCAATCTACACCACATCTGGCTGGATGATCCACAAAGTATCAAAACCACTGTCATGTCATTACATCTGCTATAATTACTTACAACTATAAGTCTCATCAGAAATTCAAATTATTCATGACGTATACGATTCTTTTCAATAAAACAATTTTGATGCGGCACACAATTTGGATTATAGATTATAAACACAAGGTAATAAGACCAAATCCAAATAAATAGTGTGTGATGTTTCAATAACAGTGTTATTTACCATCAAATAGACAAAAGTACTGAATGATTCATTAAATTTATATGTATTTGGTCTTATTACCTTGTGATTATAATCTATAATCCAAATTGTGACTTATCATCAACAGAATATAATTTAATTTTTACAAATCCCAATCAGAGCTTATTCAACAGACTTTAATCCAACCCCTACCAAAGTGTTGGCAATAAATCGTCCTAGGAAAATGTCTACAAACAGTGAGAGAATGTTGTGATGAATTAATAATCATCTTAACTGACTAGAATTTAACACCAACTTTGTCAACAACAACAACAACAAAATTTCTGAACTTTGGGGTGTTGGATTATTGAAGTCGAGGGGGACTGTATATACATTAGAACAATCACCATGAGAGGAAATCTCTCTATAAAGGACAGTTTTCATCACCAAAATTTCCATTTTTACAATAAAAGAAAATAAGACCTAAACCAAATAATTTATTCTTTTGTCTGATGATGGTGACAATGCTGTTGCCGAAACGACACACACTAATAAATTATTTGGTCTTATTTTATTTTGTTATAATCTATAATCCAAATAATGCTTTATCATTGACCATTTTTACTATTTAGCAACTCTCCAATAGAAGGACATCTCTCCCTAAA
Organism: Cordylochernes scorpioides; assembly: GCA_030710605.1. Lineage (NCBI taxonomy): Eukaryota > Metazoa > Arthropoda > Arachnida > Pseudoscorpiones > Chernetidae > Cordylochernes > Cordylochernes scorpioides. The sequence goes on from CP092880.1 coordinate 65,120,258, forward strand.
GGACACTTTAGCTCTGCCAATTAGGTGCTGTCCTTTACAGGGAGGTAGTTCTACTGTATATATATAACTTTACAGCTGGTAGAATATTAATTCCTTCCATAGAACTTCAACTTGGAGAAATGGGAACAGAGCTTGTAGGTGAGAACATAGAAGCTACCATCCAGTGTGACATTGAAATATAAATAGAACAGGAAACTATTGCTCACTTGAGTTATAACTGGGGAAATATAAGGCCGGCTGTACTTCTACCTAAAGTAGAAATATGGTGACACTACCTTCCTCCTCATTTACAAAATAAAAAACTATGAAAGAGGGTACAATATTTTGATATTATAGGTCAGAACTACAAATCCAAATAAATTAATAGTGGGTGATGTTTCTGCAACAGTTTGTTACCATACATCATCAGACAAAAGAATAAAATTAAATAAATCTTTTGTCTGATGATGGTAATGACACTGTTAACGAAATGTCACACACTATTAATTTATTTGGATTTGGTCTTATTTTTCCCGTAGTTAAAAGAAAAAGAGAAGTTGAGAGATAAGCTTGGTTAAAACCTTCCTTGTACAGTACAACACACTTCTGGTCTCTTATTGAGGTGAAGTCAGTTTGGAGAATTGTATGACAGGCGGCCTCTCTCACTAAAGGATACCTCTAGTAATCACTGATACAGTTGCCAGGCCAAAGTGTCTTTTAGAGCTGAGAAATGTCCTCTTACCAGAGGGCAGCTTATTGGTAAATGTGGTCATTTTAGGGTGATATAAACTGTCTTTTAAAGAGATGTGTCTTCTTTGTGAAGGGCATTGGATTGGTAAAAATGGTCATTTTATAGAAGAGAATTGTTTTTGGTAGAGAGGTGTCTTTTATTTGGAGTGACCTCTCATGGAGGTTGTTCAACTGTAATACTAAGGCATCAGCAGACTGTTGCGTTGTGTGCCTGTATGTTGCACTGTGTTGTGCATTTTTAAATGGATTTATTAACTGCACACACAAAGTGCTTTTTCCTCCACCACTACCATCCTTCCTCAATAGAGTAGAACCTCCCCAGTACCTCTTTATATCAGAAACTTGGTTAAAACACATCCTAAAATAAGTCCAAGGTAATTTCGGTAACAGAGTTTGTTGCCGAAAGACATACACTATTAATTTATTTGGATTTGGTCTTATTTTTTTGTAGTTATAATCTGTAATCCAAATTGTGCCTTATCATCCTAAAATAAGGTAGTACAATTTGTATGGGATTATAGATTGGAAACATGACCCCATCAATAAAGTGTGGGTGATGTTTATTCCAATATGGCCTTGTTTTTTCACCCAATCTTGTTCCCAAGTAATGTTGATATAGCAGGTTTGTAGGGAGCAGTTTGACTGTTGTATTCACAAGGTGCCAGAGCACTTATTTGTTGACACCTCCACTTGTGCTGATAGCTTTGTGTAAGAAAATGTGAGAAAACACAAGGTAATAAGACCAAATAAATAAATAGTGTGTAACATTTCGGTAACAGCATTGTTACCATCTTCATATTACCATCTCCATGTTACTGAAACATCACACACTATTTATTTGGATTTGGTCTTATTACCTTGTGTTTTTTACTATATACAAGTATCAGAGTCATCAACAATCAATTCTGTCATCGTTTGCTTTTGTGAATAGAATAAATACACAAATATGGCCATTTTTTATAAGCATCGGTGTTTCAGTGGTAGAATGCTCGCCTGCCACGCGGACGACCCGGGTTCGATTCCCGGCCGATGCATTTTTTTTTTTTTTTACAATTTTTAAAACTCATTTATATTATTATTATCTCTATATATATAAAGGTCAGTGTATGTATATATGTATATATGTATGTATGTATGTATGTATGTATGTACGTATGTATGTATGTATGTATGTATGTTTGTCAACTATACACGCCCACAATACGTAACTAATATGACTGAAATTTTAACAGTATATAGAGTAGAATCTGATAAAACCTATAATGAAACTCTCAGGTCTCTATCCCGAATATTTTTGTCAAGTTATTTTCAAATTTGCCCTTTCGCTCGCGAGCAGCGCCTCTAGCGGTGAAGATGGGAGGTAATATCAGCTGACCTAATGTTTCACAAGAGTGACATCCACGGCGGCAATTTATAATTGTAACGAATAGTATTTGAATATAAACATTTAATCGGGTAGGTAATCTATAATCCAAATTGTGCCTTAAGAAAAAAAAAAGAAACTCAACAGTTTTTAAAAAATTATTATCCATAGTACACGTGGTACAGGCCATGATAATCATGGTAGGTATTTATCAACTGCTAGTAAGTACACCACATGTCTACACATGTGAAAAGCAGTTTGACTTTTGCACTTACAAATGTACCAGAGCCCAGTTTGGTTACTTGCACTCGCTGTTGGGGTTCGACTTTTGCAAGAATCGGAGGCCATTGAAGCACTTTTTTTTTATTAGAAAAAAAAAAAAAATGCTCCAACATTGGATTTTAAATAAAGAAACTTATTGCAAAAGGTTTTTGATATTTTATAAATAGTAAATTGCAATTTTCCTATATCTAAACAATTAGGATTATAGATTAAAAACACAAGGTCCTAAGACCAAATCTAAATAAATAAATAGTGTGTGACGTTTCTGTAACAGCATTGTTAGCATTAGAATAGTCATACTATTCAGTAATTTTGTCTGATGATTGTAACAACACTGTTACCAAAATATTACATACTATTTATTTAGATAGGGTCTTATTACCATGTGTTTAAGAGACAATTTAAAGATGCCTCTTTTCATTCAAAAGAAATGTCAAAAGATGAAATATCAATGATATTTACAGATATGCTTTCAATTAAATTCAATCTTTAAAACAAGGTAATAAGACCAAATCCAAATAAATAAATAGTGTGTGACGTTTCGGTAACAACGTTGTTACCATCTTCAGACAAAAGTACTGAATGGTAATAAGACCAAATCCAAATAGTGTGTGACGTTTCGGTAACAGCATTGTTACCATCTTCAGACAAAAGTACTGAATGGTAATAAGACCAAATCCAAATAAATAAATAGTGTGTGACGTTTTGGTAACAGCGTTGTTACTGAAACATCACACACTATTCATTTATTTGGATTTGGTCTTATTACTTTGTTTTATAATCTATAATCCAAATTGTGCCTTATCAATTCAATCTTAAAAAAAAAAAAAAAATTTTCCCACTTCTAATTCAAAGAATAATATTTTAGGTTTTCTTAGAAACTATTATTTTTAAATTCTTATTTGCTATGTTATTTACAGACTTTACTGATGAGTGAGTGTTGAGGATATCTGGAGATGAAAGAAATAACTGGACTGGAATTATTTAGAGATCCTTAAAGTGGGCTAATGATATACACTGTTGAGTTTCAGGGGGTCGGTGGAAGGAGGGTCTAAACCGTTGGTTTTCAACCGCTACGACCTGGGATCAAATCTTATTGCGGAAGGTTTTTTGATATTTTATAATTCTAATTGTGCCTTATGATTGTCTCTTGAAGTAATTTTTTCTCAAGGAAATAAGACCTAATCCAAATAATTTTTAATAGTGTGTGACGTTTCGGCAACAGCATTTTCACCATCATCAGACAAAATATTTTTGTCTTATTTAAGTCTTATTTCCTTGTATTATAATCTCAAAAGGTAATAAGACCAAATCCAAATAAATATTGTGTGACGTTTCGATAACAGTGTTTTTACCATCTTCAAGAAGATTATAATCTATAATCCAAATTGTGCCTTATCATCTGTATTATAATCTATAATCCAAATTGTGCTTTAGCGTAATTTTTTCTCATAATCTAGTATCCTCGTTTCTGATTGAAATAATTATTGTCCAGTAAAAGAAGGATTCTCAGCTTCTGTTGCAACCCTCAAACTGAGGAAGTCAACTGTGCTGACACACAAATGCCGTGTATTTGCACGCTATGGAAACATCATCGCCATCTTCTCTCTATAAAAAAATAAACAAAACTTTCCTTCTATCCTTAATTGGGATACATTGTCAAGGACCCGGGGAAACTTCCTCAAACATCCTGCTGTTGTTGCCACATCATACCGTGGCGGCAGATAGCTAGCTATGCAAATCAATTTGCATCAATTGGGCTGAGAGAAGTACATATATATATATTATGTATAGTCATGTATATGCAGTCATCCTTTTCTCAAAACTAATTTGTTCACATGGATAAAAAGTTTTTGTATAATAGTCATTCATTTCATTAAGAAAATTTCTAATTATGTAAATATTTATATGTATATATACATTATCCTCTAGTTTCTTGGATAGTTGAAGGACGTCATAGTCCGAAAGCTTGCCGATTATACAGCACAAATAAAATAAACTTGTTGCCGCAAACTTTTATTCCTTCTTCAATATATAGGGCAAACAGCCCGAAAAGCGTCCGTGGTTAGCTTTTCTTGATTAATCAAGAATGGGTATTTGGCCAATTCTGGAATAATTAAAAATCAACGAGAATAGTTGATATTTATTCCGATAGATGGCGCAAGCCATCAGCAACTTTCAGTTGCACGATAAGGAGATGCCTTTTTCTTAATATAGATATATTCCTAAAATTATGAGTAGGTCTAGATTAAGTATTGTTTATCAACAGGTATATCTTCAGATAACACTAGTGAATGAGTATCATCACAATGTGTCAGGGGTGTCATCATATCAGTACTTAAAAAACAATGAAGCCATCTCAATGTGAATCCATTTGGATCACATGGTGGAACCACAGAAAAAACTAAATCCTAAAATTAGAGTCACAAGGTTACAATACCTCCAAAATAGAAACTTAAAAATAACATTGCAACAAAAATAATAACACTGTTACCAAAACTTCACCACATGTAATCTACTTTCTTTGGATTTATTATTGTCACCTGGTGATTCTAATTTATTATCCAGAATGATAAAGGCACAATTTGGATTATATATTATAAACACAAGGTAATAAGACCAAATCCAAATAAATAAATAGTGTGTGACGTTTCGGTGACAGCGTTGTTACCATCTTCAGACAAAAGTACTGAATTCAGTATTCAGCCATTCTTTTTTTATGACTTTTGTCTGAAGATGGTAACAACACTGTTACTGAAACGTCACGCACTATTTATTTATTTGGATTTGGTCTTATTACCTTGTATTATCCAGAATGTACATCTTCAATATAAATTATTTTTAAAATGATCATTATAATTTTGTATGAAATAAAGGAGTATTACGATTTATACAGTAAAACCCCTTTGACCAAGACACTCCTGCGGACATTTCTCTACAAAAGGACAGTTTTCATCTCCAAAAAAACCATGTTTACCAATTGGCTGCTCTCTGGTAAGAAGAGACCTCTCCCTGAAGGATACTTTGGCTTTATGTAACTAGGTGTTGTCCTTTACAGAGAAAAGTATTTTGTGTATTAGAGGTAGATACTATATAATTTGTGACTAAAATGATAAGGCACAATTTGGATTATAGATTATAAACACATGTTTTTTTTTTTTTTTGCTTATCCCTAGTACACATGGTACAGGCCATGATAATCATGGTGAGTAGAAGTAAGCGACTGCTTTTACTGTAAATGCACCATGATATCTATACATGTGAAAATCAGTTCGACTTTGCTCTTACAAATGTGTAATAAGACCAAATCCAAATAGTTGTGTGACGTTTCTGTAACAGCGTTGTTATCATCTTCAGACAAAAGTGCTGAATGAGTAATTAACTATTTAAAACATGCTGTGGTATAATTTATCATTCATTAAACACAAGGTAATAAGATCAAGTCCAAATAAATAAATAGTGTGTGATGTTTCGGTAACAACACTGTTACCGAAACGTCACACACTATTTATTTATTTGGATTTTGTCTTATTACCTTGTGTTTATAATCTATAATCCAAATTGTGCACTTTTGACTGAAGATGGTAACAACGCTGCATCTCACTATTTATTTATTTGGATTTTGTCTTAATACCTTGCATTTATAATCTATAATCCAAATTGTGCCTTATCATTCTCATTCAGTAGTCTGAAGATGGTAACAATGCTGCTACAGAAATGTCACACTATTTATTTATTTATTTATTTAGGATTGACTTTATTACCTTGTGTGTTTGTGAGTAAAAAAGAAGAAAGTGAGTATAAGAGCCTGTGTGTAAATCAACATCCATGTAAGGCGACAGATGTAGTACTGTGGTGTCATGTTGATCAGAGATTTCTCACATCTGCTGGAATTGTTGAGAAACACATAGCAGGTGTTCTGCTAGTGCCGCTAGGGAAACAAACTCTACAAAGGACAGTTTTCACATGTCCAAAATTGTCATTTTTACTATTTAGCTGTTCTCCTGGTAAGAGGACATACCTCTTTGGCCCTGCTACTAGGTGTTGTTCTTTTACACAGGGAGTTCAACTGTACCTTGAACTGTGTCCAGTATGTAATTAATAAATTGTACATTACCCCCTGTTGTTCTAATTAATTAATAAAGAAGGCCGCTGAAGTGAGAGAGCAGGTTGTTCCTCCACTATTATCCTTAATTAATATTAATGATCTCGTTAACTCTGGCCGGAGAGGAGGTCACAGACAGTTGCTGTGATGGCTTCTGTCTCAACTTTGATTTGTCAACTGACACGTGTTACATCTGTAACATTGTAGAATATTATAAGGCACAATTTGGATTATAGATTATAAACACAAGGTAATAAGACCAAATAAATAAATAGTGTGTGACATTTCAGTAACAGCGTTGTTACCATCTTCAGACAAAAGTACTGAATGAGAAATTTTACAAGAATTTCTCATTCAGTACTTTTGTCTGAAGATGGTGACAACGCTGTTACTGAAACGTCACACACAATTTATTTATTTTGTCTTATTACCTTGTGATTGTAGATTATTCTTGGTTCTCTTCATCTCTGCTACACAAGTTCTCCTTTAAAATGCCTACAGTAGAACAAACTTCTCTGTAAAGGACAACACCTAATTTAGGCGGCAAATTACCGGAGAGCTGCTAAATAGTTAAAATGAAAACTGTCCTTTGTAGAGAGGTGTCCTCTAGCATGAATGTCCTCTCGTGGAGCTTTTACTAGTACACATATGTAAAAATCACTTTATTTCCCACAGACTTGGTTTGCAGAACATTTACTTCAAGGTTAAGCCAGTACCGTAAACTTCCATGAGAGGATGCTCCTGCTAGAGGACATCCCTCTACAGAGGACAGTTTTCATCAACTAAATTATCATTTTTATTATTGAGCAACTCTCTGGTAAGAGGACACCTCTCTCTAAAGGACACTTTGGCTTTGTAACTAGGTGTTGTTCTTTACAGAGAGGTTTGTTCTACTGTGTGCATAATCAATTTCAAACCTCAAACATCATGATTATCATGGCCTGATACTATATGTGTATTTGGGATAAATAACAACATGTTTCCCTTTCTTTTTTTTTTTTATCTCAACAAGAAGTATGATATTGCATATGTCCTCTACTTCCTCAATTAACTTCAATTAAACAAAAATGCTAATTGAGAGAATTGGAAAACTGGCTATTAAAAAAAAAACTGGTCCAGATATTTTTAAACCATTACTAAATTGGTTAAAGGTAACAAGGGGTGCGCTACAATCAGTGCATAGAGTTAGCTGAGGTGTGTGTACGAGGGGGAAGTGTATTCTCTCTCTATATTTATAGCATCTTAATTAATATCCCAGTGAAGGAGGCCCAGCAAACATTCACCACCAGCTGGCTGGAGCACCAGTTTTACTACTTTCTATATCACCCAGCCATAGGTTGGTGGCTGGCAGTATTCCTGTCCTCTCAGAGCTGCTTTTCTATGTCTTTTGATGGTATCGTAGGGTCTATCTTTTTCTCCTCAACCAGCCATAGGTTGGTGGCTGACAGTATTCCTGTCCTCTCAGAGCTTCCTTTCTATGGCTTTTGATGGTATTGTAGGGTCTATCTATGTCTCCTTAACCAGCCATAGGTTGGTGGCTGGCAGTATTCCTGTCCTCTCAGAGCTTCCTTTCTATGTCTTTTGATGGTATTGTAGGGTCATCTATTTCTCCTCAACCAGCCATAGGTTGGTGGCTGGCAGTATTCCTGTCCTCTCAGAGCTTCTTTTCTATGTCTTTTGATGGTATTGTAGGGTCTATCTATGTCTCCTTAACCAGCCATAGGTTGGTGGCTGGCAGTATGCCTGTCCTCTCAGAGCTTCCTTTCTATGTTTTTTGATGGTATCGTAGGGTCTATCTATTTCTCCTCAACCAGCCATAGGTTGGTGGCTGGCAGTATTCCTGTCCTCTCAGAGCTTCCTTTCTATGTTTTTTGATGGTATCGTAGGGTCTATCTTTTTCTCCTCAACCAGCCATAGGTTGGTGGCTGGCAGTATTCCTGTCCTCTCAGAGCTTCCTTTCTATGACTGCCAGTCTTTTGATGGTATTGTAGGGTCTTCTGAAATTGTCCAAGATCTCCATTCTCAGCCCTCCTCCCCTCTCCAAACAACCACTCCAACATGTCCAAACATCCTGCTCCTCCCCTCAATCATCTCCAGTACCCCTCCCTCCTTCATCATTTCTAGAAAACCTTCAACTGTGTAGAGGAACTGGGAATAAACCACCATCATAAGTGTAGAAAATTACAATTTAGATATTTTACAAATTTAAAAGTAACTAACACCTAAGACTAAAAATCCAATTACGGTAAAAGTCTTGGGAGTTTCCGTTTAGTTCCCAGCAAGAAATGCAACCTCACGACAGGTTGAATAAATTTGGTGTTACACAAAACCAAAAACTTTTCCTTCCTATACTAACTCAATGATGCTCTTGAAATAGAGTTAGTCTATTTAGCTTTTATACAGGAGCTTGGAAATATTTTAGACCTGAATTTGTCAGACAGATGTCTAAAAAAATTAAATTAATTGAAAAAAAAAAAAAATTAGTTCTCCTACTGAAAAAAAAAAAGACTCCAAAGACAGGAAAACTCTCAAGACAAGTGACTTCTAAGGCAGATTTATTTGCACAAGTCATTTAAAAAGGTGATGTTTAGTTAACAGGATTAGTTCAGAGCAAGAAATGCAACCACATAACAAGTTTGGTGTTACACTAAACCCAAAACTTTTATTTTCTTCTTATACTAACACAACTATATTATAGATATGCTTTTAATTATATCTAAAAAAAGGTTTTTTCCACTTTTAATTCTAAGAATAATTATCTGTTTTTCTCAGAAAATTATCTTCTTCTTATCTGCTATCTTGTTTACACACTTGATAACAGTAACTATTTAAAACAGGCTGTGGTAAAATTTCTCATTCAGTACTTTTGTCTGATGATGGTAACAACGCTGTTACCGAATCGTTACACACTATTTATTTATATGGATTTGTTCCTATTACTTTGTGTTTATAATCTATTATTCAAATTGTGCCTTATCAAATAAATAAATAGTGTGTAACATTTTGGTAACAGCATTGTTATCATCATCAGACAAAAGACTAAAACTTAGATATACTTAAAAGCATATTTGATAAGGCACAATTTGGATTATAGATTATAAACACAAGGTAATAAGACCAAATCCAAATAATAAAAAGGTAGCGTGTGACATTTCGGTAACAACGCTGTTACCGAAATGTCTCACACTATTTATTATTTGGATTTGGTCTTATTACCTTGTGTTTAAAAGCATACCTGTAAATATCAATGCTGTTAAAGAAACGTCACACACAATTTATGTATTTGGTGTTTTACCTTGTGTTTATAATATACAGTTATACCTGTCTATAGCGCCCCCTCTTGGGACTCGCCAAAATAGGGGGCTATAGAGAGGGGGTGCTATAGACAGGTCACTTTTAATGTAAATTGCATCGTACTACATATTTAAAATCTGGCGCTATAGAGAAGGAGGCGCTATTTAGAGGGGGCGCTATAGACAGGTTTAAGTGTATAATCACAAATTGTGCCTTACATCACATTGTGTGATTCTTATCTACAATCCAACTTGTACCTTACACTATATGTGACCAATCAAAGCCTTGCTGGCTTCCCCACCAGGACACAGTCTGGTTCCACAGCTCAGCTGTCCACCTGACTGGCCAGTAATCATCCGTCTGGAACTTATCCTCTGCCCTCTTAATGGAGGGTCATCCACTCCCTGTCCCCCCAGCATTCTTGGTTGTTCACAGCAATGGAGGAAATAAAGATATTGGGGAATTTGATTGTGGCTGTCAATGATACAGTAGAACAACCTCCATGAGAGAACACTCGCACTATAGGACACCTCTCTACAAAATACAGTTTCCATTTGCAAAATTACCATTTTTACTAAAAGAAAATAAGACCTAATCCAAATAATTTATTAGTGTGTGACGTTTCGGCAACAACAATGTCACCATGACCAAATGACTTTATCATACCATTTTTACTATTAAGAAACACTCTGATAAGAGGACACCTCTCTCTAAAGGACACATTGGTTCTGTAATTAGGTGTTGTCTATTACAGGGAGGTAATTGTACTGTAATAACAATAATGTGCCACCTCAGGTAGAAGATTCGAGCTATTGAACTTGCAAGCAAGGTGGTAGAATTAGGCCACACACAGCTGGTAGAGTTCACCAACCTGATTTTGACAGTTTGGTGACACTTTCTGGTCTCTCTCCATCTATATACCCAATGTTTATTTTTTAATAAAGCACAATTTGGTTTATAGATTAGAAACACCAGGTACTTTTGTCTGTTGGTGGTAACAATGCTATTACCATAATGTCACACAATTTATTTATTTGGTCTTATTACCTTGTGTTTCTAATCTATAATCTAAATTGTATCATACTACATTTATTATTTATCAACTCTCTGGTTAGAGGACACTTCTCCCCAAAGGATACTTTGGCTCTGCAACTACAGTAAAACCCCGCTATAACGAACCCTGGATATAACGAACCTTCCCTTATAACGAACCCACGCCGATTCCCAATTCCATTCCATTGAAAATACCATCGTTATAACGAACTTTGCAATTTTTAGAATAACGAACTACCCCTATAACGAACCTATTTCGGGTCCCAAAATGATAAAATCTATTAAAAATACTATGCTTATAACGAACTTAGAATTGTAATTTTAAAAAAATTATAAAAAAAATTTTTTTAGCATGTTTCTGCTCGCGAATCGCGATTTCAAAACAATAAATTTAGCGGCATTGTTTGTTTGATTTTTGCACTTTATTTTTGCTGTATGTTGTATAAATTTTTACACATTATACTTTTTATTAAATAGAATATCTTTGCATCCATTAAATTTGAAATATAAAAAATGCAAATGGCTTCCAAAATGAAGAAAACAAAGGCATTTTAAAAACAAAAGCGTTATTTCTTTAAAAAAAAGGCCATTTTCAGAACTTTTCAAAGTGAAACAACAAAGGCAAAATATTAAGAACATATTAAAATAAGAGAATATAACTTTTCTATTATAATAGATAAAATATAAAGTTATTAAAAATTTTGTTACAAAGAGGAATCAACCTCAACTTTTGCCGCGATCGCGATCGTACGTTTTAGGGCTAAAAAAAAAAAAAAGTCCAAATAAACGGTCCCGTGATGAAACAAAAATTATTTTTATGCCATTAACTATGGTGATTTTTGTGACAGGTTAAAAAAAAACGAAATCTAGACCTAGAAGAATATTGGAAACATGAAATGGAAGAAAAACACTAACTTTATTTGAATGGCGCAATGCTTGGAAGAATGCTTTGAAACAACAAGGTATTAGAGCCATTTTTTCAAGTAAAAATTGTATTATATAATGTGATAATGATGTTTTAAAATCATTTCATATCTTTGAATATATATTTATAAAACTTTGCCTAGGATTTGTCTTGATTTTTAACTTAGACATAGAGGTACATGTATGTTAACGATAAGAAGAACTTATCATCTAATGATTTCTATTATTATTCAGTATTAATGTAAGGAGATTGGTCAATTAAGGGAATTAAAACAAAGTGACCACTATTAAGAGGCAGCCTCTTCTTGTGTGTATGGCTGTTTTTTAATTATACGGTCTAAAAATTTTGAAAAGTAAAAAAAAAAATAGCCAAACCGTGGCTATAGTGAACCGTGGCTATAGTGAACCAAAAGCTCTGTCCCATTGGGGTTCACTATAGAGGGGTTTTACTGTATAACTTTACCATCACTGGACTGACTAGGAGATCACCACCACAGATAGTACAGCCCATGATAACCATATGGTGGCTTGAAGCCTGCAGTTACTCACTTAATACTCTGTGCATTCTACTTTACATTTACAAATTGTCATTGCTCTGTTTGAGCGACTTGTACAAGTTGAGGAAGCCACAGAGAAAATTTATTCTTTGAGAGTAAGTTCAGTTTGGTCAGTTTGTAATAGTACCCTCTGTAATAACTTCAGGAACTCCAAGTTGGAGCAGCTGCACATTGCTCCTCATGACCCGACCATTCAATGTTGGAGCTAAGTCAGTGGCTGCTACTAAGTAGAACTACCGACAACTAAAGCTGACACACTGCTGTCAACCAAGATCCTCCTCGGACATCTCTTTATACAATTGAGATAAGAAAGAACTGCCCTACACCCAGGTGGAGAGGACTCACCTTTCTCAATGGTCTCATTCCACTTTTTGGACCAGTTACGGAGGGACTTGGCATAGAGCTTCTCAATCTCGGACCGCTCCGTGATCAGCTGGATGAGGTCCGAGCAGAGCCGGAAGCCGTCCTCGATGCGCCGCGTGGTACGCTTGTAGTTCCCCGGCTCCCAGAAGCTGTCGCTGGAGGCGACCGGGTTGGCATCATCACTGTGGAGGGACATTGCAGGGCTGAACCACACCACATCACTTCAGTGTCACAACACCACATCCAGTGCAGCTTCATTTGTCACAACACCACATCACTTCAGCATCCAGTGCAGCTTCATTTGTCACAACACCAACTTTGGCAAACTCAGAACCTCCAACTGGAGACCATGATTTCAGGCTAATGACCATCATCAATCCAGGGCAAGCTTGAATTTCATCTTCTTTTTCTTCATCTTCTTATCTCCACTCAATCATATTAGGGTGTCAAGCTTGTAGAGCTTGTTGATGGTAAATGCTGAGTAGAGTTCATCAATGGATGTAGAAGGTAACACTAGACCAAATAAATAAATTATTACCCGACTCTCGGTAACTGGTAACTGCAACGTTGTTCAGGGCAAAGTACTGATTCTTCACCATCCAACATTAAGTACTTTTGTCTGAAGACAACGCTATTGCCCAAATGTCTTTTTATTGAATATCTTGTTATCTCATGTTTCTAATCACACATGGTAATAACAACACCAAATCCAAATAGTTAAATAGTGTGTGATGTTTCTGTAATAGTGTTGTTACCATCATCAGACAACTACAAAGTACTTTTGTCTGAAGATGGTAACAACGCTGTTACCGAAACGTCACACACTATTTATTTATTTGGATTTAGTCAATAATGTAGTTTGGGATTAGAGGTTGAGAATTGGATTTCATGAGATCTACAAGAGACACCTGGAAGGGATACATTTTGGACCACAAACTAGGATTCAGAAACCAATCAAGTACGGTATCTGTTCCTAAGAATTATCACAGAAAGGAGAGTCAAGTTGACACAGGTCTTCTTACATGGAAACTACTTGGAAAGGCGTCTTATTTTAAAGCTATGGATAGAATTTGGCAAGTTTCACAAATATGTTAAAAAGGGGCCATGCTAATTTTCTCCTCCATCCTATGTTTTACAGTTTCAAAGCCAACTCCTATTGATCACTAGATTATTGCTAACTGGAAGGTCAAAGTCCTCTCTGTGGGCAATCTGACCCCCTTTTTTTTTTAGGAGACAGAGGCTGTTCACACATGGTTATCTTGTGTGTCTTCAATAAAGATCACTGCAATATCTTTCAGTTATTGTCCCAATATACATGGTAAAAGGTAAAACTTCCTTAGTCCATGAGTGAAGATGCCTAATGTAAATAGACATCCTAAGGTGACAAGCCCACATCCAAATGGATAGAGGGTTTGAGACATTTCAGTAACAATGGTCAGACAAAAGTACTGATGGCTTGCACAATTGTTGATTTTTTAATTGTTCCCTAAGTGGCCAAATACCCTTCTTGATTAAACAAGAAAAGCCAACCATCATTCAATACTTTTGTCTAATGATGATAACAGTGCTGTTACAGAAACATCACAAACCCATTTCATTAACTTGGATTTGGTCTTGTTATCTTCCGTTTTCTAATATAAAATACAAATTATATTCAGACACCCACGTTTGGTACTTTTGTCTGAAGATGCTGTTACATCACAGAAAGCTTATCGAGTTGGGGACTTCTTCCAATCTAAAATATCCAAATTGTACCTTATCATTGATGCATCATGGACAAACCTTTTGCTTGTTTCCCTTCTTTGTTTCAAATAAAATAGGAAGATGATTGTAAACACAAGGTAATAAGACCAAATCCAAATAAATAAATAGTGTGTGACATTTCAGTAACAGTGTTGTTACCAAAACATCACATACTATATATTAGGTCTTATTACCTTGTGTTTATAATCTATAATCCAAATTATGTCTTATCATGAAGATGATTGATAAATTAGATCCAATTTTTAGCTTTCTCCCTAGTACATGTGGTACAGGCAGCCATGATAATCATGGCGGGTGGTAGTTAGCGTGTCATCCTTGCACAGGGGCCATGCTAATCTTCTCTGTATCATTCCAATTTTTAGTATACAGTTATGAGCGTCATCATCTCTGTCACCGTTTGCTTTTTTTTGGAATGGCGCTCTCCTATTGGTTGGCTACGATCACGTGGCTACGATGGCGCCGCCACTACGCGAGACACTTTGTTTTTGACATTGCCCCCCCACTCGCTTTTTGGTTTTTGTAACTATTGTGTTGGAGCGGGTCGCTCCTTAAATAAATGCATATATTAGTTAATAACTAAATGGAATCCTCTCTTTCTTTTTCCCAGTAAGAGACGCCTACGGAAGCCAACAGTACATAGACAGATAAAGCACATAGGCTATAGTTATTAAATAACATATGCATTTATTTAAGGCGCCAATTTATAATTGTAACAAATAGTAATTGAATCAAAACATTCAATCGGGTAAAACACGGGCTTTGCCCGGGTCATTCGGCTAGTTTTAGTATATGTACCGCCCAACAAGTGAGTACTCCACATGTAGAAAGTTTGACTTTTGCACTTAACAAGTGTGCCAGAGTCCCAGTTGGTTACTTACACTCACTGGTGGAGTTGTTGGACTTTTGTAAGAATCCGGAGCCATTGGAGACATTTTTAAATTAGAAAAAAAAAAAGTGCCCAATGCGGGATTCAATCGAGGGTCAGAGCGGTCAAAAACCAACAGTTTAGATCACTGGTCTACTGACCCCCACAAATTATAGATGTGGATAGATAGACTTGATCAATACAGTAGAACTACCTCCCTGTAAAGAACAACACCTAATTGCAGAGCTAAAGTGTCCTTTAGAGAGAGGTGTCCTCTTACCAGAGAGTTGCTTAATAGTAAAAATGGTAATATTGCAAATGAAAACTGTCCTTTGTGGAGAGGTGTCCTCTCATGGAGGTTCTATTGTACTATCAAATGTGAGGGAATAAAATGTGAAATCCAGAAACTATATACACAGAGCTGGAAAGTTCCCGACCACAATACACTGAAGTCCCACACAATGGGAGACTTAATTATTTCTTAATTAGCAAGAAACAAACCACTAGAAGGATCTCTGAACAATGGTAATCCTCCAGCTTGCCAAATGAATCATTTCTTCCTCTACAGTGCTTGGGGGAGAAATGTCTTAAGCAGGAAGTTGAAACTTTCACTTTCACTCCGGTGGGTGGTCACAATTCAAGTGTTTCCTTATTAATGACTGATTGCATCTCTCAATTGCGTCTCAATAGGTAACAAGACCAAATTACTGTTCGTGATGTTGTGCTGATGACAGCGTTGTAAACTGTATGTTCTTTGCAAGTTTCATTTTGAACTTGTGGGTGGCCACAATTCAAGTGGTTTTTTTTTTTTATTATCCCTAGTTCCAGTCCATGATAATCTTGGTTGGTAGTTAGCGACTGTTTTTACTGTAAGTGTACCACATGTCTACACATGAGAAAAGCAGTTCAACTTTTGTAAGTAAAAATTTGCCAGAGCCCCATTTGGTTACTTGCACTCGCTGATGGGGTTGGACTTTGCAAGAATCTGGGGCCATTGGAGCATTTTTTTTTTTTTAATTAGAAAAAAGTGCCTAAAGCAGGATTCGATCTCGGGTTGTAGCGGTCGAAAACCAACGGTTTAGACCATCCTTCCACTGACCCCCCCCTTTATTAGTGAATGATTGCATCTCTCTCGGCCTCAATAGATAACAAGACAGTTTATCTGATGGGACTGCGTTGTATCATTCAGTTGTGTTCACTTTTGTCTGATGATGGTAACAATGCTGTTACCGAAACCTCACACACTATTTATTTGGCCTTATTACCTTGTGTTTATTGTGTCTGTACATATGCAATTTTAAGAATCAAATGCCTACTATCCAGCATAAGTATCATGGCCTACACAATATTGGTAACTATATATAGACATTTTGATATTTTTATGTCTAACTGGCCTTGTCCTTATTGTTTGGGTAAGAGCCTTGCTCGATGCAGCTATCTATATGTAATTCTACTGTCCTTATGTCCATAGTTTACTTAAATATCATAATTAAGATTCCACCCATCAATGTAACATATATAAGCAGAATTGTCCAATACAGTATTATAGCTCTAAGAAACACAAGGTAATAAGACCAAATCCAAATAAATAAATAGTGTGTGACGTTTCAGTAACAGCATTGTTACCATCTTCAGACAAAAGTACTGAATTCAGTATTTTATATTCATCATTCATCAATATTCATTCAGTACTTTTGTCTGAAGATGGTAACAACGCTGTTACCGAAACGTCACACACTATTTATTTGGATTTGGTCTTATTACCTTCTGTTTATAATCTATAATCCAAATTGTGCTTTATGAGCTCTAAGAGGCATTCTGGTAGATTAAATTGGGGAAACCGCTGGGAGAATTCACCACTGATGAGCCAAGCCAATATTTTTTCAATGCAATAAGGACGGTAGAAGTTTGATTTTCATGTGTAAGGGAAATATTCATGCTTTAATGCTTTCATTTCTTATATTTTGATATATAAACATCATCGAGGCTGACACAGATGTGCTATGGTGGATAATTGCTACAACGCTGGGTTAGAAGTGTGAAACAGTTCTGTTTATACATAGATTTCTGAAAGTTTATCTGAGCTGATAATGGAGCAGTGATACACAATTTCCTAAACACAGCTCCCATTCCTCAGCAACTAACATTCTATCCAACTACCTCATATATAAGATACAATTTGGATTAGAATTACAATTACAAGGTAATAAGACCAAATAAATAGTTAGCGTGTGACATCTCAGTAACAGCATTGTTGTTACCATCCTCTGACAAAAGAAGAAATGATAAAAAAAATTATCACAGCATGTAAATAGTACCTTGTTTACACCTTTGATAACAGCACTAACTATTTAAGAACATGCTGTGATATTTATTCTCATTTGATCTTTTGTCTGATGATGGTAACAACACTGTTTTTAAAACGTCACCCACTATTTATGAATTTGGATTTGGTCTTATTACCTTGTCTTTCTCACTACTTCATAAGGTACATAAGCTATTTCTTTCCTCGGGTCTTCATTTGTAGTTATTGCTCTGTTAACTTCCAGGAAGGTTTATAAAGTAACTTCACTTTCAGCAAATAAAGTTTTTATTTCATATTCATATACATAAAGGTCTAACAAGGCCAAATCCAAATTAATGAAATGTTTATAACATTTCCATAATTTGGTTTTTGTCTTGAAAACTTCACAAGGTAATAAGACCAAATAAATAAATAGCTGTGTGACATTTCAGTAACAGCATTGTTACCATCTTCAGATGTTATTAAGTACTTTTGTCTGAAGATGGTAACAATGATGTTACCGAAACGTCATCCACTATTTATTTGTTTGTATTTGGTCTTATTACCTTGTGTTTATAATCCAAATTGTGTGCCTTATCGTTTTGATAACTTATGTTTCTAATCTATAATCCAAATTGTACCTTAACATATGTCATATTTCCGTAGAAGCAAGCACAAAGGCCACAATAGATCAATATTAATTTGTCTGATGACGGTAACAACGATGCAGCTGACAAAACGTCACACACACAATTTATTTGGATTTGGTCTTATTACCTTGTGTTTCTAATCTGTAACCCAAATTGTGCCTTATCATCACCAAAATGACTATATTTTGTACATATTAACTGCTCTCAGGTAAGAGGATACTCTTTCTACAGGATACCTTGGCTTTGTAACTTGTCCTTTAGAGATGTAGAGGTTGGTTCTACTGGGGAAGCTTAGAGTCTAGTATTAATATATATAGTATTAATAGATAATCACTAAACTAACACTTCTAGCCAAGTGAGCTACCTCTGTAGTAAAGATGGGGTGTACTTACAATAAGAGCAGTCTCCTACCCACCATGATTGTCATGGCCTGAGATCAGAAAGTAACCACGCAGTAAGAAAGATGGAGTGGGGAAGAAACAGGTGCAGCTTTTACATACAAGAATCTGCCACCTGGATGTGTGGTGCCAGATCTGCATTTACACAAATCTTATATATGGCTTTCTCAAAGCTTGTTCAAGAATTTTCAGTGATAAAATGGTTGTAAAGAGAAGCAAATCAAAACAAGTACCTGGTAATACTTCTTTAATTTTCCACCAACTACAACACCTATTTATATTATAAATGAATGCGGCGTATGATTATAAAGCAATACTTAAAGTTTAACCGCATAAGTTTCTTTTATTTGTGAAAAATCAATTTTTATTTCAAAGAGAAATATCTAATATTTCTAACTTTTTGGATGACGTATGAAAAGGTTGAATATATGAAGAGTGATGGTCTATATATGATTGGATGACGTATGGAAGGGTGAAAATATGAAGAGTAATGGCGAACGGAAAAATAAAAGTGTCCAGGGGCGGGAATCGAACCCACAACCTATTTATACCTATTTATATCTCAGCCAACTCTTTAAATCCCAGCCAGGTTATTTACTTTAATTCCACCAACTATAATTCAACACTTACTTTAATTCAACAAGTAATTCAGCTAAGATAAGGCACAATTTGGACTATAGATTATAAACACAAGGTAATAAGACCAAATCCAAATAAATAATGTGTGATGTTTTGGTAACAGTATTGTTACCATCTTCAGACAAAAGTGCTGAATGAGAAATAAACATGCTGTGGTAAAATTTATCATTCAGTACTTTTGTCTGAAGATGGTAACAACGTTGTTGTTACAGAAATGTCACACACTATTTATTTGGATTTGGTCTTATTACCTTGTGTAATTCAACTAAGTTATTTACTTTAAAAAATATATATATATATATTGCACAAACTAAAATTTAACACCTATTTATATTTCAGCCAAACTTTTCAAATCCCAGCCAAGCTACAAGGTAATAAGACCTAATCCAAATAAATTAATAGTGTGTGACATTATGGTAACAACACTGTTACTGAAACATCACACACTATTAATTTATTTGCATTAGGTCTTATTACCTTGTGTTTATAAATCTATAATCCAAATTGTTCCTTATCACAATTTAAGACCTATTTATATTTCAGCCCAACTTTTCAAATCCAAGCCAAGTTACAAGGTAATAAGACCTAATCCAACTAAATTAATAGTGTGTGACATTACGGTAACAACGCTATTACCTAAACATCACACACTGTTAATTTATTTGGATTAGGTCTTATTACCATGTAGCCTAGCTAAGTTGGCCTGCCACTGAGTAGTGCTCCCAGTCTTAATGACAAAGGCATTCTACTTCACCCAGTGTGGAGATGAGAAAGAAGAAGACCTTGTAGCTATAATCCAAATTGTACTTTATCACCCACCAGCCCCAAGTTATCTACTTTAATTCCACCGACTACAATTCAACACTTACTCTCTAATTCAACTGGTTTTTGTAAAACTGGTCGTGTAGCTATAAATATAGGTTTGTTTTTTTTTCAAAATATAATCGTCGCAGATTACAATTTGGAATCTTAGATAGAAACGAGGGGTAAACAAGATCTCTCAAACAGATAAACTGATTACACTTATGTTGTGTGAGATAAGGAACAATTAGAATAATAGATAAGAATTCCAAGGTAAGTACAAATTAGTAACTGACAAGCCACATCTCTGCAACAGAATTGATAAGGTACAATTTAGATTATAGATTAGTAACATAAGGTAAGAAGATTTTGTCTTTGATTTCCAGACTTAAGTCTGGTCATCTACGGACATGACTTTCCAGAATGGTTGCAAGGTTTTCCTACTATATACTAAGTATCAACCTGCAACCCCAAAACACATTATTGACTGTATTAACTCATCCATTGATGAGCTCTACTCTTCCCCGGCAGACACCAAGTCTCAAGCTTTACAAGCTTGATACCTTAATATGATTGAGTGGAGATAAGAAAGAAGAAGAAGGTAGCAAGAACAAATCCAAATTAACAGAACCAACATCATCAAAAAAACATTTCATTAATTTGTATTTTGTTTTGTTAGCTTATATTTACCACAGAGTTGTTTTCCATCATCCTTGTGTCTGAAGATGGTAACAACACAATTACCGGAAACCTATAAATGACTTTATCTTTGTGATTCTGGTCTTTGATGAATAAATAAAAATGTTGAGAGAAGAAAAATTTATAAACTTTGAAATTCCTTTTGAATGTTTAATCAGTAAACACAAGGTAATAAGACCAAATCCAAATAAATAAAAAGTGTGTGACATTTTGGTAACAATGCTGTTACTGAAACATCACACACTATTTATTTGGTCTTATTACCTTGTGATTATAATCTATAATCCAAATTGTACCTTATCATTTAATCAGAAATGTCTCTGGAATATATGACAACTCTGTCGATCACAAGAGCTGTTTCTCACCTCTGGAAATCAATTTGTGGCTAACAATGGGATTCCTGAAGCTTTGATTCCGACGACAGTGAAGGATGTCATCACTTCCTTGATACCAGACTTGGCAGCAGTTCTTTCTTTGAGCACATTCTTCCTCATCCTGATACCTGAGATTTCACCCTACGTATTGCTTTCAAAAATATCAGCAAACAAATCTAAGGCAATAGCTTACTATAAATATTTTAGATCATCATTATGTAAGGACTGGTCAACAAGTGAATGACTTTGAGATGAAGAGTAAAGCCAGTTCAATTTCTATGTAAATAACACAAGATGATTATTACCTTACCCAATTGGGAGAATCTGTATGGTGCAAGTCACTAATAAAGGTTTGTGTGTGTGTGATACCTGAGATGAGAACTCCCCTGTAAAGGACAACACCTATTTGTAGAGCCAAAGTGTCCTTTAGGGAGAAGTGGTATCTTCTTACCAGAGAGCTATCAAATAGTAAAAATGGTAATTTTGCAAAAATGAAAACTGTCCTTTGTGGAGAGGTGTCTTCTAGCGTGGGTGTCCTCTCATGGAGGTTGTTCTACTGTAGCAGGAACACAAGGTAATAAGACCAAATATTTATTTATTTGAAATTTGGTCTTATTACCTTGTGTAACTACCCACCATATTTATCATGGCTTGTACCACATGTACTTGGGATAAGAAGAAAAAAATTGGTAGCAAAAAAAAAAGGAATTTCTGGACAGTTTTGGTACCAAATATGAATGCAAGCCAGGTAACATCTAGCTCCATTATACTTCCATGAGAGAACACTCCCGCTAGAGGACACCTCTCTACAAGGGACAGTTCTCATTGTCAAAATAACCAACTTTACTATTTAGCAACTTTCCAGTAAGAGGACATCTCTCACTAAAGGACACTTTAGCTCTGCAACTAGTTGGTGTTCTTTAGTGAGAGGTTCTACTGTATGATTTTCTATTTAAAAAAAACTTATATTTAGAGAAATATAAGGTGACAAGTCCAAATCTCCAAATTAATTAAATGTTTGTGCCTTTTGAGCAACACATTTGTTACATTTCCTTAATTAAGTCTTATTACCCTGTGTTTCTAATCTATAATTCAAATTGTACTTTATCATTGGTCATGTTACCTTATGCCTCCAATCTTTAATCATATTTTATCATCATCCTATATTTCTACTTGGAAAAACTACATATTGAGATCAAATTCAAATAAATAAATATATTACCTTGTAAATATACATAATTCTACTGTCCTAAAAGCTTAGGTTTATAGTTTGCTTGAAAACCATTTCTAAGATTCCACCCTTTGCTGTATATATAAGCAGAATCGTCCAATACAGTATTGGAGCTCTAAGAAGCGATCTGGTAGATTAAATTGGCGAAACCGCTGGGAGGGTTCACCATTGATGATCCAAACCCTCCCAATATATTTTTTCATCGCAGTAAGGACAGTAGAAGTTTGTTTTAGGTTCAAAAAGAGAAACATTCATGCTTCCATTTCTTATATATGTGGCGACTACACTTTGCTTCAGCGAGCCGAACTAAGACGGCCTCGGCATCCGCGGGCGTCAACCTGACTACGCATGCGCGCGGGACGTCATCAGAGACTCTGGCCACTGACGCGGTAAACAAGAAGGCTAAAAGCCGACGGCTGTTACTTCAACCGTTGTTTCTTTTCTCTCTATAATTTCTTGCTTTAAATAAATTAATTTTAATTATAATTTTATCAGCAGCCTTTCCACAAGCCACACCAGCACATCACAACAACCATCCTACATATACAGTAAAACCCCTCTATAGTGAACCCCAATGGGACAGAGCTTTTGGTTCACTATAGCCACGGTTTGGCTATTTTTTTTTACTTTTCAAAAATTTTAGACCGTATAATTAAAAAACAGCCATACACACAAGAAGAGGCTGCCTCTTAATAGTGGTCACTTTATTTTAATTCCCTTAATTGACTAATTTCCTTATATTAATACTGAATAATAATAGAAATCATTAGATGATAGGTTCTTCTTATCATTAACATACATGTACCTCTATGTCTAAGTTAAAAATCAAGACAAATCCTAGGCAAAGTTTTATTAAATATATATACAAAGATATGAAATGATTTTAAAACATCATTATCACATTATATAATACAATTTTTACTTGAAAAAATGGCTCTAATACCTTGTTGTTTCAAAGCATTATTCCAAGCATTGCACCATTCAAATAAAGTTAGTGTTTTTCTTCCATTTCATGTTTCCCCATATTCTTCTAGGTCTAGATTTCGTTTTTTTTTTTAACCTGCCATGCAAAACATTGCTGACTTTAAAATCACCATAGTTAATAATGGTATAAAAATAATTTTTGTTTCATCACGGGACCGTTTATTTGGACTTTTTTTTTTTTTAGCCCTAAAACGTACGATCGCGATCGCGGCAAAAGTTGAAGTTGATTCCTCTTTGTAACAATTTTTAATAACTTTATATTTTATCTTTTATAATAGAAAAGTTATATTCTCTTATTTTAATATGTTCTTAACATTTTGCCTATGTTGTTTCACTTTGAAAAGTTCTGAAAATGGCCTTTTTTTTTTTTAATGAAATAATGCTTTTGTTTTTAAAATGCCTTTGTTTTCTTCATTTTGGAAGCCATTTGCATTTTTTATATTTCAAACTTAATGGATGCAAAGATATTCTAATTAATAAAAAGTATAATGTGTAAAAATTTATACAACATACAGCAAAAATAAAGTGTAAAAATCAAACAAACAATGGCGCTAAATTTATTGTTTTGAAATCGCGATCCGCGAGCTTTAAACATGCTCAAAATTTTGTTTTTTAATTTTTTTTTTTTAATTACAATTCTAAGTTCGTTATAAGCATAGTATTTTTAATAGATTTTATCATTTTGGGACCCGAAATAGGTTCGTTATAGGGGTAGTTCGTTATTCTAAAAATCGCAAAGTTCGTTATAACGATGGTATTTTCAATGGAATGGAATTGGGAATCGGCGTGGGTTCGTTATAAGGGAAGGTTCGTTATATCCAGGGTTCGTTATAGCGGGGTTTTACTGTATATAGATGGCATGTTATCGCCATGTATCACCTTGTGTTTCTATAATCCAAATTGTACCTTATCATTCTATTTATCTACTTGTCCAATCAAATTGTAGAGGTTGTATAGGTTTGGTATCGAAGACTCTGTGAAAGAGATAAAGCACAATTTGGATTATAAACACAAGGTAATAAGACCAAATCTAAATAAATAAATAGTGTGTGACATTTCGGTAACAGCAAGTCTGAAGATGGTAACAACGCTGTTACCGAAACGTCACACACTATTTATTTATTTGGTCTTATTACCTTGTACTCTGTGAAAGAATTTCCCTGGAGATTTGCAACCACACAACCAGTCAGAAATATCTTAAAACTCCAAACACTCCCAGGGATCCAATGACCGGGTTACAATATATAGATCATAGGTTGGTAACACGGCCAAATATACAAATATGTAATTGATGTCTAGCTGTGTTCATCTTTCAGTACTTTTGTCTTAAGATGAAGACCTCACCTATAATGATAAGGCACAATTTAGATTATAAACACAAGGTAATAAGAACAAATCCAAATAAATTTAATTACAGTTAAACCTGTCTATAGCACCCCCTCTTGGGACTCACCAAAATAGGGTGCTATAGAGAGGTCACTTTTAATGTAAATGGCATCGTACTACGTATTTAAAATCGGGCGCTATAGAGAGGAAGGCATTATTTAGAGGGGGTGCTATAGACAGGTTTAACTGTATTTCCAAATAAAAAATAATTATGTATTTTGTTCTTATTACCTTGTGTTTACGTCACATATAATTTACTTATTTGGGAATTTGTACTTTAGAATTAATTGAATTAAGTATCCGTTATAGATAGAGTTATAAGAAAATTCAAGTAGGTAGAGTTTGGTTTGGATTTGTAAAATGGCAAAATTATAGTAAGAGGGGAAGATAATAAACACAATCAGCCAAGGATGTTATGAATCGAAGCTACCATGTACTGATGAGGGCCATAGCCTGAATCCATGGTATACAGCTTTTTGTCTGAATTTTCCAAAAATGGTATTGTGGCTTATTCCTTCTTCTTTATCTCCACTCAATCACACTAAGGTATCAAGCTTGTAAAGCTTGTTGATGGTGTCTGCCGAGAAAGAGTAGAGCTCATCAATGGATGAGTCAATACAGTCAATAATATGTCTTGGGGTTGCAGGCTGAGAATTAGTACATAGTAGGAAAACCCTGCAACCATTCTGTCATTGTCCGTAGATGACCGTGGCTTATTCCTTAAAGCCACTAGTAAAGTTTTACTAGAGTAATAAACGTAGGACATTGTGTTCTAATGTAAATTTGAGTCAAAAGGCATCAAATAAGTTTATACCTGGATCTGTAAAAAAAAAAATTCTTTACAGATCCAGGTACGTCCTTTTATATAAATGTATAAATAAATGTTGACGTGCCTCTTTAAAATAGACAATGTTGCTTCCTGTGTTGATTCATAGCATTGGGTTGAAAATTCAAATTTTCAATTTGACTAATTTCTTTAAGCAGGATTTTGAATTGAACTAAGTACTGAATCAAAGCACTTATATAGCAAACAGTAAACACACAATTCACTATTTAAAATATAAACAAAAGAGATGATTTCTGTTGAATTATAGCCAGTGTTGAATTGAGGTAGTTAATTTGGTTTGGGGACTTTTTTTAATTAAATGGCTCAGTTAAAACTGTGTCTAAAATTATATAGACTTCTAGTTGAAAACAGCAAAAAACACAATTTGTCAATAGGAGAATAAAATAAGGATTAAATCTCCAATATATAATTGAGATACAAGAAAATAAAACCTAATTATTTAATAGTGTGTACACTTATAAATTATTTGGATTATTTTCTTGTATTCTAATCTATAATATCTTTATTTACTGGGGCTGCTAACCAAAATGAATGATTTTTGAGCCCCGAAATCTATAATCCAAATTGTGCTTTATCATATAATTGGGATAAAGAATCAAATAACAAACACAAGGTAATAAGACCAAATCCAAATAAATAAATAGTGTGTAAATTTTTATTTGGTGTCTTATTACCTTGTGTTTATAATCTATAATCCAAATTGTGCTTTATCATATAATTGAGATAATGAATCAAAGAATAAGAAAAACACAAGGTAATAAGACCAAATACAAATAAATAAATAGTGTGTGTCTTATTACCTTGTGTTTATAATCTATAATCCAAATTGTGCTTTATCATATAATTGAGATAATGAATCAAAGAACAAGAAAAACACAAGGTAATAAGACCAAATACAAATAAATAAATAAATAGTGTGTGTCTTATTACCTTGTGTTTATAATCTATAATCCAAATTATGCCTTATCAAAGTATAAGAATAAATCTAACTCTTTCTATAAAACTCTCTAACACCATGTCTTTCACAAGATTTTGATAGGAATATAGGAAACCTGAACTATATTTTCTCCTCTTGTTTGAGAAATACAAAAAGCTAAATGGTTAGAAGAAAGTTAAGAAAGAGACACTGAGAGAGAACCCACAGCAAACAGATAACAAGGCAAACCAAACTGAAATAAATAACTGAGTAAGATCTATACAGTACTAGCTGCCCAACAACATCAACAAACCTGGGGACATCCTCGGCAAACGCCACTTTCTTTTTCTTCTTGAGACTTCCGAATCTGAGCAACATGTTTCTCTGGAATGGAGGACATCAATGACTGGGCAACCACTACTACCAGAAGTGGCCATTCATGCCTCGTCACCCTGTTTAGCACATCTCTGTTTATTAATTATCTAATTGTAGAGCTGCCTCCCTCAAAATTACATTCTTTGATATTTAACATATATGCATATAGGCTACATACCTATATTTACATATACATATGTAAATTTTATTGGAGTGGGTAAGGAATTTTGTGTTGATTTTATCTTTTTTTAAATAAAAATACACATTTGAAATGATTGCTTCATCATTGCATTATCATGTATATTGACTTTTCTATTTATATCTCACACATAGTTGTGTATGGTTGAATATACCATAGGATTGTTTGCATATCCACACATGTATTGCTTAGCATATTTGCACCTTGCTGTATGACAGCATCACTTGGGCCCAAGATATAAGGTAGTTAAATTCTTTATTATTATAACCACTGTTAGAACAAATAAGAGTTAAAACCTGGAAATTTAGAACTAGACTGTATTGACTCATCCATTGATACTCATCCCTGGCAGACACCATCAAGTCTCAAGCTTTACAAGCTTGATACCTTAGTGTGATTGAGTGGAGATAAGAAAGAAGAAGAATGTTATAACCATATTGCTGTTATAAAGAGATTCCACAATAATCCTCCCCCACACACAATTTTATTTTTGTTTAAATTTCCCCATATAACTAGTAATATTGTCTACTTGGATATGGACCAAAAGCTTGAATTTTTAACTATAGGCCTGTGTGTCTGGGATATTTGTGTGTCCCTCATGTTTATTCTATGGGTAAAAAAATGTTTTACCTTTTCAAGAGAGGATACTACACTTTGATCTTAGCCAAAAGGCTGAGAAGCAATTTTCAAGAGAGGATGAACCACCAACAGCCAGGTCAACTCAATAACAGAATTCTGTCGTACCAAACTGTGGTTGTCAGACTCTATATACCACTCCTCCAAAAACTGCCATTTTTTAAGAGGAGGATAGTAACCAAATTGGGCTCTGGCACATTTGTAAGTGCAAAGTTGAACTGCTTTCCACATGTTAGACATGTGGCACACTTACAGTAAAAGCAGTCACTTACCTCTACCCACCATGATTATCATGGCCTGTACCAAGTGCACTAGGGATACGCGAAAAAAGAGAGAGAGAGAGATGGTAGCCAAATATATTTTAAATCAATTTTTGAAAATAATAAGACACAGAGGAAGAAGAGAGGGAAGGAAATATGCCAAATAACTGTAGTTCCCCCAAGTTTCTCCCTATACAAAAGGGGGAAAACTGCAATGATTAATTCCAACTAGGGGGAGGGAAGTTTCCTTCCTTCCTTCCTCCTCTCTGGTTTTAAATTTCCTGAATTTTAATTGGTTTTTCCTCCTCCACCAATCCTGCTGCTGGAAACCTAAGTCTACACTACCCATCCATCCAAAATATCTCCATTTATTGTAGGCAGACTTTGGAAACTGCTTGAAGGGTTCTTGGCTGATGAGCCAGGCCCTTCTATAATGATTTCCATAATTCCTCCCATAGTCACTGGTATTTGTGGCACACATCCTCCCACAAAAAAAAAAAAACTAACAATGAGCAGACTGACAATGAAATATGCAAAACCTCATCATCATCCCTGTGCACTCTCTAATTGCTGAAAATTGAAACACATTTCTTATCATTGCACCATAAGATGTCTGTTGAGGAATAGTTGTGTAATTATTATTATTTAAATAATAATAATATAGTATTAAGGTAATAAGACCAAATCCAAATAAATAAATAATGTGTGACATTTCGGTAACAGCGTTGTTACCGAAACGTCACACACTATTTATTTATTTGGATTTGGTCTTATTACCTTGTTAATATAATCTATAATCCAAATTGTGCTTTATCAATAATATAGTATTGATATATTTTTTGTGTGTCTCGGAAATATGCAAATGCCTTCATTAACATGTAAATAGAGGAGGCTGAGGTAGTAAACTACTCTGCTATTTTAAGTGGCCATTAAGTGGAAACATTAGTTTTTTTGTTTTTCTTTTTTAGTTCCAGAGAATAATCTTTTTAAAAAATGGCATCTTAATTAAATATATTTTTTTAAACTTGTCTCTCAAGTACCTATGATAGAGGCCATGATAATCATGGTGGGTAGCTATAGAATGTTGATAGTGCAAATAAACCAGCGTCTCTATACACACTCTGACTTTTGAGCCTAGAAGGTGCCAGGTTTCATTACTTGCTGGTTGTGCAAGATATAGGGGATTCAGGGGAAGGAGATAACATAGATACACAAACAATGGACTGGACTACACACCTATGAGGAGGACCGGGAAGTATCTGGCCAGCCACCCCGACGAGAGAAAGGCATTGAAGGAGGAGGACAATAGGGAATTCAATCCCAGGCCATGGTAGTTGAAAATTTACATACCCTGGGGGAGAACTGACTCCAACAAGGTGGTGGAAAGGCAATCACAGAAATGGTAGTTTGCTGCCAATAAGCAGTCCAACAACAACCATCAACTGAGTGGGGCTACACCTATAAAAAGCCACCAAAATGCCAATGCAGGGTGAATGAAGTAAGCTCCACGAACCAAGAGCTGAGACTGAATCATGTCAGGAGCCACCAAGTTGAACTGAGAACTTCGCTGCCGACCCTGACAATGATTCAGATACAGCTGTTGGCTAATGGACCTTATTTTTAATGGCGGCACCATTCTTCAAGTAACATCATCATTGAGTTTTTGTAACATTTTCTAGGTCCTGCTCCACCACAGGTTATCCCACCACACTGTTGATGGCTGTTGGTCCTGGGTCTATTTAGCTATTGGCAGCTATCCATGTGGCTGTTCCCCCTATCTGCCACCTGGAAACATTGAATTTCCCACTATCCCTGAGGATATTTTGTGGATTTCTACACGTCTAGCTCCACCACAGGTTATCCCACCACACACTCTGTTGATGGCTGTTGGTCCTGGGTCTATTTAGTTATTGGCAGCTATCCATGATGGCTGTTCCCCCTATCTGCCACCTGGAAACATTGAATTTCCCACTATCCCTGAGGATATTTTGTGGATTTCTACACGTCTAGCTCCACCACAGGTTATCCCACCACACACTCTGTTGATGGCTGTTGGTCCTGGGTCTATTTAGTTATTGGCAGCTATCCATGATGGCTGTTCCCCCTATCTGCCACCTGGGGATCCCCACTCTCCGTGGGGACATTTTGTGGATTTCTACAAGCTCCAACCACACTGTGTTGATGACTGTTGGTCCTTGTTAGATATTGGCAGCTATCCAAACTACCTGATTCCCCCATCCTCTGTCTGGAAGAATTCAACTCTCATCCAGAAGAACAGTTGACAGTTATAGAGTTACAATACAAATACTTTCTGACACTCTGGAGACAAAATGGTTGTAGAGTTCAGAAAGACGCAGTGGCACAGGTTCTGTCCACCCCACTCGGCACATACTTGCAACAGATATCAACTCACTCATTAAATATATGATGATTTATTAATGATGGTAACAATGCTGTTACACTATTTATTTATTCAGTCTTATTACCTTTATATATTTTTTAATTTTAAATGGAAAGGCAACATGTTGATAATCACATCAGTCAGAATAAATATCCACTATTAATGAATTATTCCAGAATGGGCCAAATACCCATTCTTGATTAATCAAGAAAAGCTAATCACCTACGGGTTTCAAATAGTTGATATTTAAACACAAAGTAATAAGACCAAATCCAAATAAATAGTGTGTGATGTTTCGGTAACGGCATTGTTACCAACTTCAGACAAAAGTACTGAAGTTCAGAGAAAAGTACTCGTTCAATACTTTTGTCTGAAGATGGTAACAACACTGTTACCGAAATGTCACACACTATTTATTTATTAGGATTTGGTCCTATTATTACCTTGTGTTTATAATCTATAATCCAAATTGTGCTACCTTATCATTAGTTGATATTTATTCTAACAAATGGCACAAGCCATCAGCAACTTTTAGTTGCAAGAATAAGAGATGCCTTAATCATATTTCTCAATTCCCAAGTTACCCTGATAAGTTGGATCATTGAGGTTAGGAAACATAACAAACCCCATCCAAATAAGTAAATATATATAAATAGATTGATTAATTTGGTGAAACCACTTTGCCGGTCCCAAGCCCGGATGAAAAAGGAGGAGGGGGAGCAGCAACAAGCTCACTAAAAAACCTGGACTCAGCTGGCCTGGCTGATAGTACCCTGTAAGGGCTCCTAATCCAGGGATACAGGATGAGCAGCGTTTGTACTCCATGTTAGGAGCAGCTGCACATGGTGTCTGTTCCTCATGTCAGAGGCGGCCATTACTTTTGGAACTAAGTCAGCCTGCCACTGAGTAGTGCTCCCAGTCTTAATGACAAAGGCAGACACATTCTACTTCACCCAGTCATGATGGTTGTCAAACAGACACCATCAAGGGTCACAACTTGATACCCTAATATGATTGAGT
The DNA here is from genome assembly GCA_030710605.1 of Cordylochernes scorpioides. Lineage (NCBI taxonomy): Eukaryota > Metazoa > Arthropoda > Arachnida > Pseudoscorpiones > Chernetidae > Cordylochernes > Cordylochernes scorpioides. The sequence goes on from CP092880.1 coordinate 65,151,657, forward strand.
GGAGATAAAGAAAGAAAGAAGACTGAGAGGGTTCACCACTGATGAGCTGTTTCATTTAATAACATTTATCATTGCAGTAAGGTCTGTATAGATAATAATTGATAATAAGTATGAAGAGAAACAAATTGCCAAAAAAATTGTATTTGATTAAATTGTTACAAATTTTATTGATAGATGGCAATTGATTTTATAAATAAATTTCAAAAATCACACAACATAAGCATGTGGTCTTGTTATTTATGAAAAAAGTTACAAAAAAAGTGTGTACTGGGATCTGGGTTGATAAATTCAGAGCATCTCCTGATGGTGCAACTGATGGATTTGCATCATCTGTTGGAATAATAATCTACTTGACTGTTTTTACTGTGGTTATATAACAACAGAGAAAGACACAAGGTAATAAGACCAAATCCAAATAAATAGAATGAGACGTTTTGGTAACAACATTATTACCATCTTCAGACAAAAGTGCTGATGTTTGAAAGTGAAGATGGTGTCAACGCTGTTACTGAAACATCACACACTATTTATTTATTTGGATTTGGCCCTATTACCTTGTGTTTATAATCTATATTCCAAATTGTGCTACCTTATCAGCCTTAACTATATAGTTTTCCTACCATGTACCAAATCCAATAAATAGTGTGTGACGTTTCTGTAACAGTGTTGTTACTACTTAGGAAAAGTCACACAGGAAACATCACACACTATTTATTTATTTGGATTTGGCCCTATTACCTTGTGTTTATAATCTATATTCCAAATTGTGCTACCTTATCAGCCTTAACTATATAGTTTTCCTACCATGTACCAAATCCAATAAATAGTGTGTGACGTTTCTGTAACAGTGTTGTTACTACTTAGGAAAAGTCACACAGGAAACATCACACACTATTTATTTATTTGGATTTGGCCCTATTACCTTGTGTTTATAATCTATATTCCAAATTGTGCTACCTTATCAGCCTTAACTATATAGTTTTCCTACCATGTACCAAATCCAATAAATAGTGTGTGACGTTTCTGTAACAGTGTTGTTACTACTTAGGAAAAGTCACACAGGAAACATCACACACTATTTATTTATTTGGATTTGGCCCTATTACCTTGTGTTTATAATCTATATTCCAAATTGTGCTACCTTATCAGCCTTAACTATATAGTTTTCCTACCATGTACCAAATCCAATAAATAGTGTGTGACGTTTCTGTAACAGTGTTGTTACTACTTAGGAAAAGTCACACAGGAAACATCACACACTATTTATTTATTTGGATTTGGCCCTATTACCTTGTGTTTATAATCTATATTCCAAATTGTGCTACCTTATCAGCCTTAACTATATAGTTTTCCTACCATGTACCAAATCCAATAAATAGTGTGTGACGTTTCTGTAACAGTGTTGTTACTACTTAGGAAAAGTCACACAGGAAACATCACACACTATTTATTTATTTGGATTTGGCCCTATTACCTTGTGTTTATAATCTATAATACAAATTGTGACTTATCATTGGAGATTTGGTCCTATTACCTTGTGTTTATAATCTATAATCCAAATTGTGACTTATCATTGGAGATTTGGCCCTATTACCCTGTGTTTATAATCTATAATCCAAATTGTGCTACCTTATCAACAGAGTAAGAAGGCATATGAAACGTAGGTAAAGGTGCTACCACCCAGGTGGAAGGGTTTTGTGCAATTAGGATTTTGTGTGTATATATGAGAATGTTACAAACTATTTTAGACTCGTAAGATTCTTTTTGAAATTAAACAATTTCTACTTCACTTACTGCAATGGAAAAATTAAAGGTTCACCACTGATGAGCCAGGCCCTCCCATTAATTTTTCCATTGCAGTAAGGGCAGTAGAAGTTTGTATTATGTATAAAGGGGGCATTCGTGCTTTTGAATCCTTTCATTTTATATGTATAGATGGCGCGTTATTGCTTTGTGTTAATTTATGCAGTAGGACATTGTTTAATATCAAAAAGAATCTTGCGCGTCTATAATAGTTTCTAATTTTGATAACAGATGGCACGCTAGTGTATCGTAATATATGAGAGTGTGTGTCTAAACGATAAATAAGGTGTGGCGGGGAGTGGCGGCCATACCTAATGTTATTTAGATGCGGTGGGATGTCTCAACATCCTCATCAACCCACAAGTAGATAAGTTCTGCCACAATTTAGATCAAAGATAAAAAACATGGGCTGGTAATCTGCTACATTGTGTCTGGAACCCAATCACACAATCTTAAGACACACCCCACTTTACACAAGTTGTGTGAAAACTTTGGGATATATCATGGAACACCACTTCACCACCCGATGGATATTATTTCAACAAGATGTTTTACTCCACACACACACTGGGATGATAAAGCACAATTTTAGATTATAGATTATAATACAAGAAAAAAAGACCTAATCCAAATAATTTAATAGTGTGGGACGTTTCGGTAACAGCATTGTCACCATCATCAGTACATGATGGGTAGAAGTAGGCGACTGTTTTTACTGTAAGTACACCACGTGTCAACACATGTGAAAAACAGTTCACTTTGCACTTACAAATATGCCAGAGCCCCGGTTACTTGCACTTGATGGTGGGGATGAACTTTGCAAGAATCGGGGGCCATTGGACCATTTTTTTTTTTTTATCAGAAAGAAAGTGTCCAATATGGGAATCGAACCCGGGTCATAGCTGTCAAAAACCAACAGTTTAGACCATCCTTCCACAGACCCCCTGATGGTCTGATGATGGTAACAATGCTGCCGAAACGTCGCACTATTAAATTATTTGGATTAGGTCTTATTTTCTTGTAAGACACTGGGATGCCCGGTAGCTTGGCTCGATAAAAACACCTTACAAGAAACTCTTGGCCTAACAATTTTCTGATAAAGAATTGTTCCAAGTGATGATTTTCTCAACTTATCATTAATTCTCTGGTGGTGTTACTTATCCCAAGTACATCAGGATGATAAAAACTCCGCCTTTGCCGGTCCCAAGCCCGGATGAAAAAGGAGGAGGGGGAGCAGTAACAAGCTCACTAAAAAACTTGGGTTCAGCTGGCCCGGCTGATAGTACCCTGTAAGAGCTCCAGGGATACAGGATGAGCAGCGTTTGTACTCCATGTTAGGAGGGGCTGCACATGGCGTCTGTTCCTCATGTCAGAGGCGGCCATTTATTTTGGAGCTAAGTTGGCCTGCCACTGAGTAGTGCTCCCAGTCTTAATGACAAAGGAATTCTACTTCACCCAGTCATGATGGTTGTCAAGTGTCAGGCTCTACAAGCTTGATACCGTAATATGATTTGAGTGAAGATAAGAAAGAAGAAAAAGACTAATCATTAATTCTCTCCAAGTGGTGGTGTTACTTATCCCAAGTACACCAGGATGATAATAATGGTGACTGCCTTTACACCCACATGTCTATCCCTGCAGAAAGCAGTTTCACTTTTGCATTTACAGGAGTGTCCCGTTTGGTTACTTGCACTTTCTGACAGAGTTGTTTGACTTTTGCATGAATTGGGAAGCCATTAAAGCAATTTTTTTTCTGAAGAAAAAAAAAAAAGGTTTCCAATATAAAAACAAGGTAATAAGACCAAATCCAAATAAATAAATAGTTTGTGATGTTTCAGGAACAGCGTTGTTACCATCAAAAGTATAACTTCTTAGGTCCAATGAAATCCATAAAAATGATAAGGCACAATTCGGGATTCGAACCCGAGTTGTGAAAAATTGATGGTTTATGCCACTCCTCAACCACAACAAACCCAATGGTTACTTTTATTTTTACCTCCACTAGGATGATATCAGTCTATTATCAATACAGTTGAACAACTTTCTTGAGAGGACAATCTCACTAGAGGACATCTCTCTACAAAAGACAGTTTACATCACCAAAATGACCAGTTTTACCAATTAACTACTCTCCAGGACACCTCTCCCTAAACGACACTTTGGCACTTGGTGTTGCCCTTGGAGAGAGGTTCCATTGTATAAAATTGACAATAATATAGATTTCTGGTTACAGTAGAACCTCCCTTTAGTGGACACCTCTCTACAAAATATAGTTTTCATTTGCAAAATTACCATTTTTACTATTTAGCAACTCTCCGGTAAGAGGACAACTTTCCCTAAAGAACACTTTGGTTCTGTAAATAGGTGTTGTCCTTTACAGAGAGGTAGTTCTTCTGTATCACAAAATATATATTGTTGTGTGTCAGCAAGTAACCAACCGATGGTACACGGGAGCAGTAAAAATTATTTAATTTTTGTTTATTTTTAATTAATTATTTAATCAGAGAAACGGCACCACAGAGATGACAGGTATAAATTGTATTTGACCATTGACCACCGTTTCATGACAATGTTTTAAATACTAGTTATCATTTACCCTTCATCCTAGTTTTATTTTTTATTTTTCCTTGACCGGTGAATGTCCTGTCACAGCTACAACTCCTCCTACGGCCACTACAGACGAGACAACAACGACAGACCAGACCACGAACCCAGCACTAGAACCTGGTGACCATAGCCCACCAGGACAGACACTGCAGTCTTCAAATCAACTGAGTATTACATCCCCACCTCAACTCATCAATATATACATCATCATCTTTGTAATTTTCACTGACAATTTAAAAATATATTTCATTAATGAAATGCAGGGCAAACAATATCCAGTGATACCTCCTTATAACAGCAACTTAGGTTTAATTATAAAGTCCTAATTGTTTCTTAGCCGTGGTAATATAAAACCTTAGTCCCACGTTATGTAGTTATAGCAAAGTTTGACTGTATATCATACATAAGTTTGATAGTTATATATTTGAGATGGACCGTAGAAAACCAATCTGAATTATTGAAGAGCTATTGGTAGTGTGTTGATGCCATGTATTCATTACTATATTAACAGCATTTTTCCACACACAAACCCAACAACCTGTTATAGCATGTCAAGTGGCTAAATTGCATTGGTTTGGTATCATGATAAACAGCTGACACTCTCTCAAGGTAATAAGACCAAATCCAAATAAATAAATAGTGTGTGACGTTTTGGTTACAACGCTGCTGTTACCGAAACACCACACTCTATCTATTTAGATTTGGTCTTATTACCTTGAGTTTATAATCTATAATCCAAATTGTGCTTTATCAGTTGGCACTCTGTAAAGGACGAGGACTAGGAGCAGAGTCAAAGTGACTTTTAGGGAGAGAGAGGTGTCCTCTTACTGGAGAGTTGCTAATTGGTAAATCTGGTAATGAACACAACAGTTCAACAGAGATGTCTTCTAGTGGGAGTGATGGAGGTTGCGTAGTGACCTCTCAGATAAGAGAGGTTGGCCACACACACACACATCATTGTAGATCCCACTTCACATCCCACCATTCTACTGGATCATCTAACCCATTCAACTCCACCTTGCCAGTCCCAAGCCCAGATGAAAAAGAAGGGGGAGCAGTAACAAGCTCGCTATAAAACCTGGGCTCAGCCGGCCATGCTGATAGTACCCTGTAAGGGCTCCTGATACATAGTATATCTGTACTCCAAGGAGCAACTGCACACAATGCATCTGTTCCTCATGTCAGAGGCGGCCTTTTCATATTGGAGCCTGCAACTAAGTAGTGCTCTCTGACTTGATGATTAAAAGTAAACGCATTCTACTTCACCCAATCATGATGGTTATCATTAGCCTAACATGCTTGAAAGGAGATAAAGCGAAGGAAATATCAAAATACACTCATGAACAAAACTTATGGAAGTTGTACCTGTTTAGCATGTATATCTGGATTCAGACAATAACTGAAAGATTTTGATACACCGTGACCTTTAGTGAAGACACACGAGATAGCCAGGTGTGAAAAAATTGTCTGAAAAAATAGATGACTAATGTCATAAAACTTTTCACCTCCTTAAGTTTTGTCCACGATTGTAAATATGAAACAATTTGGATTTAATAGATATAAAAATCCAAAAGAAAACAAATTCAAAAATAATAAAGCACAATTTGGATTATAGATTATAAACACGAGGTAATAAGACCTAATCCAAATAAATAAATAGTGTGTGACATTTGGGTAACAGTGTTGTTACCATCTTCAGACTTTTACACACTTGATAACAGTAACTATTTAAAGCATGCTGTGGTAAAATTTCTCATTCAGTACTTTTGTCTGAAGATGGTTACCAATGCTGTTACCGAAATGTCACACACTATTTATTTTTTGGATTTGGCCTTATTACCTTGTGATTTTACCTTTGTCTAGAGGAACTATTCTGACAGCTAAGCTCCATATTCCTTGGCAGTACTTTTGTCTGAAGATGGTAATAAGAATATCCAGAATAGACATCAGGCAAGCAGCCTTAATTAGAGTGTATAGGAGAGCGACACATTTTATACTGTAAAAAAATACATGAGTTGGTGGACAAGTAGGTAACACCCTCGATTCCCGACAGTCATGAACCGGGATTGAATCCCATGTTAACATTTTGTTTAATATGTGAATAACCTTCACATTCATTGTTACAAATATCATAAACTAGGTTGTTCTTGTTGAGCGGTACCTAATAAAGTGATTTTGGACCAAAATATACTGTAAATATAAACACTACATGTCTATCCACACATGTAAAATCAATCCAGTTTTTGTATTTAGTTGTCAAGAGACAAGTTTGCTTACTTCATTCAATGGCAGGTTTATATTGAATCAATTATACCATGGAATATAAGAGCAGAAGACTGTTTTCCTATTAGTTTTCCTAACCAGATTCTAATAGCTAAATATTTTTTAATAAAAACTTGTACATAATAATAATAAATAGAACATATATATTTGAATGGATTAGATTTATATTATTTATCTTGCCTTTTATTAGAAGTAATATATTTTTTATGTAAGTGTTAGAATTTGATGCTGATTAGTAAAAATGTTGAAAAATATAGTTCAAATACAAAATATATAGTTAAAACATAAAACAATATTGAAATATAAAATATTTCCTTCCTTGTATATATAATGCTATTAAATATCTTTAAATAGTTTGCATTCAATTTTTTAAATCATCTATGTGAAGAAAAATTAATTTTATTGGGCAAAAGACATGAACTTATATACAATTATCAGTTTCTATAGGGTATTTTTGGTTTAAAAAAGGATATATATTATAAACTTAAAAACTGATCATTGATACATTATATCAACATTCTAATAATTGTGGCTACTTGTAAATAAAAATATTTTAAATATAAATCAACTAAGAAATGGCAGTAGAATTTATATTAAGGAACTGAATTGAAATTAAGTGCCAATATAAATTAGCTTTTTAACATCCTTAAAGGGTCAGTTATGGAATTCGTTTGGCCTATTCTTTTAAATGGAATTTTAAAATTTTAAACATTAATATAAAAGTATTATGTATGTTCCAACGATATCCTATTATATTTCAACAATATTTATTGGAAGAAGGGCAATGTCAACAATAAACGCCTATATTACCAAGTCAGTTGAGGAGAAAATCCAGGGGGTATTCTTTCTAAAATATCAAATATTTAATTAAAAGAAGTTAATATAAAAAGTATGACTAGGAAATGTATATAATTAAAAATATTATGAAAAGGCAAAAATTAGATACAAAATTTCATGAAACCATCTTCATTAAAAAATGATGATACGATAAAAAAACAAATAAAAATACATGAAGCCAAACAACCACTTTAAAAATGGTCAAATTTTATTTAAAATTCTAATCTTATGGAATTTAGACCCGCGTATTTTTTTTACAAGAAATATATTTTCAGCATCACACACAAAATGAATGAAAAATTATTCAAGATTTTTATATTATCCGAATAATCAATATATATAATGAATATTAAACAATCAAATAGTGTGTGTGTTTTTTTTTCCTAGTGTTATGAATGGGTGATGTACTGAATCTTAAAAAGTAAAAATATTAAACAAGAAGTGTATTATAAAGAATAAATTGTAATAGGATATTAATCATTCTAATGAATGCCTAATTAATTTTGATATTGATTATTTTTATGTGCTAATCTTTTTGGGAAGATTTTTAGAAATAGTGATATTTCAAAATGCTTGAGGTATTTGCTTGCTCAATTCCATCTATGCTATGTTTTTTTTATGTGATTATTTTATTTTTAAATTAGTTGACATGTCATTTTCTGGCTTGTCTTTTCTAATTTACAATGTGAAATTTTGGCGAAGATGCTGAGTAACATAGGGAGAATAAACTGAAAATCTTAAAAGCAGAACTTGAGGCCTTAAGTTCTTTGGAATGACTTTTACCTAACTGTTGTATCTCCTCCTGGTGTTTGTCACAACACACACAGCCGAAATCTATTGGTCAATTTCTGTTTAATTGCACCGTTAATGTCGTATATATACAAATATGTATTTACATATTAATAATAAAAAAAACATGCAAAATACATATAGATGTTTAACAATTTACATACACAACACATCTCCCCTTTTAATAGTAGTGCAGCCGGTCTGGCGGTCTTCTGGATCGCTGCGGTCTTGGACTGCGCACAGGGACAGGGACAGCCGCAGCAGCAGGGCCCGGTTCTGGTTCTGGAGTGTCCTCTTGTGCTGATGACTCCGCTCCTTTCAATTCTTCGTCCACCTCCGGGGCTTCTTCCACTGTCTTCTCCTGTCCTCCAAGCCTAGGGTGATCTCAAGAAGTGCCAGGAAGTATAAAATCTCTTGATGTACCCGGCAATACCAAATCTCTCACTTCAGGAACTTCTTTCTTGATAACTGGCCTTAGTTGATTTATGTGTCTTTTTACATAACGGTCTTCGTCTTCTATAAGGTAATATCGGCTGCTCAGTAGTTCCATGATCCTGCCCCTTTTCCATTTTGGTCCGTTAGCAAAACTCCGGAAATACACATCAGAGCCGACCCGCAAAATGCTCTTGCTTCCTCACGGCATCATGGTACACCTCTCCTACCTTCGCCATTTTCGGAATCAAATTTGAAAATCTTGATCTTAGACTTCTTTTCATTAAAAGTTCCGCGGGAGACTCCTTTAATACCGTTTGAGGAAAAGCTCTATGGGTGAATAAAAATCGCTGTAGATTGATTTCTATACTGTCCTTTCCTTGGTTCTTTCGTAAAGAGTTTTTAAATTCACGTACATATCGCTCAGCTAAGCCATTAGTACTAGGATTGTACGGACTCGTTTTTGTGTGTCTTATACCATTTATTGTTGTAAATTCCTCAAATTCACTTGAGACAAATTGTCTGCCATTATCGGTTACCAAAAGTTCAGGTAATCCAAATCTGGCAAAGATCTCCCTAAGATGTCCTATGATAGTCCTGCTCGTAATGTCCTTTATGATGACAATCTCCAGCCATTTGGTGTACGCGTCTACAAGGACCATAAACATTCGTCCCATAAAGGGACCTGCTAGATCTAAGTGTAGACGGTGCCACGGCTTCTCAGGCCAAGTCCATTCTGAAATGGTAGACGGCGGCATACTTGAAGATTCTTGGCATATTCTACAATCTCTAGCCAGCTCTTCAATGTTCTTATCTATGCCTGGCCACCAAAAATACCGTCTAGCAATCATTTTCATTTTCACCATCCCTAGGTGCATCTCATGTAAATCGTTCAAAATTAAGGATCTTAATTTCTGGGGAATTACCACTCTTTCACGCCATTGAAAACACCCAAACTCACAACTTAATTCGTCTTTTATCCTATAATAGGAATAAAGTGGATTTTCCTGCGATATCTTTGGAATTTGCCAATTATTTTCCCTAACATTTCTTAACACAATTGATAGTAATTTATCCCGGCGTGTCTCAACTGCCACATCCTGGAATGAGAAGGGGACCTCACTCATTTTCCGAAGGAGAAGCACCTGATCCTCATCCAAAGATTCCGTGGTCTATGAGACTAAAGGTAAACGTGATAACGCGTCTGCATTGCCATTATCATCAGTTTTTCGAAACTCCACAGTGTATTTAAATGCAGATAATTTTAAAGACCCCCTCTTAATTCTTGATGCAGCACATATGGGGATCGGTTTCTGGGGTGAAAAAATGTGCATTAAAGGTCGGTTGTCTGTGATCAACACAAATTCACGTCCCAATAGATATTGTCGGAATTTCTCACAACCAAAAATGATGCTAAAGGCTTCTTTTTCTAATTGCGAATACCGCCTTTCCGCTTCAGTTAGCGTTCTTGAAGCAAAGGCTATAGGAGTTTCTTCCTTTCTATCGTTCCTGTGACTCAGAACCATTCCTAAACCATAGCTAGAGGCGTCACATGCAAGGACTAGTTCCCTAGTTGCATCATAATGTGCCAGCACCGACTCGTTAGTTAGCAATGCTTTGCATTTTGCAAATAATATACGGTGTTCGCTAGTCCAGTTCAATTTGGAATTCTTTTTTAAAAGGTAATAGAAGGGCGCTAAAATATCTGCAATATTTCTTATAAACCTAGAGTAATACATAAGGAGACCTATAAAAGATCTCAATTGAGAAACGTTTGTAGGTTCAGGCGCCTCTACCACCGCTTCTATTTTACTACTTATGGGATGCAGTCCCTTTTTATCTATTTTAAAACCTAAATATTTGTTGTATTCCAATTGATTACACACAGCGCTCAACGTTAATTATACTTTAATTAACTATAAGGTAAAGGGATTATATATAGATTAAAAAGTAAACACACATGGAGAGAAGGAATGGCGTGGCAACACCGCCGGCTAGTGTTACATCATCGGCAGGAAGTGAGTCAGCTCCAGTGTTGCCGAACCAACCGCCGCGGTCGTCAACAATCTCCTCCCTCGAAGTGATCCCTTCTTTATGGATTACTTCGCCGTCCATAAGTCTCGAACGATGAAGTTCGTGTAGGTTTCTCCCCAGTGGCTTGGTCAAAATGTCCGCTAGGTTTCTTCCACTTGTTTACTTCGGTACTGAGGAGTGCAATTGAGTTCTGAGCATTTCTCTGGTTCCTTAGGATCATTGGATGAGATCGAGTAGGAGAAGGCTTCACAGTATCTTCATTATGGCTGTCCTCTTCTGTAGGTATCACGTCTTCTTGATCTAATAAAGACACTGGATTCTCTTCAATCTCCCGTTGAGTCCCATAGCTGTAGTGTTCAACTGATGGAAGCACCTCCCGGTTGCTGTCGTTCCTCGATACATCACTCTCTTTGAAGACACAGTCCCGAGATTCCACCACTTTCTTCATCTCAGGAATCCACACTCTGTAGCCACGTCCTCTGAGTTCATATCCAACAAGGTTACCTTTGACAGCTCTCCTTTCGAGTTTGGATTTACGGACTTGTCTTGGAATATGGACAAATACTTGACAGCCAATAGCTCTTATGTGTTTAAGACTAGGCTTGTTCCCTGTCCACAGTTCATATGGCGTGCTTTCACCATTGTGATTGTTGAGAACTCTGTTTCTGACATAGGCTGCGGTGTAAGTCAGCTCCGCCCAGGAAGCCTTTGGCAGACCACTTCCAGATATAGTGCTCCTGACAAGATCTAGGAGTGTCCTATTCATTCTTTCTGCCACACCATTCTGTTGGGGTGTATACGTCATAGTGTGTTCATGAACTATTCCGACGCTCGTGCAGAAAGTGTCCCATTCTTTGGAACAAAATTCCAAGCCATTATCCGTACGTATCCGTTTTAGTTTCCGGCTGGTTTGTTTCTCAGATTCTTGAATCCACTCTTTGACTTTTCCCAGGGTTTCGCCTTCGTTTTTCAGGAAAAATACACTTGTATATCTCGTAGATTCATCAATGATGGTTAAGACGTACTTGGCTCCTCCCCAGCTCAATACGTCGAGTGGACCCATCAAGTCCGCATGCACCAAGTCCAACGGCATGATTTCTTTTTCCTCCTTGTGTGAGTGTTGAAGGAATGGCAGACGGTAAGACTTGCCGATCAAGCAGTCTTCGCACTTTTCTGGCTTTGCCGGGCTGCAATCAAGTCCTCTTACGCTTTGGTTCTTGGCCATCTTGGCTATCGTATATGCATTTACATGCATCAGCCTTTTGTGCCAAAGTTCCAGTGTAAGCTCTTCCTTGCATTCAGATACAAGAGAAACACGATCATTCTGATCTATCGGAGAGGATGGAGTAGTCTGGACGTAGTAAAGTCTACCCAACTTCTTTCCCTCTATCAAGAGTTTACCTTTCATGTCCATAATGTGGCAACCACTCCTGTTGAAGACAACTTTTCTACCGTTTTCTATCATTTGGAGTACAGACAGAACACTGTGACACATATCTGGAACATACAAGGTGTTCTGGGCAACCATATTGCTGGCATCTCCCTTGTGTCCAACAATATTGGCACTGACAGTACCGGTACCACATACTTCTATAGAAGAGCCATTCGCAATAGTGATGGAACTCATATTGCTTGTGCACTCTTTCAGACATGTGAAGTAATCTCTCTTGGGAGTCATATGGTGCGTCGCTCCAGAATCTATGATCCAGGTCTCGGCGGTAGCTCCAAACAAAGTGTTGCACATTGCCGACATATTTACGCCTTTGTTTTGGTCAAACCTCTTTGGTCTTTGTTCATTCTTTCCCTTCTTCCTGCATTCCCTTGCATAATGGCCTTTACCTGCACATTTGAAACAAACGACCTTTGCTTTAAATTGTTTTTCTGTTTCAATGGGCTTCGAAGAGGCATTAACGACCATGGCACCCACATCTTTTGGTAGATTTGACGAACGCCTTTCTGCTTCTGCCAACAGCCGTCTTTTAACTGTGGCGGTCGTGAAGTCTGAATCAGGCAAGTTACATATGGTTGAGACAACGGTGTCCCAATCCTCTGGTAATCCACCCAAAAGAACCATAGCCAAATCGCCATCATCAATTTTGTCGCCAATTTGGGCCAGTTCGTTTACAATGTAGTTTATCTTCCCCATATACCCTTCCATATTGCTGTGCTGAGTCAACCTTTCGACATATAACTGCCTTCTTAGTTGTACGGCTCGATATCTACTATCCTTTGGTGCGTATAATTTTTCCAGTTCCTCCCAGACCTCTTTCGGAGTATTCAAATGTTGAACATGCAATTGTTGTTCATCATTAATCCCGAGGCAAATTTTTGCAAACGCCTTACCCTCCCGCGACAAAAAAGGTTTTGTTGCAACAAGGTCACTAGGGTCAGGCTTAGCCTCTCCTGGATTGATCAAACTCCACAAATCGTTTTCGATTAGAACGAGTTTCATCTGGAAGCTCCAGCTGGAGTAATTAGCACCATTTAATTTTGTAATCGTCGTGTTTGCCATTTTACAAAATATTTGGGAAGTAGAAAAAAGGATGGTCCAAGTAATCAAAGGAAATTTGGTTACTCACGTTTTAGGCTTCGCGCTTCTTCAGTCTGACGTTTTAAGTCTTGCGCTTCTTCAGTTTCATGTTTAGGCCTTGCGCTTCTTCAGTCTCATAATCTTTGTTGTATTCCAATTGATTACACACAGCGCTCAACGTTAATTATACTTTAATTAACTATAAGGTAAAGGGAATATATATAGATTAAAAAGTAAACACACATGGAGAGAAGGAATGGCGTGGCAACACCGCCGGCTAGTGTTACATCATCGGCAAGAAGTGAGTCAGCTCCAGTGTTGCCGAACCAACCGCCGCGGTCGTCAACAATATTCAACAGCATTTACTGCGAATTTGCATTTATCCTTGTTTAATCTTAAACCTTTTTCTTGCAGCCTTTTAAAGACCAATTCCAGCTTTTGCTCGTGATCCCTATGATCCTTTCCGGCTACCAGGATGTCATCGATGTAGCAAGCCACTCCCAACATATCTGCAAATAGATTGTCCATTACTCTTTGGAACTTATTTGGTGCTACAGCTACTCCATAGGGTAGCCTTTTAAAGGCAAATAACCCCTTCATAGTATTAATGTTCACCACTCTTTTGGCCTCTTCAGATAACCTGACCTGCAAATAAGCTCTGGATAAGTCCAATGACGAAAACACTGTATTTCCAGACAATTTTGAAAATATTTCGTCTATTGATAGCAGCGGGTACTTATCCAATTCTATGGCCTTATTTGCGGTGCATCTGAAATCGCCGCAAATTCTAAGGCTTCCATCTTTCTTCAGTACTGGTACTATAGGGGGGGCCCAGTTTGCATACTCAATAGGTTGTAAAATTCCCTCGTTAACCATACCATCGATTTCAGTTTCTACTTTTTTCTTCAAAGAAAAAGGCAAACTTCTCGCCTTACAAAATACAGGAGTCGTATTTTTTTTAAATAAAAATCAATATGGACGTTTTTTAAGCAACCCAATTCTTTGCTGAATAACCCAGCATACTTATTTATAATAACTTTGATATCGGGCTTCCTTTACTTGCGAAAGTGCAATTGATCTTGTTCCTACAGGTCCTCGTCGCCAGTTGTTGTATCTCCTCCTGGTGTTTGTCACAACACACACAGCCGAAATCTATTGGTCAATTTCTGTTTAATTGCACCGTTAATGTCGTATATATACAAATATGTATTTACATATTAATAATAAAAAACATGCAAAATACTAACTAAAGAGCCGTTCTTCAAGCTGTAAAAGGACGCAAACCTTCTGGGAATAATCATTTAATTCTGTAATGTTGACTTGCTGTCGTAATTTGATAAAATTCAAAGACAATCTATTAAGCAGCCAAATATTTTATTGATAAATTGCAAGCGATAAACAATAACAAACTACAAGAACAAATGTCTACATTATTTTTATTATATACTAGCCGAATGACCCCCCAGGTTTTACCCGATTAAATGTTTTTATTCAATTACTATTCATTGCAATTATAAATTGGCGCCGTGGATGTCACTCTTATGAAACGTCCCGCTCCAAACTTTGTGTCAGAGAAGCGATATTTTTATAAAGAGATGATCTGGCTTTGTGTCTTCTGCTCAAATGAATGTTTTTCTGTTAGAATTTTGTTCCTGCACACTAAAAATGAACTGGCTTCACCCATGGTCTCAGCTTTTTGGAATTTTTCCCGATATAATTTTGTATCTGATAATCAAACATGATACAGCAATATTGTCATCATCATTTTCTGACTAAAAAAACAACTATTTTTGCCCAGAACCTGTCAATTTTATTTTTTACTAGCGGATGTAGCCGGCTTCGCCCGGTTTTACCCAAGTAAAGGTTTGTCTAAAGAATCTCTCGATAATGTGAACATTTTTTCCAGTCCCTTGAAAAATACTCGATAAGTTGAATAAAATCAATATTAATTGGTTCCCTCGGTAATTGGAAGTTAAAGGAATAGTATCTTGCCTTTTGGAATTGTATCATTCTTCTTGTCTCAAAAAAATTGCCTTGTAATCCTGAATTTTGTCTTTCCTAATTTTCTACATTACAAAATCATCGTATTATCATGATATATTCACCGCTAGAGGCGCTGCTTGCGAGCGAAAAGGCAAATTTGCAACGCAATTTGCAAATAACTAGAAGAATATTCGGGATAGAGACCTGAAATTTTCACTATTAAGTTTTTCCAGATTCTACTCTATATACTGTTAAAATTTCAGTAGATTAGTTACGTATTGTGGACGTGTATAGCCTACATAGGAACAAACACACATACATACACTGACTTTTATATATATAGGGATATATATTTTTTTCCATTTGATAATTATTGATTTTGGAATAATTACATTTATATTTACACCTGTTTATTTTTTTTTACTAAAGCCAAGCCCTCTCATTCAAAAATTTATATTATTGCAGTAAGGTCTGTAGAGATAACATTTGATGATATTTAAAAGAAACGCATTGCCAGTAAATTTATTTGTGTAAAATTTTAATGATAGATGGCAATTAAATTTAATTTACTAAAGGTTCAGTTGAGAGACTGGCTTGATGAAACTTTCTGACCTCGTTTTTAAAGCTTGGTGACCACGGTGTTGATTAGTTGAGTACGTTGTAAGTCTTGTCCAGTGGAGTCAGCACAGATAGGAGTGTTGCAGACTAACTTTCAAAAGTGGGAGAACCAGAATTCTCAATTTCATTTTAATAGTCCATAGATGAAGTTTGATTCTCTGGTCCACCTTGAACAGATTTCAAAAAGGCTTGATCGTCCAAATATTCTATCTTGATATCTCACTGCCTATGATCCAGGGTTTAATTGATTGACTATAGTTGCAAGAGTGTCCACGCTCAACCGCGCTCTTTCAAGAAAACTGGTTGATTTTATGGAAATTGTTGGTGTGATGTAGCATGTGTAACACCATAAGATTTTTGGCTTGAACGAGCGTTGTTCTCAAACAAAGATGGTTCCCAAAGTCTTCTTTGATTGGCAATATGGTTCTGGTTCGCTACTATATTATTGTTGCCTAGGTGAATCTAACCCTTCTCTTGTAGTATTTCAATAGTTCAAGAGTGCCATTTGTTTATCTTCATTTTCCTCTTTCGCGTTTTATAAGAAGGGTTTTTTGTTGTTTGTTGAACAGCCCTTTCTGCTAAACCATTGGACCTAAGGTGTTGAGGGCTAGAGGTTTGGTGAGTGAAAGACCATTTCTATGAAAATTGTTTGAATTGTTCTGAACAATATTTGGGTGCATTGCCAGTTTCTAGAATATTTGCTATCCCATGTCTCTTTGAATACAATAGTGTTTCTTAGAATTTAATAATTATATTTTTCATTAAAATCAACATATCTAAAACGACTTTTGTGGCCTTTTTATAATCGAGATGATTTTATACGTTTTTCTTTGTTGTTAACTTAAATATACATATATTTCCAGATCTCTACAAAACCAAATATGCAGGTGCCAGTGGCTGCAGAAAAGGCAGACCATAAATTTATTAATCTATGGCACATGTAGAGACCTAAAGTTGTGCTGGCTGGCAATGTATAAATGTTGAAGGAGAATTAAATACGTCCTTTCTACTAAACATTATTTATTTAGAGACCAATAAAACAGTTTTCAACATACACAACAATTTTAAAATTAACATATAAGACTTTTAAAGAAGGAAAGCTTTAAATTTAAAATATTATCTACTTATATAATTGCCTTATTCTGTCTGTGTGAAGTTCACGGATAGATTTTGGTCAGACTGGATAAAATAAAAAAAAGTGTCAAGGGATGGGAATCGAACCCACGACCTTCCGCTTACCGGGCAGATGCCATGACCACTAGGCTACCCTGGACATATTTTTCCGTTCATAAAGTTAATATATGATGCCAATATATATAATAATTGTATAAACGAATGCAAGACAAAATCACCGCGAATGATTCTTTTTTTTAAGGCAATTTCTTTTTAAGGCAATTATCGTTTTTCACAATTACTTAATCTTTTAAAATATATATAAATAACAATACTTGAATGAAAATATGTTTCTTTAAATAAAATAAAATAAACTTTTAAATCGGTAACCTTTTTATGAGAACCTTTAAATATATATAAGTACCTTATAATTGTAACGAATAGTATTTTAATTAAAACATTTTAAAAACACACAGTTTGGAACGGGACGTTTCACAAGAGTGACATCCATGGCGCCAATTTATAATTGTAACGAATAGTATTTGAATTAAAACGTTTTTAAAATATATAAGCACTCGGGTAAAACCGGCAACGCCGGGCGTTGCCCGGGCTATTCGTCTAGTATACACATAAAAGGTTATAAGGGAGGATATTTAAAAGATATATTGTTGCACCAAGTTGCAGCTTTGCAGGGTCGTCGACCTTGGTTTCTTCATTCTTGGTGTTATACACGTTTCCCGAGCGGGTTTCCATACTCAAAGCAAATAATAAATAAAAGTAAATAAAAATAAATTACCTTCCAACGTTATTGTGTTTATTTATTCGTGGTCTTCCTCGTAGGTCATGATCCGCAGTTTTTTTCTAGGTCCTCTCTCGCTCCAATAACCAATCAAGATATATGTACAATAAATATTACAAAAGGAATGAAACTATAAAAATGGATGATGTTAATCTAAATATTCTGTTTTAAATAAATATTAAATATCATAGAATATTTAGAATAAATGTATGGCGCATTAAAATTGACGTAACAATATAAATGTTAACTAAAAAGGCCTATCATGCCCAATTCATCAGTATACCCCCACCTACCTCTGGATCCAGCAACCCAAGTCCATGATTCAAAAAGGGCGGCCAAGGCCCCAGCCAGGCCAGCGGCCTGCGCTTTCAGCAATTCCCAGTCCTCAGTGTCCAAGGAAAAAATCAAACTAATAAAACTTCCACTAATGTAAATCTCCCGCTTCCTTGCCCCCAGTGTTGCTGGACTCCTCCCCCCAGGCTATCATCACCCTTCTCTCTCAGTGAAAAAAAGGTATATTTAAAAATATATAAAATAAATTAAATATAAAAATTATTAAAGAAAAATTTGATAAAATTTATTAATAAAGATTAGAAATATTGATTCAAAATATTTATAATTAATATTGTAGGATCTGAGCATCTTGGGGTCAGCTTGGGAAAGGTTCAGGACTCGTGGTGAAGCTGGTGTTCTGCCTGAAGATGGTGATTTTAACACCCACCATGGGTTTATGTCTTGCCCATATGCATGCTCGAGTCTGAATTGGTACTGGTGAAGTCAAGTCAACCACCTTAGGTCAGTAGCTTGACTTACAGGGAAGGGGTGTCTGAGTCAATCTGAACTCTGGCTTGGATTTAAGTCAACCACAATGGGACATGTGGCTCGAGCACCAGGAGGGGTGTCTGAGTCCATCTCAGACTAGTTTGGTAGGGCCAGGTCATCCACCACAGGTCAGGTGGCTTGACCAGGGAAGGGGTGTCTGAGTCCATCTGGACTCTGGCTTGGATTAAAGTCAACCACAATGGGACATGTGGCTCGAGCACCAGGAGGGGTGTCTGAGTGCATCTCAGACTAGTTTGGTAGGGCCGGTCATCCACCACAGGTCAGGTGGCTTGATCACAGGGAAGGGGTGTCTGAGTCTATCTTGGACTCTGGCTTGTTGCTGTCACGGCTGAAGGTGGCCTCAGGCTCCATCTCTACACCTCAAAATCACTAGAGGTTTGCAGCTTAGATGGGGAAGGGTGAGACATGGTTAGGTTAGGTGGGGTTCTGGGTGATTTTGACATATTATGGTCACGAGGTGTCCTAAAAGTCTGATGCCTAAAAACATCAGATGCTACAATCTGACATGTAAATTTGGGTATTTTCTAATTAATGATCCTTTGTTTTGGTTATTCCTAGAGTTATAAATCCAAATAATGCGCTTTTCTCCTTGGTTGAAGATAACTCTAGATTATTCCAGGCCAATAAATTGATTCATTGACCCTAAGTAGGGTGCAGTTGATGCCAAAATGTTTCATGTGTAGGGTCTTAAAGACTTTGGTTCTAAGACATCTTGGGATGATTATGCCTTTTTGTAAAGAATTTTTTCTCTGGAAGACCAGTATAATCTGCACTCAATTGGAACACTAGACTTGTGTTTATAACATCCCTTTAGTTGAATTACCTTTAGTTATGACAGTTCTGGATCAAATAGTACAAATGTGATATTGTATTGGGATAAGGTGCATAATTATGAAAAAGGCATCTCCTTATCGTGCAACTGAAAATTGCTGATGGCTTGCGCCATCTATCGGAATAAATATCAACTATTCTCGAACGCGTCCAAGGTTAGCTTTTCTTGATTAATCAAGAATGGGTATTTGGCCAATTCTGGAATAATTAAAAATCAACGAGAATAGTTGATATTTATTCCGATAGATGGCGCAAGCCATCAGCAACTTTCAGTTTCACGATAAGGAGATGCCTTTTTTCATAGTTCTGGATAAGTTAATATTAAGTTTAATATTTAAACATAATATATAAGTGCGCCATTCTATTGTAAGAAATATGGGCATATAAAATAGGGCAGTATAATTATTAATTATTTAAAGCTGCCTTACTGCATGATCTGGTGTAAATAGCCAGGAAAAGGTGACTAGCGAGTTGTGCGTGAATGTTACAGCTGCAAACCAAGATGTGAAATATATATATCGTAATTTAAACAATGTGACATGTAAGTAATAAAGTATGACGTCTTTTCTAGTCTTCTCAAAGTGACACCAGCTTACCACGGGACACCCAGGGATCCAGAGAGGGACAAAAAGGTCGTTGGTCTTGATGTTGACAGTTAGTAAGGTTACAGTGGATATTTTCGCTCAGTGCTAGGTCTCACGGCGGCCCTCGTGGCCGTCGTTTTGGTTCCTACCTGCCTCCGCGGCTTCATGCAGGACGCCGAGCTTTCCTCAGTAAATTCTCAACTTTCCCCTGGTCCGGGTCACGTGAGACGACGTACTAGGAGAGCGTCTTTTGATCACAAACTTTGTCTTCACTGTCCCGTGCTCTGCACGCCTTGCCACTCAACCCCGACTGCTTCCAACTCACTTGTCTTACCCAGGTTTACAACATATATATTTAAAAAAAACATATGCCCCCCCCTCTTTAATAGTTTTTAATTTTCTACCTTTTTTACTGCCATAATGGGAATGTCATTAGTGCTGGAACTTAATTAATTTTATTATTGATTATAGGGAGCAAAATATAAAATTAAAATATTTAAAAGAAACATGTGCTGCAACTAATTTATATTTTAACATTGAAAATATAATGCTTCTATTCTATAATATTGACGTGTCTACAGTTCTTGATGTGATCACAAACCTTATTATTAAAGTAATACTATAAAAAGATTGGGAGATAGGCAATCAATCATAACCTGTTTATAGAACAGGTATAATATTAATTTGACATGGAATTGATATAAATTCATAAATTTTTACATTATATATTGAAAATATTTTTCTATACACTTAAAATGAATTCACAAGCGATATTTAAAACATTTTTCTAGTTTCCTATAAGTTTAAGTAGAACGAATTAAAAAAAAAAACCTAGCTGCAGCAAAATAAATACCTTTGAAAATAACAACATAATAAATATATAAAAAGGCTGTCCATTAACTTTTTTGCGAAATAATAGAATTTCAAAATCCTTAAAAATGTACTTCAATTCTGCGTTTTATTATCTTTTTATGATATCTTTCTATGATCTTGAGAAATTTTATAAACATCTGTATACACTGTAAAAATACGGTGGCAAGTTTAATTCCGTTTAATAGCGTTATTTTTGTTTATATTTATTGACGTTATATTTTTTTGTAATGTCTTTTTATCATTAAGTTTAAGTAATTCGTTCAATTAATTTTCGTTTCAAAAACATCTTCCATACCTAATAATGTAAGTTAACAACAAAACAACTTTTTTTTTTCATCTTATTTATGAATGCAGTTATATAAAAACTGAAAACGCCATATATGTGTGTGTAGCTTAAAAATCTTATTATAACATAATATTTGATCCTTCCATTTAAATTTCAAATATTTAAAAGAAACATTAATCTTTTTTATACCTTTAAATGAATTTTAAATGTACTTGGAATGAAATATTTTGTGAATTATCAGATTAATTGACCTATTCAGACCTCATACAAATAGATAAATATATTTTAAAAGTTGTGCACACAAGTTATTTGTAACTGATTAGATGCAATAAAGTAATTTATCATCTTTAATTATATATATACATTTATTTTTGATTTCAACACCTGATCTTTTTATCTTTTATTTTTTCTTTCATTTTTTCATACATATATATATTTTCCTCTGAAATAGTCAATTTTGATTTTAGAACTAAAGAGGCACACATCTCTAACAAATTCACACATTACTTTGCTATAAATTTTAAAGATATTTGGATGATCAGGGGTGAGATACTCATTTCTTCCGACCACTGGTGGCAAGACGTCACTGAGTATATCAATAAGTAAGGTCAGGTTAATTTAGAACTATTTATGATAAAGCACAATTTGTATTATAGATACAAGAAAATTAGACCTATTCCAAATAAATTGTGTGTGACATTTCGGTAACATTGTTACCATCATCAGACAAAAGAATAAAACGTCACACACACTATTAAATATTTTTATTCTTCTTTCTTATCTCCACTCAATCACATTAAGGTATCAAGCTTGTAAAGCTTGTTGATGGTGTCTGCCGGGGAAGAGTAGAGCTCATTAATGGATGAGTCAATACAGTCAATAATATGTCTTGGGGTTGCAGGTTGACGCTTAGTACATAGTGGGAAAACCCTGCAACCATTCTGGAAAGTCATTGTCTGTAGATGACTTAAGTCTGGAAATCAAAGACTGTTGTTCTCTTAGGAGGACAGAACCGGTGTTTGTCCCTCCTGCTCTGTACCAGTCATGTGCAACATTAGATTTCCATTCCTGCAGACATTGGGTTTTGATGGTACGGAGGAGGTCTCTTTTGTCTAGTTGGGTGGTAGATTCTCTGGCTTCAGGTAGGCCAAGAGCTCCAGCCTTTGCCAGAGAGTCTGCCAGCTCATTACCAGGGATTCCAACGTGAGCTGGAAGCCATTGCACTGTGACTGAGCTGTTGGCTGGGAGTCGGTTTACAGACTTAGCAATGCTCTTGAGGAGAGGTTCTTGACTGGAGAAGCCGCTTTGAAGGGTATAAATGGCTGCTCTTGAATCGGAGTAGATTATTATTTTGCTTGGCGAGTTGATGTTGATGTCTTTTAGAGCCGTATCTATAGCAGAGAGTTCTGATTTATAAACTGAAAGGTGTCTAGGGTGGGAGAGGTAGATTTTTTCCAGGATCTTATCTTTGTAGATAGCAATTCCACTGCCAGACAGTCCAGTTTCAAGTTGGCTACCGTCAGTGTAAATTGTGATGTCGAAGAAGGATCTTTTTTCCTCAATGATTCGGAGGCCAAGAGCTTTAAGTAATTCTGGCTGAGTTTCATGTCACACTATTAAATTATTTGGATTAGGTCTTATTTTCTTAATCTAATATTGGAGGTTGTTAGATAGGGGAAGTTTTTTCCTAATCCTCATTTTGGGACAAAGGATGTTATCTATCCCATTTCACTTCCTGACACCATGTTAAAAGCTGGTTCCCTCATTGGTTGATGGAAGTTTTTTTTAAAATCATTTTGAATGATGTAAAATTTGCTTCTTTGATCTATTTCTCCTCAATCAGCCATAGGTTGGTGGCTGGCAGTATTCCTGTCCTCTCAGAGCTTCCTTTCTATGTCTTTTGATGGTATCGTAGGGTCTATCTATGTCTCCTCAACCAGCCATAGGTTGGTGGCTGGCAGTATTCCTGTCCTCTCAGAGCTTCCTTTCTATGTCTTTTGATGGTATCGTAGGGTCTATCTATGTCTCCTCAACCAGCCATAGGTTGATGGCTGGCAGTATTCCTGTCCTCTCAGAGCTTCCTTTCTATGGCTGCCAGTCTTTTGATGATATGGTAAGATCTCCCGAAATTTTCCACGAACTTCATTTTAAGCCTTCTACATGTTTGCTGTTGAATCAGTACAACTCTACTATTTACAGCGTATACTGCACAGTAAACCAAATGAAAACATTAACATGTGAATGTTTCTTTTAAACATCAAACTTCTACTGTCCTTACTGCGATGAAAAAATATTAGGAGGGCTTGGCTCATCAGTGGTGAACCCTCTCCCAGCAGTTTCGCAAATTTAGTCTACCAGAACACTTCTTCAGAGCTCTAATAGTGTATTGGATCATTCTGCTTTTATATACTACACTGAAGTTGGTATCTCAGATATAGAATTTAAGCCTATGTACTAAGTGTCAGCCTGCAACCCCAAGACATATTATTGACTGTATTGACTCATCCATTGATGAGCTCTACTCTTCCCCGACAGACACCATCAACAAGCTTTACAAGCTTGATACCTTAGTGTGATTGATTGGAGATAAGAAAGAAGAAGAGAATTCAAGCAAACTATGGACATAAGCTTTTAGGACAGTAGAATTACATATAAATATTTGCTTCGAGCAATACTCTTCCGCAAACAATAAGGACAAAGCCAGTTAGGCATAAATTCCAATGGAATTCCAGTTTCAAGATATGCACCAACAAAAAGCTTTGCTACTATAGAGACTAATATTAAAGAACTACTTTAAGCAGCTCTCTAACTTCAATTATACAACGCTACTTTAATGTTTGTGAGTATTTGTCTGAGAGATTTATTTTTGCTAGACTCGAGAAACTTAACCATGGCCAAGTATATTATAAAACTTTATAGAAAATACTCATTTATGCCAAATAAATGCTTCTAAGTAGATGCTAAAAAAAAATTAATAAAAAGTAATAACATCTCTATACAGCAAATGGAAACATTGAGACCCGAATGTTTCATTCATACATCAATACTACTACACAGTACTGTTTGTGAAGTATGGAGCAATCCATAGGGATTCTTTAATGTCAGGCTTACCTTGGAGCAAACCTGTTTAAGTGATACTGTACCTCTTTGTAAAGCACAATACCTATTCGCACTGCCAAAGTGTCCTTTAGTGAGAGGTGCCTTCTTACCGAAGAGTTGCTAATTCCTAAAAATGGTAATTATGGTCAGATGAAATCTGTCCTCTGTAGTGAGGTTTCCTTTAACAGGAGTGTCCTGTACTAAGTGCAATTCTCAGCCTGCAACCCCAAAACACATTATTGACTGTATTGACTCATCCATTGATGAGCTCTACTCTTCCCCGGCAGACACCATAAAAATTCTCAAGCTTTACAAGCTTGATACCTTAGTGTGATTGAGTGGAGATAAGAAAGAAGAAGAAGAGAAGGAGTGTCCTCTCAGGCAGGTTCTAATGTACTAATTTTAAACACCAGGTAATATGATCAAATTTAAAGTTTGCCAGTGGGCACAGTAGAAGAGGGCAATGGCTGTGAAGCACTGGAAGAACATCCAGGTGGGGTAGGCCCCCAGCTGCACCGAGATACAGACTCCCAGTGCCAGGAACACTGCCACCACACAGAGTGATGTTTGCAAGCTATGCAAATCTAACAACAATATGGCACAATTTGGATTATAGTGTGCGAAGTTTTGTTACTGAAACTTCACATTAAGAACTTTTTGTCTGATGATGGTAACAACATTGTCACCAAAACGTCACACATTATTTATATATTTGCATTTTTTTTCCTGTTACTTTATGATTCTAATGTATAATCTCCAAATTGTACCTTATTTATCAGGTTCTTTGTGTTATTGATTGCCCTGAGGAACAAGATTTCTCTGACATGCCAAGTTTTACTAAAGGCAATTATTTGGGAGATATTTTCAAGCTGTCCACTGGGGATAATGCACTCATGGACAAATATTGGAAAGTCTTTTCTGTCACTGGTGGGCCCCTGTGGTCGCCCCTTGGAATGTCACAGGTGTCTCAAGTGACTGGACTTTACCTGCCCATCTCTCTCTGGGTTGACTGTAAGTTTGCTTTATTATTCCTGGAAGAATATATACTATGACACATATATATATATATACTAGACATATGATCCGGCTTCGCCCGAGAATTCCCCCGATTGCAATTTCCTTCATACTGAAAGTACATCCAGAATACTTAAAACAATTATCATTAGAAATAATTAATAACATTCCTAAAAATGCAATAACTATCTATACCGATGGTAGCAGAGACGAGCTAGGACACACTGGCAGTGGCTGTCTCATCAAAACCACAAATGGCATTGAGAAAATGAACAGAAGAAACCCAGATTTTTGCTCCGTCTTCAGATCAGAACTTATAGCCATCTATGAAGCCTTAAAATCCATCAGAAATACTAATTATCAAGATATCTGGATTCTTACTGATAGTAGAAGTGCCATACAACACTTGAGTCACACAGGGGAACTCAGAGACAAAGTAAGCAGGAACATAATTGGTTATCTCCAAAAACTCTCAAAAACCTCAAAAATTCACCTTCAATGGATACCCTCACACGTTGGCATTGAAGGCAATGAAGCTGCTGATGTGCTAGCGAAAAAAGGCACAAAAGAACCCTTGCCACAGAAAAATAAACTTACTTTTAAAGAAATAGAAACAATAGCCAAAACAAAAATAAACAAGAACTGGAGGATCCCACCTAAGCACAGTTGGTACAGTGGAGTGAACCCAGGAGGAGCTCTGAACATCAGAAATAGACAGCATCAAACAACACTAACAAGATTTAGAACAGGCCATCTCAAGCCATTGAAGATAGAAAATAATAACAAAATTTATCCCACTTGCCCAAAATGTAGTTTGGTACCTGCAGCTCCAGAACACATTTTGGCTTGCATTAGATGCACTAAACAGGACCTTTGGGAGAGGCCGCTGCTCATCATAAAACAGCTTGAGGAGCATGAACTCATGGAATTCGTGTAATCTTTACACAAGGGGATAAGAAACAACAACAACATCAATAATAAATATTAGAAGTGGCATAGAATAGCAATACAGAAATAACACATAAACTACAGGAAAAAAAGTGTGTGTGATGGCAAAAATTGTATTATATTAGTGTTTAGGTATTTGATTTAATTAATATAGTTGATATAATAATATACAGTGGTACCTCGACATGCGAGTTTAATTCGTTCCGCAACCTTGCTCGTATCTTGAATTACTCGTATCTCGAAGCAAATTTTCCATACAAAACAATTGAACTACCATTAATCCGTTCCAACCTCCAAAATGTCACCCCAGTTATTTTTGTTACGTGGTTTTAAATAATAAAAAGGTATTTAAAAATATCAAATATTTATTGCACAAAAACAAAAAAAGAGAATGTAAAGAAATAAATTAGATATCCTCACTGGTCTTTGCCTTTTTCGCTACATTTTTCTCGCTTTCACCTGTAGGCCGTTTAGAAAAAAACATGTCCAAGGAGGTTTGTTTCTTCCTCTCTCTCAGAATGTTCCGGAAATGAGTTAGGCAAGTGTCATTAAAAAGGTCAGATGCACGACCTGTTGCAACTTTTTCTGGGTGTTTTTTTTTCCACGAACTGTGAAACTCTCTCCCACATTCCTAAGATCTCCTTTATCTCACTTGTAGAAATAACCTCCTCCTCTGACTCCTCAAAACCAATTACTTGCATAACCTCAGTATGCTGCTGTGACTGTAACTCTTGTATCTCCTCAGTCGTCAGTTTCTGGGTGTGCGCGTGATGGCGCGACTGCGCGTTACTACCGAACCGAACTCGTATCTCGAATTTCGCTCGTAACTAAAAGCAAAAAAATCACTTGCTCGTATCTCGAAAAACTTGTATGTTGGGGCGCTCGTATGTCGAGGTACCACTGTATATTTATATTATATATAATATAAATGAGTTTTAAAAATTGTTTAAAAAAAAATGCATCGGCCGGGAATCGAACCCGGGCCGCCCGCATGGCAGGCGAGCATTCTACCACTGAACCACCGATGCTTATAAAAAATGGCCATATTTGGGTATTCATTCCATTCCGGATTACTCCGCGTAAAAAAAAATTCTTCAAATGAAAAAGAGAAATAGCCAAAAATACTAATCAAAATGTAGCCGAAAATTTTCCTCGGGTTTATAAAAAGCGACATGCAAAATTTGGTACCAATTGGTTCAGTAGTTTTTGAGTTTATCGCGAAACAGACAGACATTTACTTATATATATATAGAGATATATATTTTTTTTTTCTAAGGAGACAGGGGCAAATTTGTTCACACTTGGTTATCTTGTTTGTCTTCAATAAAGGTCACTGTTTATCAAATATCTCTCAGAATTGATAAGGCACAATTTGGATCACACTATTTATTTGGATTTGGTCTTATTACCTTGTTATCTTCCAGAGTTATTGTCCCGATATACATGCTAAAAGGTACAAGTTTTGTCAATGTTGTACCTGGACAGAGAAACCTCTCACAGAGTGGTCAATATTGACAAAATAATTTTATTGACATCTTGTCAATACATGCAAAAGTGAACAGTCTGCTCTATTTATTTCGTCTCAATTTACAGGTGTTACATTCGAGCACAGCTCGCGAGTCACCTTGTCCTGGCTATTTACACATGGCGAGTTGGTGGAGTAGAGGTGGTCCCCCAGGCCTTGCAGGAGGGCAGCTGTTGGGCGATGAGCTCTTGACTAAGTGTCAGGGCCGGATCGTGGGAATCGGGGATTGATATCTCCTTTATTTTGTAGAATATCTTGTATGATTAAAAATATGATTAAATATACATGATACTATGTACAATGAATATGGCGCCTCCGCATTCAACATGGAGGATGATGGTGTTGCTGCCAGATGAACCCATCGACCACCAGGAAACCTACGTCCAGACTTCCCATGCCCAGCAGTGTCAGGAAACCTGCCG
The DNA here is from genome assembly GCA_030710605.1 of Cordylochernes scorpioides. NCBI lineage: Eukaryota > Metazoa > Arthropoda > Arachnida > Pseudoscorpiones > Chernetidae > Cordylochernes > Cordylochernes scorpioides. The sequence goes on from CP092880.1 coordinate 65,179,910, forward strand.
GGGCGGAGAACAAGGTGAGTACACTTACTGGATTCACCCAATCTCATCGTCCATTTGGATGAGGAAAGTGAAGACTAGAACGCGGCTGATTCCGCACTCACCTTTTCAGTGATATGCTAACCCTAATGTATACAGCAGAACCTCCCTTTAGTGGACACCTCTCCACAGAGGAGAATTTTCATTTGCAAAATTACCATTTTTACTATTTAGAAACTCTCCGGTAAGAGGACATCTCTCCCTAAAGGACACTTTGACTCTGCAGTTAGGTATTTTTCCTTTACAGGGAGGTTCTACTGTAAATGGTGGAATCTGTGGCTACTGGACATGCGTGCGACCAGGAGGCTGTTGTTGGGTTCTGTGCTGCCTGGTGTATAGGAGCTCTATCTATGCTTCCTTCCTGCGGTGAACCTGTATAAGACTGGTGGTCTTAATAAAGCTGTGTGTGTGAGTACAGTTCTTGTTATAAGGCACAATTTGGATTATAGATTATAAATGTCGCGTTCCCAATTTTAGACCTACGAGAACGGAGCATGTAAGGAGTGACTTAGTACAATTTCCTTATTAAAATTTGCGAGTGTAACCTTTCGACTACAATGTCACCACCATCCTCGGGATGTATGTTGTGGCCTAGTAAAAATTTCCTTATTAAAACTGCAAGTGTAACATTTTGACAACAACTCCCCTACCATCTTCGGGTTAACGTGTGACATAGGAATAGACAAATATATATGACTTAAACAGCTAAGGTTATACTTGAGAAAAAGAGGAGTACCAGATAATATATATATATATTGAAAGGATTTGAGGACCACACAACTTTAAGTAAAAACTTTCAACTAAACAAGGCGTGGGAGGGACCCCTCAAGAGAGGCCCCGTTGATGGATTCTTCCTGGAATGTAAGGGGGCGTCGGGTGTCGCGAGGGAACTAATGACGTCTCAGGAATGTGGGAGTCCAGTCTTGCTTCTTCTTCCATGAAAGAAAAAAAAAAAAATGGCGGACCCTTTTCTCCCTGGCCCCTTGTCTACATGAGAAGAACTGGCTTCTCATCTCCCTTGTAGAGACCCTCTTTCGGAACCTCCCCTCTAGACTCTCCTTCAACTCTTCGTATCCGAGGCGGATTTGCTGAGATTGTAGGGCAAACTCCCTCGCAGCCCCCCGGAGGTGGTTGTCCAAGAGGATTCTTTTCCTGGCGCCGTCTAGGGCCTTCAGGTCGTAGACAAGTTCAAAGTCCTTTATGAATTTTGTGAAGGGGACTATGCCCTTCCCTTCAAACTTCTCCAGGTTGTACAGCATGGAGGGCAGCTGGGCTTGGCTAGTTGCGGCATTCTCTTCATCAGCAGGCATGGTCCTCAGTTGTTGGATCTACAGGAACTAGGTATTAGTCATTCACCCTGGTTGTAATGGTGGTATCAGGACCCATAGAGGCGGGCGAAGTAGGGAACACAAAACAGAAAGAAAAGGGGGGGGGAGCCTTTCTTAATCATGTTCCTAAACACTATGGGGTTCACGTTTCAAAAGGAAACTGGTATTCAATTACATAGAAACCATACATGTAAGTATGTGTTGATGTGAACGCAAACATCGCGTTGTGAAAAATGAAGATTCTATTAAAAGAAACCCGAGTGAAACATCACGTTGTGAAAATTGAAGGTTCTATAAAAGAAATCCGAATGATGTGAACGCAAACATGTGCGTTGTGAAAATTGAAGGTTCTATTAAAAGAAGCCCTAGTGACGTGAACGCAAACATCGCGTTGTGAAAAATGAAGATTCTATTAAAAGAGACCCTAGTGATGTGAACGCAAACATCGCGTTGTGAAAATTGAAGGTTCTATTAAAGAAATCCGAATGATGTGAACGCAAATATCGCGTTGTGAAAATTGAAGATTCTATTAACAGAAACCCGAATGATGTGAACGCAAACATCGCGTTGTGAAAAGATGAAGGTTCTATAAAAGAAACCTGGGTGGTGTGAACGCAAACATCGCGTTGTGAAAAAAGAGGATCCTATAAAAGAAATCCGTGTGATGTGAACGCAAACATCGCGTTGTGAAAAAGATGAAGGTTCTATAAAAGAAACCTGGGTGGTGTGAACGCAAACATCGCGTTGTGAAAAGGAGGATCCTATAAAAGAAATCCGTGTGATGTGACCGCAAACATCGCGTTGTGAAAAAGATGAAGGTTCTATAAAGGAAACCTGGGTGGTGTGAACGCAAACATCGCGTTGTGAAAGGAGGATCCTATAAAAGAAATCCGTGTGATGTGAACGCAAACATCGGGTTGTGAAAAAGATGAAGGTTCTATAAAAGAAACCTGGGTGGTGTGAACGCAAACATCGCGTTGTGAAAGGAGGATCCTATAAAAGAAATCCGTGTGATGTGAACGCAAACATCGCGTTGTGAAAAAGATGAAGGCTCTATAAAAGAAACCTGGGTGGATCCCACAAGAATGTCTGGATGCCATTGGCACTATTCTCTGGCATGCCCCATCCATTGCCTCCATATTAGTGAAACATGGTTCCTTTACCAGGGAAAACATATTTGTTATTTAATACATAGCCCAATATTACAACAAATAAAGACCTATGTATATAAATTAGTGTATACAGTCGCTGAAATCTGGGTAAATCAGCTTACGCAAACTCTTAGTGTATTTTAAGATCCTCAATTTTACGAGCTACAGCGTCGGTGGACCATCTTCACCTATTAGTTTAATAGGGGGGGAGGGGGGCCGATTTCCTGTCCTTAACAAGCCCTCCCTTGCCCGGGTCGTTATCTCTCAAGGGAGGGGGGGGTCCACGGTTTCTAATTTTTATTACCTCGGCTGCAATTCTTATCTTGTGACTTCCCCAGAATTACCCCCGCACGAGGCCTTCTGAGGAAATTGGCCGTCGTGGTCTCATATTGTTGCACCAGGTTGCGGCTTGGCAGACTCTTCAGCCTTGATTCTCTCCTGTGCTGGGTCTTGCATCTTACCAGAGCGTGTTTCAACCATCCTACAAATTTATAAAAGGGAATAATGAGATAAGTCTACTTTATGTAGCCACCAGAATCATTTATTTATTTTCTCACATCAAAGAGAGCAGTGAAGTCACACGTGTACCTAAATACAAATGATGATAATCTAAAAATAATCTGTTTTAAATAAATATCATAGAATATAAAAATAAATAAATATATAATTTAAATTTCAAATATATTAAAAATAATATAATAAATACGCCATTAATCATGATGTAACACTTCCCCCTCTCCAGAGGTCGTCACGTCCTCGTGAGTTACCTCATCAATTCTCTCAAAATAGGGTTTGAGTCTTGAGACATGGACAATCAATGGGTCTTGGCCAGGATTATCTTTCGGCTCAATTAAGTAATTTACGTTAGACAGCTTCTTTAATATTCGATATGGGCCAAAATATTTTCTCAATAGTTTTTCACATTTTCCGATTTTCCTGACTGGTGTCCAAACTGCCACTAAATGTCCTGGTTCATAGATTTTCTCATTGTGTTTTTTGTCATAGTTTCTTTTCATTCTTTCCTGAGTCTTCTCTGTGTTGTTAATGACTACCTGTCTCGTCCTTGCTATTTTATCTAAGTAGTTTTCTATATATTCGTCGTAATCGTCCATGTTGCTGTCCGTTGGGATATTCTCGTCGTCTAAGAGGGACATGGGTTCCCTTCCAAACAACAGGAAAAATGGAGAGTAGCCTGTGGTTTCTTGAATCGTGGTATTATACGCGTGGGTGATAAAAGGGAGGATTTCATCCCAGTTCTTTTGGTCTGTGTTCACATACATGCTGATCATATTGATTAAAGTTCTATTTAGCCGTTCCGTTAGTCCGTTAGTCTGGGGGTGGTAGCTCGTTGTGAAGCAGTGTTTCACTTTGCACATTTTCATTACCTCCTTCATCAAATTGCTAGTGAATTGTGAACCTCTATCGCTAATAAGAAATCTTGGGGCCCCGTGACGTAAAATAATATGTTCGATTAAAAATGTAGAGACTTCTTTCACGGTTGCTTCTGATGCTGCCTTTGTTTCAGCATACTTGGTATAATAATCAGTCAACACAATTATCCACTTCCTTCTTCTTTTCGTTGATGGCAAGGGGCCAACAAAGTCAATTCCGATTCTTTCAAAAGGGTAGTTAGCTGGGGGAATAGGTTGTAGAAGTCCAGAAGGCAAGTGATTTGAACCTTTCCGACTTTGGCAAAGATGGCACGTCTTTACAAATTCTGAAACATCTTTCAACATGGAAGGCCAATAGTATTTATTCTTCAATCGGTAAGTGGTTCTGGCGACGCCCAGATGGCCATTCAGCATATGGTTGTGGTATTCACTCATGACTTCCTTCCTGAAAGAAAAAAAAAAAATGGCGGACCCCTTTCTCCCTGCCTCTCGTTGTCCCAACCATTCCTTTAAGAGATTCGCCTTCTAGCGATTTAGCCACCCACTGAAGACGCTGGGAGCTATTTCATAGAGGAAATATAGCAACAGATCTCTATAATTTCTACAGATCAACTGTAAATAGATTCATAATAAGGCATTTATAATAACCCAAATAACACAAACGATAGTCAAACATACAAATCTATTTGCATCATACCTTACCCTCCTAAAAGCGTAACAGTAGCCCGAGGAATTAGGAAATATGGTATAAAGACATATTATGAAAACACCTAACATACGCGCAATAATCAGAAATCATAACAAAAAGAATAGCCATAACTCACCAATATGCAACAGTCAAGCGATGTAATCAATAGAATGCAACCAATGCAATAGTATATACATAGGCGGAACCCGGCAGACAAGTAATAGAATAGATGGGCGCACCAGATCCATAAATAGAAATGATAGCAATTAAACGTACGCTTCCTCATATCTAATACAGTAATTCTTGTTTCATTAACCATGTTCCATAGCTAATTCAAATTTCATAAGTTAAATTATTATATAGTAGTTTTTACCTTAGTTTAGAAATACGTAAAAATAGTCTGGATGCTATTG